>CM019063.1:524389074-524989074 GCA_009667805.1 Leptobrachium leishanense | reverse complement strand
TAATGCAGCAATATCGTTCACATTTCAATTATAATGTGAACAATGATGCTGCACTAATGATTTTTTTCTATGGGGTGTGTTTGCTAAAAATCACGTAATTCCCCCCAAAAAATGTAATGAGTCCCCATTTCTAATTTTTGTACAAGTGCACCCCATAGAACATATAACCGCAAACGCTCATGTGAAAAAATGTGAAAAAAACCACTTTACATGCTGTAGATGATTAAAAATTCTAATTTTATTGCATTTTTTGTTATAATATACAGACAGGACATGACGTATACATATAATAATGATATATTATGAATCTGCCGAGTCTGCCGGAAAGAACGATATATAATATGTCTGGGTCATATAATAAAATGTGGCTTCAAAACACGGTTAAACATGATGAGCGAAAGCGGTAAAAATTAGCTCAGCATGCAGCGGTGAAATGGCTCAGCAGTGAAGGGGTTAAATAGCGTTTTTTCTTTTATCTGTAACAGATCTTTTTATTATCATTCACAGGACCTTATATGTTAATTCCAGACATTTTCTTAAAGTAGTTTTTTGCAAGCAGCGTTTCAATTTTGACACTTTCAATCGTTTTGTGGTTTTTTTTAACCCTGTTTGTTGACTTGTCGGCTTTTTCCGGCGGCTGGTTTGCGCTGTGTGCAATGGAGCGTCGACTTCTTCCAGATGTGTTCGGCATGTTTTTTGCTGCAGTTCCATTGATCCAAAACTTCGGAACGTATTGGCAGATTTCCGATTTTTACTCGGCAATTTTTTCTGGCGGTTTTCTGGTGAATTTTTGGGCCTGTTCCCTGCACTCCGGGGACCCTGCGGCGAATGCTGAATTCACCGCAGGGTCGGGAAATTTGATTCCCCGAAGTGCAGGGAACGAGAGAGAACCGACATGTCGGCGACATTTCGGTGCTCTCCAAATAACCCATTTGGTAGTGAAGGGGTTAATATCAATTTTTATGAAAAGCCATATAAAACCGGAAGCCTTTCTGAAAATTCTGAAAACTCCTATATATTTACAACACATTCAGTTTTTCAATATGAATTAATCTCGTTCTGTAATTGCTGTGACATCATTTTAATTCTTTGGAATTCTGTAATTGTATCTTTCGCACTTTACGCAATATGTACAGCATAAAGATCTTGCTTACACAATAACAAACCATTTATAAAACATATCCTATCCCCCATTGCATGTCTAGATAAATAGTTTAACCTTTTATTTAAAGAGTAATTAATGCGGTGCCTAAATGTAATAAAAATGAACTTTGCACAAGCTCAGTAATTGTGCTTCCCATTGGATTCCAAACTGCAGAACTGCAGACTAAGAAAGCTGCGTTTTGTTTTCTCACTTAATGCTCGGAGGACCTGGAAAACAACAGCGCAGCAAAATAATTCTGCGTTCAGTGGATAAGTAATGATCATATGATGTTAAATGTAAAAATAAATTAGAGAAGCTAATTATGCTCGCTTGTGTATTTAAAGGGAATACATCAGATCCTTTCTGCAGAATATAGCATCAAATTATACTTACAGATTTCGGCGTATCAATTAATAATGCAATATCTCACCATAAGTGACGCGTTCTTACATTCTCGAGCCGAGGAGTGCCTTCACTGCTGTGCCATTTCACGTTTTAAAAAAACAAATTATTCCTTTTTTATTGTTCTTTTGTTTCTTTACTTTAAACATGGTCATGTTTGGTATCATTGGAAAGGACTGCTAGCTAAAAACAGTCTGGAGATATCGGGGTTCAAACAAACCCCTATCTTTCCTTAGGAGTCAATAAGGACGTTCCCCACATGTCCTCAGCAGTGAAAGGGTTAAGATGGGTGTTTTAGCCGTACTTATGGTAAAGTTTATATTTTTAGTAAAATACAAAGTAATGAGAAGGCAGTTTAGCGCTATTATATATATTGTGACGAATCAATGTCAGGAATATACAGTATATGCAGGTTCGCTTGCTGCAGTGTAACACTGTTAAAGTGGTTTGATAACTTTCTGTTAAAAATACAAACTGTTATGGGCTTCATTAACCCTTCAAGGCCAAGTGGCTTTCCCAAATTGGGATTACCTGCGATGGGATTGCAAAATCCCACCAGGTTAAAGGGTCACTACCACCGCAACATGGAACGATTTATTGTGTTTATTTTATGTTGCTGATATCTTACAAGTACCGTATTTTTCGCTCCATAAGACGCACTTTTCTCCCCCCAAAAAGTGGGGCGAATGCCCCATGATATGCCTCAGCTCACCTGTCGCCGCTGCGTTAGGCTCCCTCTGAGCGTACGGCGGCAGGAAGCTTGGGCACTCGCCTGGGGGAGCCATGTGACCGCGATCATGTGCTGGGGCATATCCATAAGCTGGGGGACAGTATCCATGAGCTGGGGACAGTATCCATGAGCTGGGGGACAGTATCCATGAGCTGGGGGGCAGTATCCATGAGCTGGGGGACAGTATCCATGAGCTGGGGGCAGTATCCATGAGCTGGGGGCAGTATCCATGAGCTGGGGACAGTATCCATGAGCTGGGGACAGTATCCATGAGCTGGGGGACAGTATCCATGAGCTGGGGGACAGTATCCATGAGCTGGGGGCAGTATCCATGAGCTGGGGGCAGTATATCCATGAGCTGGGGACAGTATCCATGAGCTGGGGGCAGTATCCATGAGCTGGGGGCAGTATCCATGAGCTGGGGGCAGTATATCCATGAGCTGGGGACAGTATCCATGAGCTAGGGGGCAGTATCCATGAGCTGGGGGCAGTATCCATGAGCTAGGGGGCAGTATCCATGAGCTGGGGGGCAGTATCCATGAGCTGGGGACAGTATCCATGAGCTAGGGGACAGTATCCATGAGCTGGGGGCAGTATCCATGAGCTGGGGACAGTATCCATGAGCTAGGGGACAGTATCCATGAGCTGGGGGACAGTATCCATGAGCTGGGGGACAGTATATCCATGAGCTAGGGGGCAGTATCCATGAGCTGGGGGGCAGTATCCATGAGCTGGGGACAGTATCCATGAGCTGGGGACAGTATCCATGAGCTGGGGACAGTATCCATGAGCTGGGGCAGTATATCCATGAGAGGAGCTGGGGCAGTATCCATTATTACACTATTTGATTTCAGAATATTTATTTTCCTGTTTTCCTCCTCTAAAAACTAGGTGCGTCTTATGGTCAGGTGCGTCTTATGGAGAGAAAAATACGGTATTTGTTTTTCGGTTTTGGGAGTAAGGTGTGAAAATGAGTTTTGGTGCACAGGTAAACATATAAAACAAAATCATATTCTTAAAATTCCGTTTCAGTTTCACTAAAGGGGTTATTCGGAGAGAGACGATCTGGCCCGAAATGTCACCGAAATGGGAATATCCCCGTACAGTGACATTTCGGGGCCATTTGGCTATTCAGAGAGCAGGCAGTTTGCCAAATTTTGCCTGCACGAACAGTGCCTGTTCGTCGGCAGTGAAAACCCCCATAGAGAAGTAATGGTTAATCTATTCAGAGACAGCGAACAGCAGGGAAAAATTGCTGAAGTGCCCTGCTGATCGGTGTTTTCATTCGACAGGTTTATTGAGGCGAATCCCATAGGTTTCAATGTTAAAAAATATTCCTGTTTTTATCCCAATATCTAATAAACCGTTTATTCTTTTAATCTGCAGTAAAAGGTTTCTTTATTTATTGAATTTTTTTAGGTTCTTTTAGGCATTTTTGGATTTTTTTTGGGCAAATTCTTTTTCTCTTTCTTTTTAAAGCGTTTTTTCTTTTTTGCTGTAACAGCCCTTTTTATTATCATTCATTGGATTTTATATGTAAATTACAGACAATTTCGTTCAGTAGTTTTTTTGCAAACAGTGTTTCAATTTTCACACTTCCAATCATACAGGGTTATTCAAAGAGATTCGAAAAGTATGGTGACTTTTCGTTCTCTTCAATTCGGTTTATTTTGCCGATCCCATTTCGGCGACCCTGCGGTGTATTCAGCAAACACCACAGGGTCCCCGAATTGCAGGGAAAAGCTGCCGCAAACCTGACGAAAACGAACCGCAAAACCCAGCGAATGCACGCCGAAAACCCACAAAAACATCTGGAATAACCTGCGAAAACCACAGAAAAACCCGAACAGGAGCCAATCGCAGCCTCCGGAAAAAGCCGACAGCGCAGAAGAGGCAGTGAATAAATTAGGAAAACAGTTTGTATGAATGATTGAAAAGTGAAACGCTGTTTGCAAAGAAACTACTGAGCGAAAATGTCTGAAATTTACATATGAGGTCCAGGGGATGATAATAAAAAGGGTTGTTACAGAAAAAATAAGTAAACTTAAAAAAAAAAAAATCGGACTTTTAAAAAAAAGAAAGAAAAATGATTAAAATATCCTAAAAAATCTATAAATAAAGAGACTCTTTACTGCATAATTTTATAATGAACGGTTTATTAGATATTGAATTAAAACGGGAATATTTTTAACATTGAAGCCTATGGGATTCTCCTGAATAAACTTGCCGAATTAAACCACTGAATGGCAGGGCATTTCGGGAACCTTTCACTGCTGGTTTGTGTTCTCTGAATAGCCGAAGCAGTGCTTTTTCATGGGGATTTCACTGCTCTCGAACAGGCACCGAATGTGCAGGCAATTCGCCAGGATTTGGCGAAATGCCTGCTCTCTGGATGGCCGAGAGCTTTTTTTTTTTTAAGCTTATCGGCTTTTTTTGCAACTGGTTGGAGCTGTGCTCGGCGGGTCGCCGACTGCGTTTGGCAGCCCTCCGGTGTGTTTGCAGCAGATGTTCAGCGGGTTGGCGGCGGGTGGGCAATGGATTTGTGGCAGATTTGCGGTGGCTGTTGGCGGGTTTGCAATGGGTTGGCATTCGGCGGCCGATTCACTGCACTTCGGGGACCCCGTGGTGAATTCACCATTGGAAAATTTTGATTTCCCCAAAGTGTGAGGAATGACAGAACACTGAAGTATCGCTGACATTTCGGTGCTCTGTGAATAACCCGTTCAGTCTCCCTACTAGGCACATCTTTTGTTCTTTTTCTGATGTTTTGTCACAGTTGCATAATTGCTATTATTTTTGTATTTTTCTCCTTTACTTTTTACTCACATTTTGTCACATTTTTATTGAGTTTTCAATTATGATGGCCATTACAAGTCAACTAAAATCTCATTTTGTAGGATCTATTGGATTTTGAGCAGCTGTGGCACAATATTTGTTTCTTTCTCGAGTGTGGCTTGGGGTTACCACTTTTGGTACTGATAATTAACCCCCGAGCCAAACTCGGGATTACAGCCAGGGAGGTTATTACACCACTGGCAGGAACCAATGGCTCGTGCCAGGCCGTGGAGGGATTCGCATAGAGAGACTGGGGACTATTTGTTCCCAGTCTCACTCTGCTCCTGGGGGCCAGAAGCGGCGGATCGAGCCACCGTTCTCGCCGTGGGATGAGAAGTGAGTATCTGATTTTCTTGGGGTATTTACAGCTGGTGCTAAATGATTCTGCCGAAGCGGTATCAGTTAGCACCAGCTTCTAGCAGCGGTGCTTTAATTAGCGTTAATCCTAACGTTAATTATTGCACTCCCTATACTTAACCCCCCTGACGGTTTTCCTGAGTGTGGCTGAAACCGGTAACCCCGAGCCACACTCGGGCTGCATACACTACCTGTCCCTGCGTTCCCTCGCTGATCACCGCAGTTTCCTCCGGCGATCGTGACCTCGTACTTCCTGGTTCCCTTCTCGGGAGAAGGGAACCAGGAAGTATGAGGGTCGCGATCGCCGGAGGAGACTGCGTGGGACAGCGAGAGAGCACAGGGATAGGAGATGTATCCAGCGGCATCCCGAGTGTTGCTCGGGCTTACCGCTTCCAGCATAGGAATTTAACCCCCGAGCCACACTCAGGATACCGCTAGGGGCCAAAAATAAATAAATGGAACGATTCTGACATCTAAAAGATGTCAGAATCGTAGCGCCAGGGAGGTTAACATGGGGAGCGCAAAGTGCAATAAGCTCGCGGAAGGGAGCGCAATCCCCAACGCGCTAATGTTTTTTTAACACATTAGTGTTCAGAATGTAATATTTGGGGCATGAGGTAATGGCACTTAACCTAGCCCAGGGGTCAGCAACTTTGGCTCCCTGATGTTTTGGGAACTACATCTCCCAAGATGCTCAGTCACCCATTAGGCTGACTGAGACACGTGGGAAATGTAGTTTCCAAAACATCTGGGAGCCAAGGTTGCTGACCTATGACCTAACCTCAACGCTCACCTATTTTTAGCGCTAACACTAGCCTCAACAATGGAATAGTGCCCCTTAATTCCACAGCTAACCAGGTGACTGCTGGCTTTATGCAAAATGAACATGTTTTTACAAATGGCAGAGACAGAGGGACAACACTGAGCGGGACAACACCGAAGACAAGCGGCAGACATTTATTTATTTATTTAATAATTCGGATTTGTGTGACGATTCTTTGTTTCTATTCTCATTTGTTTTACCTCAGAAATATAAAATAAACACAGGTTCAATAATTAGTGCCAACAGATCAAACAAAAGAGAATAAATGGTCGGAGTTGTGGCAATTGAGTTTTAATGTGGATAAGTGCAAGATAATGCACCTGGGACGTAAAAACCCAAGGGCTGAATATAGAATATTTGACACAGTCCTAACCTCAACATCTGAGGAAAGGGATTTAGGGGTTATTATTTCAGAGGATCTAAGGGTAAGTAGTCAATGTAATAGAGCAGCAGGAAATGCTAGCAGAATGCTTGGTTGTGTAGGGAGAGGTATTAGCAGTAGGAAAAGGGAAGTGCTCATGCCACTGTACAGAGCACTGGTGAGACCTCACTTGGAGTACTGTGTGCAGTACTGGAGACCGTATCTCCAGAAGGATATAGACATCTTAGAGAGAGTTCAGAGAAGGGCTACTAAAATGGTGTACGGCTTGAAGGAGAAAAGTTACCAAGAAAGGCTTAATGATCTTAACATGTACAGCTTGGAAAAAAGACGAGACAGAGGAGATATGATAGAAACATTTAAATACGTAAAGGGAATCCACAAGGTAGAGGAAGGGAGTATATTTAAACGGAAACAAAGTAGCAAAACAAGAGGACATAGTCTTAGATTAGAGGGGCAAAGGTTTAAAAGTAATGTAGCGCTGTGTTAAAATCTTGCTGTGGCAGTACCTATTTTTGGCCACAAGATGGAGACTATCGCGATCAGAGACACTGGACATTGGGACTACAATTCCCGGCATGCTTTGCAAGGAGACAGGAAGTGGGTGGGGACTGGACCCTTACATCCTCCGCCTCGTGGAGAACGCGCCAGAGCGCGCCAGGGAACGAGAGAGAACAGACGCAGTGCGATAGATCATAAGAAGGCCTGGGCCTGAGAGCAAGAGAGCCTGTCAAGTCTTTTACCGGGTGATTCCGCCTAAGGAGAAGGAGCCCTCCAAGGTTCCAGAGTTGCTGCAGATTGAACCAACCGAAGACCTCGAGTAAGGAGTCACCGCAAGTTGATCGGGTACTGGGAGCAGGCGGTAAGCTGGGCCAAAGTCGTGGACAAGCTACGGGAAGTCAGACAACGGATCCGGCCGCTAGTATCCCCAGTCAAGATCGAGCGGAGAGACGTCCTGGGTCAGCGGAGCCTTAAAAGAAACCGGTGGATGGGTGAGAGGCCTCCAAGGCCGTTTGTAATACAAAGAATACGCTGCTGTTTTCTCTTTGAAGTCCACAGGGCCCCAACTTGACTAGTCGAAGACATTCTTTAAGTAAATTCACTGGCCAGTTGAACAGTACCCGGGTACCATATACACACATACACACCTTTTACATTCCGGGACTTAACCTGTGCAGGACTCACTTTTGTTACGAATCGGAACAGGGGTTAAAGATACGTTCCGAATATATTTTTCTCTTTTCCGCCGCGCGTTTACCGTGATACGAAGTGATTGTATATTCTGGGATTCTGCTACGTGTCTCTTTTCCGAATATTCGTGCAACTGCATTTTCTTTTATGTTCGGTTACGAATATTTTATTTTCCGAAATACGAAGCCTCGTGTTTCGTTTCTTTTCCGCTACGCGTTTTATCGCAATACGAAAGTACTGTAATAATATCTGTGAATACCGTATCTCAACATCTGCCAAATATTTTAGTAAACTATTTAAATGATAAAAACCCACAACTGTGTTGGAGTATATTTATTCCCTAGTGCGGGGAGACTGACCCGTGGTTCATTTTCAGCGGCTCCTCCGGGAGTGAGCGCTACACGTGGGGGCTCGTTTCCGGGATTCAGTCTCTGGAAAAACCGCATCTAAAGGGTTAAATATGGATCCAGACACTGTTGCCGAAAGGTGTGAGGAGCACAGTAGTCAGTTAGAATGTTGTATAGTCATGGATATTCCCGCAGACACTTGGGCCGAAGAGCAGATTCGCCAGGCCGTGGCCACGCTAGCACCAGATCATCGGGGGTTAATACTGGACATTAAGAAAAACACAGATACTTCTCACACGTATGTTCTTCTCGAGTGGAGAAAGGGTGTTCCACCATGTTTTCAGGGCACGAGCGTGAAACTGGCCGATGAGGTGGAAGTCCAACTAATTCAGCCAAGTGCGCCACGTGGTGAATCCGCAAGTGTTCCCGCGCCTAGTCCGTTGGCCATGATCGGGCCGGAATTTATCGTGGCTATTGAAGATCTACTGGCTAAATGTCAGAAAACAAGCCCTCCTCACACTAATTTCGGTTATCGACGGTTAAGAAATTTTACAGGAAACGTACCAACTCCGGCGGGAGAAGAAACCTTTGAAGAATGGGTGGAACAGGCGATGCAGGCTCTGGATGAGTGGGACGTCCCTGAGGCCCAGAAAAAGCAAAGGATCACCGAGAGTTTAAAGGGACCTGCGTCAGAAGCGGTGAGAAACCTGAAACTGAGCAGAAAAGATTGTACTGCTTTAGATTACTTAAACGTTCTTGAAGAAGTTTTTGGGCGAATCGAAAAGGCGGCCGAACTGGTATACCAGTACGAACACACCTATCAGAGAAGAGGTGAAAGGATGACCGAGTACATGAGGCGTCTAGATAAGATTCTACATCAGATACTCCTTAAGAAAGGGGCCGAACCGGTCTAGGTAGATAAGATCTGAATAAAACAGATCCTGAGGGGCTCTCAACCTCTAGATCCAGTAATGATGCAGCTGAGAAGCAGAGCAGGTAACCAAGAATTGAAGTACCTGGAACTGATCCGAGTTGTACGAGAAGAAGAAGCTTTACTGGAAGAGAAATCCTTCAGGCGGGGGGAAAGGGCTTATGCACAACCTGTGAGACATAGCGACGGTCTGCAGCCTGAAAGCGACTCCCTAGATACTTATGGATCGGACGAGGACGAACAAGAGCACCTAGTCGTTTTTAAATCTACAGAGAGGGCTGCCAAAGAATCAAACCCCTCTGAACGGGGTGAATTGTCCAAGACCGTCAAGAAGGTACAGGAAGCTCAAGCTGAATTGCAACAAGCGCACGCGGAATTGTGCCGAGTGTTGATGAAGGTGACCGAAATGCAGGCAGAAATGCAGAAATTCCTCACAGACATGCAGACGACGGGAGTCGCTGTGGCGTCTGGTCCAAGTCCTTTAACAAAATCCCAACAAGCAACTACGTCTCCGCTCTCTAAGAAGAGATGTTTTGGTTGTGGAGAAATGGGCCATTTCCGCGCACAGTGTAAAGGCCAAAAGTCTGAGAAGGATAGAGTCGAGGGTCGGTTGAAAGCCCTAGAAGGACTGTTATCTACCTCACCGGTGGGAAACGCCAGAGGGCACAAGTGAAGGAGCAACCTAAGTGCCCGAAGGTTGAACCCCGCTCCAGAAACCAAGTCAAGACTAAGAGGGCGGGAAGGCCCAAAGCTGAGCCAACTGCTGAGCCTGCCAGGACTGAAAGAGTCACTCCCTTAGCATCCGGGTCTGCGTAATGGGGAAGCAATGCACACCCAAAACCTACACGGGCCAAGAAAAGGGCCAGGGTACAGCAAACTGGGTCTAAGCATCCGGATACCGCCACCAAGTTTACTGACCAACTGATAGGTCCTTCTCCTATTGTGCCAATCCAAGTGGAAGGAGTCTACACCAAAGCCCTGTTAGATTCAGGGGCTCAAGTGACATTGATCTACAGAGACTTCTATGAGAAACACTTAAAGCACATTCCTCTGCAAGAATTGAAGGATTTGGAAATATGGGGTATCGGCACTGAGAAACTCCCTTATGACGGGTACCTGCAAGTGAAGTTAGAGATCGGATCTGAAGTCATCGGACAGTCTGGAGGTTGTGATGCATTGGCCATTGTGTGTCCTCGACCCTCGGGTGTGAACAGAAGCTCCCTCATAGTGGGGACGAATACTGACCAAGTGCGGCGTCTCCTGACACCTATTGTATTGGAAGAAGGTTCGACTCAAGGAGTACATCCAATGTTACGTCCGGTCTATCAGAGGATGGTCGAAGAACGAAAGGCACCTGCTGAGGTGGGAAGACTGTGGAGACTGGGTGGGACAGAGAAGGTTCTGCAAGCAGGAGAAGTAGCGAGCTTCCGGGTTTCAGTCAAGATGAACGGATCGCAACCAGGTCCCTATGTGGTGCTGGGAACCGATGTCAATCATGGGAGTGAAACCGGAGTCGAAGTAATTCCTGAAATAATCTCCACCAAAGCCCTGAAGAGAACACGAGGAAGAGTCTCGGTCAGTGTGTGCAATGTGACAGATTCTCCAGTAGTCCTTAAAGCATGAATGCCTATCGGGCAAGTAGAGTCTGCTACACCCCTCTCCACCGATTTAGGAGGGGGAGTGGATAAAGAGATTCCAGATGAAAGATTCTACCCCAAAGAAGCTCCCATTTCACCTGAGTGGAATAAACGTCTTCAGTCTCAAGTCCTGAAGTGGAAGGAATTGTTCTCGAAAGACGAGTTTGATGTGGGCCTAGCTAAGAGTACTGAGCACCGTATTCGGTTACAAGAAGACAAGCCGTTTCGTGAAAGATCAAGGCGAGTTCCACTGGGAGACTTGGATGATCTGCGAGAACAACTGAATGAATTACAAAGAACCAAGGTGATTCAAGAGTCCAGGAGTCCATATGCATCTCCCATAGTGTTGGTCCGGAAGAAAAATGGTTCTGTCCGCCTATGTATAGACTACCGCACATTGAACTGGAGAACCATCCCCGACCAATATGCCACTCCTCGGATAGAGGATGCCCTACAGTGTTTGTCTGGAGCAAAGTGGTTTAGTGTACTAGACCTGCGAAGCGGATATCACCAGATACCCATGCATCCTGAAGACAAGGAGAAAACTGCGTTCATCTGTCCACTAGGGTTCTTTGAATTCAATAGAATGCCTCAAGGCCTTACGGGGGCTCCAGCTACGTTCCAACGGTTGATGGAGAAGACAGTCGGGGATATGAATTTAATCGAAGTATTAGTGTACCTGGATGACATAATTGTGTTTGGGAAGACTCTGGAAGAACATGAACAACGTCTGGAGAAGGTCTTGAAGAGGCTCCATGAAGAGGGGTTGAAACTGTCTCTGGAGAAATGCCAATTCTGTCTACCGTCTGTTACGTATCTGGGACATGTGGTCTCAGCAGAAGGTGTTTCGACAGATCCTCGGAAGTTGGAGGCCGTAGCTTCTTGGCCTAGACCCCGAAACGTCACTGAGCTTAGATCTTTCTTGGGATTCTGTTCATACTATCGAAGATTTGTGGGAGGATTCGCAAATATAGCTCAACCACTGAACAAACTCCTGCAGAAGGAAACCACCGAAGAAGGCTGCAAGGTCTCTGACAAAAACCCGTCAGCTCCGGGGCCAAGGAAAGCTCGAGAGTCTATACAAGGTGAATGGACCAGTCAATGTGAAGGAGCTTTCGTAAAGCTGAAAGAGAGTCTAACTCGAGCTCCTGTTTTGGCCTATGCGGACTCTCACAAGCCGTATGAACTACATGTGGATGCCAGCCGAGAAGGTCTGGGAGGAGTCCTATATCAGGAGTATGGTGGATTGCTGAGGCCTGTAGCGTACGTGAGCCGGAGCCTTACGCCTTCAGAGAAGAACTATCCTACTCACAAGCTGGAGTTCCTAGCCTTGAAGTGGGCAGTGGTAGACAAGTTAAAAGACTATCTGTATGGAGCCGAGTTTGTGATCAAGACGGATAACAATCCTCTTACCTACATCCTTACTACCGCAAAACTGGAGGCAACGGGACATCGGTGGTTGGCCGCTCTGTCAGGGTTTCGGTTCAGCCTGAAGTATCGCCCTGGGGTGAATAATCGAGATGCTGATGCGTTGTCGAGAAGACCCTACACTACAGAATGGACTCAGTTGACTCCAGACGGGGTGCAAGCTTTGTGTCAAGGAACAGAGCGCCGGGTCAAAGGAGGGATTGAAGCGGAGGCCATAGGAGTTATGGCTGCGGCTGTTCCTGAGTTCTACTGTAACCCTACGCAGTTAAGGGATGAAAATTTACCTACCTTTTCGAGACAGGACCTGAAAACGGATCAGGCCAGAGACCCTTTAATTGCCTTGACCATAAAGGCCCTGTCTGCAAACCAGCGAGAGATTTTGTTAACCAACTCCTCGAGTGGAGCCAGATTGGTCTACAAAGAGTGGGAGCGGTTAAAGATGTTGGATGGGGTGGTCTACCGAAGGGGCCCCTCAACTAGCGCTTAAGAGATTCAACAGTTATTCCTCCCTACTAAACATAGGGAGAGTGTGTTGCGATCACTACATGATGAGCATGGACATTTGGGTGCTGAAAGAACTTTTAAGCTGGTGCGAGATAGGTTCTATTGGCCTTGCATGAGAGCTGAAGTGGAAAGCTATTGTCACTCCTGTCTAAGGTGTATTCAGAGGAAGACTCTGCCGACCCGAACTGCTCCAATGAGCCATCTGCAGAGCCAGGGACCCATGGATTTGGTGTGCATTGACTTCTTGTGCTTAGAGCCGGATGCTAGTGGGCAAGGGAACATTCTAATAGTGACTGATCATTTCACCCGTTACGCCCAAGCATTCTCCACAAAAGATCAACGCGCTCCGACAGTGGCCAAGGTGTTGATGGAAAAGTTCTTTGTTCATTACGGACTGCCAAGGAGGATACACCCTGACCAGGGTAGAGACTTTGAAAGCAGACTGGTGGGGCAATTGTTAGAGCTGTTGGGAATCCAAAAGACCCGAACTACACCATATCACCCTCAAGGTGATGCTCAGCCTGAAAGGTTTAATCGCACACTACTAAACATGCTGGGGACCTTGTCGAATGTGGAGAAGCAGAGTTGGAGTCGGCACATAGCTACTCTGGTGCATGCATATAACAGTACGGAGAGTGATGCAACTGGATACTCACCGTACCGTCTTATGTTCGGAAGGGAGGCTCGACTGCCGGTTGATTTGGCTTTTGGGTTTCCCTAGACCAGACATCAGTAGCTTCCCATAGAAACTACGTGGATAGGCTTCGAAAGAATCTGGCTTCTGCGTTTGAACAGGCCCGTTTGACCTTGGGAAACAGGGAGCAAAGAAACAAAAGGAACTATGACCTGAAAGTTCGAATACAAGATCTACAACCCGGTGATAGGGTTCTATTGAAGAACTTGGGTGCTGCTGCGAGACACAAGTTGGCGGATAGGTGGAGTTCCCAGGTTTACATTGTCTGCAAACAACTGCCGGGTTTACCAGTGTATCAGATTCGCCCGGATGGAAAGGCTGGGCCTATTAAGAACTGGCACCGAAATCATTTGTTACCTTTGAGAGAGGCTGTAAGGATGCCAGTTGGGGACGAACCGCCTCTGCCAAATCTGCCTGTTCCATGTTTGCCTCCTGTTACTCGGTCTCAACAGACCCGGGTTGTCGAAGAGAGCGAAAGGGACAGTGAGGAAGAAAGTTTCTGTCTGGACTGGATACGTTCACCGGAGCCTGAAGAGATTATCTCAGTTCCTGAACGATGGGAGAGTAATTTGAGGCCTGAAGCTCCTGAATTCTTGTTGGAAGTCCCTGAGACTGTTGATATCCCTGAGCCTCTTGAATTTCAGTTGGAAGTCCCTGAGGCTGTGGGGATCCCGGTAGCTCCGGAAGCTTACTCAGGTGATTATAGTTCTATGCCTTCGCTGGAGGGATCATACTCTGAAGAAACGTCTGCTCCAGTGGTAGAGAGAAGGATTGAGCCAACGCCTATAGTACTTCCACCTGAAGAGGAACTGATTGAGCCAGAACCAAAACGCTCTGTTCGACCGCCCCAACGACTCACCTACGACTCGCCAGGACATAGCACTGAAGAGGCCATCACCACAGTGCGGAGGTTGCCCGAAGTGTCTGCTATGCTAGCTGAGGTAGCCCAAAATATGAGTCAACTTGAGGAAGTATTTCTAACCCACTGCATGTATGCTGCTGAACCTGTGCATGTTATGTAAACTGTATTCAAATATTGTGGAAATGTAATGTAACTGTTGTACCTCCTTGGAGAGACCCAAGAGTTCTAGGAGGGGGAGAGTGTAGCGCTGTGTTAACCCCTTCACTGCTGAAGACGTGTGGGACACGTCCTCATTGATGCACGTTGCATGCTGAGGACGTGCCCCACACGTCATCAGCTGTGCGGGACCCCCGGCGGAGATACTCACCTCTCTGTCCGGGGTCCCACGGCGTTCTGACTTCAGCGTCCTCAGACGCTGAAGTCAAGCTCCTCCCGGCGTAAATGACGTCATCGCGCCATGCGTGATGACGTCATTTCCAGGCGACCCCCGGCAATGCCGGGAGATAGCCTGGAAGGGAGGGGGGGGAATCCGTTCGGATCCCTCTCCCTCCCGATCGGGAAGAAGGAGCAGCGGTAAAAGCCAGGCACCGCTTAAAAGGGGAGAGTCTCCCCTTTTAAGCGATGCCTGGCTTTAACCCCTCAAGTGCTGGGTTGCACTTCAGCGCCTTGCGGCGCCGAAGTGCAGCCTATCTCCGGTGGGGGCCGCCATCTTGGATGGCGGCTCCGCCCCCGGGACTCCCCTCGCTGTCTGACGTCATCACGCATAGCGTGATGATGTCAGATAGCCGGGGAACCCCTAGCTGCCGGGGATTTCCCAAGGAAATCCCCTGGTGGAGATAGGGGGTTCTTGTGAACCCCGATATCTCCAGAACCGTGGCAGCTAGGGGGTCATGGAGGGTGTCATTTGAAAGGCCTGAGCATGGCCTTTCGAATGATACCCAACATGACTAGGTAAAAAGTAAAAATAAATAATAAAAAAAATAAATTAAAATAATAATAAAATTTAAAAAAATAAATAAATAAAAAAAAACATGGTTTTTTTTGTGTGTTGTTTTTATTAATGCAGCAATATTGTTCACATTTCAATTATAATGTGAACAATGATGCTGCACTAATGATTTTTTTCTATGGGGTGCGTTTGCTAAAAATCACGTAATTCCCCCCAAAAAAAGTAACAAGTCCCCATTTCAAATTTTTTGTACAAGCGCACCCCATAGAAAACATAACCGCAAACGCTCATGTGATAAAATGTGAAAAAAAACACTTTACACACTGCAGATGATTAAAAATTCAATTTTTATTGTATTTTTTGTTATAATATACAGGCAGGTCATGACGTATACATATAAAAATGATATATTATGAATCTGCGTAGTCTGCCGGAAAGAACGATATATAATATGTCTGGGTCATTTATTAAAATGTGGCTTCAAATCGCGTTTAAACATGATGAGCGAAAGCGGTAAAAATGAGCTCAGCACACAGTGGTGAAATGCCTCAGCAGTGAAGGGGTTAAAATCTTGCTGTGGCAGTACCTATTTTTGGCCACAAGATGGAGACTATCGCGATCAGAGACACTGGACATTGGGACTACAATTCCCATCATGCTTTGCAAGGAGACAGGAAGTGGGTGGGGACTGGACCCTTACATCCTCCGCCTTGTGGAGAACGCGCCAGAGCGCGCCAGGGAACGAGAGAGAACAGACGCAGTGCGATAGATCGTAAGAAGGCCTGGGCCTGAGAGCAAGAGAGCCTGTCAAGTCTTTTACCGGGTGATTCCGCCTAAGGAGAAGGAGCCCTCCAAGGTTCCAGAGTTGCTGCAGATTGAACCAACCGAAGACCTCGAGTAAGGAGTCACCGCAAGTTGCTCGGGTACTGGGAGCAGGCGGTGAGCTGGGCCAAAGTCGTGGACAAGCTACGGGAAGTCAGACAACGGATCCGGCCGCTAGTATCCCCAGTCAAGATCGAGCGGAGAGACGTCCTGGGTCAGCGGAGCCTAAAGCCACCGGTGGATGGGTGAGAGGCCTCCAAGGCCGTTTGTAATACAAAGAATACGCTGCTGTTTTCTCTTTGAAGTCCACAGGGCCCCAACTTGACTAGTCGAAGACATTCTTTAAGTAAATTCACTGGCCAGTTGAACAGTACCCGGGTACCATATACACACATACACACCTTTTACATTCCGGGACTTAACATGTGCAGGACTCACTTTTGTTACGAATCGGAACAGGGGTTAAAGATACGTTCCGAATATATTTTTCTCTTTTCCGCCGCGCGTTTACCGTGATACGAAGTGATTGTATATTCTGGGGTTCTGCTACGTGTCTCTTTTCCGAATATTCGTGCAACTGCATTTTCTTTTATGTTCGGTTACGAATATTTTATTTTCCGAAATACGAAGCCTCGTTTTTCGTTTCTTTTCCGCTACGCGTTTTATCGCAATACGAAAGTACTGTAATAATATCTGTGAATACCGTATCTCAACATCTGCCAAATATTTTAGTAAACTATTTAAATGATAAAAACCCACAACTGTGTTGGAGTATATTTATTCCCTAGTGCGGGGAGACTGACCCGTGGTTCATTTTCAGCGGCTCCTCCGGGAGTGAGCGCTACAGTAACATCAGGATGCATTATTTTACTGAGAGGGTGGTGGATACATGGAACAGTCTTCCAGTAGAAGTGGTAGAGGCCAAAACAGTAATTGAATTTAAGCAGGCATGGGATAGGCATAAGGCTATCCTAAACAAAAGATAAATCCAGGTAAAGTATCCATGTAATTGGGAAGACTAGATAGAAACATAGAAACATAGAAAAATGTCGGCAGATAAGAACCTTTCGGCCCATCTAGTCTGCCCAATTACATGGATACTTTACCTGGATTTATCTTTTGTTTAGGATAGTCTTATGCCTATCCCATGCCTGCTTAAATTCAATTACTGTTTTGGCCTCTACCACTTCTACTGGAAGACTGTTCCATGTATCCACCACCCTCTCAGTAAAAGATGGGCCGAAAGGTTCTTATCTGCCGACATTTTCTATGTTTCTATGTTTCTAATAAGAAAAAAAGAAAATATCAAAAGTGGAATAAAATATTAACTCTTAATCTTTTTCACAGAATTAAAATAGAAAGAAAAAGAAAACGCAGCGAGGTCTTCTATTTCCGTTGTATTTACAAAGAAATTACTTATTTTCATATGTAAATATTTGTTTACGTTTTTGTAAGGTAGACCAGAGAGATCGTTCAATTGAATATAACATGGATAAAATGTATACGGTGAAATTGTTCTTAGAAATGGCTTGCGTGAATTTTTTTTCTCTCTGCATGATTAATACCTTCATGTTTGCATAAAATTAGAACAAATCAAAGACAAAGAACATGAGCCCCAAATGGCTAATTTAAATATAATTTCTACTAGAAAAATTACCATAAATCATTATAATGAATCCATTTTGAAGTCAATGACAAAGCTATTAAGATTTTAAGGTTATTACTGTCTTTTTATAACCTTCTATCCACCAAGAATTGGACAGGTCTGATATACATATTTCTTTCATACACGCAAAAGAAAATATTATACGACCAATAAAAAGAGATTTCCCAATGATTCGATCTAATAAGAGTTAACATACTGTACTTTATTAAATCAAATGCGTTACAAAATGTTTTTATACATTATAGATAGCGATTAATACGACATTAAGGCTTGTTGACCCAAGAGTATGCTAAATGTTATTATGAAGACTGTGGATTAGATCAGTACTGTCAAACTCCATGCCTCCAGGTGTATATGAACTACAACTCCCATGATTCACTGGTGACTAGACATGTGCATTCGTTTTAGTACTAAAACGATTTAGTCAGAATTTTGGGATAATTTAGTTTTAGTATGACTCAAGAGAAACGAAACTGCTCAGTACAAAAACGAAAGAAACTAAAATAAAATGCACTACATTTTAGTTTCAGTCCTTTTTGTGATATTACATTGATGAGTGAAGGAGACCAGCAATGAAGAGCGCAACATCGCAACATCCGAAGATCTGCACCCTCCACATGCCAATGCAGTAGGATGTTCTATACAGAGAGGGGCATTAATTAATGCAGGAGGATGTTCTATACATTATACAGAGAGGGGTATTAATGCAGGAGGATGTTATATACATTATACAGACAAAGGTATAAATTGAGGAGGATGTTCTATACAGAGAGGGGCATTAATTAATTCAGGAGGATGTTCTATATATTATACAGAGAGGGGTATTAATTAATGCAGGTGGATGTTGTATACATTATACAGAGAGGGGTATTAATTAATGCAGGAGGATGTTCTAAACATTATACAGAGAGAAGCCTTTTTTTTTCAGCCCTTTAAATCCAGTGGCTGTGAGCGCTGAGATCGGCTGCTTGTTACATTATCTCTCAGTACAATGTATCAGGCTCAGTTGTTACAGTAACTGACTGTAACAGTGCTCAGAGTTTCAGTAAAACAAGGAAATAATATTGTTCTAACCTCTTATATATATAAAAATATTATTTACTAGTTTTACTGAAACTCTGAGCGCTGTGATGAGCAGCAGTCAGTTACTGTAACAGCTTCACCTGACACGGGGCAGTATTACAATGTTGGTGCTAACTTAACCAGAGCTGTTGTAAACTGAAAACCTCCATAGGCTATAATGGCTCTGGGAAGTTTACAACAGCTCTGGTTATGTTAGCACCAACTATGTAATATGGCCCACATTGTGCTGAGAGTGAGAGATACTGTAACAAGCAGCGATCTCAGCCCTCTGAGGAGCCACTACAATAGTAATTGTATCCATTGGTTTTCGGATGAATGAAATTAGTTTTCATACTAAAGAACTGAAAACGAATTTCTTTAGTAACTAAATAAATTGCATTTTAGGACTAATCCATTAGTTCAAAACGAAATTTTGTGCTGTGCACATGTCTACTGGTGACCTGTTGCATTGAATGGATTCTGGGATTTGTAGTCATCACGGTCTTTCCAAAGCTTCCGTGAAACACAAGGTGCCTTCCCAGAGAAAAGAAAGAGACACTATAGGGGTTCTTCAAAGAGCACAGATTTGTCGGCGCACTCTCTTTTGGCGCACTTTGGTGCCCTTCGCGAATTTCATTACTGTGAAATTCACCACTAGGTGCAATTCGTTGTCAAGTTCGGCTCTTATCAAATAACCCTTTGAGATTTATAAACCTTTTTATGTACATCAGAGGACTTGTGACGATCAGTGTGGCAGAATTATTGGCGAGAGCTTCCATGCAGAAAACCACGGCATGATTCTGTAATGTCCACAGCAGTAATATCAAAATTCAGGGATTTATTTAGCACTCAGGGAGTGACAGCGGGATTCATATTAATGCAGTGGTAGCCAAGCAGAAAGTATGGGAAACTAAGGCCGGGGGCACACGGGACATTTTCTTTAACGCACATTACGTGCGTTAAAAAAAAAAAAACAGCGTCGCACTCGATGCCCGCCGAACCCCCTCGCGCGATCTTCCATAGGAGGATAGCGGAGCCCCGTTGACGTGAATCCTTGCGCATCGACAGTGATGATGCGCTAGGATTCGCGTCGACGGGGCTCCGCTATCCTCCTATGGAAGATCACGCAAGGGGGGGTGGCGGGCGTCGAGTGCGACACTGGTTTTCTTTAACGCACGTAATGTGCGTTAAAGAAAACGACCCGTGTGCCCCCGGCCTAAGCAGGAAAATATTCTTCGGGAAGCCGATGGCAGTCAAAGGAATTAAAGATCCGTCAGGAACAGTCGAGCAGAATATGCAACAAGTTTAAGGTAGCACGAATCAGGAGGAACTCAGATGACACGCAGAGATCTGGACATGCGGTGACTAGTTGTTAGGGCCTTGAATAAAAAGAGCAACAATAGGGAGTTGGTCATGCTCCGGCTGCTTGGAGTAGAGGTAACATCACTGCTCTATAACCGTGCAGACACAGGTTCGATCCCAGCAAGAGCACCTCTCCAGTAAGTGTCCATGGACAAGACACCTAACGGTACATACTCGCCACCCAGGACATACTTGAAAACGAGAGATATCTCAATGTATCCTTTCTGGTAAAGTACTTTCTCAAAAAAAATGCTCTATTTGGCATGAAGTGCACCACCAATCCGCTGGTCAAATTGAATAATCCTCTTGGATGTAGCTTTGGGACGTTGCAGAAACACTCAGATCCCATTCCAATCTCTGAACACTATTATGGGAGTTGTGGTACATTGGGTGCTACAGGTATGTCTGATGTACTGCACCTATTAGGACTGTTCTGTAGTCCAAATGCAAATTTCTTTGAAAAAATCTAATTTCATTTGCATTCATCCAAAATATGGACAGATTGAGTTAACTTGATCTCCAGGACCTGGACCTGATTTTGAAGAGCGAGTCAACTTGATCGTGATAGTTACATAGTTACATAGGCTGAAAAAAGAAATGCGTCCATCGGGTTCAGCCTTTCACACATCACCTACGGCTGTTGATCCAAAAGAAGGTAAAAAACCCAGCCTGAAGTGCTCGCCAATATGCAACATACTGTAAAAAAATTCCTTCTTGACCCCAGATGGCGTCAGATTTCTCCTTGGATCAAGAAGCTTTTACCCACATATTAATATTAGGACCCTTAATATTATGTTTTTGCAGGAATTCATCCTGTTGTTTTTTAAAAGTCTGTACAGTCTCTGACCCAACCACCTCAACAGGCAGAGAATTCCACAGCTTTATTGTTCTCACCATAAAATAACCCTTCCTATGCTTTAGGCTGAATTTTCTTTCGTTCAGTCTGAATGGTGTAGTGAAGTGGTTAACCGTAAACACGCTCAGCTATAGCATGCACAGAAGTCAAGATTGTCTTAACAAGATCAGGGGCTATACTGTACCATTACAAATGAAATTCAGGTGCCCAAAAGGTGCCCCCCAAGTTTTAACACTGTGGGCATAATGCCCGTGGCGCTAACACTTTCAAATAACAGCTGGGGAATGTCTCTAATGGGCTTTCCCCATCTGATCATGCAGGGAACTCAGAACTGTAGTAAGTCCATTTGGCCAGCAGATGGCGACATATCACTGCCAGAAGTAAGGAACACATTGGGAATATTCTCAAATATTTCTTACTGTATAATTAATTAGAAATGATTTTCCAAAACAACATTGGTCCCTGGCAGTGTTGTTTTTGTTTTTTTTAAATCATTTGATATTGAAGGGGTTAATGACAGCAGATCAATATGCTTCTACTCGCCACAACACAACAAAATAATTATGATATATTAATTAAACTCCAAAGTCACAAAGCTAGTTTAGTTATTTGTTTTGATAACGCTGGTGAATAATTTTAGTAAAGCGTAATTCTTAAATATAAGGACTAGGAGTCGTATACTAGTAGAGATAATTATAATTTTGTGTATGTCTTTTTTTTTTTACTCCTTATTTTTTTAAAGGCAAGAAAATTCACTTTTCAATATGCATGATTAAGGAATTTGAATTATTTAGAAATGGTAATCTGTTTAATGAGGAGATCTTACATTAAATATTTTAAGTTGCACCTGTGCATTAAAGTACTTCATAGAGTGCATCTGGCAGCCGATGATGCCTCATCTTGGCTCTGACACAAAACAATCAGAAAAAATAAAACAACAAAGAAGGGCAAGCAGTATGATTAACCCTTCATGGTATTGAGAATATTATGTACTGTGAGTCACTAACAAAGTGCAGATTCTTCATGGAATAACATGACTTAGGCTAGTGTTAAACGAACGCATTATTCGCAGCGAATGTCAAAAAGTGTGTCCGAACGCATTGACGTATTTTTTCACAGAATGCGCAAAAACGGTCATACGATGCGCATTTTCGTTCGTGATTTGTTACGGATCTAAACCAGGAAACTTTGGGTGTCTGGACGTTATGTTGGCCGGACATGAGCAGGTTCTGACGTCTCCTAATCACTCACACACGCCGCTATGCGGACGCATCGCACTCTGTACGTCAGTACTAGCGGTTCTGCATTCTCGAGAAAATGCGTTTGTTTGCCACTTGCCTTGCGCGGCCGAACTTTCGTGCGGCCGTACTTCGTATATTGGCCGTCATTGCCCGTCATTTGCTGCTACTACGGCCGTGATTAAGTGCGCCTAAACACATTAAAAATGCGTTAGTATGACCCCAGCCTTAAGGGGTTATTCAGAGAGCACTGAAATGTCGCAGACATTTAGGTGTCCTTTCCTTCCCCACACTTTGTAGCGATTCTGCGATTCTAGTTCACCGACTCTGTATTCAAGTACAAGTGCAGGGAAAACACACCACAAACCCGCCGAACACTCGTCGAAAACCCACAGAAACTGCCGCAAAAACCACGCTGGAAAAAGCCGACTAGCTGCCGATCACAGCGCAGAGCAGCTTCCGGAAAAGCCGACAAGCTGACGAACGAGGTAAAAAAAAATAAAAATACGATTGAAAGTGTCAAAATTGAAACACTGTTTGCAAAAAAACTACTGAATGAAAAAGCTTGGAATTTACATATACAGTCAGGTCCAGAAATATTGGGACGTCGACACAATTCTAACATCTTTGGCTCTATACACCACCACAATGGAGTTGGAATGAAACAAACACAATGTGCTTTAACTGCAGACTGTCAGCTTTAATTTGAGGGTGTGTACATCCAACTCAGGTGAACGGTGTAGGACTTACAGCAGTTTGCAGATGTGACCCCCACTTGTTAAGGGACCAAAGGTAATGGGACAGAATAATAATCATAAATCAAACTTTCCCTTCTTAATACTTGGTTGCAAATCCTTTGCAGTCAATCACAGCCTGAAGTCTGGAACGCATAGACATCACCAGACGCTGGGTTTCATCCCAAGTGATGCTCTGCCAGGCCTCTACTGCAACTGTCTTCAGTTCCTGCTTGTTCTTGGGGCATTTTCCCTTCAGTTTTGTCTTCAGCAAGTGAAATGCATGCTCAATGGGATTCAGGTCAGGTGATTGACTTGGCCATTGCATAACATTCCACTTCTGTCCCTTCAAAAACTCTTTGGTTGCTTTTGCAGTATGCTTTGGGTCATTGTCCATCTGCACTGTGAAGCTCCGTCCAATGAGTTCTGCAGCATTTGGCTGAATGTGAGCAGATTATATTGCCCGAAACACTTCAGAATTCATCCTGCTGCTTTTGTCAGCGTCACCTCATCAATAAATACAAGAGAACCAGTTCCATTGGCAGCCATATTGAGGAGAAGGGGGGGGGGTGAGGGTCCTGAGAACGAGCAACAGTTTTAGTGGCTTGCTCTACGGTGGGGGCCCGCTCAGGTCTCACAAGGTTTTAGCTTGTATGTGCCGTTACAAGGATGAAAGTTCCATATGCAAATCAGCCTGCTCTCACCCAAAAAGGGTGGCCAGTGCTGACTGCCAGGGACGTCATCCCTGCATAAGAGGTGCAGCAACCCCCGATGACCGTTTCGGCCTGGTTAGGCCTCGTCAGGAGGGTATAGCTGACACCCCTCTAGGCACACCAAGCAAGGGGTCCACATCTGGATGACCCTGTAGACTAATAGTGAGGAGAAGGGGGGTTTGTCCTCACTATTAGTCTACAGGGTCACCCAGACGTGGACCCCTTGCTTGGTGTGCCTAGAGGGGGCAGTGTGGGGGGACCTGGGGTGGAGCCGCCATCCAAGATGGCGGCCCCCACCGGAGCTAGGCCGCACTTCAGCGCCTTGCAGTGCCTAAGGGGTTATAGCCAGGCACCTCTCCTCTTTTAAGCGGTGCCTGACTTCTTTTTGTGGGACCTCCCGATCGGGAGGGATCCGAACGGATCCCCCCCTCCCTTCCAGGCGATATCCCGGCATTGCCGGGGGTCACCTGGAAATGATGTCATCACGCATGGTACAATGATGTCATTTACGTCGGAAGGAGCTTGACTTCAGCGTCTGAGGACGCTGAAGTCAGAACGCCACGGGAACCCGGACAGAGAGGTGAGTATCTCTGTCGGGGGTCCCGCAAAGCTGATGACATGTGGGACACGTCCTCCTCAGCATACAGCGGGAGTAACTGAGGACGTGTCCCAAATGTCGTCAGCAGTGAAGGGGTTAAAAACTTATTTTTTTAAACCTTTTGTCCTTGTTTCCTGTCCCCCAGGGCACTACCCGGACCCGGACATTGTTTTTAAATGTTTCTATACATCCTACAAATCTGCCACTTCACGGGCAGGTTATGGGGACCTCCTGGGCACAATATTTGAAGGAATTTTTCGTTTTTATTTTTAACCCTTATTTCATGGAAAACTCACTGTCCCTTTAAAAAGTTTTTTTAAAAACTTTTTGTCCTTGTTTCCTTTTCCCCAGGACACTACCCTTACCCCCATACACCTTTTATGGCAAATATCTAGCATATATGCCCTCTTGGAGGGCACTCTAAAAATCGAACTTTGAGTCCCATTGACTTGTATTGAGTTCGAGTTTGTGTTCGAGTTCAAATTCGAACGCGAACCGAACTCGGGGGTGTTCGGCTCATCCCTAATAGTCACTATGTTACATGTTTACAGGTGCATTCTGTATAGTCACTATGTTACATGTTTACAGGTGCATTCTGTATATAGTCACTATGTTACATATTTACAGGTGCATTCTGTATATAGTCACTGTGTTACATGTTTACAGGTGCATTCTGTATATAGTTACTGTGTTACATGTTTACAGGTGCATTCTGTATATAGTCACTATGTTACATGTTTACAGGTGCATTCTGTATATAGTTACTGTGTTACATGTTTACAGGTGCATTCTGTATATAGTTACCTTGTTACATGTTTACAGGTGCATTCTGTATATAGTCACTGTGTTACATGTTTACAGGTGCATTCTGTATTGAGGTATGTTAATAGGGAGCTCTCAAGTGACTTTAGACTGGGGGAAGATTTGATGGTGTCTTGTCTGGGAGGTTATTACATAATTGTGGTGCTCTGTAGGAAAATGAGGATCTAGACACTTTCTTTTTGTATTGTGGTATTGCAAGTAAGGTGCTGGTCCTGGATCAGAGGTTATAGGATGAGGGAACTGCTGGGGGAAGCAGTCTATTCAGGTAGGGTGGTAGCTTCCCAGAAAACTCTTAAACACCAGGTTGGAAAGGTGAAGAATGCATCTAGATGATCAGGGAGATGCGAAGTGACTCATAAAGTGGTGGTGGTTGGTGCGTAGAATTGATCTACCAAATCCATTGTGGTTTCTCTGAAACAGTGCTGTGAAGACCTCAAAACCTTGGTGATGAATCCCCAAGTCTCCAGATGGTCCACAAGTGGGTTACAAGATTTACTTCTTGTCACAACTCATTGTGCGGGGTTGCAGGTTTGAGCTCATTGTGCGGTAACAAATTGAAGTGAAGCAGATATGTAAGGGTTCAAAGAATAAAAAGGTTTATTATGAGGAATAAACAACAGGAGCAAATCAACAGGGGACACTGAATAAATAATAGCAGTAAAGGAGGTGTCTGGGCAAGATAGTACCGGGACTATTAGATACACACAATATACAGGACAGGACACACTAAGCAGACTGGACAGGAGAGGGTGGACAGGACAGGTACTGGACTGAACACTGAATATAAACAGAATACTCTTAGGCTAGGGTCAGACTAACGCATTTTTCGCGTCGTCCGTGAAGAAGTGCGTTTGAACGAATGCACGTATTTTTTCACGGAATACACGATAGCGGTCATACGATGCGCATTTTCGTCCGTGATTTTGTACTGATCATCAATAAAACCCTTTTTGCGTCTGGACGTTATGTTGACCGGAAATTAGCAGCGTCTGACGTCTCCTAATCACGCACACACGCCGCTAGCGGACGCAGCGCACTCTGTACATCAGTACTAGCGGTTTCACGTTCTCGAAAAAAAAATGCGTTTGTTTGTCGCTTGCATTGCGCGGCCGCACTTTTGTGCGGCCGTACTTCGTACATTGCCCGTCATTGGCCGTCATTTGCTGCTACTACGGCCATGATAAAGTGCGGCTGCACGAGCGTTCGCGCTGCGTTCGTCTGACCCTAGCTTAACCAGACACAGAGGAGCAGGACATGAAGATGGCTGGCTAAACAGAAATCAGGAGGCACAGATAAACTAAAGAACACAAGGAGATTACTGGAATAGACAGAGCAAGGAGTGGGCTGAGGATCAGGAGACACAGATGGCAGAGGTTTAAACACAAGATCCAAGCGAGGTATCAGAAAGGGGCAAATCCGGTACAACGGTCAGAGTTCAGGCATGAGTCGAGGCAGGCAGCTGGCAGAGGCGTGGTCAAATGTCCTTAGCAGAAGTCATACACAGGAAATCAGTGGCACTTGAGGTTCAGATGATACAGGAACAATTATGTAGGGTAGCAAAGGAGGGTCACAGTGAGAGTCCAGGAATATGAATAGGAGATTACAATGGAGGGTCACGGTGGAATTCCAGGAATGAAGGGTGACGGTGAGAATCCAGGAATATGAATAGGAGATAACAATGTAGGGCCATGGCGGGAATCCAGGCACAATGGGGGAGGGGGTCTCAGTAGGAGTCCAGGAACATGAGGAGCTGTGCACAGCACACTGGTCAGGATTCAATGAGGACTTCAGTGAGATGCAGAAGCCCAGACCTGAGGGTGGGGTATGGTTATAAAGGCAGTCTGGGCCCAGCCCCCACCTGAGGCTGAAAAGGTGAGGGGACACTTGGAGTGGACTCCTGAGTGCCTGGACACCAAACCAGGCAGGGCTAAAATTTTGACCAGATCAAAACATGAGAGCAGAACAGCACCTTACTTGGTCTTCATACGGCGCCTATGACGAGTGCTGTGACGCATCTGGACATTTTGACGTCTGTGATGAACCAAGAGAGGGAAGCTCCTGCACATCCATGGAAACCATGGTGGCCAAAGTGAAGGAATTTATGGATCAGAAATCTCAAACCATTCTCATAAAACTTGTGGAAAAGATCTGCATTCCAAAAAAATAAAATGTTGAGGTTTCTCCATGATGAGTTGGCCTTCACCAAGAAGTGCATCCATTGGGTTCTGTTTTTGTTGTACGCAGAACAAAAAACTGCTCGAGTTTAGATGGAAGACCTATGAGAGTCATTAAGACATCATTCAAGTCTGCCAAGAAGAATAGGCTACGTTGACAAAAGATGATTTTCTAGGGTGTTTTGAGAAGTGAGCGCACCACTTTTACCCTTTATGGTGGACCTTCCTTCATATACAGTACCCTTGAATGTGCATTTACTTTTCATATTATCTACATATATATAAACATATGCATGAGGGCCATTCCTTATCTGGAACTATAAAATCCAGAAGACACAGAAAACCAAAGATTTCAGAGTCTTTTGTTTATAAATTTAATTTCTCCTTGTTCTAAGCTGGGGATGTGCTGGAAGACTCTGTTGCTCATTCATGAAACACGCTGCACAGAGCTAGTGGGAGACACACTGGGTCTACACAGTATGTTCCTCACATAGTGCTTTGCAGCATCTCCCAGCATGTGTTTCATGTATTTCCCCTGCCATGTCTCTCCTCTCCACCAAATTTGAAATCCTAACTGGATTCCGAAAACCGAAACGTTATGAAATCCAAAGGGCTCAGGGTCCCGATAATTCTGGATAATGAGTGTTCAACCTGTATATGTAAACATAGTCCATTTAAAACGTTTTATTTATTTTTAACAAACTTTTTTACGTTACATCCATATGCTAAAAATGTTAAACTAGATAACCGACAATGCAAAGTATATTAAAAAAAATAAATTGCGGAGAACAAGGGATAGTATATATATATATATATATATATATATATATATATATATATAGTGCTTACTACGGGTCCAAGCATCCACTGCAACTGGTCATGCCTAGCTCCTGCTGATGAGGGTCCAACAAACCTGAAACAGCGCTGTCCTAGGAGTGGCTTTGACCAGTTGCATAACCTTATCTCTGCTAGAAAGCCACAGTGTGGCATAGCATTGATTTTAGGATTCTGTGTAATAACAGACCCAGGATGCAAAAAAGTGAGACAGATGTCATTTGCATATCCTACCCAGAATTCCTTGCTGCTTATGGGGAATATGGCACAGGAGCTCTGGGATGCAATTCTTTGAATTGCTGTGATGTGCAAGCGGCTTCTGCAATCTATACTATAAAAGAGTAAGCCTTCAAGTGTCCGTCGCCAAAAGCGGTCTGCGCATGCGCGACGGACATTTGAAAGTGGCCGTTAAAACAAACAGGTAGCTGCGCGTGTCGGCCGCCTGTGTTTTGACGCCGCAAGCCCCGATCCTCCAGCGGTGACCGTCCTCCGGCTGTCGCGGCCTGCTCGGCGGGCATCCAGGCTCAGGCGAGCCCCCAGCTCGGCTTGGGCCTACAGGCCCAGCCGAGCCGGGGACTCGCCTAAGCCTAGAGGCCGGCCGAGCAGCCAGCGACAGCCGAGGACGGTCACCGCTGGAGCTCCGGGCCAAAGTTCCCAAAACATACTCCCCTAAATCGGCCCTGAGCTCCAGCGGTGACCTCCTCCGGCCGAGCAGGCTGCTAGGCCGGCCTCCAGGCTCAGGCGAGCCCCCGGCTTGGCTTGGGCCTACAGGCCCAGCCGAGCCGGGGACTCGCCTAAGCCTAGAGGCCGGTTGAGCAGCCAGCGACAGCCGGAGGACGGTCACCACTGGAGCTCAGGACCGAAGTTCCCAAAACATACTCCCCTAAATCGGCCCTGAGCTCCAGCGGTGACCTCCTCCGGCCGAGCAGGCTGCTAGGCCGGCCTCCAGGCTCAGGCGAGCCCCCGGCTTGGCTCGGGCCTACAGGCCCAGCCGAGCCGGGGACTCGCCTAAGCCTAGAGGCCGGCCGAGCAGCCAGCGACAGCCGAGGACGGTCACCGCTGGAGCTCAGGGCAATGTAGGAGGATGTTGCCTACACATACTCACCTACATCGGCCCTTAGCTCCTCCAGCGATGGCGGTCCCGCTTCCAGCGTCCTCTGTGTCTCCGTTGGTCGTCGGTATGACGTCACGAAAGCCTTTGACCCTGGGTCAAAGGCTTTTGTGATGTCATACCGGTGACCAACAGAGAGAGGACACTTGGAGCGGGACTGCCATCGCTGGAGGGCCGATGTAGGTGAGTATGTGCTCTCCACACCCACCCTGCTTGCTCGGCCGGTATCCAAGCTTAGGCGAGCCCCCGGCTTGGCCTGGGCTTAGAGGCCCAGCCGAGCCGGGGAATCACCTAAGCATGGAGGCCGGCCGAATTGCCTGCTCGGGCGTCCTCCAGGCTCAGGCGAGTCCACGGCTCGGCTGGGCCTCTAGGCCCCAGCCAAGCCGGGGGCTCGCCCAAGCTTGGATGCGGCCGAGCTACTTGCTTGGCCGGCATCCAGGCTAAGGCGAGCCCCCGGCTTGGCCTGGGCCTAGAGGCCCAGCCGAGCGGGGGCTCGCCTGAGCCTGGATGCCAGCCATACACACACACACACACTGTAACAACCATATATGCGTGTGTATATATATCCACATGGGGTTACAGTGTGTGTGTGTGTGTGTGTATATATATATATATATGTATGTATATATATGTGTGTGTGGTGTGTGTATATATATATATATATATTATATATATATATATATATATATGGACTGCGCATGCGCACAGCCCACGGGGTGCTGTGGCGGTTGGATGCGCGCGCAGCCGGGTGCGCGCGCGCCACCCGTCGCAGCACGCCCAAAGCGTCCTACGGAGGTTTGCTGCGCGCGCATCCAACCTCTGTTGGACGCTTTGGGCGTCCTGCGGCAGGTGGCGCGCGCGCATCCAACCGCAACAGCCTGTTACGGAGGTTGCCACGCGCCTGAGCCCAGCGCCTGAGCGCCCGAGCCCAGCGCCCGAGCCCAGCGCCTGAGCGCAGAGCCCCGAGCCCAGCGCCCGAGCCCAGCGCCTGAGCCCAGCGCCTGAGCCCAGCGCCTGAGCGTAGAGCCCAGCGCCTGAGCCCAGCGCCTGAGCCCAGCGCCTGAGCGCAGAGCCCAGCGCCTGAGCGCAGAGCCCAGCGCCTGAGCCCAGCGCCTGAGCGCAGAGCCCAGCGCCTGAGCGCAGAGCCCAGCGCCTGAGCCCAGCACCTGAGCGCAGAGCCCAGCGCCTGAGCGCAGAGCCCAGCGCCTGAGCCCAGCGCCTGAGAGCAGAGCCCAGCGCCTGAGCCCAGCGCCTGAGCGCAGAGCCCAGCGCTTGAGCGCAGAGCCCAGCGCCTGAGCCCAGCGCCTAAGCGCAGAGCCCAGGGCCTGAGCGCAGAGCCCAGCGCCTGAGCGCCTGAGCCCAGCGCCTGAGCGCAGAGCCCAGCGCCTGAGCGCAGAGCCCAGCGCCTGAGCGCAGAGCCCAGCGCCTGAGCCCAGTACCTGAACACAGCCCAGCGCCGAGTGCAGAGCACAGAGCAGAGCGCCAAGCAGAGCACAATAAACGCCACAGAGCCGAGCACAATAAACGCCACAGAGCCGAGCACAATAAACGCCACAGAGCCGAGCACAGCACAATAAACGCCACAGAGCCGAGCACAGCACAATAAACGCCACAGAACCAAGCGCAACACAATAAACGGCGCAGAGCACAATAAAAAGCAGAGCACAATATACAGCACGGAGCAGAGCACAGAGCCGATGTGCAGAGCCCAGCACAGAGCCGAGCAAAACAGAATAAACTCCACAGAGCCAAGCACAATAAACGCCACAGAGCCGAGCACAATAAACGCCACAGAGCCGAGCACAATAAACGCCACAGAGCACAGCACAATAAACGCCACAGAGCCAAGCACAGCACAATAGACGCCACAGAGCCGAGCACAGCACAATATACGGCACAGAGCACAGCACAATAAACGGCACAGCCAATCACAGCACAATAAACGGCGCCAAGCACAGAACCAAGCACAACACAATAAACGGCACAGAGCACAATAAAAAGCAGAGCACAATATACGGCACGGAGCAGAGCACAGAGCCGATGTGCAGAGCCCAGCACAGAGCCGAGCAAAACAGAATAAACGCCACAGAGCCAAGCACAATAAACGCCACAGAGCCGAGCACAATAAACGCCACAGAGCCGAGCACAATAAACGCCACAGAGCCGAGCACAATAAACGCCACAGAGCCGAGCACAATAAACGCCACAGAGCCGAGCACAAAAAAACGCCACAGAGCCAAGCAAAGCACAATAAACGCCACAGAGCACAGCACAATAAACGGCGCAGAGCACAATAAAAAGCAGAGCATAATATACGGCACGGAGCAGAGCACAGAGCCGATGTGCAGAGCCCAGCACAGAGCCGAGCAAAACAGAATAAACGCCACAGAGCCAAGCACAATAAACTCCACAGAGCCGAGCACAGTACAATAGACGGCACAGAGCCGAGCACAACAGAATAAACGCCACAGAGCCAAGCACAATAAACGCCACAGAGTCGAGCACAATAAACGCCACAGAGCCGAGCACAATAAACGCCACAGAGCCGAGCACAATAAACGCCACAGAGCCGAGCACAATAAACGCCACAGAGCCGAGCACAATAAACGCCACAGAGCACAGCACAATAAACGCCACAGAGCCGAGCACAATAAACGCCACAGAGCACAGCACAATAAACGCCACAGAGCCAAGCACAATAAACGGCACAGCGCCGAGCACAGCACAATATACGGCACAGAGCACAGCACAATAAAACGGCAACAACCAATCACAGCACAATAAACGGCGCCAAGCACAGAACCAAGCACAACACAATAAACGGCGCAGAGCACAATAAAAAGCAGAGCACAATATACGGCACGGAGCAGAGCACAGAGCCGATGTGCAGAGCCCAGCACAGAGCTGAGCAAAACAGAATAAACGCCACAGAGCCAAGCACAATAAACTCCACAGAGCCGAGCACAGTACTATAGACGGCACAGAGCCGAGCACAACAGAATAAACGGCACAGAGCCAAGCACAATAAACTCCACAGAGCCGAGCACAGTACAATAGACGGCACAGAGCCGAGCACAACAGAATAAACGGCACAGAGCCGAGCACAGAGCCAAACACAGCACAATAAATGGCACCGAACCAAGCACAACGCACCACACTTATCAATAGACTGCCCTCTGGGCAGGCTTTACACCTAGTAATTAATAAATAAATATATATATATATAAACACAAAGGAGCAGAAGGTTGCACTCAACCACAAAACTAAGCGGGTGCATCTAGGACATCAAATACAAAAACACCAAGAAAGAGCACTCCATATTATTGACCACCTTCTTCCATCATTTTATGTGAAAAATAAACAGTTTTAAAAATGCTGAAAAAAAACTGACTGAGTTAAAATGATGGAGATTCAGTTCACGAAGTTATGATCATAATTTTGCGAACTGTATACCTATCATTTTACCTCAGTCAGGTTTTTTTGAGCATTTTTAAAACTGTCAGGGTTATTCAAAGAGATCCGAATTGCTGAAAGGTAACTGAACACTGAAATTCAGCGTACGGTTACCTTTCCTGGCCATTCGGCTATCCAGAGAGCAGGCAGTTCGCCAAAGGTTGGCGAATTGCCTGCACATACGGTGCCTGTTCGGTGCCTGTTCGAGGGCAGTGAAATCCCCATAGAGAAGCAATGCTTTGTATGAAATCCCCATAGAGAACAAAAACCAGCAGTGAAAAGTTGCCGAATTGCCCTGCTTTTCGGTGGTTTCATCGGACAGGTTTATTCAGGCGAATCCCATAGGCTTCAATGTTAAAAATATTCCCGTTTTAATTCAATATCTAATAAACCGTTGATTTTAATATTCTGCAGTAAAAAGTCTCTTTATTTATAGATTTTTTAGGATCTTTTAAGCATTTTTTGGGATTTTTTTTGCAAATTTTATTTTTCTGGGTTTTTTTTTTAATCGTTTTTTCTTTTTTCTGTAACAGCTCTTTTTATTCTCATTCATTGGATTATATGTAAATTCCAGACATTTTCGTTCAGTAGTTTCTTTGCAAACAGTGTTTTACTTTTCAAACATTCAAGCGTACTGTTTTTGTTTTTTTACTCCATTCGTCTGCGGTGTCGGCTTTTTCCGGCGGCTGCTCTTCACTGTGATCGGCGGCTGCTCGGGTTTCTCCGGCGTGTTCGGCGGGGTTAATCCAAATGTTTTTGCGGGTTTCGGTGTGCATTCGCCTGGGTTTTGCGGTGAGTGTTCGGCAGGTTTGCGGCGGCTTTTCCCTGCATTACGACGTCCCTGTGGTGCTTGCTGAATACACCGCAGGGTCGCCGAAATGGGATCGCCAAATCGCACCGAAATGAAGAGAACGAAAAGTCACAGAACGTGCGGTGGCTTTTCGATTCACGTTGAATAACCCTGTTTTTTTTCACACAAAATGATGGAAGAAGGTGGTCAATAATAAGGGTTTTTACACAGAACCCTTGAATCGTAAACCTGATCTCTGCTAAAAAAAAAGCCATAGTATGGCATGGCATTGATTTAAGGGTTCTGTGTATAAAAAGACACAGGATGTAATAAAAGTGAGAAGGAGGTATTTGCATATCCTACCCATAGTTCCTTGCTAGATATGGGGAATGCGGCTCAGGGGCTCTGGAATGCAGTTCTTTGAATTGCTGTGATGTGCAAATGGTCCATGTAATAGGGCAGACTAGATGGGCCGAAAGGTTCTTATCTGCCGACATTTTTCTATGTTTCTATGTTTCTATGTTCTGCAATAATAAATATATAAAGACACCAAGATTCTGGACGCACACAGAGACTTTTTGTAAAAATAAAGGTACAAATTTTATTGTAGCATGACAAAATTTTATTTCTTCAAGAAGTCTCCATGTGCGTCCGGAATCTTGGTGTTTTTATCTACAATTTTGCAGTTGGATTGTTTTCACAAGAGCAAGCACTGATGTATGTGGAGTGCGGGGTTCCTTGGTTTTCTATATATACATATATATATATAAATATATATGTAATTTTTTTATTATTTTTTTAGATTTTTAATTTTGCGAATTTATTAAAAAGAAAAAATCTAAAATAAATATAATTATTTTTCTTTATTGTCATCGTGGTAAATGGAGCAGATCGATGGGAAAATATAATTTAAACATATTTATGATAAGGCTGCATCATAATACATATAAAGAGCTCCAGGTAGAGTTCTAATAAATTATGAATATATCGTCTGATGAATTTATTAAAAAGAAAGAAATTCTAAAATAAATACAATTATTTTTCTTTATTGTCAGATCGATGGGAAAAAAAATCGTTAAACCATTTTATCGTAAGGCTGCAGTATAATATAAATATAGTGCTCTTGGTAGATGTCTAATAATTTATGAAATATCGTCTGATTAATTTATTAAAAAGAAAAAAATTCTAAAATTAATATAATTATTTTTCTTTATTGTCATCGTGGTAAATGGAGCAGATCGATGGGAAAATATAATTTAAACATATTTATGATAAGGCTGCATCATAATACATATATAGAGCTCCATGTAGAGTTCTAATAAATTATGAAATATCGTCTGATGAATTTATTAAAAAGAAAGAAATTCTAAAATAAATACAATTATTTTTCTTTATTGTCAGATGAATGGGAAAAAAAATCGTTAAACAGTTTTATCATAAGGCTGCAGCATAATATAAATATAGCGCTCTTGGTAGATTTCTAATAAATTATGAAATATCGTCTGATTAATTTATTAAAAAGAAAAAAATTCTAAAATAAATATAATTATTTTTCTTTATTGTCATCGTGGTAAATGGAGCAGATCGATGGGTAAATATAATTTAAACATATTTATGATAAGGCTGCATCATAATACATATATAGAGCTCTAGGTAGAGTTCTAATAAATTATGAAATATCGTCTGAATTTATTAAAAAGAAAAAAATTCTAAAATAAATATTATTATTTTTTCTTATTTGTCATCGTGGCAAATCTGGAGCAGATCAATGGGAAAAAAATAATTTAAACATATTTATGGTAAGGGTGCAGCATAATACATAGATAGAGCTCTAGGTAGATTTCTAATAAATTATGAAATATCGTCTGATTAGGCGCATGAAACATAAGGGGGACATAACAGAAAAATATCTGCAAAACGCAGAGTAATATCTGTGGCTTCAGGACTGCTCTTTTTAACTTATCTGAAATAAACTCCTATGAGAAAGCGTTACCTCGGGGTATATTTAAAACTTCAGAGAGAGGTGACAGTTTGAAGTGTGATGCAGAGAATAAGAAAGAGAGAGCAGATGCGGAAAGAGCAATATAATGAGTGCCTCTAGACATGAATAATCATACTCAACAACGAGTACATTTTAAGCCATTTTCTGTAAATTCCCGCAACTTGTCTAATCAATGAGTTCTTATTCTGCTACAGGACCGGTTTATTCATTGCCGCACGTGTTCTAAATGAAGGCGAGCGACATACAATCATTTTTCTATTGTTATTTTAAGCCAGGCTATAAATAATTAGTCGGTAGGTCCTGGATAAAAACAAGAGATGCATATTTTGATGGTTGTGGAAGCCAGACTCTTCTTGCAGGATCTCGGATTAATAAGGACGAGAAGAGACCAGAGAAAATAATAATAATGAGACGAAGCACAAGAGAGAAATCGTCTGCATACTCGTATCACATACCTGCTGTGGCTAATAATACATCCAGGAAGACAGTCAATATTTGGTTCTGCTAAAGTCAGGGATGTCCAAACTCCGGCATCCCAGATGTCCAGGAACTACAACTCCCATGCTTCTCCATCCATCTAATGCAGTCAGAGATTTCTGGTAGTTGTAGTTGAGGAACATCTAGGGGCCGTATTTTGGACATCACTGTGCTAAACAATGGTTGGTAGATGCTGAAACGGGTGTTTATCATTTTCACGGCTGTGTAAGGTGGTCCGCTCTGATTTTCACGGGATGCAGTGCAGGCAAATCCCATGCCCCAGTAGCATCCAACATGTGCCGGTCATAAAGAAGCAGTCATTTATGTTATTCTTAGACTACAATTCAAATATATTATCTCTGGTTTTAACCTCTTCACTACCATGGCTAACTATATTCGGTGTCCAAAATGCACTTGCAGGAGCCCAACATCAAGTAAGCTCGATCAAGTCATATTCTGAAGCAATGCAAAGGAATTTCATTTACCGTATTTGCAAATGGACTCCCCAAATTTTCACCAACTCAGATATGTCATGCACGGTACTCAAGCTTTTTGAACAGCTTGGGGTTCCTTGTTTTCAAATAAACCTAAATTCCTCTATGTATTTCATGTACGTTACATTCGTTTTTAGAGTGAATGCAATGGAGTGTCCTGGTAATCCCAGCGGGAGGAAGCAGCGGATCACACCACCCTCTCCACCATGGGACAAGAGGTGAGTATTGGATTTATTGAGAGTTATTTTAGTGTGTTAAGTGATTTTGAAAATGTAGAATCCCTTAACACCAGCTTTTAGTTTTTCTTTGAGAAATATCGTCTCCAGAATAGACGAATGAGCTACCTTGGAATAACTTGTTCTTCTACTACCAGGGGCAAATTAACGCCTCCTATACAAAGCAGCCTGTGGCAAAAGTGGATACGAAATTCCCAACATCAAGATAACTTCTTATTCCTAGGTTGTTATGCTTAGCTATCGCGATGTACATCATAATGGCAGACGTTATTAGCTTATTTTTTTCACATCCTATTCCACCATTGCCGTTAAAGGAGACACCCTGACCTTAGCATCTCATGACTTGCGTTCGCATGTTGTACTTGACGTCTCCTATACTCAACATGGGACGAGCAAGTTGTTAAGAAATGCTAGAATAGCGACCAATTCCAACTTAACATCTAAATGCAAACCAGGGAAATTAACACCAGGGTAAATAAACGCTGTGTCCCAGATCCCCCATGGGTCTAAGATACTGGTCCCTATAAAAAGTATACTATCTACTCCTCTGATCCTTTGATGGTCGGTAACGCTAACTATCTTCAGGAAACAGATCGTTAGCACCCAACAAGGGTTAACAGATACTCTAATATATAGATAACAGAGATCTTAACACCAGAAGAGATGGCCAGCCGTATACCAAGAGCAATACACGAAGTAGGGTTTTCAGGAATAGCCAAGTCGGTAAACAGAGCAGGGTTGTTAGGAATAGCCAGGTCGGAACACAGAGCGGCTTCGTTAAGAGTAGCTGAGGTCATAAACAGTGCGGGTTCGTTAGGAATAGCCAGAGTAATACACAAATACCTTTATCTACAACTTTGGAATAGGGCACATTATGAAAAATGTCTCTAGTAGTTTTCTACTTAACATTTTCTATCTTAAGGTCAGCAGTGGATTGGAGGATGTCTTCTTTCACAATGGAAGGCTACAGTTGTGTACTTTTCATTGGATACCATGTACAGGCGATTGGCTTTCATCATAATAGTATGATAGTAACTAACAATAATGTAAGACATAGCGGTGATTCAGAAAGCACCAAAATTTCAATGAACTTTCGGTGCTTTCTCGTTCTGCGTGCTACGGTACGCTTCGGCTACATTCACTATTCACGCAGGGTCACCGAAGTGCACCGAAGATGGAATCGCTGACGACCACCAAACTGACCGCCAGACTGACCGCCAAACTGACCACCAGACTGACCACCAGACATACTGCCGAACTCCTCCGAACTGCAAAAAAAACAAAAGAATGGAACTCTGCTATTCTTCTAAACCAATAAACATTAAATGAAATACACAATAAAATGTGTCTAAATAATAAAAAAAGGTATTTTAAAAAATTATAAAAAAGGGCTGTTACAGAATTAAAAAAGACCTTTGAAAAAAATTGGTAATTCAGAAATTTTGCCTAAAAAAAATACAAAAAGATGTTTAAAAAATTAAATAATTAAAAGGCTTTTTGCCAAAAACAAAAAGAATAAACTAATGAATAACACAAAAAAAACGATAATATTTTTACATTGAAACCTATAGGATTCGCATGTTTAAACCTGTTGCACTGAATCACCGAAAATCAGGGCATTTCACTGACGCTTCGGTGCAGTTCGGAGTTCTCTGAATAGATTAACCATTACTTGTCTATGGGAGAATTTCGCTGTTGCAGATGGTTGCCAAATGGCGGCGATCTACGTTGAACTGCACTGTCTGTATTTTGCTGTCAATTCACCAGTATTTGGCGAATTGACAGCTTAATGAATAAACGAACTGCCACAAAATTGCACCGTACGGTGAAATTCACCATTCGATGCAATTCGGGGGAAAGTTTGACGCTTATCGAATAACCCCTATAATATTCTGTACATGTTAATCATATAGATTGTTTGATCAAGAAATATTACATTGGATCAAATCAAGGTGAGAGTGATGGACTGCAAGGTGAGAGTGATGGACTGCAAGGTGAGAGTGATGGACTGCAAGGTGAGAGTGATGAGCTACAAGGTGAGAGTGATGGGCTGCAAGGTGAGAGTGATGGGCTGTAAGGTGAGAGTGATGGACTGTAGGGATGGGCTGGCGGTTCGATTCAAACGTGCGTTTGATTCGAACATTGGCGGTTCGTCGAACAGCGAACATTTCCGCGTGTTCGGTTCATGTTTGCCCACAATGCACCACAATGAAGCACAATGCACTTTTCCACTGCCCTGAAGCTTGTAATTGGCTATAGCCTTGCACCTGACCACAGGTCAGGTGCAAGACTATGCCAATCAGGGCTCAGAGTCCTGAATGGGCAAATTTTGCCCAATCATGGCCTCACAGAGCTAAGTCCCGCAGCACACTATATAAGGCTTCCCCGCAGCCCCAGCTTGTGTTTGTTGCAGGAGTGAATCAGAGAGCAGAGGAGATTGTTTGTTGCATATCAGGCTGAATCACTGAGTTATATCTGATTTCTGGAAATTGGAATCTGTGCGTTCGCACTGACAGCTATCAGGGACAGGCTGTATCACTGATTTATATCTGATTTCTGGAACTTGGAATCTGTGTGTTGGCACTGCCAGCTGCTGCCAGGCTATCAGGGTGTATCACTGACTTATACCAGAATTATTTGAATTTGAATCTGTGTATTGGCACTACAAAGGCTATCAGGCTGTATCACTGACTTATACCAGAGTTGTGTGAATTTGAATCTCTGTGTTGGCACTGCAAAGGCTATCAGGCTGTATCACTGACTTATACCAGAGTTGTGTTAATTTGAATCTGTATGTGTTGGCACTGCAAAGGCTATCAGGCTGTATCACTGACTTATACCAGAGTTCTGTGAATTTGAATCTGACGCGTGTACCAGATTCCAATCATTTTAATATTTGAATGCAGAGTCAACCCCTGCACTCTTCCACAATACCTCAGAGGGGTTACGTTGTGAAGGCACCAAAGGCCCAATATTTGGGTGCACTGACGCGTGAACCAGATTCCAATCATTTTAATATTTGAATGCAGAATCCACCTCTGCACTCTTGCACAATACCTCAGAGGGGTTACGGTATGAAGGCACTAGCTGGCACCGAAGTTCCAATTTTAATGCACCTGTTGTTACTTTCATCCAAAGCCTGCATAAGTTTCACCATAATTTAGCCAGAAAATCACTAAACTTGTTCTGCGTGTCCTAAAACGTGTCCTCTATTCTTACAGGCTGTCGCCCCAAGCAGTTGTTTATGAATAGATTAAAGGAAAAGCATTTACCGTCATTTGAAATGTCATTTGTTTCTTTTTAAATGTTTCTTTACATCCTACAAATCCACCACTTCACGGGCAGGTTATGGCCTTTTCTGGCCAATATCTTGCATATATGCCCTCTTGGAGGGCACTCTAAAAATCGAGCGTTCGAGTCCCATTGACTTGCATTGAGTTCGAATCATGTTCACGTTCGAATCCGAACTTTTTCAAATGTTCGTGTTCGAATGCGAACCAAACACGGGGGTGTTCGGGCCCATCACTAATGGACTGCACGGTGAGAGTGATGGACTGCAAGGTGAGAGTGATGGGCTGCTAGGTGAGAGTGATGGGCTTCAAGGTGAGTGTGATGGACTGCAAGGTGAGAGTGATAGACTGCAAGGTGAGAGTGATGGGCTGCAAGGTGAGAGTGATGGACTGCAAGGTGAGAGTGATGGGCTGCTAGATGATAGTGATGGGCTTCAAGGTGAGTGTGATGGACTGCAAGGTGAGAGTGATGGGCTGCAAGGTGAGAGTGATGGGCTGCAAGGTGAGAGTGATGGGCTGCAAGGTGAGAGTGATGGGCTGCTAGGTGAGAGTGATGGGCTGCAAGGTGAGAGTGATGGGCTGCAAGGTGAGAGTGATGGACTGCAAGGTGAGAGTGTTGGACTGCAGGGTGAGAGTGATGGACTGGTTGCGTCAGTGAGTCAGGTGGTAGGCTTCCCTAAATAGGAATGTATTAAGGGAGCGTTTGAAGGAAGGGAAGCTAGCAGAGTCTGATAGTACGAGTGAGAGCGTCCCAGAGGATGGGGGCTGCGCGTGAGAAATCCTGGAGTCTGTCATGGGTAGAGGTGATGCGGGGAGAAGCTAGACGCAGGTCTTGATGAGCTAGTTCGGTGTGAGTGTGAGAATTTGAATCCCTTTGCGCAGCTGAGAAAGGACCTAAAATTCATTCACCCTGTAGCTTACACAAACATGGCTAGTCCCACCCATCTCCCATACACAAAATATACATTTAAATATCAAAACATTTAATATAATAGCATTTTTAACTTCCCTAATCAACTTTTCAGCATCTATGTCCTTCCCTGATCGTCTGAGCTGTCTGAATTGCATGTGCGATATTTCCAAAATCTTTGGTCTGGTCACTAGTCTGCAGCAGAGTTCAAAAGTCACTGGAAGTCGCAAGTCTGACACAATGGACGATGGTACATTCACAATAGTGTTGTTGGATTGGTCTGATGACACGGACGACTTTGTGCAATGTCGTTGTCGCACGAATACGGATCCAGTGGACATCCAGCCTAAACAGTTTATTTATTTATTTATTTATAAAGGATTTTACCAGGAAGGATACATTGAGATTTCTCTCATTTTCAAGTATGTCCTGGGTTTAAGAATATTGAGTGGTTACAGAAATACAAAGTAATAAAATGCAAGATATTAACACAAAACAAATATACAGATTAACAGAAAAATAAATATGTAGGAAATAAAGTCATTATGTTACATCTTTACTGGTGCATTCCTTATTGAGGTATGTTAGTAAGGAGCTCTTAAGTGACTTTAGACTGGGGGAAGATTTGATGGCGTCTGGGAGGTTATTCCATATTTGCGGTGCTCTGTAGGAAAATGAGGATCGAGCCACTGTCTTTTTGTATTGTGGTATTGCAAGTAAGGTGCTGGTCTTGGATCGGAGGTTATAGGATGAGGGAACTGCCGGGGGAAGCAGCATATTCAGGTAGGGTGGTAGCTTCTCAGAAAAGCTCTTAAACACCAGGTTGGAAAGGTGAAGAGTGCATCTAGATTCCAGTGACGGCCAGTTTAGCTCTTTTAACATGTCCCAATGGTGTGTCATGTAGTTACATTGTAGCACAAAGTGATAGAATGAGTTATTCAATGTAGTAGGTTTCTGGAGGTGCGTTTGCGGGGCGGCTGCATACACTACATCTTTGTATTCAATGGCTGGCATAAGCATTTGTTGTACAATCTGCTTTCTTACCGCGGTGCTCAGGCAGGATTTGTTTCTGTACAGGGCACCTAGTTTGGGGTAGAGTTTAGATGAGAGTTTTTCGATGTGAGGGCCAAAGGATAGATTTGGGTGTAACCACATACCTAGATATTTGAGAGAAGTGACTGTGGTCAGCGGGCCATTTGATTTTGTCCCAACACATAGATGGGGTGTTTGCAATTTGTGTAGTTTAGGTGCTGTCCCAAAGAGCATCGTTACAGTTTTGTCAGTATTTTGAAAAAGTTTGTTATCTGCGATCCAATTTTCTACCCCTGTGAATCTGTGAATTGTTGTTGCAGCGCGGCCTCCAGCTGTGGGAGATCTGGTTTGCTGGTATAGATTACAGTGTCGTCTGCATACATGTGTACAGTTGAGGCTTTGCAGACGTTGGGCAGATCATTTATGAATATTCTGAATAGCAGGGGGCCTAGTATTGAGCCTTGGGGTACACCGCACGTGACTGGGAGGGGAAGGGAAGTGCTGTCAGAAATGGACACATATTGTGATCGGTCGGATACATATTATTGAAACCAGGTTAGCGTGCGATCACCATTACTGGAGTTAAGTTTTTGCAATACGATGCCATGGTCTACTGTGTCTACTACAAAGGCCTTGGCAAAATCAAGGAAGATGGCTCCAGTTAGGTTTCCTTGTTCCATGCCAGCCTGGATATCATTACAGACTTTTAAAAGGGCGGTTGTAGTTGAATGATTTGGACGAAAGCCGGATTGATCTGGGGTTAAATAGTTCTGATATTGATAATATTCACGTAATTGATTTAATAGATATTGAATAAAAACAGGAATATTTTTACCATTGAAACCTATGGGATTCGCCTGATTAAACCTGCCGAATGAAATCACCGAAAATCCTAAAAAAATAATTAAACATAGACTTTTTACTGCAGATTAAAATAATAAAAGGTTTAGATATTGAGTATAAATGGGAATATTTTTACCATTGAAACCTATGGGATTCGCCTGAATAAACCTGCCGAATGATACCACCGAAAATCAGGTCATTTCTCTTACATTTCACTGCTGTTTGGTGTCTGTGAATAGATTAATCATTGCTTCTCTATGGGGATTTCACTACCCTCGAATAGTATCGCATTTTGCTGTCAGTTTGCCAAAATTTGGCGAACTGACAGCTTTTGAATAGCCGAATGGACATGAAATTGCACCGAATGAGGAAATTTGCTGTTTGGTGCAATTTCGGGGCCAGATCGGCTCTCTCTGAAAAACCCTGTATGTCTTTTTATCTTGTTTAGCAATATCTCTTATTCTATTTCATTTTAAAGTATCTTATTTAATACTATTATAGTTTTTTTTTTAACCAAGACATGAGCAATCAAACCATAAATCTATAAAAATGAATCTAATTCATATTCATTTGATTCTGAATAATTCCATTTAACATAACAGCCATTTTTACAAATTTGTCTATTGCTTCATTACACACCAGTAATGCTCTGTTGCCCCATGGCATTGCAGGGATTAATAATTATATTAAATTTAATTTTCTTATCATCTTTCTTTCCACATTGCAGATTTATAAATTAAGTCAACTAAATTGAATCAATTTTGGCAAAAAGACAAAAAGAAATATTTGCATATATTGTGCATAATATAGAATGTTAATTCAATGTTTTCGTTCACCGTATGTAATATTAAAAATAATTTTAATAAACAATGAGCAAATCCTTCTACAGAAGTTCAAGGTGCATTTTTGATAAATGGCATGCTGAGTTTCATGTTTCTTGCCATAGCACACCTATTAACCATTTAATAACCACTGTATCTCACAATCCCTGTGATTGCTTTAAGCAACCATTTGGATTCTGTTTCATCCTCAAGACATACAGGGTTATTCAAAGAGCTCCAAATTGCTGGCGAAAGGTAACTGAGCAGGGAAATTCAGCGTACGGTTACCTTTCATGGCCATTCGGCTATCCAGAGAGCAGGCAGTTCGTCAAATCCTGGCGAATTGACTGCACATACGGTGCCTGTTCGGTGCCTGTTCGAGGGAAGTGAAATCCCCATAGAGAAGCAATGCTTTGTCTATTCAGAGAACACAAACCAGCAGTGAAAAGTTGCCGAATTGCCCTGCTGTTCTGTGGTTTCATTCGACAGGTTTATTCAGCCGAATCCCATAGGCTTCAATGATAAAAATATTCCCGTTTTAACTCAATATCTAATAAACCGTTTATTATAATATTCTGCAGTAAAAAGTCTCTTTATTATTAGATTTTTTTTGATATTTTAGGCATTTTTGGGGATTTTTTTGCAATTTTTTTTTTCCGTTTTTTTTTATCGTTTTTCTTTTTTCTGTAACAGCCCTTTTTATTATCATTCATTGGATCTTATATGTAAATTTCAGACATTTTCGTTCTGTAGTTTCTTTGCAAACAGCGTTTCACTTTTCAAACATTCAAGCGTACTGTTTTTTTTTCACTCCATTCGTCTGCGGTGTCGGCTTTTTCCAGCGTCTGCTCTGCGCTGTGATCGGCTCCTGCTCGGATTTCTCCGGCGTGTTCAGCAGGGTTAATGCAGGTGATTTTGCGGGTTTCGGTGTGCGTTCACCGGGTTTTGCGGTGAGTTTTTGTCGGATTTGCGGCGGATTTTCCCTGCACTACGACGGCCCTGTGGTGCTTGCTGAATACACCGCAGGGTCGCCGAAATGGGATCGCAAAATCGCACCAAATTGAAGAGAACAAAAAGTCACCGAACGTGCGGTGACTTTTCGATTCTCTTAGAATAACCCTGATAGGTCGCTTTTCATTTAAGTGATAAAAGCAAAGCAAATTTTTTCTTCAGTTTACTCTATTATCTATACTATAAAAGAGTAAGCCTTCAAGTGTCCGTCGCCAAAAGCGGTCTGCGCATGCGCGACGGACATTTGAAAGTGGCCGTTAAAACAAACAGGTAGCTGCGCGTGCCGGCCGCCTGCAAGCAAAAAAAAAAAAATCGGCACGAGCCGCGCGCAGCTACCCGTGTGTTTAGACGCCGCAAGCCAAGATCCTCCAACGGTGACCGTCCTCCGGCTGTCGCTGGCTGCTCGGCGGGCATCCAGGCTCAGGCGAGCCCCCGGCTCGGCTTGGGCCTACAGGCCCAGCCGAGCCGGGGACTCGCCTAAGCCTAGAGGCCGGCCGAGCAGCCAGCGACAGCCGGAGGACGGTCACCGCTGGAGCTCCGGGCCGAAGTTCCCAAAACATACTCCCCTAAATCGGCCCTGAGCTCCAGCGGTGACCTCCTCCAGCCGAGCAGGCTGCTAGGCCGGCCTCCAGGCTCAGGCGAGCCCCCCGCTTGGCTTGGGCCTACAGGCCCAGCCGAGCCAGGGACTCGCCTAAGCCTAGAGGCCGGCCGAGCAGCCAGCGACAGCCGAGGACGGTCACCGCTGGAGCTCAGGACCGAAGTTCCCAAAACATACTCCCCTAAATTGGCCCTGAGCTCCAGCGGTGACCTCCTCCGGCCGAGCAGGCTGCTAGGCCGGCCTCCAGGCTCAGGCGAGCCCCCGGCTTGGCTTGGGCCTACAGGCCCAGCCGAGCCGGGGACTCGCCTAAGACTAGAGGCCGGCCGAGCAGCCAGCGACAGCCGGAGGACGGTCACCGCTGGAGCTCCGGGCGAAGTTCCCAAAACATACTCCCCTAAATCGGCCCTGAGCTCCAGCGGTGACCTCCTCCGGCCGGGCAGGCTGCTAGGCCGGCCTCCAGGCTCAGGCGAGCCCCCGGCTTGGCTTGGGCCTACAGGCCCAGCCAAGCCGGGGACTCGCCTAAGACTAGAGCCGGCCGAGCAGCCAGCGACAGCCGGAGGACGGTCACCGCTGGAGCTCCGGGCCGAAGTTCCAAAACATACTCCCCTAAATCGCCCTGAGCTCCAGCGGTGACCTCCTCCGGCCGAGCAGGCTGCTAGGCCGGCCTCCAGGCTCAGGCGAGCCCCCGGCTTGGCTTGGGCCTACAGGCCCCCGAGCCAGGGACTCGCCTAAGCCTAGAGGCGGCCGAGCAGCCAGCGACAGCCGGAGGACGGTCACCGCTGGAGCTCAGGACCGAAGTTCCAAAACATACTCCCCTAAATTGGCCCTGAGCTCCAGCGGTGACCTCCTCCGGCCGAGCAGGCTGCTAGGCCGGCCTCCAGGCTCAGGCGAGCCCCCGGCTTGGCTTGGGCCTACAGGCCCAGCCGAGCCGGGGACTCCTAAGCCTGGAGGCCGGCCTTAGCAGCCTGCGACAGCCGGAGGACGGTCACCGCGAGCTCAGGACCGAAGTTCCCAAAACATACTCCCCTAAATCGGCCCTGAGCTCCAGCGGTGACCTCCTCCGGCCGAGCAGGCTGCTAGGCCGGCCTCCAGGCTCAGGCGAGCCCCCGGCTGGCTTGGCCTACAGGCCCAGCCGAGCCGGGGACTCGCCTAAGACTAGAGGCCGGCCGAGCAGCCAGCGACAGCCGGAGGACGGTCACCGCTGGAGCTCCGGGCCGAAGTTCCCAAAACATACTCCCCTAAATCGGCCCTGAGCTCCAGCGGTGACCTCCTCCGGCCGAGCAGGCTGCTAGGCCGGCCTCCAGGCTCAGGCGAGCCCCCGGCTTGGCTTGGGCCTACAGGCCCAGCCGAGCCGGGGACTCGCCTAAGCCTAGAGGCCGGCCGAGCAGCCAGTGACAGCCGGATGACGGTCACCGCTGGAGCTCAGGACCGAAGTTCCCAAAACATACTCCCCTAAATCGGCCTGAGCTCCAGCGGTGACCTCCTCCGGCCGAGCAGGCTGCTAGGCCGGCCTCCAGGCTCAGGCGAGCCCCCGGCTTGGCTTGGGCCTACAGGCCAGCCGAGCCGGGGACTCGCCTAAGCCTGGAGGCCGGCCTAGCAGCCTGCGACAGCCAGAGGACAGCCACCGGTGGAGCTCTGGGCCAATGTAAGAGGATGTTGCCTACACATACTCACCGACATCGGCCCTTAGCTCCTCCAGCGATGGCGGTCCCGCTTCCAGCGTCCTCTCTGTCTCCGTTGGTCGCCGGTATGACGTCACAAAAGCCTTTGACCCCGGGTCAAAATGCCGGGGTCAAAGGCTTTCGTTACATCATGCCGGCGACCAACGAAGAGAGAGAGGACGCTGGAAGCGGGACCGCCATCGCTGGAGGAGCTAAGGGCCGATGTCGGTGAGTATGTGTAGGCAACATCCCCCTACATTGGCCCGGAGCTCCAGCGGTGGCTGTCGCAGGCAACTCGGACGGCCTCCAGGCTTAGGCGAGCCCCCGGCTCGGCTGGGCCTGTAGGCCCAAGCCAAGCCGGGGGCTCGCCTGAGCCTGGAGGCCGGCCGAGCAGCCTGCGACAGCCGGAGGACAGTCACCGCTGGATCTCAGGGCTAATGTAGGTGAGTATGTGCTCTCCACATCCACCCTGCTTGCTCGGCCGGTATCCAAGCTTAGGCGAGCCCCCGGCTTGGCGTTGGCCTAGAGGCCCAGCCGAGCCGGGGACTCGCTTGAGCCTGGAGGACGCCCGAGCATGCAACTCGACGGCCTCCATGCTCAGGCAAGTCCCCGGCTCGACAGGTCCTCTAGGCCCAAGCCAAGCCGGGGGCTCACCTAAGCTTGGTAACCAGCCGAGCAAGCAGGGTGGGTGTGGAGAGCATATACTCACCTACATCGGCTCGAGTCCTCCACCGGTCCACACATACTCACCGACATCGGCCCTTAGCTCCTCCAGCGATGGCGGTCCCGCTTCCAGCGTCCTCTCTGTCTCCGTTGGTCGCCGGTATGACGTCACAAAAGCCTTTGACCCCGGGTCAAAATGCCGGGGTCAAAGGCTTTCGTTACATCATGCCGGCGACCAACGAAGAGAGAGGACGCTGGAAGCGGGACCGCCATCGCTGGAGGAGCTAAGGGCCGATGTCGGTGAGTATGTGTAGGCAACATCCGACTACATTGGCCCGGAGCTCCAGCGGTGGCTGTCGCAGGCAACTCGAACGGCCTCCAGGCTTAGGCGAGCCCCCGGCTCGGCTGGCCTGTAGGCCCAAGCCAAGCCGGGGGCTCGCCTGAGCCTGGAGGCCGGCCGAGCAGCCTGCGACAGCCAGAGGACAGTCACCGCTGGAGCTCAGGGCTAATGTAGGTGAGTATGTGCTCTCCACACCCACCCTGCTTGCTCGGCCGGTATCCAAGCTTAGGCGAGCCCCCGCTTGGCGTTGGCCTAGAGGCCCAGCCGAGCCGGGGACTCGCTTGAGCCTGGAGGACGCCCGAGCATGCAACTCGACCGGCCTCCATGCTCAGGCAAGTCCCCGGCTCGACAGGTCCTCTAGGCCCAAGCCAAGCCGGGGGCTCACCTAAGCTTGGTAACCAGCCGAGCAAGCAGGGTGGGTGTGGAGAGCATATACTCACCTACATCGGCCTCGAGTCCTCCACCGGTCCACACATACTCACCGACATCGGCCCTTAGCTCCTCCAGCGATGGCGGTCCCGCTTCCAGCGTCCTCTCTGTCTCCGTTGGTCGCCGGTATGACGTCACAAAAGCCTTTGACCCCGGGTCAAAATGCCGGGGTCAAAGGCTTTCGTTACATCATGCCGGCGACCAACGAAGAGAGAGAGGACGCTGGAAGCGGGACCGCCATCGCTGGAGGAGCTAAGGGCCGATGTCGGTGAGTATGTGTAGGCAACATCCGACTACATTGGCCCGGAGCTCCAGCGGTGGCTGTCGCAGGCAACTCGAACGGCCTCCAGGCTTAGGCGAGCCCCCGGCTCGGCTGGCCTGTAGGCCCAAGCCAAGCCGGGGGCTCGCCTGAGCCTGGAGGCCGGCCGAGCAGCCTGCGACAGCCAGAGGACAGTCACCGCTGGAGCTCAGGGCTAATGTAGGTGAGTATGTGCTCTCCACACCCACCCTGCTTGCTCGGCCGGTATCCAAGCTTAGGCGAGCCCCCGCTTGGCGTTGGCCTAGAGGCCCAGCCGAGCCGGGGACTCGCTTGAGCCTGGAGGACGCCAGAGCATGCAACTCGACCGGCCTCCATGCTCAGGCAAGTCCCCGGCTCGACAGGTCCTCTAGGCCCAAGCCAAGCCGGGGGCTCACCTAAGCTTGGTAACCAGCCGAGCAAGCAGGGTGGGTGTGGAGAGCATATACTCACCTACATCGCCTCGAGTCCTCCACCGGTCCACACATACTCACCGACATCGCCCTTAGCTCCTCCAGCGATGGCGGTCCCGCTTCAAGCGTCCTCTCCTTCTCCGTTGGTCGCCGGTATGACGTCACGAAAGCCTTTGACCCCGGGTCAAAATGCCGGGGTCAAATACTTTCGTTACATCATGCCGGCGACCAACGAAGAGAGAGAGGAAGGGACCGCCATCGCTGGAGGAGCTAAGGGCGATGTCGGTGAGTATGTGTAGGCAACATCCCCCTACATTGGCCCGGAGCTCCAGCGGTGGCTGTCGCAGGCAGCTCGGCCAGCCTCCAGGCTTAGGCGAGCCCCCGGCTCGGCTGGGCCTGTAGGCCCAAGCCAAGCCGGGGGCTCGCCTGAGCCTGGAGGCCGGCCGAGCAGCCTGCGACAGCCGGAGGACGGTCACCGCTGGAGCTCAGGGCCGAAGTTGCCAAAACATACTCCCCTACATTGGCCTGAGCTCCAGCGGTGACTTCCTCCGGCTGTCGCTGGCTGCTAGGCCGGCCTCCAGGCTCAGGCGAGCCCCCGGCTTGGCTCGGTCTACAGGCCCAGCCGAGCCGGGGACTCGCCTAAGCCTAGAGGCCGGCCGAGCAGCCAGCGACAGCCGGAGGACGGTCACCGCTGGAGCTCAGGGCCAATGTAGGAGGATGTTGCCTACACATACTCACCTACATCGGCCCTTAGCTCCTCCAGCGATGGCGGTCCCGCTTCCAGCGTCCTCTGTGTCTCCGTTGGTCGTCGGTATGACGTCACGAAAGCCTTTGACCTGGGTCAAAGGCTTTTGTGATGTCATACCGGTGACCAACAGAGAGAGGACACTGGAAGCGGACTGCCATTGCTGGAGGGCCGATGTAGGTGAGTATGTGCTCTCCACACCCACCCTGCTTGCTCGGCCGGTATCCAAGCTTAGGCGAGACCCCGGCTTGGCCTGGGCTTAGAGGCCCAGCCGAGCCGGGGACTCGCCTAAGCCTAGAGGCCGGCCGAGCAGCCAGCGACAGCCGGAGGACGGTCACTGCTGGAGCTCAGGACCGAAGTTCCCAAAACATACTCCCCTAAATCGGCCCTGAGCTCCAGCGGTGACCTCCTCCGGCCGAGCAGGCTGCTAGGCCGGCCTCCAGGCTCAGGCGAGCCCCGGCTTGGCTTGGGCCTACAGGCCCAGCCGAGCCGGGGACTCGCCTAAGCCTAGAGGCCGGCTGAGCAGCCAGCGACAGCCGGAGGACAGGTCACCGCTGGAGCTCCGGCCGAAGTTCCCAAAACATACTCCCCTAAATCGGCCCTGAGCTCCAGCGGTGACCTCCTCCGGCCGAGCAGGCTGCTAGGCCGGCCTCCAGGCTCAGGCGAGCCCCCGGCTTGGCTTGGGCCTACAGGCCCAGCCGAGCCGGTTACTCGCCTAAGCCTGGAGGCCGGCCTAGCAGCCTGCGACAGCCAGAGGACAGCCACCGGTGGAGCTCCGGGCCAATGTAAGAGGATGTTGCCTACACATACTCACCGACATCGGCCCTTAGCTCCTCCAGCGATGGCGGTCCCGCTTCCAGCGTCCTCTCTGTCTCCGTTGGTCGCCGGTATGACGTCACGAAAGCCTTTGATACCGGGTCAAAATGCCGGGGTCAAAGGCTTTTGTTACATCATGCCGGCGACCAACGAAGAGAGAGAGGACGCTGGAAGCAGGACCGCCATCGCTGGAGGAGCTAAGGGCCGATGTCGGTGAGTATGTGTAGGCAACATCCCCCTACATTGGCCCGGAGCTCCAGCGGTGGCTGTCGCAGGCAACTCGGCCGGCCTCCAGGCTTAGGCGAGCCCCCGGCTCGGCTGGGCCTGTAGGCCCAAGCCAAGCCGGGGGCTCGCCTGAGCCTGGAGGCCGGCCGAGCAGCCTGCGACAGCCGGAGGACAGTCACCGCTGGAGCTCAGGGCTAATGTAGGTGAGTATGTGCTCTCCACACCCACCCTGCTTGCTCGGCCGGTATCCAAGCTTAGGCGAGCCCCCGGCTTGGCGTTGGCCTAGAGGCCCAGCCGAGCCGGGGACTCGCTTGAGCCTGGAGGACGCCCGAGCATGCAACTCGACCGGCCTCCATGCTCAGGCAAGTCCCCGGCTCGACAGGTCCTCTAGGCCCAAGCCAAGCCAGGGGCTCACCTAAGCTTGGTAACCGGCCGAGCAAGCAGGGTGGGTGTGGAGAGCATATACTCAACTACATCGGCCTCGAGTCCTCCACCGGTCCACACATACTCACCGACATCGGCCCTTAGCTCCTCCAGCAATGGCGGTCCCGCTTCCAGCGTCCTCTCCTTCTCCGTTGGTCGCCGGTATGACGTCACGAAAGCCTTTGACCCCGGGTCAAAATGCCGATGTCAAAGGCTTTCGTTACATCATGCCGGTGACCAACGAAGAGAGAGAGGAAGCGGGACCGCCATCGCTGGAGGAGCTAAGGGCCGATGTCGGTGAGTATGTATAGGCAACATCCCCCTACATTGGCCCGGAGCTCCAGCGGTGGCTGTCGCAGGCAGCTCGGCCAGCCTCCAGGCTTAGGCGAGCCCCCGGCTCGGCTGGGCCTGTAGGCCCAAGCCAAGCCGGGGGCTCGCCTGAGCCTGGAGGCCGGCCGAGCAGCCTGCGACAGCCGGAGGACGGTCACCGCTGGAGCTCAGGGCCGAAGTTGCCAAAACATACTCCCCTACATTGGCCCTGAGCTCCAGCGGTGACTTCCTCCGGCTGTCGCTGGCTGCTAGGCCGGCCTCCAGGCTCAGGCGAGCTCCCGGCTTGGCTCGGGCCTACAGGCCCAGCCGAGCCGGGGACTCGCCTAAGCCTAGAGGCCGGCGAGCAGCCAGCGACAGCCGGAGGAGGACGGTCACCGCTGGAGCTCAGGGCCAATGTAGGAGGATGTTGCCTACACATACTCACCTACATCGGCCCTTAGCTCCTCCAGCGATGGCGGTCCCGCTTCCAGCGTCCTCTGTGTCTCCGTTGGTCGTCGTATGACGTCACAAAAGCCTTTGACCCTGGGTCAAAGGCTTTTGTGATGTCATACCGGTGACCAACAGAGAGAGGACACTGGAAGCGGGACTGCCATCGCTGGAGGGCCGATGTAGGTGAGTATGTGCTCTCCACACCCACCCTGCTTGCTCGGCCGGTATCCAAGCTTAGGCGAGCCCCGGCTTGGCCTGGGCTTAGAGGCCCAGCCGAGCCGCGGGACTCACCTAAGCATGGAGGCCGGCCGAATTGCCTGCTCGGGCGTCCTCCAGGCTCAGGCGAGTCCACGGCTCGGCTGGGCCTCTAGGCCCCAGCCAAGCCGGGGGCTCGCCCAAGCTTGGATGCCGGCCGAGCTACTTGCTTGGCCGGCATCCAGACTAAGGCGAGCCCCGGCTTGGCCTGGCCTAGAGGCCCAGCCGAGCCGGGGGCTCGCCTGAACCTGGATGCCAGCCATACACACACACACACCCTGTAACAACCATATATGTGTGTGTATATATATCCACATGGGGTTACAGTGTGTGTGTGTATATATATATATATATATGGACTGCGCATGCGCACAGCCCATGGGGTGCTGTGGCGGTTGGATGCGCGCGCAGCCGGGTGCGCGCGCCACCCGTCGCAGCACGCCCAAAGCGTCCTACGGAGGTTTGCTGCGCGCGCATCCAACCTCCGTTGGACGCTTTGGGCGTGCTGCGGCAGGTGGCGCGCGCATCCAACCGCAACAGCCTGTTACGGAGGTTGCCACGCGCCTGAGCCCAGCGCCTGAGTGCAGAGCCCAGCGCCCGAGCCCAGCGCCTGAGCGCAGAGCCCAGCGCCCGAGCCCAGCGCCTGAGCGCAGAGCCCAGCGCCTGGGCCCAGCGCAGAGCCCAGCGCCTGAGCCCAGCGCCTGAGCGCAGAGCCCAGCGCCTGAGCCCAGCGCCTGAGCGCAGAGCCCAGCGCCTGAGCCCAGCGCCTGAGCGCAGAGCCCAGTGCCTGAGCCCAGCGCCTGAGCGCAGAGCCCAGCGCCTGAGCCCAGCGCCTGAGCGCAGAGCCCAGCGCCTGAGCCCAGCGCCTGAGCCCAGCGCCTGAGTGCAGAGCCCAGCGCCTGAGCCCAGCGCCTGAGCCCAGCGCCTGAGCCTAGCGCCTGAGCGCAGAGCCCAGCGCCTGAGCCCAGCGCCTGAGCCCAGCGCCTGAGTGCAGAGCCCAGCGCCTGAGCCCAGCGCCTGAGCCCAGTGCCTGAGCCTAGCGCCTGAGCGCAGAGCCTAGCGCCTGAGCGCCTGAGCGCCTGAGCCCAGCGCCTGAGCCCAGCGCCTGAGCCCAGCGCCTGAGCGCAGAGCCAGCGCCTGAGCCAGCGCCTGAGCGCAGAGCCCAGCGCCTGAGCCCAGCGCCTGAGCGCAGAGCCCAGCGCCTGAGCGCAGAGCCCAGCGCCTGAGCCCAGCGCCTGAGCGCAGAGCCCAGCGCCTGAGCCCAGCGCCTGAGCGCAGAGCCCAGCGCCTGAGCCCAGTGCCTGAGCACCTGAGCCCATCGCCTGAGCGCCTGAGCCCAGCGCCTGAGCGCCTGAGCCCAGCGCCTGAGCGCCTGAGCCCAGCGCCTGAGCGCAGAGCCCAGCGCCTGAGCGCAGAGCCCAGCGCCTGAGCGCCTGAGCCCAGCGCCTGAGCCCAGCGCCTGAGCGCCTGAGCCCAGCGCCTGAGCCCAGCGCCTGAGCCCAGCGCCTGAGCCTAGCGCCTGAGCGCAGAGCCTAGCGCCTGACCGCAGAGCCTAGCGCCTGAGCACCTGAGCCCAGCGCCTGAGCGCCTGAGCCCAGCGCCTGAGCCCAGCGCCTGAGCGCAGAGCCCAGCGCCTGAGCGCCTGAGCCCAGCGCCTGAGCCCAGCGCCTGAGCCCAGCGCCTGAGCGCAGAGCCCAGCGCCTGAGCGCCTGAGCCCAGCGCCTGAGCCCAGCGCCTGAGCGCAGAGCCCAGCGCCTGAGCCCAGCACCTGAGCCCAGCGCCTGAGCCCAGCGCCTGAGCCCAGAGCCCAGCGCCTGAGCCCAGCGCCTGAGCCCAGAGCCCAGCCCCTGAGCCCAGCGCCTGAGCGCAGAGCCCAGCGCCTGAGCCCAGCACCTGAGTGCAGAGCCCAGCGCCTGAGCGCCTGAGCCCAGCGCCTGAGCCCAGCGCCTGAGCCCAGCGCCTGAACGCAGAGCCCAGCGCCTGAGCGCAGAGCCCAGCGCCTGAGCCCAGCGCCTGAGCCCAGCGCCTGAGCCCAGAGCCCAGCGCCTGAGCCCAGCACCTGAGCGCAGAGCCCAGCGCCTGAGCCCAGCGCCTGAGCGCAAAGCCCAGCGCCTGAGCCCAGCGCCTGAGCGCCTGAGCCCAGCGCCTGAGCCCAGCGCCTGAGCGCCTGAGCCCAGCGCCTGAGCCCAGCGCCTGAGCGCAGAGCCCAGCGCCTGAGCCCAGCGCCTGAGCGCAGCGCCTGAGCCCAGCGCCTGAGCGCCTGAGCCCAGCGCCTGAGCGCAGAGCCCAGCACCTGAGCACAGAGCCCAGCGCCTGAGCGCAGAGCCCAGCTCCCTGAGCCCAGTACCTGAACACAGCCCAGCGCCGAGTGCAAAGCACAGAGCAGAGCGCCAAGCAGAGCACAATAGATGGCACAGAGCAGAACACAACCCATTAAAGGCACAGAGCCGAGCACAATAAACGCCACAGAGCCGAGCACAATAAACGCCACAGAGCCGAGCACAATAAACGCCACAGAGCCGAGCACAATAAACGCCACAGAGCCGAGCACAATAAACGCCACAGAGCCGAGCACAATAAATGCCACAGAGCCGAGCACAATAAACGCCACAGAGCCGAGCACAATAAACACCACAGAGCCGAGCACAAAAAAACGCCACAGAGCCAAGCACAGCACAATAAACGCCACAGAGCCAAGCAAAGCACAATAAAACGGCAAACAAGCACAGCACAATAAACGCACCGAGCACAGAAAAGCACAACACAATAACGGCGCAGAGCACAAAAAAAGCAGAGCACAATATACGGCACGGAGCAGAGCACAGAGCCGATGTGCAGAGCCCAGCACAGAGCCGAGCAAAACAGAATAAACGCCACAGAGCCAAGCACAATAAACTCCACAGAGCCGAGCACAGTACAATAGATGGCACAGAGCCGAGCACAACAGAATAAACGCCACAGAGCCAAGCACAATAAACGCCACAGAGCCAAGCACAATAAACGCCACAGAGCCGAGCACAATAAACGCCACAGAGCCGAGCACAATAAATGCCACAGAGCCGAGCACAATAAACGCCACAGAGCCGAGCACAATAAACACCACAGAGCCGAGCACAAAAAAACGCCACAGAGCCAAGCACAGCACAATAAACGCCACAGAGCCAAGCAAAGCACAATAAACGGCACAAAGCACAGCACAATAAACGGCACCGAGCACAGAACCAAGCACAACACAATAAACGGCGCAGAGCACAATAAAAAGCAGAGCACAATATACGGCACGGAGCAGAGCACAGAGCCGATGTGCAGAGCCCAGCACAGAGCCAAGCAAAACAGAATAAACGCCACAGAGCCAAGCACAATAAACTCCACAGAGCCGAGCACAGTACAATAGATGGCACAGAGCCGAGCACAACAGAATAAATGCCACAGAGCCAAGCACAATAAACGCCACAGAGCCAAGCACAATAAACGCCACAGAGCCGAGCACAATAAACGCCACAGAGCCGAGCACAATAAACGCCACAGAGCCGAGCACAATAAACACCACAGAGCACAGCACAATAAACACCACAGAGCACAGCACAATAAACGCCACAGAGCCAAGCACAGCACAATAGACGCCACAGAGCCAAGCACAATAAACGGCACAGCGCCGAGCACAGTACAATAGACGGCACAGAGCCGAGCACAACAGAATAAACGGCACAGAGCCGAGCACAGAGCCAAACACAGCACAATAAATGGCACCGAACCAAGCACAACGCACCACACTTATCAATAGACTGCCCTCTGGGCAGGCTTTACACCTAGTATTAACCATAAAAAAGTAGTTTATGCTATTAGAGTTTAGTTATTTATGCCAGTGGGAATAAATCATCATAAATTACTTTGGAAAATAAATTTGGGGACATCTTTCCAGCTAGATTTCCGGGTTTGCATTATGTGGATATTAATTGGTTCACTTGGTACACTATCAGGGTTATTCAAAGAGAGGTGAAAACCAGGAGAATGACTGGAGAAGTGAAAATTCTAGGTCAAAATAAATCCTCCCATTTATTTCACTTTCCAAAACGGCTATTTGGTCTAGATTGTTAATTCTCCTGGCAATTCTCCTGGTTTTCACCTCTCTCTGAATAACCCTGTAAGTAGGTTTTTCACTAACCGCTGAATTGACAGCAAAATACAGTGCAATTCCCTGCGATACACTGCATTTCGGCATAGTTCAGCGACACTGAGATTGGCCCAATGATTCGTCCATTCACAGACCGCTGAATTGGATCAAACGTTCAGAGAATTGACCCGATTTTCGGTGTTTCAATTCGGCAGCTTTAAACGGCAGATCTGATAGGTTTCAGCGTAATATCTTTTTCAATTTTTATTTTTAAGACTATTTATTATTTTTATTTTTTGCAAAAACTCTTCATATTTATTTATTTTTGAAAAAGACCTTTTTGTTCTTTTTAAAAGACATATTTTTTTATTTTTTAAAAGACTTTTTAAATAATTTTTTAATAGTCCTTTTTATTGTTTTTTAGTCTTGTAACTATATATAGTTAAAAATCTCCAGGAGTGCATGCCTTTTTGAGGAGTTGTATGCCCTCGGCGGCCGTTAGCACAGGAGAAAATTAGAAATGGATATCCTGGCTGCGCGTCCCGTGGTGAATCTTATTTTTTAAAGGACCTTTTTATTATTTAGACACATTCTTATTGGTTTAAACTCCTGTTAGGAGAATAGGAGACTTGTTTTTTTTTTTTTTTTTTACTTTGGCGGAATTCGCAGAGGCAATTTCAGCACAATTCGGCTTTTCTCGACATTATTCGATGCTTTTCACCAACATCCGATAATAGCTTCAGCAAAATACCATTGACCATGATATGAAATGAATGCACCGTATTTTTGGCGAAATGCAATCGCTGAAGTTTGACAACATGGTCCAAAATGCAAATTTGGTGCTTTGTGAATAGACCCCTATGGATAAAGAGTCTTGTCTTCAATAACGTTTTCAATGGTATCTTCCCCCCTCTAGATTACATCATATGAATAAGGCCATGACCCGCAGCTGCTGGAGATGTGATAGGGAAGAGGGTTTGCTGGTTCGTATTTTCTAGCACTGTCCTTTATTATTGGAATGCTGGAAGTAAATCCCATTATTAATTTATCATTGTACTAATTAATTATTACCTCTACCTTAAGAAAAGTATGTATTTGGGATGTGCATGGCTGAAAAATTTGTTTCATTTAGTTTCGTCTCATTACGTTTTTAAATAACTTAGTTTTCGGAATTTCGTAACTAATTTCGTTTCATTGATTTGAAATTTCGACTCGATTTCAAATTCGATAGTTGTTGATATCCATTTGATAGTTCATTTCAAATTCGATAGTTGTTGATATCCATTTGATAGTTTGTTTCAAATTCGATAGTTGTTGATTAGGGATGAGCCGAACATCCCCCGAGTTCGGTTTGGGCCCGAACCCGAACTTCCCATATGTTCGGGTCCGAACCCGAACCCGAACTCGAACTCCATGCAAGTCAATGGGGCTGAAAATTCGGTTTTTAGAGTGCCCTCCAAGAGGGCATATATGCTAGATATTTGCCATAAAAGGTGTATGGGGGTCTGGGTAGTGCCCTGGGAGACAGGAAACAAAGGCAAAAAGTTCTGCAAGTGCCATCATAATACAGTAACCCCTCTGTGGTATTGTGGAAGAGTGCAGGGGTGGACCATGTGGTCCTATATTGAAAAGATATGATTCTGGTCAAGGCGTCAGTGCACCCAGATATTGTGCTTTAGGTACCAGGCCTACACGTGCCATCATAATACAGTAACCCCTCTGTGGTATTGTGGAAGAGTGCAGGGGTAGACCGTGTGGTCCTATATTGAAAAGATATTATTCTGGTCAAGGCGTCAGTGCACCCAGATATTGTGCCTTTGGTGCCAGGCCAGCAAGTATCATCATACAGTAACCCCTCTGTGGTATTGTGGAAGAATGCAGGGGTGGACCATGTGGTCCTATACTGAAAAGATATGAATCTGGTCAAGGCGACAGTGCACCCAGATATTGTGCTTTTGGTGCCAGGCCTGCAAGTGCCATCATAATACAGTAACCCCTCTGTGGTATTGTGGAAGAGTGCAGGGGTGGACCATGTGGTCCTATATTGAATAGATATGATTCTGGTCAAGGCGTCAGTGCACCCAGATATTGTGCTTTTGGTGCCAGGCCAGCAAGGGCCATCATAATACAGTAACCAAGTGCCATCATAATACAGTAACCCCTCTGTGGTATTGTGGAAGAGTTGCAGGGGAGGACCATGTGGTCCTATATTGAATAGATATGATTCTGTCAAGGCGTCAGTGCACCCAGATATTGTGCTTTTGGTGCCAGGCAGCAAGTATCATCATACAATAACTCCTCTGTGGTATTGTGGAAGAGTGCCCGGGTGGACCATGTGGTCCTATATTGAAAAGATATGATTCTGGTCAAGGCGTCAGTGCACCCAGATATTGTGCTTTTGGTGCCAGGCCTGCAAGTGCCATCATAATACAGTAACCCCTCTGTGGTATTGTGGAAGAGTGCAGGGGAGGACCATGTGGTCCTATATTGAATAGATATGATTCTGGTCAAGGCGTCAGTGCACCCAGATATTGTGCTTTTGGTGCCAGGCCAGCAAGTATCATCATACAATAACTCCTCTGTGGTATTGTGGAAGAGTGCCCGGGTGGACCATGTGGTCCTATATTGAAAAGATATGATTCTGGTCAAGGCGTCAGTGCACCCAGATATTGTGCTTTTGGTGCCAGGCCTACACGTGCCATCATAATACAGTAACCCCTCTGTGGTATTGTGGAAGTGTGCAGGGGTAGACCATGTGGTCCTATATTGAAAAGATATTATTCTGGTCAAGGCGTCAGTGCCTTCAGATATTGTGCCTTTGGTGCCAGGCCAGCAAGTATCATCATACAGTAACCCCTCTGTAGTATTGTGGAAGAATGCAGGGGTGGACCATGTGGTCCTATATTGAAAAGATATGATTCTGGTCAAGGCGTCAGTGCACCCAGATATTGTGCTTTTGGTGCCAGGCCTGCAAGTGCCATCATAATACAGTAACCCCTCTGTGGTATTGTGGAAGAGTGCAGGGGTGGACCATGTGGTCCTATATTGAAAAGATATGATTCTGGTCAAGGCGTCAGTGCACCCAGATATTGTGCCTTTGGTGCCAGGCCAGCAAGTATCATCATACAGTAACCCCTCTGTAGTATTGTGGAAGAATGCAGGGGTGGACCATGTGGTCCTATATTGAAAAGATATGATTCTGGTCAAGGCATCAGTGCACCCAGATATTGTGCCTTTGGTGCCAGGCCAGCAAGTATCATCATACAGTAACCCCTCTGTGGTATTGTGGAAGAGTGCAGGGGTGGACCATGTGGTCCTATATTGAAAAGATATGAATCTGGTCAAGGCGTCAAAGCACCCAGATATTGTGCCTTTGGTGCCAGGCCAGCAAGTATCATCATACAGTAACCCCTCTGTAGTATTGTGGAAGAATGCAGGGGTGGACCATGTGGTCCTATATTGAAAAGATATGATTCTGGTCAAGGCGTCAGTGCACCCAGATATTGTGCTTTTGGTTGCCAGGCCTGCAAGTGCCATCATAATACAGTAACCCCTCTGTGGTATTGTGGAAGAGTGCAGGGGTGGACCATGTGGTCCTATATTGAAAAGATATTATTCTGGTCAAGGCGTCAGTGCACCCAGATATTGTGCCTTTGGTGCCAGGCCAGCAAGTATCATCATACAGTAACCCCTCTGTAGTATTGTGGAAGAATGCAGGGGTGGACCATGTGGTCCTATATTGAAAAGATATGATTCTGGTCAAGGCGTCAGTGCACCCAGATATTGTGCTTTTGGTGCCAGGCCTGCAAGTGCCATCATAATACAGTAACCCCTCTGTGGTATTGTGGAAGAGTGCAGGGGTGGACCATGTGGTCCTGTATTGAAAAGATATGATTCTGGTCAGGGCGTCAGTGCACCCAGATATTGTGCTTTTGGTGCCAGGCATGCAAGTGCCATCATAATACAGTAACCCCTCTGTGGTGTTGTGGAAGAATGCAGGGGTGGACCATGTGGTCCTATATTGAGAAGATATGATTATGGTCAAGGCGTCAGTGCACCCAGATATTGTGCCTTTGGTGCCAGGCCAGCAAGTATCATCATACAGTAACCCCTCTGTAGTATTGTGGAAGAATGCAGGGGTGGACCATGTGGTCCTATATTGAAAAGATATGATTCTGGTCAAGGCGTCAGTGCACCCAGATATTGTGCTTTTGGTGCCAGGCCTGTAAGTGCCTTCATAATACAGTAACCCCTCTGTGGTATTGTGGAAGAGTGCAGGGTTGGACCCTGCGGTTCAAAAAATTTAAATGATATAAATCTGGCAAAGGCGTCAGTGCAGCCAAATATTGTGCCTTTCATGGCAGCAAGTGCCTTCACACCGTAACCCTTTTGTGGTATTGTGGAAGAGTTCAGTGCTGGAGGTTTTGTGAATGCAGAAGAGGACATCCCCGATCTATTCCATTACTTCAGCATCAGGGGATTGATAGCTGCTGATCCAGGACTGATTCATTTTTATAAATGTCAGCTGGTCTACAGAGTCGGTGGACAGACGCGTCCTTTTGTCTGTGAAAAAACCTCCAGCGGCACTGAACGTCCTTTCGGAAAGCACGCTAGATGAAGGGCATCCTAGTAGCTGCATAGCATATTGGCTAAGTTCTTTCCAGTGATCCAATCTCAACACCCAGTAAGCCAGTGGATCATCTGCTGGAAAGGTATCCAGGTCTGCCCTTGCCCCTAAGTAGTCCTGCACCATATGGTGAAGACGCTGGCAATGGGTGCCTACATTTGACGTCCCTGGGCGTCGAGGACTAAAAAAATTAAAAACTGCATCAGTCAAGCGGCCCTGGCCTTCACTACTATTCCTCTGATCATCCGCAGCCTCAGAAGCACGTGCGTCAGCACTTGGTAATCTACCATTGCCTGGAAAGGTGTTACACAAGTGTGGCTTTAGAGCGTCCTCAAGTTTTTTCATCCTGTGCTCCCTCTGTGTGGGCAGGATGAGCTCTGCAACTTTACCCTTGTATCGTGGATCAAGAAGGGTTGCCAACCAGTAATGATCACTCTCCTTGATAGCACGAATCCTGGGGTCCTTTAGCAGGCTTTGCATCATTAGGGAGCCCATGCAGCATAGGTTGGAGGTGGCATTAGCTTCCGAGTCTTCCTGGTCTATGAGGATGACCGTATCGTGCACTTCCTCCTCCCAGCCACGCACTAGCCCTTGTGTTTCTGGGCACACGAAACCCTCCCTTGAGGAATCCCCACCTTCAAAGCCCCCACTACTTAAATATTCTGCCTCCTCCTCCTCCTATCTGATCTGAGTAGGACCCCCTGGAACGCTGTCTGCGGAAAGACTGGGGCCTTGAGAGCTAGGGAAGGCCTCCTCTTCCTCCCGCTGCTCTGCCTCTAGAGCCGCATCTATAATTCCCCGCAGAGTGTGCTCCAGCAGGAACACTAAAGGAATTGTGTCACTGATGCGTGCACTGTCCCTGCTCACCATCCTCGTTGCCTCCTCAAATGGTGACAGTACAGTGCATGCATCCTTGATCATCAGCCACTGCGGGGGGGGGGGGAAACAAGTTGACCTGAACCTGTCCTTGTGCCATACTCACACAGGTACTCGTTATTGGCCCTCTGCTGCTTGTGCAGATGCTGCAGCATTGCTAATGTCGAGTTCCGCCTGGTGGGCATGTCACAGATCAGACGGTTTGTGGGAAGGTGGAATTCTCTTTGAATTTCTGCCAGGCGAACGCTTGCTGGGAATAACTGTCTGAAGTGGCTGCAGACTTTTCTGGCCTGGATGAGAAGCTCTGGCAGCCCTGGGTACATGGTTATGAAACGCTGTACCACCAGATTTAGGATGTGTGCTAGGCATGGTACATGCGTCAATTTACCCTTGCGTAGGGCGGAGAGAAGGTTGCTGCCATTATCGCAGACGATCAATCCCAGCTGAAGCTGGCATGGTGTTAACCATCTCTGCACCTGCCCCTGCAGAGCTGACAGAATTTCTGGCCCGGTGTGGCTCCTGTCCCCTAAACAAACCAGCTCAAGCACAGTATGGCATCTTTTTGCTTGAGCCATTGCGTAGACCCTGTCAGGCGTCGGTTTAACTGCCACTTCGCCAGAGAAGGAGGAGGAGGAGGAAGAGGGAGAGGTGGTGGTGGTGGAGCAGACAGACCTCATACAAGCAGCTTTCTGGAGGCGTGGTGGATGAACAAGCTCCAGCACAAAGCCCCATCTTGGATCCTTTCCAGCTGCAATCAGAGTTACCCAGTGTGACGTGAAGGAAATGTAACGACCCTGTCCATGCTTGCTGGACCACGTGTCTAAAGTCACATGCACCTTGTTGCTGACTGCCTTTCCCAATGACTCCATAACATTGTCTTCCACGTTCTGGTATAGTGCTGGAATGGCCTTGCGTGAAAAGTAATGGCGTTTTGGAACCTGCCACTGTGGTACAGCACATTCAGCAAATTCACGGAAGGGAGCAGAGTCCACCAGCTGGAAAGGCAGCAGCTGCAATGCGAGTAATTTTGCTAAGCTGGCATTTAGACGCTGTGCTTGGGGATGGTTGGGACTATATTTTTTCTTTCGCTGTAGCAGCTGCGGCAACGTAATCTGACTGCGTAAATCTTCAGCTGCTGAGATGATGTCACATTGTGAGGAAGGACCTGGTACATCCATTACTGTAGCATCATCCCTGTCGGTGGAGGTTGTAGGCAATGACATGGCAGGACCTACAGTGGGGGTAGAGACAGATGAGGAGGAGGAGGACCTATGCAAAGTTTTGCGCCAACGAGATGTGTGGCAGTTGTTCTAATGTCACCTCAAGCATGTGGTACCCAAGTGTCCGGTATCTTTCCCACGCTTAAGCCTCATCTGACATAGAATACAAATAGCAACGCTGCGCTCTACTGCACATTTCTTAAATAACTCCCAGACAACAGAGTTCCTGCATGTGTTCTTTGAGACAACAGCGCTCTGCACCAGAGCAGCTCTGACATGTGATGCCTTGGACTGGCTAGTGCTACAGTTGGTCACAGAGGATGTTGTGCCTCGTGTTTGCTGTGCCTCCTCCTCCCCCTCTTCCTCACTTAATTCCTCTGTTCGATCAGGCACCCAGGTGGAGTCAGTGACCCCATCATCATTGTCATGATCACCCCCTATCTCCTCGTCACTGGAGCCAACTTGGCAGTATGCTGCAGATGCTGGGGCAACATGAGTGCCAGTTATTTGTGTGTCATCACTGGCACCCCCTTCCTCTAGGTTGATTATACTCCCTTCCTCAACCTCAGAGATTGAATCAGAGCACTGTACTTGCTGCGCATCCTCAAGCAGCATGTCACTCTCATTGTAGTCAAACAATTCAGCTAACTCCTCCGTGTGTGATAGCGAGGCTACGGCAGGAGTAGCTGTGGACATGGAGGCTGCATTAGATGCTTTGGCAGCTGAGGTGGACTGTAAAGCACTAGAAGCCTGGCTGGCAGAGGACTCGGAGGATGAGGATTGCCTGGTTAGCCAATCCACCAAGATAATGCACCACATCCACCACGACCAGAGGCACAGCCTCCCGACACAGGGGCTGCTTGCCCTCTTATCTGTGTCTGGGAGCGTCTGCCTGTCCTTTTTGTTCTTTCAGACATGGTGAGTGATATATAGATTAATATATACAGAACTCTGATTCAACTCTGGTATAAAGATTTAAAGAACTCTGGTATAACTCAGACACCCTGATAGCTGGCAGCCAGTGACAAGACACAGATTACAAGTCTCAGACACCTCCTATAAATCAGTGAGACCCCTTGATGGGTGGCAGTGAAACCTCCTATAAATCAGTGAGACACCTTGATGGGTGGCAGCCAGTGAGAACACACGTAATATAACAATTCCTAAATGTTTTAAAGAAATTAGTGAGCCCCAAAATACTGCGTGGTACTGGCTGTGTGACAAGGCACAGATCACCTCAATTCACAAATGTTTTAAAGAAATTAGTGAGCCCCAAAATACTGCGTGGTACTGGCTGTGTGACAAGACACAGATCATCTCAATTCACAAATGTTTTGTAGAAATTAGTGACACCCAAACTACTGCGTGGTACTGACTGTGTGACAAGGCACAGATCACCTCAATTCACAAATGTTTTGTAGAAATTAGTGACACCCAAAATACTGCGTGGTACTGGCTGTGTGACAAGAGACAGATCACCTCAATTCACAAATGTTTTAAAAAAATTAGTGACACCCAAAATACTGCGTGGTACTGGCTGTGTGACAAGACACAGATCATCTCAATTCACAAATGTTTTGTAGAAATTAGTGAGCCCCAAAATACTGCGCGGTACTGGCGGTGTGACAAGACACAGATCACCTCAATTCACAAATGTTTTAAAGAAATTAGTGAGCCCCAAAATACTGCGTGGTACTGGCTGTGTGACAAGACACAGATCACCTCAATTCACAAATGTTTTGTAGAAATTAGTGAGCCCCAAAATACTTCGTGGTACTGGCTGTGTGACAAGAGACAGATCACCTCAATTCACAAATGTTTTGTAGAAATTAGTGAGCCCCAAAATACTGCGTGGTACTGGTTGTGTGACAAGACACAGATTGCCTCAATTCACAAATGTTTTGTAGAAATTAGTGACACCCAAAATACTGCGTGGTACTGGCTGTGTGAGAAGAGACAGATCACCTCAATTCACAAATGTTTTGTAGAAATTAGTGACACCCAAAATACTGAGTGGTACTGGCTGTGTGACAAGACACAGATCACCTCAATTCACAAATGTTTTGTAGAAATTAGTCAGCCCCAAAATACTGCATGGTACTGGCTGTGTGAGAAGACACAGATCACCTCAATTCACAAATGTTTTGTAGAAATTAGTGACACCCAAAATACTGCGTGGTACTGGTTGTGTGACAAGACACAGATTGCCTCAATTCACAAATGTTTTGTAGAAATTAGTGACACCCAAAATACTGCGTGGTACTGGCTGTGTGAGAAGAGACAGATCACCTCAATTCACAAATGTTTTGTAGAAATTAGTGACACCCAAAATACTGAGTGGTACTGGCTGTGTGACAAGACACAGATCACCTCAATTCACAAATGTTTTGTAGAAATTAGTCAGCCCCAAAATACTGCATGGTACTGGCTGTGTGAGAAGACACAGATCACCTCAATTCACAAATGTTTTGTAGAAATTAGTGACACCCAAAATACTGCGTGGTACTGGCTATCATATACTTATTCAAATAGTGACATCTAAATAACTATATCAGATTTGAGTGTGTGTTTGGATGATAATTGGTAATCGGGGGAGAGAAATCTTGATGTGTTCCCACACATTTTTTTTTTAGGACTTGACCCCTGCTTATGGTAATCCAGAACGCATGGCCTGGATGGCAAAAATTCACAAAAGCCGACTCTACATAGTCGACCTGTAATCTTCACTGATCGGGCCCTTGTCTTATATTTTAAATTTGTTTTTAACCCCTGAACGTCAGGGCAGAGTATGAGGCAGGCCGGCCTGAATGCCGTAGAACTGCATAGCACGCACAGCGTCTGTTCGGCAACTCCCCAGGCCCGCTTCCCATCCCTGGGACTAGGGATGAGCTGTTCGGTTCGATCTGTTCGGAGTTCGATTCGAACATCCCCCTTTCGGCTGCTCGTCGAACTCCGAACATTTACACGTGTTCGCAGCATGTTCGCCCACAATGGACCACAATGCACTTTTCCACTGGCCTGAAGCTTGTAATTGGCTACAGCCTGCACCTGACCACAGGTCAGGTGCAAGACAGGTTCAAGACTATGCCAATCACGGCTCAGAGTCCCGATTGGGCAATCATGGGCTCACAGAGCTAAGTCCCGCAGCACACTATATAAGGCTTCACTCAGCCACAGCGCGTGTTTTTTGAGGGGAGATTGTTGTGTTAGTGTGTGTTCTCACTGCCAGCAGCTATTGGGGGGGGTCTCACTTCTACAAAATATCTGGGAACTGTTGTAATCTTCGTGTTTTCACTGCCAGCAGCAATTGCGGGGGTCTCACTTCTAGAAGATATCTGGGAATTGTGGTAATCTGTGTGTTCTCACTGCCAGGAACTATTTTGGGGGTCTCATTTCTACAAAATATCTGGGAATTGTTCTAATCTTTGTGTTCTCACTGCCAGCAGCAATTGTGGGGGTCTCACTTCTAGAAGATATCTGGGAATTGTGGTAATCTGTGTGTTCTCACTGCCACCAACTATTGTGGGGGTCTCATTTCTACAAATTATCAGGGGAATTGTTGTAATCTGTGTGTTCTCACTGCCACCCATCAGGTGGTCTCACTGATTTATAGGAGGTTCCTGGGAATTGTAATTTGTGTCTTGTCACTGCCATCCATCAGGAGGTCTCACTGATTTATAGGAGGTTTCTGGGAATTGTAATCTGTGTCTTCTCACTGCCAGCTATCAGGGGGTCCCACATACTTCTAGCAGATTTCTGCGAATTGTAATCTGTGTCTTGTCACTGCCACCTATCAGGGGGGCTCACTGATTTATAGGAGGTTATTGCGAATTGTAGTTTGTGTCTTGTCACTGCCACCCATCAGGGGGTCTCACTGATTTATAGGAGCTTTCTGGGAATTGTAATCTGTGTCTTCTCACTGCCAGCAATCAGGGGGTCCCACATACTTCTAGCAGATTTCTGCGAATTGCAATCTGTGTCTTGTCACTGCCACCCATCAGGGGGGCTCACTGATTTATAGGAGGTTCCTGGGAATTGTAATCTGTGTCTTCTCACTGCAGCTATCAGGGAGTCCCACATACTTCTAGCAGATTTCTGTGAATTGTAATCTGTGTCTTGTCACTGCCACCCATCATGGGGTCTCACAGATTTATAGGAGGTTTCTGGGAATTTTAATATGTGTCTTGTCACTGGCTGCCAGCTATCAGGGTGTTTCACTGAGTTATACCAGAGTTCTGGAAATTTCTAGATAACACAGTTGAATCAGAGTTCTGCATATCTCAAATTTTTATAACAGAGTTGAATCAGAGTTCTGTATATCTTTAATCTATATATCACTCACCATGTCAGAAAGACCAAAAAGGACAGGCAGACGCTCCCAGACACAGATAAGAGGGCAAGCAGCCTTTGTGTCGGGAGGCTGTGCCTCTAGTCGTCGTGGAAATGGTGCATCCTCTGCAGGGGCACGTTTGTCCTTTCTAACTGGTGCTGCCCGTCTTAAGCAGCAGCAACATAGAGAGGATTTGGTGGATTGGCTAAACAGGCCATCCTCATCCTCCGAGTCCTCTGACAGCCAGGCTTGTAGTGGTTTACAGTCCACCTCAGCTGCCAAAGCATCTAATGCAGCCTCCATGTCCACAGCTACTCCTGCCGTAACCTCACTATCACACACGGAGGAGTCATCTGAATTGTTTGACTACAATGACAGTGACATGCTGCTTGAGGATGCGCAGCAACTACAGTGCTCTGATTCAATCTCTGAGGTCAAGTAAGGGAGTATAATCAACCTAGAGGAAGGGGGTGCCAGTGACACACAAATAACTGGCACTCATGTTCCCCCAGCAGCTGCAGCATATTGCGAGGTTGGCTCCAGTGACAAGGAAATAGGGGGTGATGATGATGATGAGGTCACTGACTCCACCTGGGTGCCTGATCGAACAGAGGAGTCAAGTGAGGAGGAGGAGGCACAACAAACACGAGTACAACGTCCTCTATGACCAACAGTAGCCAGTCCAAGGCATCAGATGTCAGAGCTGCTCCGGTGCAGAGAACTGTTGTCTCAAAGCACACATCCAGGAACTCTGCTGTCTGGGAGTTCTTTAAGAAATGTGCAGCAGACCGCACCGTTGCTACTTGTAATCTATGTCAGATGAGGATCAAGTGTGGGAAAGACATCCCACGCTTGGGTACCACGTGCTTGAGGCGACATATGTCCACCTGCCATGCATCCCGTTGGCACAACACTTTGCATAGGTCCTCCTCCTCCTCTGTCTCTACCCCCACTATATGTCCTGCCATGTCATTACCTACAACCTCCACTGACAGGGATGATGCTACAGTAATGGGTGTACCAGGTCCTTCCTCACAATGTGACAGCATCCCATCAGCTGAAGATTTACGCAGTCAGATTACGTTGCCCCAGCTGCTGCAGCGTAAGAAAATATATAGTCCCAACCATCCCCAAGCACAGCGTATAAATGCCAGCTTAGCAAAATTACTCGCATTACAGTTGCTGCCTTTCCAGCTGGTGGACTCTGCTTCCTTCCGTGAATTTGCTGAATGTGCTGTACCACAGTGGCAGGTTCCAAAACGCCATTTCTTTTCACGGAAGGCCATTCCAGCACTATACCAGCACGTGGAAGACAATGTTATCCAGTCATTGGGAAAGGCAGTCAGCAGCAAGGTGCACATGACTTTAGACACGTGGTCCAACAAGCATGGACAGGGTCGTTACATTTCCTTCACGGCACACTGGGTAACTCTGATTGCAGCTGGGAGGAATCCAAGATGAGGCTCTGTGCTGGAGCTTGTTTACCCACCATGCCTCCAGAAAGCTGCTTGTATGAGGTCTGTCTGCTCCACCACCACCTCTTCCTCCTCTGTCTCTGGTAAAGTGGCAGTTAAATAGACGCCTGACAGGGGCTACGCTATGGCTCAAGCAAAAAGATACCATACTGTGCTTGAGCTGGTTTGTTTAGGGGACAGGAGTCACACTGGGCCAGAAATTCTGTCAGCTCTGCAGGGGCAGGTGCAGAGGTGGTTAACACCACACCAGCTTCAGCTGGGAATAGTCGTCTGTGATAATGGCAGCAACCTTCTCTCCGCCTTACGCCAGGGTAAGTTGATGCATGTACCATGCCTAGCACACGTTCTAAATCTGGTGGTACAGAGTTTCCTAACCAGGTACCCAGGGCTGGCAGAGCTTCTCAGCCAGGCCAGAAAAGTCTGCAGCCACTTCAGACAGTCATTCCCAGCAAGTGTTCACCCGGCAGAAATTCAAAGAGAATTCCACCCTCCCACAAAGCATCTGATCTGTGACATGCCCACCAGGTGGAGCTCAACATTAGCAATGTTGCAGCATCTGCACAAGCAGCAGAGGGCCATCAATGAGTACCTGTGTGAGTATGGCACAAGGACAGGTTCAGGTCAACTTGTTTTTTTTTCCCCCCACAGTGGCTGATGATCAAGGATGCATGCACTGTACTGTCACCATTTGAGGAGGCAACGAGGATGGTGAGCAGGGACAGTGCATGCATCAGTGACACAATTCCTTTAGTGTTCCTGCTGGAGCACACTCTGCAGGGAATTATAGATGTGGCACTAGAGGCAGAGCAGCAGGAGGAAGAGGAGGCCTTCCCTAGCTCTCAAGGCCCCAGTCTTTACGCAGACAGCATTTCCTCTGGGTCCTCAGACCAGACAGGAGGAGGATGAGGAGGAAGAGGAATATTTAAGTAGTGGGGACATTGAAGGTGGGGATTCCTCAAGGGAGGGTTTTGTGTGCCCGGTACCCAAGGACTAGTACGTGGCTGGGAGGAGGAAGTGCATGATGGGGTCATCCTCATTGACCAGGAAGACTCGGAAGCTATTGCCACCTCCAACCTACGCTGCATGGACTCCCTTATCCTGCAAAGCCTGGTAAAGGACCCCAGGATTCGTGCTATCAAGGAAAGGGATCATTACTGGTTGGCAAGCCTTCTTGATCCACGATGCAAGGGTAAAGTCACAGAGCTCATCCTGCCCGCACAGAGGGAGCACAGGATGAAACAACTTGAGGACGCTCTAAAGCGACACTTGTGTAACACCTTTCCAGGCACTGGTAGGTTACCAAGTGATGACACAGGTGCTTCTGAGGCTGCGGATGATCAGAGGAAGAGCGTTGAAGGCCGGGGCCGCTTGACTGATGCCTTTTTAAATTTTTTTAGTCCACGACGCCCAGGGATGTCAAATGTAGGCACCCATTACCAGTGTCTTCACCATATGGTGCAGGACTACCTAGGGGCAAGGGCAGACCTGGATACCTTTACAGGAGATGATCCACTGTCTTACTGGGTGTTGAGATTGGATCACTGGCCAGACCTTAGTCAATATGCTATTCAGCTACTAGGTTGCTCTTCATCCAGCGTGCTTTCTGAAAGGACGTTCAGTGCCACTGGAGGTTTTGTCACAGACAAAAGAGTGCGTCTGTCCACCGACTCTGTAGACCGGCTGACATTTATAAAAATGAATCAGTCCTGGATCAGCAGCTATCAATCCCCTGATGCTGACGTAACTGAATAGATCGGGGATCTCTTCTGCATTCCCAAAACCTCCACCACTGCTCTCTTTCACAATACCACAAAGGGGTTACGGTGTGAATGCAATTGCTGCCACCAAAGGCACAATATTTGGCTGCACTGCCACTGACGCCTATATTACCAGATTCATATCATTTTAATATTGGACCGCAGGGTCCAACCCTGCACTCTTCCACCATACCACAGAGGGGTTACTGTGACGGCACTGTTGCCGACACTAAAGGCCCAAATTTAAAGCACCTATTGTTACTTTCATCCAAAGCCTGCATAAGTTTCACCATAATTTATCCAAAAAAATCACTAAACTTGTTCTGCGTGTCCTAAAATGTCTCCTCTTTTCATACAGACTGCCGCCCCAAGCAGTTGTTTATTAATAGATTAAAGGAAAATCATTTACCGCCATTTGAAATATCATTTTTTGTTTTTAAATGTTTCTATACATCCTACAAATCCGCCACTTCACGGGCAGGTTATGGGGACCTCCTAGGCACGATATTCGAAGTATTTTTTTGTTTTTTGTTCTTAACCTTTAATTTCATGGAAAACTCACTCTTCCTTTAAAAACTTTTTTTTAACTTTTTGTCCTTGTTTCCTGTCCCACAGGGCACTACCCAGACCCCCATACACCTTTTATGGCAAATATCTAGCATATATGCCCTCTTGGAGGGCACTCTAAAATTCGAACTTTCGAGTCCCATTGATTTGCATTGAGTTCGGTTCGTGTTCGCGTTTGAACTCGAACTTTTGAAATTGTTCGAGTTCAAATGCGAACCGAACACGGGGGTGTTCGGCTCATCCCTACCTGGGACCGGTCACCGCAACTGGCTGCAGGCGGGACTGCCTCAGTGCGTGCTCCCCGACTACAGCCAGTTGTGATTATCGGTTGCCGGCAATGAAGGAGGGGCAGGGCAGTAACCGGAGAGCTATGCCGTTTCCTCAGTCTTCAGGCCCACCCACCACAGAGATGGCATAGCATGCCCGGCAGAGATAAGGGTTTAAAAACGAAATGGTTGTTAAAAATAACAGCAGTATGTTTGTATGTTAGAGTGATGTTATGCATTGTGACTTTTGACTTTCTCATTTCCCCCCAAGTCCATATCAGTCCAGGAGTGAATCAAGGCGATCAACATGTCTCATCAACCCAATTTAGCGTAAATCAAATCTAGAACCATCTTAGACCTCTTTCGTTCTGGTATGTTAGCCTTTAAATAACCATGTGCAATGCCACATTAAATAGAAAAACAGAACAAAATATGATTTATGGATTCTGTGTTCTTTGTTGCAATATATGCTTTTGACATTGGCTGATAAATGACGTTGTCTTAAGTGTGAAACACTCCGTTTAGTGATATGATGTTTCTTTATTTCTAATCTTTAGTAAATCATTTCCATTTTATGTTCAATTCCTCATGGATGGAAGCCACTGCTAACACTAAAAGCAATTAAGAATGTCAATAAACCTGGGGGAAAACATGACATAAACGGGTTTGATAAATTGGTTAAGCAAAACTTTCCGTTCCGTTTCAGTGTCTTTATCCATGTAGCACAACAACTGGATTGGAAATTTTTTTTAAACGAGAGGGAAGAACAATTAAAAAATGACAGGGTTGAATATTTGATGATAGTGTTAACCCTCAGCTGTCAGTATTTCTTAAAGGGACGCTCCACACACCCTGATCACTTTATCTTATTAAAGTGGTCAGGTTGCATGAAGTGCCCCCCTTCTATCCACATCCTCCATGCCTGTTCTGTAGATATTGCTGTGTTTAGCGGAGCAGTTTTCTCTGTCCACACAGTAGAAGGGATTTTGAATTTCCTGCTGGGGACCAACTCAGGGACCGGTCATGTCATTCCACTTTTAGTGCTGACATCATTCTGTCTCTGAGTGCTCACAGCAGAGAACATTCTCATAGACAGCAGACAAGGACTGTGTCACATCCAGCATTGGGGGTCCGATGCTGGTCGGGCGCCGAGTGATATGCAAGCTCGCGGCGGTCACATGGGTGGCCAAGGAGCGGGGCACGGGGCACATGATGTGAAGCCGTCAGGTTTAAAATCAGTCTGCTCAGGCAGACTCATTGCCCTGATGTGGTTTTGATTCTCTCAGTGCTTTCTGCTTATTATTTTCACATGTTTGACTCTGGCTATCTTTAAAGAACCCTCTCTGTGTATGACCTCGGCTATTGATATGAACCCTCTCTGTGTATGACCCCTGCTATTCATAACAAACCCGATTTGTTTACTGACCTGGCTATTCCTGACAACCCTAGATTGTAAATTCCCACAGGAATAGGGCCTTAGTTTCCTCCTGTACTGGTTTGTCAAAATGTTGTTCAATGGTTTGTAACCCTGTCTATTTTGTGCCCATTGTACAGCGCTGCAGAATATGCTGGCGCTTTATAAATAAAGAATAATAATAATAATAATAATAATAGCCCTGCTCTGAGTGTCTCTCTTGGTATAAGGCTGACCATCTCTACAGGTGATAAGACCTCTGCTACCTTGTATAAGTGTGTCCTCCTAATCTGGTGTCTCTTAACCCTTGCTGGGTGCTCCGCTTTCTGTTCCCTGAAGATAGTTATCGTTACCAACCATTCAAGGATCAGAGGGGTAGATAGTATACTGTGTACAGGGGCCAGCAGTGGCGGAAGTACCAGGGTCGCAGCGGTCGCAGTTGCGACCGGGCCCTGGCATTCCGCCACTGGAGGGGGGCCCAGCGCCGCCGCCAGATTCCGGCAAAAAGCGCCGGAATCTGGGAGCTGCGCGCTGGCCGTCCCTCTCCCTGCGAGCAGCCGCTGATATGCAGCTTGGCCGCTCACGTGGGAGAGAAACCACCTGACCAGCGCACGAGACCTCGCGCTGATCAGGTGGTTTCCGGCGAGCGGCCAAGCTGGATGTTTCCAGCGGCCGCTTGCCAAGGAGAAGACGCCGGAGGAGAAGACGCCGATGGAGCCTGCCCGGGGCCAGCAGAGCAGGTAAGTAAGAGCTGGGGCAGAATATCCATGAGCTGGCTGGGGCAGTATATCCATGAGCTGGCTGGGGCAGAATATCCATGAGCTGGCTGGGGCAGTATATCCATGAGATGGGGGCAGTATATCCTTGAGCTGGGGCAGAATATCCATGAGCTGGCTGGGGCAGAATATCCATGAGCTGGCTGGGGCAGTATATCCATGAGCTGGCTGGGGCAGTATATCCATGAGCTGGCTGGGGCAGTATATCCATGAACTGGCTGGGGCAGTATATCCATGAGCTGGCTGGGGCAGAATATCCATGAGCTGGCTGGGGCAGAATATCCATGAGCTGGCTGGGGCAGTATATCCATGAGCTGGCTGGGGCAGTATATCCATGAACTGGCTGGGGCAGTATATCCATGAGCTGGCTGGGGCAGTATATCCATGAGCTGGCTGGGGCAGAATACCCATGAGCTGGCTGGGGCAGTATATCCATGAGCTGGCTGGGGCAGTATATCCATGAACTGGCTGGGGCAGTATATCCATGAACTGGCTGGGGCAGTATATATCCATGAGCTGGCTGGGAGTATATCCATGAGCTGGCTGGGGCAGTATATCCATGAACTGGCTGGGGCAGTATATCCATGAGCTGGCTGGGGCAGTATATCCATGAGCTGGCTGGGGAAGAATATCCATGAGCTGGCTGGGGCAGAATATCCATGAGCTGGCTGGGGCAGTATATCCATGAGCTGGCTGGGGCAGTATATCCATGAGCTGGCTGGGGCAGTATATCCATGAGCTGGCTGGGGCAGTATATATCCATGAGCTGGGGGGCAGAATATCCATGAGCTGGCTGGGGCAGTATATCCATGAGCTGGCTGGGGCAGAATATCCATGAGCTGGCTGGGGCAGAATATCCATGAGCTGGCTGGGGCAGTATATCCATGAGCTGGCTTGGGCAGTATATCCATGAGCTGGCTGGGGCAGTATATCCATGAGCTGGCTGGGGCAGAATATCCATGAGCTGGCTGGGGCAGTATATCCATGAGCTGGCTGGGGCAGTATATCCATGTGCTGGGGCAGTATATCCATGTGCTGGGGCAGTATATCCATGTGCTGGGGCAGTATATCCATGTGTTGGGGCAGTATTTCCATGAGCTGGGGCAATATATCCATGTGTGGCCTGGGGGCAATATATGTCCATGTGAGCTTGGTGCAATATATGTCCATGTGAGCTGGGGGCAATATATGTCCATGTGAGCTGGGGGCAATATATTTCCATGTGAGCTGGGGGCAATATATGTCCATGTGAGCTGGGGGCAATATATGTGTCCATGTGAGCTGGGGGCAATATATATGTCCATGTGAGCTGGGGGCAATATATATCCATGTGAGCTGGGGCAATACTATCTTTTTTATATTGCAGGGAAAAAAAAGGTAAAGGTATGGATCTTTTTTTGGGGGGGGGTTGGTTCATGGATTCTTGCACCGGGGCCCTCAGGTTTCTAGTTACGCCACTGGGGGCCAGTATCAAAGACCAAAGGGGGATCCGTGACAGACTGGTGCAGAGGAATTGAGGCGGAGGGATAAATTATTAACCCCTCAAGTCCCATCCCCAATTCCTCTCCTCCAGCTTTCAACTGGAGTTTATAAAACTCACCTTCTGTCCCACGCTGCAGTCTCCTTTAGCATTTTTCTGTCCGGAAGGCACCTACTGACTGTTGGAAGAAATCAGTACCACATACATCCTTCCCAACTTTCGGCGCATGCTTATCAATAACAGAAGCCACCGGTTTCCAGGTTTCGAGAGTCCTCTTACAAATTGATTTCACTGTGGTATACCTCTCCGGTGCAGACTGCGCGTTTCTGTATCTCTGCCACTGATATCTGTTGGAGGTGTAACTCGGCTAGAGGCACATACCTTCATATGTGGTAGTCTTGCTCGCGCATTCATGCTTTTTGGGAGGCTATCCGGAAGCTGGCATGTCACTTGACTGGCTTGGATTTAGTTTTGGACACTAGGTTGTTTTTGCTTGGCCAGACAGATTTACCATAGAAGTCCTTTAAACGGTCTATTTTGCCGTGCCTGTTGCTGGTGGCATGGTCAGTACCCCCCTATTCTAGAAATCCAATTTTGCCCCTCATTTGCGTGAAGTACTACTAAGGATGGAGCTCATACGGTCAGCGGAACAGCTTCTGTATTCCAAAGACAGGTGGGATGAGATCTTCCTCCGTACATGGTGTTAGGTACCAGCGTGGCAGGCAAGGTTACAAACCCAAGATGCAGTGACACAACGAAAACCAGGTTAGGGAAAACAGGGGTTTATTTGTCAGGTTCAGGTAATAATAAGTCCAGATTATGCAGGGTGAAGGGCAGAACTTTAAATGAGAGCGATATGCCAGACTGGGGACACAAAGGGATGCAGGAAACACGATACAAGGAGACACAGAGGGCAGACACACGTAGGAGACTTACTGGGGATACGAGACAGGACAGGAAAAGGGCTGAATGGTATCTTGATTGTATGTAATTCAGGAGGCAGATGAACAACGGGAAACCAGGATGCAGGGGTCTTGGATGAAGTCTCTGGAGGACACAGGATACTGGATGCAGGGGTTTCTCAGGATAGTCTCTGGATAGCAGAGTATATAGAGGGCACAGGATCACAGTTCACTGGGCTTGCTGGCTTAGAGAAACTAATGCAGAGTTGGTTGCTCCACCCTTAAGTAGGTAAACAGTCTCTAGTGATTAGAGGCACCTGTTAGGCCTGCAGTGCTGTAGCAAGGTTGGACATTGGAAAAGCAGTTTATGGAAGTGCTGCCCTCCAGTCAGGTTAACGCAGCACCCGGTTTGCCTTTCTTACCACGGTTGCGGCGGGCTTTACGTGGGGTGCTGGGGGGCTCCAGACAGGGGTCCTGACACATAGTTTTACTGGTCGGAGTTCGTGACTTCTTCTAAATGCACGGAGTGGCTTCAGGAGGTTCACAACCCTGGGTAGGCCACCTCTACGTGTAGTTGGATCTGCTTCTCAGTTGGGTGTTCTTGACTTCCCCTTTGAGAGTGGGGAGTGTCTCGGCCTGGCCTTAACGGTATCCTGGGCTCTAGTAGACATACCGCTGACTTTTGTCCGTCTCTCTTTCTGTCTTTCTCCTCTCTCTATATTTGTCTTTTTCTTTCTTCTTTCTGATTTTCATTCCGTTTCTTTGCCTCTTTGTATCTTCTGTATTTACTTTTTCTTAGTGCCTCCCCATTTACTTTTATTCCCAACTATTATAAAAAAAATTCTCTTTCTGTCTCTCCCTTTCTCTGCTCTTTTTTGTTGGTTTATGTTTTATGTTAGGTGTGGTTAGTCTGTGTTAGTCGTCCGATTTGTTTGCTCTCCTAATTATTTGTTTACCTCGCCTCTACCCACATATGTTTTGGTAGAGAACCTACCCCTCCTTTTATGGGGGCTTCACTTTATTCTCCTTATGGTCTTCTTAGGTCTATGAGTGATATCTCAATGATGTGGGGTGCCTAGGGCGAATTTTGTTCTGCCCCCCCCCCCCGCGCGTGGGGTAGGAGACTATCATTGGCTACATGTGAGTTAAATCGTATTGAATTTACAAGCATTTTAGGCTAAGGTCAGACGAAAGCATTTTTAACGTGCGTTTAGCCGCACGAAATCACGGCCGTGCTAGCAGCAAATGACGTCCAATGCCGGGGAACATACGACGAACGGCCGCATGAAAGTTCGTCCGCGCAACGCAAGTGGCAAACGAACGCATTTTTTCGAGAACGTCAAACCGCTAGTACTGACGTACAGCGTGCGCTGCGTCCGCATAGCGGCATGTGTGTGTGATTAGGAGACGTCAGACGCTGCTAATGTCCGGCCAACATAACGTCCAGACGCAAAAAGTGTTTTATTGATGATCCGTACAAAATCAGGATGAAAATGCGCAATCGTATGACCGCTATCGCGTATTCCGTGAAAAAATACGTCCAAACGCACTTTTCACGGACAACGTGAAAAATGCGTTCGTCTGACCCTAGCCTTAAGTAACACTTGGCGAAGTGCTTACTACTGTAATGTTATCGCTTAAGTTGTGACGACTGTTCCCCGTTTTTTTTTGTTTCTTGTGTGTTTCGTCATGTTTCCCCTTTTTTATGTTCTGTATCCTATTTTTGTTTTTTATGAAAATAAAACTTTTCATGCAAAAAAATAACAGAAGCCAATCGGAGGTCTCTCAATGCAGAACGGCTGGGTGGAGTGGAGGTAATGTCACTGCTCTGCATGGAGAGAGCCTGTGGAGTCATGGGTTCGATCCCAGCGAGCAACCTCTCCAGTAAGTGTCCTTGGCAAGACACCTAACGGTACATACTCGCCACCCAGGACATACTTGAAAACGAGAGAAATCTCAATGTATCCTTCCTGGTAAAATCCTTTCAAAAAAAAAAAAAGAAGCATTTAGAGGCATTGGACATTCACTAGTTGTTTGACTACGTGTCTGGGCTCCAGAAAGTAACCTCACAGTTTTAGTCCCGCAGGAGATGCTAACAGGGTTATTCAGAGAGCGGTGAAAAGCTGGAGAATGAAAAATTCTAGGCCAAAATAGCCAAACCAGAAAAATTCTCCCTTACATCTCACTTTCCAAATCGGCTATTTTGACCTAGAATTTTTCATTCTCCAGTCATTCTCCTGTTTTTCACGCTCTCTGAATAACCCTGTAAGACTCTTTAAAACCAGTTGGGGACTATGTCTGAATGACATCTTCCTAGCTGATCCTGCACGGAGCTCAAAACTTTAGTAACTCCTTTTGACCAGCAGATGGTGACATCTCCCTGCCAGATAGGTTATTGCAGTAAGGAATACATTGGGAATATTCCCAAATATTTCTTACTGTGTAATTAATTAAAAATGATTTCCTCCCCAAAAAAAAAAAAAACACTGGTTCCTGGTGGTGTTTTTTTGGAAAACCACTTAATCGTGAAGGGGTCATGGTGGATGCAGTGTCTGTATAAAATGCATGCCATTAAAAAGTGACAAGCAGCTGTTCTGACAGCGCTTTTCCATGTTACACGACGTTCCTTTTTGAAAGATCATTTACCAAGTATTGAACCTATTTTAGCTTATAAATTCCCAATGGCCGACTTTTAGTTCTTCAGCTCTTTAGCGACGGCACAGAGTTTTCCTGAATAAAACCTTTTTTCTTTCAACATGTTTACCTTTCTCTCGCATCATCTCTTATCCTTTCTTGCCGTTTATTTATTTTTATATAAGAAGCCGGCGGGTTATTAGAAGAAAGCCGCGATAAAAGGAAAGTCTGCACATGTATTTATTCACCATCCTTTTTTTTTTTTCTTTTTATCCTCCTTGAATTCTCTTTCTTCCCGGAATACAAATTGCATGACTAGAATCAATCATTAAATGCATAATTTCTCTCTTTTTTAAATTTATTTTATTCCAGAGTTTTGTGACTAATCTTTATGCAAAATACATTGTAGGAGTGACATAAGGGCAATAAAAATTACACAGAGAAAGCTGTAGTATTGTAATTGCTAAACATATGGCTTGCAGCCATAGATGGGGGCATGTGAGGTATTAACTGGGGAGAAAGTGTGAGTTCTCCGCTGATTTCTTAATGAGGAATGCAGGCTTGTTTGCTTTGTTCTATTTTCCTGCTCGGATCTCATGAGAAATATATTATGGGCCACAGAATACATTTTGATCTAAAATCTCTTGTGGGCTTGTTAAACTTTAATTCAAAAGTTTAAATATCTTCCTTGACAACATTTCTGAAAACATCTGAGCATTTACTTTTGCGTAAGATTATAATGCAAGATTTTTGATTTAATGCAACGCACGGAGTTGCTGATCGGCATGTGTGGTGGCGACATTTATTTTATAATGGCTTTTTAGATATTACAAATAAATCTTCATTGGATATATGAAAATTACCGCACCCATAATCTCGGGGGACCAGGGGTAATAAATGGTCTATTACTGAGGATGAGACAAAAATAAAACGGATTCTACTCAGACAGGACACATCAAGACGTACAGGTTTATTCAGAGAGAGCCGATCTGGCCCCCGAAATGTCAACAAACAGTGAATTTTCCCGTACGGTGACATTTCGGGGCTTTTTGGCTATTCAGAGAGCAGGCAGTTTGCCAAGTTTTGGTGAACTGCCAGCAAGTACAGTGCCCAGTGGCAGCTCATGGGTTATTCAAATGGAGGTTCACAATACATAAATTGTGACAATTCAATTTACATTTATGATGTATCACAAAGCCCCACAGCAATAAAACTCACTGTAATGTGCATTGTGTATGAGCGTATCACAGAGCCCCACAGCAATAAAACTCACTGTAATGTGCATTGTGTATGAGTGTATCACAGAGCCTCACAGCAATAAAACTCACAGTAATGTATGGTGTGTAGGAGAATATCACAGAGCTCCACAGCAATAAATCTCACAGCAATGTGCGGGGTGTATGAGTGTATGACAGAGCACCACGGCAATAAAACTCACAGTAATGTGTGGTATGTAGGATTTTCCTGTGTCTGTCTGGTGTCTGTGTGTGCCTGTGTGTGATGTCTGCGTGTGCCTGTGTGTGATGTCTGTGTGTGCCTGGTGTGTGATGTGAGTCACAATTCAACCTAAAAGAGGGAAAACCAATGTATTGGACAGGGGAGAGAGCGAAAAGTGGAGGGAAGAAGGAGTGAGGGAAGAAGTGAAGGAGAGAGTGAGGGAAAGGGGGAAGAAAGGAGAGGAGAATGTAATAATGAGAGATGGAAAGACAGAAAGGGAAAGACAGAGATAATGGTGATTAAAAGAGTGAGAGAGAGTGACAGAGAATCCTGTCTGGTTACCTGCCTGCCAGGACCTACTGCTGCTGGGCTGGAGAGGGTGGGGCCAGCATGCTGGGAGACAGACAGACAGACAGGCAGGCAGGCTGTCCCTTGGTGCCCTGAATGATGAAGGCACTGAGGGGGGCAGCCTACAGCTCCTGAAGGGATTCAGGAACTGGTTGTGCAGGGCAGGGTTCCTGGCTCCCCTTATAATTGTGGCCATGTGTAGGGGGTGGGTCACGCCTTAGTGGCATCATTGGTGCGAGTGTGGGAGGAGGAGCCTCATTCAGAATGACAAGAGAACAGGGCTGGGTCCCACAGAATTGCACAGTGAGAGCTGTGCGATTCAGCTAGGTATGGGACGTGCAGTGGCGTAACTACCAGGATCGCAGTGGTCACACTTGCAACTGGGCCCTGGCATTCCACCACTGGAGGGGGGGCCCAGGCAGTGGTGACTCTTCATCCCTTTAAGGACCAAGGGTCTTTTAAGTCAATGCATTTATGTCTGAACAGTTCTGTCATTGGTCGTTAAGGGGTTAATTAGGCAGCAGATGCCTTGTTATTTTTCGTCTGGCTATCCATCATGAGCCTGACACTTCCTGGTGTCTCATTGCAGTGTCTGGCCACTCACGCTCACATGTGATCACTCTGTCAAGTCTACTGTGTCAGTATCTTTCTCTGCCTCCTCCGGGACATACTTGAAAATGAGAGAAATATCATTACCCCGCAGTGTTATCACTCACCAGATTCTGAATTTGGCATTTCCTCGCAGTCGATGGAGCAGCTCCCGGGCGCCATGGGCATCTCTATCTGTCAGGCAGGCGGAGAGAGTTCCCGCAGTTACTCCACGTCCGATACAAGTGATGTCTCCACGTCACACTCTGGCGCGGTCCAACTGTCAGAAGCGTGGCGCCGGCGAGCTGAGTCGCTCACTCCTCCCCCTCCAGACCAACTCACACCGCGGCCTGTCCGAACCCCCCCTTCACCTGCCTTTAACACAGGGAGGCAGGGAGTGATTTTGTGAGCCAGCAGCCCCATCACAGCACCTCTCTTCATCCCTGGCAGTCATGCTTGGAGGGATTGAGTGCTGCCCTGTCTCGGATCTCTCTCCTCTTCGAGTGTGTGTGACAGCCGCTTGTCAGGCCCAGGGAAACATTAAAACACAATGTCGGGAGGTGCCGGTATTTAGTACCGGCACTTACCGGCTGGGGAAAAAAAACAGATTTTACATATAAAACAAACAATGCCGCTGCACTAATTCAACTAAGGTGACAGATTCTGCCCCTTATTTAATTTGAGCGCAGAGAGAAACTGTTTTTCCATTTTTTTAAAAAAATTATAAAAAAAAATTAGTTTGCTACAAAACTAAAATTTTAAACGTAATTTTGCCATGTTTTTTTTTTGTTTGGATGGAGGGAGGGGCGCTCCACATTTCTGTGCCTACAGGCTCCTGAGATGCAAATCCAGCACTGGCTCCGATCCATCGTTTTGCCATGGCGCTACGGAGTTTGCATATGTAAAGTGCGCAAGTCCCGCAGCGCTGTGCAATTTCCAGTTTCAACAGGGGCTCAAATTGCGCAGAAAAGTTTCAGGGACTTCCGAGTTTGCGAGTCCTGAGCTGAAGAGGAGGAACAGCGCGCAGAAAGGGATAAAAGGTGAGTAGAATCACCAAAAGTATAAATTAATTGGGCAGGGGCTGTTGGAACCGTCTATCCAATTATTTAAGGGCAATAAAAGGTAACTTTTTTTTACATAGAGTATTCCTTTAAACATCTCTAAAACACAATGTTGGATAAATATATCATGAAATAATGGCCACATTTTCAGAAACAATGTATTAAATAGATATACCAATGCACTATCTCCCAGTTTATGTCACCGCTCTGACTCTGACTCTTAGGTTAGCTGTTCTAATAACACTGACATTTTCATCATTCCAGACTCATTACTTATGTTCAAATATACTTCAAAGAAAGGATCACTAAAAAGCATCTAAAAAATTTACTTGCAAAGTTTCTGATCTTTATCAAATATACATCTTTTTTTTTCCTCCTACAGAAGATGTTAGGGCTGTAACCGGTACCTCGGGCGAGTAAATTCAGTATCTATTCATTATCCCGATATTTACTCTCTTTGAACCTTCTAACTAAAGGCTTTAAGCTAACCTCAATCATTAAAATAAAAAAAGATTAGCTCCTCCATAATATGGAAACTCTCTCACTCGAAGCTAAAGGTAAGAATGAATATTATTTTTAAAACATATTCCTTTTTTCTAGTTATTTCTTCATTTTGCAGATATATCTGTTCCATTCTGAAATAAATATGAATAATAATTTCGGTAATAACAGATTTCCAGAATTTAAATGTCTTAAAATACATATCAAAGAGATGGAAATATAGTTTTGTGAACATTTAGAAAGAACTCTAAAAACAATAACATACATTTATACAGAACACTGAATAACGTGATAATATAAATAATACCTTCCATCTGTCATTACTTCAAAAATTAAGTGAAAATAAAGGGACACTACCACGTACATAAGACGTAACTAGATTACTTGTGCATTACAAAAAAAACACATTATAAAACACATGCTGCTGTTTTTTTTTCTTTTCTTTGTTAGAAAAAATGGTCTAGATGAAAATACTTGTTCTTGGATAGAAAACTGGCTAAAAGATAGGGTACAGAGAGTGGTCATAAATGGTACATTTTCAAGATGGACACCAGTGGTAAGTGGTGTCCCTCAGGGGTCTGTTATAGGACCAATACTATTCAATTTATTTATAAATGACCTTGAGATAGGCATTGAAAGTCATGTATCAGTGTTTGCAGATGACACAAAGCTAGGAAAAGTAATACAATGTGAGCAGGATGTTACTTCGCTGCAGAGGGATTTAGATAGATTGGGGGACTGGGCACTTAAATGGCAGATGAAATTTAATCTAGATAAATGTAAAGTTATGCACTTTGGAGTGAAGAACACACAAGCAATTTATACCCTAAATGGTACGGAGTTAGGGAAATCCAAGCAGGAGAAGGATTTGGGAATAATCATAGACTTCAAACTAAGTAACAATGTGCAATGTCAAACAGCAGCCGCCAAGGCCAGCAAAGTACTGGCATGCATTAAAAGGGGAGTTCACTCACGGGATGAAAACATAATTTTGCCTCTGTATAAATCAATGGTCAGGCCGCACCTTGAATATGCCGTGCAATTTTGGGCACCTGTCTTAAAAAAAGATATTATATCGCTAGAAAAAGTGCAGAGACGGGCAACTAAATTAATAAGGGGGATGGAAGGGTTAAGTTATGAGGAAAGACTAACAAGCTTAAACCTGTTTAGTTTAGAGAAAAGGCGCCTTAGAGGGGATCTGATAACCTTATATAAATATATACGGGGCCATTATCAACCATTGTCTGATAACCTATTCATTAACAGGACTATACATAGGACAAGGGGTCATCCATTTAGACTGGAAGAAAGAAAATTTAGCTTAAAGCATAGGAAGGGTTATTTTACGGTGAGAACAATAAAGCTGTGGAATTCTCTGCCTGTTGAGGTGGTTGGGTCAGAGTCTGTACAGACTTTTAAAAAACGACTGGATGACTTCCTGCAGACACAGAATATTAAGGGTTATAATATTTAATATGTGGGTAAAAGCTTCTTGATCCAAGGAGAAATCTGACTGCCATTCTGGGGTCAAGAAGGAATTTTTTCCCAGTATGTTGCATATTGGCAAGCATTCAGACTGGGTTTTTTGCCTTCTTTTGGATCAACAGCAGTAGGTTATGTGGGAGAGGCTGAACCCGATGGACGCATGTCTTTTTTCAGCCTATATAACTATGTAACTATGTAACTATGTAAGAAGTAATTGCATGTCAAAAGGAAAAATAAAGTTAGGTTTTTATCTCCTTTTTGTATTTTGTGGATTTTTTCCTTGTGGCAACATTCCCAAAATCTGTTCAATTGCTTTACTTTACTGTTCGGATTTTCGGCCTGCATCCGCCGGGTTTTGCGGTTAGTTTTCATCGGGTTTGCGGCAGCCTTTCCCTGCAATTTGTGGACCCTGTGGTGCTTGCTGAATACACCGCAGGGTCGCCGAAATGGGATCGGCAAAACGAACCAAATTGAAGAGAACGAAAATTCACCGAACGTGCAGTGACTTTTCGTTTCTCTTTGAATTACCCTGATCGCTTTTCGTTTAACAGCAACATTTGATTAATTGGGGTTTTATCTAGTGATCCAAAATTTGAATTGATATCAACTATCGAATTGATATATGAAATTTGAATCGATTCGAAATTTCAAATCGATCCAAAATGAAATTAAACGAAATTAGTTACGAAATTCTAAAAACGAAATGATAAAAAAATGTAACGAAACGAAACTAAACAAAACAAATTTTTCAGCCATGCACATCCCTACAAAATACACTGCTAGTTATGTTTAGTCTCTGCAAGAGACCACTGCATCTCCTAGAACTGGATTTTCTCGGCCGGGCAGTGATGTCAGTGGGTGGTGGTGGGCAGTCCCACAGCATGGGCCAACCTCCAAGATGCCAGCCCACTGCGGTTGAGCCCTAGATTGGCACTGAATCAGAGCCAAACTGCGTCAAAGTGAAGACGAGCTGGACACGTCAGCCGCAATCTCACGTGAAACCCAACGACGCCTCCAGCACTACCTCCACAGCATAAGGGCTAATATTAATTAAATTGTATCTGTCTATTGATTTATCTGTCTATTTGTCAAGGTATGCAGATATTTTTATACCCACAGACGATATTACTTGTATTTCAGATAGTGTTTAGCACAAACGCAGTGACACGTTTTATCTATGCGTACCTGATCTCTTCCAGACCTTGTCATCCAGAATTGTTAAACCTTTCTGTTTATTGTTTATTTTCCAGTGCGGTGCTACATCAAACAGTATGTGTTAGATTTACGATTTTAATGTTATTTTACAGGTTTCTAAGTCATCTTGATATTGTGGCCCTGCACGTAAAATTCAAACCGTTTGGTCTAACTCATAACCGACTGGTAATGTCATATATTCTGGAGATGTGCTTTTTTATGTATTGAGTTTCACGGAGCTTTATAAAGTTATACGTGTTTAAAGCCACAGACTCGGCGATTTAAAAATGATTTACAAAGCCTCTGTAAAATATTAATTAAGGTTAAGCAATATTATGCATAGCTTATTTTGCATTATAACCTTAATACCTCGCATCAACAAAGGATATTCTTATAATTAAATAAATTTCATTTAATTTGTCCTGACTTTTTCCCATAGCTACAAAGAGATTACTTTTAATTAAACTATGAATTATTTCCTTTTGTAACATCAAAATAGTCCGTTCTTTCGGTTTTTAATTAATTGTCAGCCACGAAACTCTGACTTTCTCTTTCTTTTAGTAATTCCAGAAATAATTTTGATATAATTACTTTTTCTATATTCTCAAGTGTATATGCAGACGCAAAGATGCACAGACATGTACACAAAACCAAACAAACCATGGCTCTTTCAAAGTTGCAAAAAGGGGCCCTACTCCAAAGTTTGTGTTAACTTAACCAGAGCTGTTGTAAACTTACCAGAACCATTAGTGTCTATGGAGTCAGGGCCAGATTTATAATTAGGCAGAGTAGGCATGTGCCTACAGGCGCCTACCACAAGGGGATGCCTTGCTCTGATTTTTTTTTTTTAAATGCACAAATTCCAAAAAAAACCGCAAAAACATCTGGATTAATCCCGCCGAACACGCCGGAGAAACCCGAACAGGAGCCGATCAGAGCGCAGAGCAGCCGCCGGAAAAACTCGACACTGCAGACGAAGGAGGGGAAAAAAAGCATTACGCTTGAATGTTTGAAAAGTGAAACACTGTTTGCAAAGAAACTACAGAAGAAAAATGTCTGGAATTTACATATAAGATCCAATGAATGATAATAAAAAGGCTGTTACAGAAAAAAGAAAAAAACGATAAAAATTAATAAATTGAAAAAAACAGTTCGCAAAAAAATCCCGAAAAATGCCTGAAAGATCCCAAAAAAATATAAAAATAAAGAGACTCTTTACTGCAGAATATTATAATCATCAGTTTATTAGATATTGAATTAAAACGGGAAAATTTTTAACATTGAAGCCTATGGGATTCGCCTGAATAAACCTGTCGCATGAAACCACCGAACAGCAGGGAAATTCGGCAACTTTTCACTGCTGGTTTTTGTTCTCTGAATAGACGAAGCAGTGCTTCTCTATGGGGATTTCACTGCCCTCAAACAGGAACCGAACAGGCACCGTATGTGCAGGCAATTCGCCAACATTTGTCGAACTGCCTGCTCTCTGAATAGCCGAATGGCCAGGAAAGGTAACCATACACTGAATTTCACTGTTCGGTTACCTTTCTGCCACAATTCGGATCTCTATGAATTACCCTGTATATGTATTATATGTTTATGCTTGTTTTTGTTAGTGTATATGCAACCAATGTCAATCCTGAAGCAGCTCCTCTCCCAGCTTTGGGCACAGAGGTATGAGTAATACACACAAGATGGTAAATGGTAACTGTGACTAAAGAGAGTAATGCTTTAAAATGTATTATAGAGAAAAATTGGGTAACGTGCAATAAATAGAGCACATAAGCAGGAGAATTTATTTTGTTTATATGAAGAATACTGTGCATTAAGCACTTTTCATCAATATTCTTATTTACACTATGGACGATTTTTTTCCTCACTGGATATTATTGGTCATTATTCCATGAAAGCAGTGGGTATGTATTGATCCAGAATGCTTAGGACTCATATCTAATCTCATATCTCATATCTAATGGTTTAGGACTCATATCTAATTGCTAACTTTCTCAACCATTTCAGGGAAATGACGTTATAAAATCCATGAGATCGCCTACCCCTCATATTACCGCTCAATTGACTGCGCAGCGCCGTGACTTGGAACACCTGATGCTCCAAGTCACGGCACGCTCAATTAGACGGCTTAATTATGATCATTATACCCAGGGGAATAAACCAGGGAAATTACTGGCGTCTAAATTGAAAGGGAAAAGAATGCAAACCAACATTACATACCGTACCTATTGGATGCTAATAAGGTAAAAATTTATAACCCAGCCCTCATTACTGATGAATTTGCACGTTATTATGCCTCCCTGTACAACCTAGGATTGGACCACACCGTACCGTCCCCTACCCAGGACGACATAGATCTCTTTCTCCAGGCGGCGAACCCTCCCCTCCCTCTCTCCCTCTCAGGCTACAGACTTGCTTGCTGCGTTTACAGAGGAGGAGGTACTTAAGGCTATTAAGGCACTTCCAAAAAATAAAGCCCCGGGTCCCGATGGTTTTACGAATCTGTATTATCAGGTATTTGCATCCTCAATAGTTCTGACTCTTACCCTGCTTTTTAATGACATTAAGAATACTGGCATCATCCCCCCGGAGATGTTGCACGCAACAGTAGTGACCCTGCCTAAACCTGGTAAAGCCCCGACGCACTGTGCCAACTTCCGCCCTATATCCCTGTTGATCGTAGATGCCAAATTGTATGCTAAATTACTAGCTACTAGGCTGGGCCCCCTAGTCCCATCATTGATCGTGACTGAACAGACCGGCTTTGTCCCGGGCCGCCAAACATGTGACAATACTCGAAGATTTTATGATATAATTGATTTGGCCCATAGGGCTAATACCTCCGGACTCCTGCTGGCATTGGACGCCGAAAAGGCATTCAATCGCCTACACTGGGGGTATATGCGGTTGGTGCTACTAAAGTTTGGTCTACCAGCACAATTTGTACACAGCATTATGGCCCTTTACTCTGCTCCATCGGCGAAAGTTTTGGCATCGGGGTTTCTATCCTCCTCTTTCCACATAACCAATGGCACCCGACAGGGTTGTCCATTATCCCCGTTAATATTTATTCTGGCTCTAGAACACTTAGCGCTGCAGATTAAGATTTCGCAGGCGATCAAAGGTATGCCGACCCCGCATGGGGAGCACAAGCTGGCACTTTTCGCAGACGACATATTGCTTTTTTTGACTACCCCGGAGATATCGCTCCCTTCCCTGTTCCACCTCCTTGACAGCTTTGGCGCGTTATCTTACTATAAAAATAATGTGAGTAAAACACAAGCTCTCCCTATAAATATTGCTGCTTCATCCCTTAGCTCTTTGCGTAGTAAGTACCCTTTTGATTGGCGCTCTACCTCTTTAAAATACTTGGGAATCTCCCTTACTAAATCGCGAGGCACCATCCTAAAGGAAAACTTCACGCCACTTTTGAACTCCATCGAGACGCAGCTCTCTACATGGAGCACAAATGAATCTTCCTGGTTGGGTCGAATGGCGGCCATAAAGATGTGTATCTTACCCCAAATTTTATACTACTTCAGAAACATCCCAGTTTTCATACCGGCGCATTTATTGCTCCGGCTGCAAAAACTGCTTCATGCGCATATTTGGAAAGGGAAGCCTCCTCGAGTATCAGCCTCTACAGTCACTGCGCCACGACGTAACGGAGGGTTGGGTTTTTTGGATTTACAATCGTACTACAAAGCAGTCTTACTAGCCCAACTGTTGTCGTCAATGCATATCAAAGAACCACCTCTATGGTTACAGTTGGAGAATGCCATGATTTTCCCATATAAACTTCATGACCTGTTGTGGCTTCCACTCCTTCCTAGGAATAGCACCATGGGTCTGCTACCCGCCTCGATGCTTTCCCTCACGTCCTGGTGCCAGTGGGGTCGTCCGTTGGTACGGCCTTATGACTTATTATTTCTCGCCCCGCTCAGAGTTCTGTGTCGCTATATTCCAGACTTAAATTTAGATTCTTGGTTCTTGCGCGGCTTGACGCATGTGTGGCAGCTCTTTACATCCCACTCCCTGAAACCCTTTCCAGACTTGGTACAGGAGTTTGCCATCCCAATGAGTACTTACCTACGTGTGAAGCATGCTCTACACCAGAAGGGCCTGACCTCTTTCACACCTACGAACCTTTCAGCTTTTCACAAATTGTGTATGGGGAAGAAATGTCAAATGAAACCGCTATCTCTCTGTTACAATAGCCTCCTAACCCCGACCCCACCTAAAAAATTACCCTATATGGTTAAATGGGAAAAAGATTTAGCTTTCACGCTTTCCATAGAGGACTGGTCATATGCCATGGACACTATATGCAAATATTCTAGAAGCACCAATCTCCGTGAGGCCCATATTAAATTACTGTGTAGATGGTATTTAACACCAACCCGTTTGGCCCATATCTCGGGGACTACCGGCTTCTGCTGGAGATGCCTTACTGGCCTCGGTTCTCTACTGCATACCTTTTGGTTATGCCCCGCACTGGGGGGTTATTGGGTTAAAATAAGTAGACTGATTTCTCCCTGCACTTCACTTAGACTCCCACTATGCCCGAAAATGTACCTCCTACATATTATACCCATTACTATTCAAATCCGTCATAGGAGGTTTATCTCTATGGTACTGGGGACAGCAAAAACGGTTATTGCGAGACATTGGCGTTCCTCACTATGCCCATCTATGAAAGAAGTTATGATGGCCCTCGAAAGTGTTTTTAAATATGAAGAAATGTTCCACACCGCGAATAACTCAATGTGCCAGTTTGATGATACATGGGAGGGGTGGAGGGTGTTTGTCGAGTCTGGAACCTTGATATAAGATACTTCACTGTGTACGACTGTAGTGCTGCCGTGTTTTGTGTTTTATGTTAGTTTAGGATTTTATCTGTTTGTGGAAAATGGAGTCCGCACAAATGACCCTTTATCGGATAACATTGATACTTCATTTGAATTGCCTATTGTCAATGATAGGAATTTATGTCTTTTATCTCTGAAGTTTCATCATTTTTGCATTGTTGTACCATTCTATGTGTGAACTCCAATAAAAAAATTTATATTCAAAAAATAAATAAAATCCATGAGATAACGCAGCACACATTCACACCTTTCATGCAGATCGTGGACGTAATATGTAAGTATAAATTAAATGGATTTTCGTTATTAATTATAGTAATGAGATTATATAAAACAGAGCATATTCTGTGTTCATAGAAGTAGGTAAGTACTTGTATGTGTCTCTGCATCACACTTGGGCAGATGTTGCAGATCCTGCTTGTAGGACTGTGTATGCATACATGTACTCGTTGCGTGTGTGATTGTCCCTCTACATGGGTCTCCTTATGTTTGCATGAGCTCCAAGTCACTGTCATCACAAGGCAGGGCTGTCAAACTCCGGCCCACCAGTTGTTTCTGAACTACAACTCCCATCATTCCTGGCCATCTATTACATTCAAAGGATTCTTGGAATTGTAGGCATCAACATCTAGGGGGCATGAGTTTCACAGCCCTGCGCCGTGCGCGTCATTGACTGCAGGGGGACGGCTCGAGTTCACGGCCATCTCGCGGCAGCGAATAATATGCGCCAGCTGGTGGACAGGCAGGATGCGGCCCATAGACATCAGTGTCCAGTCCCACGAAAGGGTTAACATAAGTGTTATGTATTGAGGTATTATTCTGTCCTCCATCCAGCAGATGGCAGCATAGTAAATGTACTCATTTGTTCTTATGTGGTGTTAGTGTCTCTTGTGTGTATGTCTCGGAGTTAGTTTTATGCTGTAATAAATCAGTGAAGTTCTCGTGGAAATGCTTGTCTGTATCAGTGAGAGGTTATCCATTCAAATACACTAAATAAGAGAGAACTGGAATACAATATAACACATCAGGCTCACATTTTGCAAACGCATATTTAGGTCTATGTACCCCAAATCTCAAGTAACTACCGTCACATGACCTTGTTTGGTACTTTCCTGTTATCCGGACCACATCAAGTTTTTATCAAACATATTATTATTATTATTATTTATTAAGCGCCAACACATTCCGCAGCGGCGCTGTAACATATGAGAACATGTGACAATTAATAAACTGTAACATATGACAACATGACTTGACTTATAATTGAGATACTGGTGCCCAGAAAGTTAGGGTTAGGGGGTTAGGGTTAGAGGGTAGGGGGTTAGGGTTAGAGGGTTAGGGTTAGAGGGTTAGGGTTAGGGGGTTACGGTTAGAGGGTAGGGGTTAGGGGGTTAGGGTTAGGGGGTTAGGGTTAGAGGGTTAGGGTTAGGGGTTAGGGTTAGAGGGTAGGGGTTAGGGTTAGAGGGTTAGGTGGTTAGGATTAGAGGGTAGGGGTCAGGGGGTTAGGGTTAGAGGGTTAGGGTTAGAGGGTAGGGGATAGGGTTAGAGGGTTAGGGGGTTAGGGTTAGAGGGTAGGGGTTAGAGGGTTAGGGTTAGAGGGTAGGGGTTAGAGGGTAGGGGTTAGAGGGTAGGGGTTAGAGGGTTAGGGTTAGAGGGTTAGGGTTAGGGGTTAGGGTTAGGGGGTTAGGGTTAGAGGGTTAGGGTTAGAGGGTTAGGGTTAGAGGGTAGGGGTTAGGGTTAGAGGGTTAGGGTTAGAGGGTTAGGGTTAGGGTTAGAGGGTAGGGGTTAGGGTTAGAGGGTTAGGGTTAGGGGGTTAGGGTTAGAGGGTAGGGGTTAGGGTTAGAGGGTTAGGTAACCCTAACCCCCTAACCCTAACTTTTTGGCCACCAGTATCTCAATTATAAGTCAAGTCATGTTGTCATATGTTCCAGTTTATTGTCACATGTTCTCATATGTTTGTCTTCCCATTTATTCAGTTCATTATCTATGAAAATAAAACTATGACAATTCAATCAGTTTATTCTGTCTATGAAACTATAAAAACTGATGTGGTCCGGATAACAGGAACGTACCCCTTTTTTCTATCCACGTGTTATCTTTCCCTACGGACACAGAAACTACATATATTACAGTTTTTAGAACACACAAGAGGTGATGAAAAGGTTAATTTCTGACCAGTTGTTTATTTTGTCGATTATATAGATATTTCACGAATTGAGTATCTGTGTGATTAATGTGTAACGAGCAGCTTTTTTTTTTTTTTTTTTACTTGGTGGAATATATGTACGCTTGACAATTTGTACCTTTATAACCTGTTCAAACAGTATAAATTCTTTCCACTATTATATATCACTATATGAAAACATGCAAATTAAATTTGAATTTTAATTGTACTGCCCACTTTATTGCTAGTTACACAGAGCACTTAATAACACTGCCTAATTCCTAGCCGCAATATATTTTTAGGTGCTTGTATATTACTGCTGACAGCCAAGGCGCAAAGCACTAAAACCCGAATCAATAAATATTACACCATTTCACATGAGACGCAATGTTTTTGATCTATGTTATCCACTTGAAGGGAAACATATATATTCTTGGAATTGATTCCGCTACAATAAAATACTCTGGATTTTAAAGGATTACACTGTCCACCTTAACGCTAGCAGGACCGTTGATGTACAGTAGGATAATAGACATTTTGGCCCCTATTCCAGCCAATACGGTAGCAAGCAGAATGTCATTGTGAGTTGTTAGGCATTAGTGTCTCCCTATTACTAGCTTTGTAATGAGCGAGTCATTAAGTTGGCGTCTTGGCACAAAATGTAAATGAGCTACACAGCACAGATGTTATTCTCTCCATGGAGAGTTCTTCTTCCAGGTATTTTTTTAACGTGAGGAGGTAGCAGACTGCCGCCCTCTATGGGTAAGTATAGAAATATTGGGGGTATTTTTTATTATTTTTTTATTAAATTTTTTATTATTGTATTGATTTTGCTAAAGTAAGAGCACGGAAAGTGCACCGGCAGACTGTTATTACCAAACACATATCAAAAATCTCTACATCTTAATTAAAGCACTAACCCTTTTTATTTTGCATCTTCCAAAGGGGTTCTGGGAGTTTTTGTAGCTTCCAATCCGCCTGATATTCTCATAAAGGCAGTCGTGTTTTTACTTCCTTTCTTTTGTGGGAGGGATTAAACATCTAAGGTGTGTGACTCACAGCTCAGCGATGACTGGGGTGGTGTTCAGAAAGCAAGGGTGCTTCTAATATTAACTCTGAAAGGCTGTAACAGTTTTTCCCCTATCCCAATGCTGAGCTGCAGTGCAAACACACCAACAAACGCATACAGTTGTGTTCAAAATTATTCAACCCCCAATGCTGTAAAGGGTTTTAGGGAATTTAGTGTACATTTGTAATTGTATTCAGAATGAAATCCTACAAGGACTTTTTAAAGAACCATATGCAACTAAAATGACATCAATTGGTTTTGTAATACAGTAGTAAATGTTTCTTTTGTGAATTCTTCATTGACACAATTATTCAACCCCTTAAAGACTACCACTCTGAAGAACAGAGGTTCATTCAAGTGTTTTCAATCAGGTATTGAAAACACCTGTGGATGTCACGGAGCAGCAATAAAGCATAATAAGCACCAATTAGGCAGCTTTAAAATGACTGTGATACTCAGCTCCTTCTAGACATTTACTGGTGTGGTTACAAACATGGTGAAGTCAAGAGAATGGTCCAGGAAGACAAGAGAAGAGGTGATTACTCTTCACAGGAAGGGCAATGGCTATAAGAAGATTGCAAAGATGTTAAACATACCAAGAGAGACCATAGGAAGCATCATTCGCAAATTCAAGGCAAAGGGCACTGTTGAAACGCTACCTGGTCGTGGCAGAAAGAAGATGCTGACTTCGACTGCTGTGCACTACCTGAAGCGTAGAGTGGAGAAAAGTCCCCGTGTGACTGCTGAGGAACTGAGAAAAGATTTGTCAGATGTGGGCACTGAAGTTTCAGTTCAGACAATACGGCGCACACTGCGTGATGAAGGCCTCTATGCCAGAACTCCCAGGCGCACCCCCTTGCTGTCTCCAAAGAATAAGAAGAGTCGACTGCAGTATGCCAAAAGTCATGTGGACAAACCACAGAAGTTTTGGGATAGTGTTCTGCTGACTGATGAAACAAAATTAGAACTGTTTGGGCCCATGGATCAATGCTATGTTTGGAGGAGGAAGAACAAGGCCTATGAAGAAAAGAACACCTTGCCTACTGTGAAGCATGGCGGGGGGTCAATCATGCTTTGGGGCTGTTTTGCTTCTGCAGGTACAGGGAAGCTTCAGCGTGTGCAAGGTACCATGAATTCTCTTCAGTACCAGGAGATATTGGATGACAATGTGATGCAGTCCGTCACAAACCTGAGGCTTGGGAGACGTTGGACCTTTCAACAGGACAATGATCCCAAGCATACCTCCAAGTCCACTAGAGCATGGTTGCAGAGGAACATTTTGGAGTGGCCATCGCAGTCACCTGACTTAAATCTGATTGAGAACCTCTGGTGGGATTTAAAGAAAGCAGTTGCAGTGCGCAAGCCTAAGAATGTGACTGAACTGGAGGCTTTTGCCCATGATGAATGGGCGTTAGATACCCGTAGATCGCTGCAAGACACTTGTGTCAAGCTATGCTTCACGTTTAAAAGCTGTTATAACTGTTAAAGGATGTTGTACTAAGTACTAAGATTGAATGTCACTTGGGGGTTGAATAAAACTGATAATGATGTGAGCACAGAAAAGACATTTGTGGTTATTTCATTATAAATGTTATGTTATATTTGTCTGACCTACACGTGCCTCTTTGATTTAATTGTAAGCAAGATGACTGAATGATCAAAATCAATGTCAAACTGGCCAAAACACTCAATTTCAGTGGGGGTTGAATAATTTTGAACACAACTGTATATATATATAGAAGTATTTTTATATACCCCCCTGTTCCCCAAGAAAATTAACACTTGAAGGGGGAATCACAGCACTTTAGGGAAGGGTTAACAGTTGAACCTTACCAAGCATTCAGCATCAATTTCTATTCAGAGGATCTGTGAGTCATTTGGTAACGCTCTGAGTCTGTACAGCACCCTGTAGCTTTGGGAGGGGGAGTGTTCTTCTGCTGTGAGAGCCATAAATCCCTCCCCAGGGAAACACATCATGTGGCATGCCGCAGCACTAAGAGCAAACAGGACGCTCAGGGTGTCACGTCCCACCGCGGGATCTCATCGACCTCGGGACCCACCTGGTGCCGCCTCGCGGTCTCGGCCAACACTTGCGGTGGTCGCGGTAGCGATGCCCCGGCCATGGGGGTCCCTTCCTCCGGCGTTGGGCGGGTCGCGCCTGGTTCAGGCAGCCGGTGGGGCCTGTCATTGCGCTGATTTGGAGCTGCAGAATGCCACGGCGCATGGCTACTCACCACGCGGCTTGGAGGGGCGTGGCCCAAACCGGCCTGTGGATCAGGAGACTCCTATTAACAGGTTGGGGGCGTGGCTGAGTCCTTCACAGGCAGAAGCTGGGATCGCCCTCAGGGTGAGCCTACCTCCCAGATGGGAACCAATAGGGAGGCGAGTCATCACCGTTCAGAGGGGCGTGACCACCCCAGCTGCCTATATATACTCAGACCTTGCAGACCATCATTGCCACAGCGTCGCTTCTCTTAAGGAGTTGAATACCTGCACAGCAAATTCTCTGATATCTCGATTGTGTACCAAACCTAGAATATTCCTCGACTCTGCAATTGGATTCTCCCTATCGTTTACCTCACCATAGCTTCTACACCTGGTTCCTGCTCCCCGTTCCCACGACCCTGACACAGGGAGATTTCTTTAAAGTTTTTTTTTTAAAAACCTATCCATCTGTTAGCAGTTTGGCTGACACAATGTATAGTCAGGTTTGGGAGATCTATTAAAAGAGTTAAAGCTGTTTTGGACACGATTTATGCATTTTAATACCAGGTTTTAGCATCTTGTGATTCTCTTTCCACCTCCTCACTAGCACTTCCTATACAATGCCTCAATCAATAATAAAAATAAGAAAGTGTTCTTTATATAAAAGTCGTTTTTTTCTTAGGTGTTTTTATTTACAAAGAATGTTTGCCTATCCGCTATTGGAAAATTTTATACTAACATTTATTCGACATATGCAATTATTGAAGTGAAAGTTCTATATATACATCAATAAGAAGACATTCTGGAAAATCTGGTTCGATGCAGCTTTGCAGGATAGTTGACAAGACGCAATGGGTGAAGGAATATATTATTTCTATGGATCGAAGTGTGACATGACATTTTGTAAACCATTTATATTACTGTAAAGTAGGAGACAAGTACTGGGATGCGCGAGTCATAGTGGGTGCCTGATGAAAGTGTAGTTAACTCAGCAGAGAAATAAAAGATTCTTTGAAAAAGCAACCACACATGATAGACAAGGCTGGGTGGTGTAAATTAACCTTTATTGATGTGTTATCGTGAAAGCAACACATATAATGGACTTCAAGACACTTTGTCTCACCAGGAGACACAAACATAGACATACATGACCCACTTTATAAATGGTATAACACCCGCTCTGAATGAAATATGTTATACAAGATAATCTAATACACCAGCAACCATTACGGAAATCAGTTTACGTCCTCCTGATCAAGGCATATCATCTCTCCAAATATTGATGATCCATACAGGGTTATTCACAGAGAGCCGATCTGGCCCTGAAATTGCACCGAACAGTGAATTTCCCCGTACGGTGACATTTCGTGGCCATTCGGCTAATCAGAAAGCCAGGCAGTTCGCCAAATTTTGTCGAATTGGCAGCAAAGTATGGTGCCTGTTCGACGGCAGTGAAATCCTCATAGAGAAGCAATGGTTAATCTATTCACAGACACCAAACAGCAGGGAAATGTCAGTGAAATGCCCTGATGTTCGGTGGTTTCATTCGGCAGGTTTAATCAGGCGAATTCCATAGGTTTCAATTTAAACAATATTCCTTGTTTTTATTAAATATCTAATAAACCATTTATTCTTTTAATCTGCAGCAAAAAGTCTCTTTATTGACTTGATTGATTGTTTGTTTAAAATAGCCTTTTTTTCTGTAACAGACCTTTTTATTATTAATGACAGGACCTTATCAGGGTTATCCAAAGAGATTCGAAAAGTCACCACACTTTCGGTGACTTTTCGTTCTCTTCAATTTGGTTCCTTTTGCCGATCCCATTTCGGTGACCCTGCGGTGTATTCAGCAAACACCACAGGGTCCCCGAATTGCAGGGAAAAGCTGCCGTAAACCCACCGAAAACTAACCGCAAAACCCACCGAATGCACGCTGAAAACCCCCAAAAACATCTGGATTAACCTTCGAAAAACCCGAGCAGCAGCCGATCACACGCAGCGAAGCAGTCGAACAGGAGCGAATCACACAGAGCCGAAGCAGCTGAGACTCAGAGGAGGCAGTGAATAAATTAGCAAAACCATTTGTATGAATCTGTGAAAATGAAACACTGTTTGCAAAGAAACTACTGAGCGAAAATGTCTGAAATTTACACAGGAGGTCCAGGGAATGATAATAAAGAGGACTGTTACAGAAAAAATAAGTAAACTTAAAAAAAAACAAAAAAAAAAACGGACTTTAAAAAAAAAAAAAATGCTTAAAGTATCCTAAAAAATCTATAAATAAAGAGACTCTTTACTGCTGAATTTTATAATGAACATTTTATTAGATATTGAATTAAAACGGGAATATTTTTAACATTGAAGCCTATGGGATTCTCCTGAATAAACTTGCCGAATTAAACCACCGAATGGCAGGACATTAGGGGAACCTTTCACTGCTAGTTTGTGTTCTCTGAATAGCCGAAGCAGTGCTTTTCATGCGGATTTCACTGCCCTCGAACAGGCACCGAACAGGCACCGTATGTGCAGGCAATTCGCCAGGATTTGGCGAATTGCCTGCTCTCTGGATAGCCGAATGGCCAGGAAAGGTAACCGAACACTGATTTTCAGCGTTCGGTTACCTCTCTCAAGCAATTCGGATCTCTTTGGATAACCCTGTATATGTTAATTCCAGACATTTTTGTTTCAATTTTGACACTTTCAATCTGCTTTTTCTGGCGGCCGGTCGGCACTGTGTATGGTGGATCATCGGCTTTTTTCGGACGTGTTCGTTGTGTTTTTTGCGGCGGTTCAAAGTGATCTGATACTTCAGATCGTATCAGCTGCGTTTTTTCAGTGGATTTCTGACTTTGTTTCAGCGATTTTTTTTATTTTTTTTGGGGGGTTTGCGGCGGATTTTTGGATCTGTTCCCTGCACTCCGGGGACCCTGCGCTGAATGCTGAAGTTGATTCCCTGGAGTATCGGGAACGAGAGGAGAGAGCACCGAATTGTCGACTATCAGGGTTATCCAGAGAGCACCGACATTTCGATGCTCTCCCATTCTCCGCACTTCGGCAAGTCAAATTTGCCGACCCTGCTGTGAATTCAGCATTCACCGCAATGTACTTGAAGTGGAGCAAACGACCCCTGGAATGCATCTGAAAAACCGCTGCATCGATCCGATAAACTGCCAAAAAAACCACTGATTCGATCCAAAAAAAGCCCTCGAACAGAGCGCCGACCATTCGCCAGAAAAATCTGACAAGTCGCCGAATAGGGGTAGACAAAAAAAACAAGACATTGCAACTTTTAAAACAGAACATTGGCACACGAAAATGCCTGGAAATAATATATACGGTCCTATGAATAATTGTAAAAAGGTATGTTACAGAAAAAAAAATTGCCATTTAAAAAAATAATAATAAAGTTATGCTGAAAAAATCCCGAAAAATGCCTAAAAGTCCTAAAAAATAAAGAGACTTTTTGCTGCAAAGGAAAAGAATAAACAGTTGAATGAATATTTACGAAAAAAACTGACACATGCTGAACATGAAGAGGAACGTCATCTTTTAGCATGACAAAGACCCAAAGCATACATCCAAATCAACAAAGGAATGGCTTCACCAGAAGAAGAGTAACATTTTAAAGAACCCAGACCTTAATCTGATGGAAAATCTGCGGGGTGTTCTGAAGAGGGCTGTGCACAGGAGATGCCCTCGCAATCTGACAGATTTGGAGAGTTTTTTTCCAAGAAGAGTGGGCATATATTGCCAAGTCAAGATGTGCCATGCTGATAGACTCATACCCCAAAAAAAGTGGTTTTGACCAGTTGCATAAACTTGATCTCTGCAAAAAAAAGCCATCCAGTGTGGCATGACATTGATTGAAGGGTTCTGTGTGAAAGCAGACCCAGGATGCAAAAAAAAATGGATATTGTAGATGTCATTTGCATGTCTTACCCAGAGTTCTGTGCTGCATATAGGGAATGCAGTTCTTTGAATTGCTGGGTTGTGTAAATGGCCTCTGCAATAATAATCTTTATAATTTGCAGTGTGGAGGCTTTTAATCTCATTTTGTACCCTCCACCACAATATATATATATATATAAACAAAACAGGAGGAGAGCACACCAAACATATTCAAACAATACAAAAGAAACCACAACAGCAGCTAAATTCATTTAGACATAGAGATTTACCTGATTTAACCCTTTAAATGCTTACAAACATTTCTTAACCCCTTCAAAAACACTGCAGTTCTTAACCCTTACACAGATTCAATGCTGAGCTCTGTTGAACAATGGTGGAAGTTTAGTTTGCAATAGATGGCCATGGATTGCGTAAGCCTGCCAACAGCGACAATGTATTCCACCCCTGGCAGGTCCTATCATACTAACCTAATTACTGTCACAGGTGCTCCACCCGCAGGTTCTATTTAAACCTTGATCTGCAGGGAGCTTTAGAAAGGCCTGGGTCCTCAAGTTTATCCCATAAGAGCAGTCATTAGGTTAGTATGATAGGACCTGCCAGGGGTGGAATACATTGTCGCTGCTGGCAGGTTTACGCAATCCATGGCCATCTATTGCAAACTAAACTTCCACCATTGTTCAACAGAGCTCAGTATTAAATGTATGCAAGGGTTAAGAACTACAGTGTTTTTGAAGGGGTTAAGAAATGTTTGTAAGCATTTAAAGGGTTAAATCAGGTAAATCTCTATGTCTAAATTAATTTAGCTGCTGTTGTGGTTTCTTTTGTATTGTTTGAATTTGTTTGGTGTGCTCTCCTCCTGTTTTGTTATATATTATCAGGGTTATCCAAAGAGATCCGAATTGCTTGAGAAAGGTAACTGAACGCTGAAAATCAGCGTTCGGTTACCTTTCCTGGCCATTCGGCTATCCAGAGAGTAGGCAATTCGCCAAATCCTGGCGAATTGCATGCACATACGGTGCCTGTTCGGTGCCTGTTCGAGGGCAGTGAAATCCCCATGAAAAAGCACTGCTTCGGCTATTCAGAGAACACAAACCAGCAGTGAAAGGTTCCCCTAATGCCCTGCCATTCGGTGGTTTCATTCGGCAAATTTATTCAGGAGAATCCCATAGGCTTCAATGTTAAAAATATTCCCGTTTTAATTCAATATCTAATAAACCGTTCATTATAAAATTCTGCAGTAAAGAGTCTCTTTATTTATAGATTTTTTAGCATACTTTAACCCTTTCGCTGCTGAGGCTTTTCCCGCCCCTGTGCTGAGGTCATTTTTACCGGTTTTGCTCATCATGTTTAAACGTGTTTTGAAGGCTTATTTTAGTATATGACCCAGACATATTATATATCGTTCTTTCCGTCAGACTCGGTAGATTCATAATATGTCATTATTATATGTATACGTTATGTCATGTCTGTATATTATAACAAAAAATGCAATAAAATATGTATTTTCAATAATTTACAATGTGTAAAGTGTTTTTTTTCACATTTTAACATGCGAGCAATTGCGGTTATATTTTGTATGGGGTGCGCTTGTTAAAAAAATTAGAGATGGGGTCTCGTTACATTTTTTTTGGGGGAAAATTACACTATTTTTAACAAACGCACCGCATACAAAAATCGTTAGTGCAGCATCATTGTTCACATTATAATTGAAATGGGAACAATATTGCTGCATTAACAAACCAAAAAAAAGAAAAAAAGTGTTTATTTTTTTTTATAATTTTGTTTTATTATTTTTTTTATTTTTATTTTTATTTTTCATTTTTTTTTTTTTACAAACTTTTTCACAGTAGTGTTTGGTATCGTTGGAACGGCCATGCTCTGGCCGATCCAACCATACCAAACTTTAACCCCTAGCTGCCATGGATCGGGAGATAGGGAGTTCATTGGAACTCCCTATCTCCACCGTTGGTGGCAGTTAGGGGTTAAGTCCAGGACTGGCGTCATCGTGCTACGCACGATGACGCCAGTCCTCAGGGGGAGTTCCCGGAGGCTTGGCCGACATCCAAGATGTCGGCCAGCTCCGGGAAAGGATCGCGAACCGGCGCTTTTCAGCGCCGATTTGCGATCCAGCTCCCCAGGGGTTAATGCCAGGCACCATTTGGAAGGGCAGGCTGTGCCCTTCCAAATGATGCCTGGGTTAACCCCGCAGAGCCGCCGATCGGGAGGGAGAGAGGTCCGAAGGACCTCCCCCCCTCCCTTTCAGGCGCCTCCTCCGCACATGCGGGGGGGTGCCTGAATTAGGTGTCATCGCGCTGCCGCGATGACACCTAATACCAGCGGTTCCGGATGCGCGGCTGACATCGAGGATGTCAGCCCGCACCGGAGGGGCCAGCGATCGGCCGGAACCCGCGGTAATGCGGAGGACGCGCAGAGCGCGTCCTCCGCATTGAAGTGGTTAAGCATTTTTCTTAATTATTTTTTTTTTTAAGTTTACTTATTTTTTCTGTAACAGCCCTTTTTATTATCATTCCCTGGACCTCATATGTAAATTTCAGACATTTACGCTCAGTAGTTTCTTTGCAAACAGCGTTTCATTTCCACACAATCATACAAACGGTTTTGCTAATCTATTCACCTCCCTCATCTGCGTCTCGGCTGCTTCGGCTCTGTGTGATCGGCTCTGTGGTTTTCGCAGGTTAATCCAGATGTTTTTGCGGGTTTTCGGCGTGCATTCGGTGGGTTTTGCGGTTAGTTTTCGGCAGGTTTGTGGCAGCTTTTCCCTGCAATTCGGTGGCCCTGTGGTGCTTGCTGAATACACCGCAGGGTCACCGAAATGGGAACAGCAAAAGGAACCGAATTGAAGAGAACGAAAAGTCACCGAACATGCGGTGACTTTTCGAATCTTTTTGAATAACCCTATACTGTATGTCTTGAGATGCACCCGCACTGAAAGCGTAGTTAAGGTTGAGTGCTGCCCCTCTCGTGTATTTTTTATATATATATATATATATAGAGTTGTGGTGGAGGACAAAAAGTGAGATAAAAAGCCTCCACACTGTAATAAGTGTTTATTATTGCAGAAGCCACTTGCACATCACAGCAATTCGGTGAATTGCATCCCAGAGCTCCTGTGTCACATTCGCCATATGCAGCAAGGAATTCTGGGTAGGATATGCAAATGACATCTGTCTCACTTTTATGCATCCTGGATCTGTTATTAGACATTGATTTTAGGGTTCTTTGTAATAACAGATCCAGGATGCATAAAAGTGAGACAGATGACATTTGCATATCCTACCCAGAATTCCTTGCTGCATATGGGGAATGTGGCACAGGAGCTCTGGGATGCAATTCTCCGAATTGCTGTGATGTCACTGTGCGAGTGGATTCTGCAATAAAAAACACACTTTATATATTTGATATTTATTTTATTATAAAGAACAAACCAAGCAATATACCTGAAGAAAAAACAACAACTCAGAACAGGATAAAGTAAACAAACCCAACAGGAAACTGATGAAGTAATTGTTCTTTCAATAACATGAAAATCAAAATCACATCTTGAATTAGTAACGACGCACCGGCAGAATCAACTTCTGCGCGGAGGGCAAATAACCTTTCAGCAAGGGCAATAAATAAATAAAAATAGAATTTCTGATAATTATCCGTCACTTCAGCCATACCTAATGATAAAACCAGGGTTAGAGGCGCTCCCAATTATTTAAATCACAGACTGACAGCTTCTCGAATTTCTACATTTAAATATAACGTCATTAATTTCTGAGAAAACAGATTATTTGAGCCGAGAAGCTTTGATTCATGTCTCCTTCGTCTAATACATAGAGCGATTTCGGCAAAGTTTGTAGCGTGTCACGGAAGATTTTGTTTCTTCATTTTTTTTTTTTCAATGATGTCATTTACAAAATGTAATTTGATAATTAGCAGTTTAATCATTTGGCGTTGTCTTCTGGAAGGATGTAAGGGATAATTATTGACCTGAAGTAACAGACATTAAAAAAAAATAAAATACAAATTACCAGAAAAGCCATCACTTCATTTTCCACCTTTTGGATAAAGGTTATTGTAGGCTTAATTTGTTGCTTAATTAGAAACGTCTCTTCCTTTGGTCCGACCAATGACAGTTGAGTGCAATGTAGCGTGCTTGTCAGCCCTAATTGAATGACCAATCCCGTATGGCTAAAAATTCTACAAGCGGTCACATTTCAGACTTTTTCAAGATATATATTTTTTAGCAAGGATATGGTTATTTGTAGCCTTGTATAATGTTTCTAAGCAGAATTTATTATGCAAATATTTTCCGTAAATGGTTGCCTTTTCTCCGTTTTGATTTAGGGTTGCTGTTCTGACATATGTCAGGAACGCACATTAACCAATGAAGCTTTGAAGAGCAAACAGTCGATATCTTTAAATTACGGCTATATATTTTTTTACATTTGACAGAGTGTATTTTGTTTTATTTGGTGGAACAACACGTGTCATGAAATAAGCTGCTTTTATAGTCTCCGATATCAAGACAGCAATGAATGAATTGATACTTTTAATTAAGCCTCTCCCGGAACATTTTACATAATAAATTCATACCAGAAATGGGCATTGAAGTCAATCAACCCTTGGACTACCAAGTGGCTTTTGGTAAAACCACTGGCAGGAACCTGTTATTTTATGGGAAACCACTTTACTCGACCCTGGGTTAAGGGTTAATGCAATGTTGGCCCTGCAGATGTTTTTTAAGTACATCTTCTATAGCCACTCATTTAGTTAACAGAGCATCGTGGATGGGAGGTGTAGTTCCAAAACGAAACAGAAAGAAGGTCAAAGTTGCTGACCCCTGCGTTAACCCTATCACCACACAACACATACCTACACAACCCTACAGACACACACATACATGCACACACAGTCTAAATGCACTGCAATATCAATATAGTGCACATAGGCATGCCTAGGTGGTGTGCTCGTGTGTCCAGGCACACCCTAATGTTGGATAAAGAGGTCCTCTTTCACCTCCTATATAAATATATTTTTTTTAGACAGGATTTTACCAGGAAGGATACATTGAGATTTCTCTCGTTTTCAAGTATGTCCTGGGTGGCGAGTATGTACCGTTAGGTGTCTTGCCCAAGGACACTTACTGGAGAGGTGCTCTTGATTGGATCGAACCCATGTCTCCACAGGCTCTCTCCATGCAGAGCAGTAATGTTACCTCTACTCCACCCAGCCGGTGTCATTGACATTTTAGATGTCCCTTATATGGTTTGTGATTAATAACATAAAACTGACTGTTTCTCTGATTACCGGTTTGTTATTTCTAATAATAAATGTGCAAAAACGTAATGATCTGAAACAAAAAAAAACTGAGCTATCCATGGTGCTGATTCAGAACCAAGGACAGCAGCCCCGCGGGGCTCCAAAGCTATCCATGGTGCTGAAACAAATAATTCATTGCCGAATGCAGCCAGACTTAAAGAAAAACAAAAGGTCGGTGCGTTCGGCAAAGAAAAAAAGCCTCGTTGTTTTAAAATAAATTAGGAACCGTAAGATTTCATCCAAAAAATCCTGAAAAATGCCTAAAAACCTGATAAAGAGACTCTTTGCTGCAAGTGAAAAGAATAAATGGTCAAATAAATATTTAATAAAAACAGGGATTTTCTTTTTACATTGAAACCTAAGTGGTTCGACTGTTTAAAGCTGTCGAACTGAACCACCAAAAATCAGGGCATTTCACTGACATTCCGGTGGTGTTTGCTCGGTGTTCTCTGAATAGATTAACCACTACTTCTCTATGGGGAATTTCACTCGAACTGCATTGAACGATTCGGAATGAAACGAAATGCACATGTCTATTTGGGTAGTATTTTTATTGTAGTACCGGCTGTATTTTATTTTAATATGGCTGGTATTTTCATTTTATAAGCACTGGCTGCCGCTGTTATTTTATTTTAGTACCAGTGGGTATTTTCATTTTATTGTAGTACCGGCTGTCTGCTTTCCTTGGTACTGAAATATATTTCAGCAGCAAGGACAGAGGGATTGCGTATCTTTTATTTTTTTTTACATTTGTGAATTTTTTTTACAACATGTGTGAAACATAACAAAGAAAAAAATGTCATCTGCGCTTATTCCCATTATACTGTGTGAAACTAAACACAATTAGAGGTTTGGTTTCTTATCAATGGCCATTAAAAGACTAAGCTCGCCCGCCAGCGTCAAGGCACCTTTATAAGGGCGAGTCCTATCCAAAACCAAACCACAGGCTGCTGTATAGCAAACCATACCTGCTCATGCTGCTTGTCAGACATGAGGTAGATTGGTGGGCCTTTATTTATGCTTCCCCAGAAACAAAATCCACTTTGGGATTGAAAACAAAGACACGGAGCGGCCATTGATAAGAAACCAAACCTCTAATTGTGTTTAGTTTCACACGGTATAATGGGAATAAGCGCAGGTGACATTTTTTTCTTTGTTATGTTTCACACATGTTGTTGGGCTGGATGCATTTGTTGGTTGCAGCTGCCCCATCGGGGAATAGGCGCGACCCCACCCCTCCTGCACTATGTATGTTTCAATGTACTTCCAGCCAGGTCATCCTTGCAGCAAGATCCCGCTCCGTGTCTTTGTTTTCGATCCCAAAGTGGGTTTTGTTTCTGGGGAAGCATAAATAAAGGCCCACCAGTCTACCTCATGTCTGACAAGCAGCATGAGCAGGTATGGTTTGCTATACAGCAGCCTGTGGTTTCGTTTTGGATAGGACTCACCTTCATTAGATGTTGATTGATGCTTGGCGGGTGAGCTTAGTCTTATAATGGCAATTGATAAGAAACCAAACCTCTAATTGTGTTTAGTTTCACACGGTATAATGGGAATAAGCGCAGATGACATTTTTTTCTTATGTTTCACACATGTTGTTGGGCTGGATGCATTTGGTGGTTGCAGCCGCCCCATCGGGGAATAGGCGCGACCCCACCCCTCCTGTACTATGTAAGTAATTAATTAAACCGCTTCACATTCTGAGAACTAATAAAAACAAAATAACTAATAAATACTAAATATGAAACAACCCGAAATACAAAATAACAATAAAAACGAAACAACAAATGAACCCAAAAAATGAAATACCGGCCGACTAAATTAACAAATCAGTCCAAAATCTGAATCGCGGTAACATAGCGAACGACCCGAAACGAAAAGAATAACGGACTGAAATGATCAGAAACAAAAAAAAAACAACACAGAACGAAATGATCTGAAACGAAAAATTTTTTTTGCCATGCACATGTTTAATAACAGAAAAAATATAAGATTACAATTGCTGGAAAAAAACAGTGAAAGAAATGTGTTCATCTGCGACTGAAAAGGAGTAATTTCTCCTCAATATTAATCCCCAATGGTGATTTTAACATATGAAAAACATCTGTACGGGAGCAGGCTCCATCAGAAAGCCATAAGGCTACTTATAATTGCACCCAATTACATCATTATTGAAAAGAATGGAAATGGTAAGCAGAAAAGACAGATAGCTCCCAGAAGGGAACACAAGAAAAAGAAAATAGAGGCTCAGGATGTGAAATGGAATGAATTTCTATGTGGCTTTTATCAATTAATGGTGCAGTCATGCACAGGTACTATAAATCTATTTCCATACCTACCACAAGAAAACCTTTTCTTTTAAAAAAAATATATATTTTTCTGTTCATATCAGCAGAAACACTGCTGGTAATGGTAAATCATTTTCAGTTACACCAGAAGAAACTGCGTATTGAAAGGCGTCTTTTTCCCTCTAACCGCAAACCTTCAGGTTAGAATTAAGGATTGCGGGTTGGAATTAGGTTAGTGTTTGCCTTAATCTGATTTAATATATATTTTTGTGCAGAATGGAATTCTCAGTCAAACAGGGTTATTCAGAGAGAGGTGAAAACCAGGAGAATGACTGGAGAAGTGAAAATTCTAGGTCATAATAGCCAAACCAGAAAAATTCTCTCATTTATCTCACTTTTCAAATCAGCTATTTTGATCTAGAATTTTCACTTCTCCAGTCATTCTCCTGGTTTTCACCTCTCTCTGAATAACCTTGAAAGTTTCTGTAAAAGTAGTGCAAGAAAAGATAAGATATATTAACCCCATCACTGCCAAGAGATTTTTGTTGGGAAAAAAAAAATGTTATCATTTATTTGAAACATGGGATGTGAAATGTGAAGTTCACAATTAAATATAGGGTCAATAGAAGTTTCGCACAGAAATTGTTTTCTGTTTTTATTTTTTTTTAAATAAACAGGGTTATTCAAAGAGAATCGAAAAGTCACGCGCGTTCAGTGACTTTCATTCTCTTCACTTAGGTGTGATTTGGTGATCCCATTTCGGCGACCCTGCGCACCACCAAGCACCACAGGGCTGTTGTAGTGCAGGGAAAAGCCGCCGCAAACCTGCCGAACACTCACCGCAAAACCCGGCGAAGGCACACCGAAACCCACAAAAACATCTGGATTAACCCTGCAGAACACGCCGAGAAACCCGAGCAGGAGCCGATCAGAGCGCAGAGCAGCCACCGGAAAAACCCGACACCGCAGACGATGAAGTGAAAAAAAACAAACAGTTCGCTTGAATGTTTGAAAAGTGAAACGCTGTTTGCAAAGAAACTACAGAATGAAAATGTCTGAAATTTACATATAAGATCCAAGGAATGATAATAAAAAGGGCTGTTACAGAAAAAAGAAAAAACAATTTTGGAAAAAAAAAAGGTTTGCAAAAAAATTCTAAAAAAATGCCTAAAATATATAAAGAATAAAGAGACGCTTTACTGCAGAATATTATAATCAACGGTTTATTAGATATTGAATTAAAACGGGAATATGTTTAACATTGAAGCCTATGGGGTTCGCCTGAATAAACCTGTCGAATGAAACCACCGAATGGCAGGGCATTTCGGCAACTTTTCACTGCTGGTTTTTGTTCTCTGTTGCTTCTCTATGGGGAATTCACTGCCCTCGAACAGGCACATTTGGCGAACTGCCTGCTCTCTGAATAGCGAAATGGCCAGGAAAGGTAACCGAACGATGAATTCCAGCGATCGTTTACCTTTCTGCCACAATTCGGATCTCTTTGAATAACCCTGAATGTTAATTTGCTTATTTTTATTTTTTCGTGTATTCGTTTAACCTTTACAGAAATATTGCTAAATGTAAGATTCTGACCTCTAAGAATTTTCTTTGCTTTTGGGCTGCCCTGTGGGCAAAATGCTCAAGGTGCTAAAACTGTTTAAAATCAGCTGATGAATGCACTCAGACTGCTGTAACTCCATTTGGCCAGTAGATGGCGCCAAATGCCTGCCAAATCGGTTATTGCTGTAAGAAATACACTGGGAATATTCCCAAATATTTATTACTGTATAATTAATTAAAAATGATTTTTTTAAAAAAACACTACTTCCTGTCGATGTTGGTTTGGAAAATCATTTGGTAGTGAAGGGGTTAAAGAAATGTTGACTCTTTATTCCAGATTACTTTGCAATCTTACAAATATACTCTTTCAGATACTAAATTAGCGACGGAAAGCTACAGGGGGGACTGGACAGACTTTGTAACGCCAGTATCAGTTTTTGATCAATATTTAGTATTTTGATATACAATAAATTCCTAAGAATTCCCTACAGAATAAATTGGTCGTTTTTTCGATTGTTTCTGGTCGCCTGAGCATGAAATCCACAGGTTCGGTGCCATAAGTTCTTGGAGAGAAAATTAATTGCTTAAGTGTAGGGATGTGTGTTTCGGGTTTCGGAATTTCGGAATTTTCACGAAATTTCCCGATTCGTGTCTTCGGATTCGGCCGAATTTCCGAATCGGGTCGGGCCCGAAAACCGACCGACAGATCCGAAAAGTTTTCCAAGCCGAAACGAAAAATTTTCGGATTTTTCGAATGGACTTGAAATGTGTTAAATCGAAATTTATTTTCGCTCTATTCATGATTTCGGTTCCATTCGTGATTTCGGTTCCATTTCGGTAATTCTGGACATCGTATATTTAACTATTATCGGTTATATCGCTGATTCTGTAAATTTTGTATTTGTAAATGCGTATCACTTGTTTCTTGTGGCATTCGGGTCAGTTTAGCGTTTTTTAAATCGTTTTGTTCATTTTTTTTGTTCCTTGGCTTTCATACCATTTTAATATGATTAAATAAAGTTGTGAAATGTATATTCAATTATTCATAAGAAAAAAAGGATCTTTATTTAATAAAAAAAAACACGATAGAATCGCCAGAATTATCGTAGACACTTTGAAACGAGGAGAACAGACGTTCCGAAAAAACGAAAATTTCCGAAATCACAAAAAGTCGATACAAAAAACGAGCAAAGTGACCTGAAAACACGAAAAATGGTCGATATTCCGAAAAAAAAATGTACACAAAAAACGAGCTGAATCGAAACAGAAATCGGTCGAAACGAGCCGAATCGAAAATTTTAAACATCCGAACAAATCGAACCGAATCGAACCGAAAAAAAAAATCGGTGCACAAGCCTACTTAAGTGTAGCCTAAAAACAAAAGAAAATGCGAGGGGGGGGGAATAAAAATAATAATAATAATATATACTGTATATATAATTTATAACTCGAATTTACCTTTCCTAAAACGATGTTTCTTTTCTGCTCCTTTTAATTAGCTCTACCTCTGTTTCAGACTTCGTACCAGGGTCTCATTACAGAAACTCAATACGAACATTCCTGGATGGAGACAGAAGTTAGAAGCCATGGCTGGCAGGCTGAATAAATTAAATTCTATGCATCGCAGAACTGTAGAGCATAATTAACTTCCTTTTAGCATAATACACTCGCTCTGTGTGTAAGAAGTAGCTATTAACTATTGAGCGCTCCTGCCTTCATCCTCTCAAACACGGATGATTACCTTAGTACATATAAACTAGGAGCGATCCCCGGAGAGAGTTACAGCAAAGAGTAGATTCATCGCTTTGTATTTGGTCTTTCCCCTGGATGATGATGGTGAAAACCATGTGTTTGCTATCAAGCCTTGTGCAGGAAGATATTTTATATATTTTATACAGATTTTGCTGGGACCTTTTATTCCACCTGTTGAATTTGGTGTCCTGCAGGGATCAAGTTCTGGGACAAAAAATGAGGGAACTCCGCCAAGATTTCAACTACCCCCACCACCTGAAAAAAAATGCATATACTCGTGTGTGTGTGTATATATATTAGGGCTGGTACTGATTAAAATTTTCGTGTTCAATTAATCACATTTTTTTTAATCGATTAATTCCAATTAATTATAAAGCACATACAGATCCAACTACTTTTAGCTGATCTGCATGCATTGCAACTCTGCATTAGTCAGTGGTAAATGTGGTATACACTATATACAATCACCCGACACTAGATGGTTTCAACAATCCATGACTTAACTTCACAGGGTCTGGGCCCTGGGTCTTGGGGTCTGGCCCCTGGGGTCTGGGCCCTGGGTCTTGGGTCTGGGCCTTGGGTCCTGGCCCTTGGGTCTGGGCCTTGGGGTCTGGGTCTTGGGGTCTTGGCCCTGGTGTGTGCCTGGGGTCTGGGACCTGCTGTTGTTTTTACATTATATTTTTACCTTTTCTCTGCTCTGCCAACTGCAGCTAGTCGGGTGGGGGGGGCACAGGTCTCTGGCTCTGCAGCTGGTCTGAGGGAACAGGTTTATTGCTGTGGAGCTCTGTGATATGCTCATACAAACTGCACATAGCTGTGAGTTTTATTGCCATGGAGCTCTGTGATAGGCTCATACACACTGCACATTACTGTGAGTTTTATTGCTGTGGAGCTCTGTGATATGCTCATACACACTGCACATTGCTGCGAGTTTTATTGCTGTGGCGCTCTGTGATACACTCGTACACAATAGAAACAAGGTAAGCGCCCAGAACGTGTCACCGCCCAATACCCAGCTTAACCAGAATCAGTGGTTTCCCCCAAACCAAGAAAAACACTAGAATCGAATACGTATCTGGTCAGCGTGAAATGAAAGGCAAGGGATGTTTGGGCAGTTCTTGTGATGGTTTCCTCCGTATGGGTACAATATAAAGGGAAAAAAAGAAGATACAATACTACATTGGTGCAGTATATCTCGCACAAGGTATATAAAATATATATGATGGAGAGGTGTTCACTCACAAGTCAAGAGCCCCAACACCGGCTCTGAGTGGATAAACGCCTACGGGTTGTTTTTCTGAAATGTTCTCAGGTAACCCACTCCTTATTATCTGCAGTTCTTCACAGTTCTCTCAATGAGGGAAATATAAAGTAAAACAGAAAAAAATCTCTGTGTGTATCTGAAATATGGCAGCTCAGATGTATAAACTCCTAACGGAGTGACAACTCACATTTGCTGGAGCTTGTTCAAGCTCAAGATATACGCCCATGGATTTTGTGTGGTCAAATCCAAGAAAAACCAGATGGAATGCTGGAACTCGTTCTATAAAAGGTTTATTAAAATTAACAATATAAAAAACGAAAAAAAAAATAAAGGTCCAGGATGCGTTTCGCCGCTAGCTACGGCTTCATCAGCTGGTATCATTAGATTAGAACTTCCGAGCATCATGTTATAGTCTCACAAATCAAAGTACAAATGATCCCACATGTCGTCAATCTGCAGGTGGCGTGCATTCTGTGCCTCTCTTTGGAGCTTCTCCACATTCCGCCGATGCAGCGCCATTTTGCGCAGGCGCAATGCGCAACTTCCGCGTTTTTAATCTGAGCTGCATATTTCAGATACACACAGAGATTTTTTTCTGTTTTACTTTATATTTCCCTCATTGAGAGAACTGTGAAGAACTGCAGATAATAAGGAGTGGGTTACCTGAGAACATTTCTGAAAAACAACCCGTAGGCGTTTATCCACTCAGAGCCGGTGTTGGGGCTCTTGACTTGTGAGTGAACACCTATCCATCATATATATTTTATATACCTTGTGCGAGAAATACTGCACCAATGTAGTATTGTGTCTTCTTTTTTTCACTTTATATTGTACCCATACGGAGGAAACCATCACAAGAACTGCCCAAACATCCCTTGCTTTTCATTTCACGCTGACCAGATACGTATTCGATACAGTAATGAGCAGTGTGTACGAGTGTGAGTTTTATTGCTGTGGAGCTCTGTGATACAGTAATGTGCGGGGTGTATGAGCATATTACTGTTAGGACACGAGGGTTGCGTCCTCCTCGCGGCCCCTCCTGGTGTCCTATGCGCGCGGGCCGCCGCCGCTTCCGGGTATGAGGCTTCCCAGCGGCGTGACGTCATCACGTCTCCACCGTGGTGCCTCCTGTGTCAGGTGATCCTCTTGGCCAATCGGGAGGCAGGGCGCCTGATTTAAACCTGCTTTTTGCTTTTCTCTGCGCCCTTTCGTGGTTTTAGCTTGCTATACCCTTTGGTGCTGTATTCCAGACTCTTACTTGACTTACTGTGCATGACCTGGCTTTTGGCAACCGACTTTGAGTATCTCTATATCCCTCTGACCCGGCTTTTGTGTTTGACGCTGCATTTGGTTTCTCCCTGTGTACTGAACTGTTTTACTACTCGCTATCGCTTAACCCAGCCACCACAAGGACTGGTATTGTGATTAGATTTCGAGGTTTTTCCAGTTACCTGTGTATCCACCTAACGTACCCTTCGACTTGCGTGTACTAGCTTGACGTACACTCTCTGGCACTCCGTATTGTCTTGTTTCTAGACCAGCCATCCTTAGGACTGGTTTCTGTCCTCTTTGCCTACGTCCCTGCCTTATAGGTTCACTTCTAGCTACTGCGTAACCCAGCCAACTACAAGGACTGGTATCGCATTTAGGGTTCCACCCTCCTGTTTCACCTTAGGGCTGACCATAGCTACCTACGGGTACGTGTGTCCGCCTGACATCACCAATTTATTTCCAAATTTTGGAGGGGTTTTTGTCAACAATTAGGAGTTCAGCTCTCATTTTCCTCTGCGTATCATCCACAGACGAACGGATTAGCTGAGAGAACAAATCAGACACTAGAGACGTATTTAAGGTGCTTTATTTCTGATGCTCAGGATAATTGGGTCTCACTATTGCCGTGGGCGGAATTTGCGTACAATAATGCCAAATCTCAGTCAACCAAATATTCTCCGTTCGAGATCGTTACTGGTATGCACCCCACTGTGTTTCCGTCTTCCTTTACACATCGAAATATTCCGGTCCTGGAGGACCACCTCCGTGTCCTGCGTTCCATCTGGGAAAAGACCAAGTCGAATCTCGAATCCGTCTCTCTCATCCAGAAGCGTTCTGCTGACCTGAGACGCAGGCCATCACCGGTCTATCATGTGGGGGACAAAGTATGGCTCAGTACACGACACATTAGGTTAAAGGTTCCGTCCATGAAATTTGCACCCCGATTTATTGGACCCTACAAGATCCTTCGGTGTATTAACCCCGTATCGTACGCCTTGCACTTACCCCCGTCCCTTCGTATACCCAATACTTTTCATGTGTCCTTACTTAAACCTCTCCTGTGTAATCGTTTTACTCGTCCTGAGGGTCTCCCTCCTCCTCCTGTTGTGGTGGACGGGTGCCCTGAATTCGAAGTTGAGTCCATTCTAGATTCCCGTCGCTCTCGGAACAGGCTGCAATACTTGGTCCATTGGAGAGGCTATGGTCCCGCGGACCGGTCATGGGTCTCCCTCCGCGATCTTCATGCCCCCCGTTTGTTGGCCGCTTTCCATCGTCGCTTTCCTGCCAAACCGGCTCCTGTCCGCCCGGTGGGCGTTTCTCGAGTGGGGGGTGCTGTTAGGACCCGAGGTTGCGTCCTCCTCGCGGCCCCTCCTGGTGTCCTATGCGCGCGGGCCGCCGCCGCTTCCGGGTATGAGGCTTCCCAGCGGCGTGACGTCATCACGTCTCCACCGTGGTGCCTCCTGTGTCAGGTGATCCTCTTGGCCAATCGGGAGGCAGGGCGCCTGATTTAAACCTGCTTTTTGCTTTTCTCTGCGCCCTTTCGTGGTTTTAGCTTGCTATACCCTTTGGTGCTGTATTCCAGACTCTTACTTGACTTACTGTGCATGACCTGGCTTTTGGCAACCGACTCTGAGTATCTCTATATCCCTCTGACCCGGCTTTTGTGTTTGACGCTGCATTTGGTTTCTCCCTGTGTACTGAACTGTTTTACTACTCGCTATCACTTAACCCAGCCACCACAAGGACTGGTATTGTGATTAGATTTCGAGGTTTTTCCAGTTACCTGTGTATCCACCTAACGTACCCTTCGACTTGCGTGTACTAGCTTGACGTACACTCTCTGGCACTCCGTATTGTCTTGTTTCTAGACCAGCCATCCTTAGGACTGGTTTCTGTCCTCTTTGCCTACGTCCCTGCCTTATAGGTTCACTTCTAGCTACTGCGTAACCCAGCCAACTACAAGGACTGGTATCGCATTTAGGGTTCCACCCTCCTGTTTCGCCTTAGGGCTGACCATAGCTACCTACGGGTACGTGTGTCCGCCTGACAATTACAGAGCTCCACAGCAATAAAACTCACAGTAATGTGCGGTGTGCATAAGCATATGACAGAGCTCCACAGTAATAAAACGTTTAATAATGTGTTTTGTTTGAGTGTATGACAAAACTACACAGTACTGAACCCACATACTGCCCCCATAAAGACACACAGAAACATATACTACCAGCCACCCCTCCCATACACACACTCACACTGCAAGGCCCCTCCCATACACACACATAGACACTGCCAGCCAGTGGCGTAGCGTGGGGGGGGCTGGGGGGAAAAAAGAAATTTGCGCCCCTAAAAGTTGAGGCCCGGACTGACCCGCCGGGCCTCGGGCGCTGCCCAAGGGCCCGCAGGTTGAGGTGGCCCAGATGCCGGGCAGCGGGAGTGCCTGCCCGGTCCTGAACAGTGAGTCCGTCCGTGTTGAAGGGGAGGCGGCTGCATGCAGGCGCAGGTCACGTGGTCTGGCTAATCAGGTGGTACTGAGTCTATACCACCTGACTGGCCAGACCGCGTGACCTGCGCACACACGCAGCCGCCTCCCCTTCAACACGGACTCACACGCTGTTCAGGACCGGGCAGGCACACCCACTGCCCGGCATCTGGAACCCAACCCCTGTTGGATCCGGAGCTGGGGCAATATCCATGTATGAGCTGGCTGCCGCTGGGGCAATATCCATGTGAGAGCTGGCTTGGGCAATATCCATGTGAGAGCTGGGGCAAGTATCCATGTGTGAGCTGGGGCAAGTATCCATGTGTGAGCTGGGGCAAATCCATGTGAGAGCTGGCTTGGGCAATATCCATGTGAGAGCTGGGGCAAGTATCCATGTGTGAGCTGGGGCAAATCCATGTGAGAGCTGGGGCAATATCCATGTGTGAGCTGGGGCAAGTATCCAGGTGAGAGCTGGGGCAATATCCAGGTGAGAGCTGAGGCAATATCCATGTGTGAGCTGGGGCAATATCCATGTGAGAGCTGGGGCAATATCCATGTGTGAGCTGGGGCAATATCCATGTGAGAGCTGGGGCAATATCCATGTGTGAGCTGGGGCAATATCATGTGAGAGCTGGGGCAATATCCAGGTGAGAGCTGGCTGGGGCAATATCCATGTGAGAGCTGGGGCAATATCCATGTGAGAGCTGGGGCAAATCCATGTGAGAGCTGGGGCAATATCCATGTGTGAGCTGGGGCAAGTATCCAGGTGAGAGCTGGGGCAATATCCATGTGTGAGCTGTGGCAATATCCATGTGTGAGCTGGGGCAATATCCATGTGTGAGCTGGGGCAATATCCATGTGTGAGCTGGGGCAATATCCAGGTGAGAGCTGGGGCAATATCCATGTGTGAGCTGGGGCAATATCCATGTGTGAGCTGGGGCAATATCCAGGTGAGAGCTGGGGCAATATCCATGTGTGAGCTGGGGCAATATCCATGTGAGAGCTGGGGCAATATCCATGTGTGAGCTGGGGCAATATCCATGTGTGAGCTGGAGCAATATCCAGGTGAGAGCTGAGGCAATATCCATGTGTGAGCTGGGGCAATATCCATGTGAGAGCTGGGGCAATATCCATGTGTGAGCTGGGGCAATATCCATGTGAGAGCTGGGGCAATATCCATGTGTGAGCTGGGGCAATATCATGTGAGAGCTGGGGCAATATCCAGGTGAGAGCTGGCTGGGGCAATATCCATGTGAGAGCTGGGGCAATATCCATGTGAGAGCTGGGGCAATATCCATGTGAGAGCTGGGGCAAGTATCCATGTGTGAGCTGGGGCAAGTATCCATGTGTGAGCTGGGGCAATATCCATGTGTGAGCCTGGGGCAATATCCATGTGTGAGCTGGGGCAATATCCATGTGTGAGCTGGCTGGGGCAATATTCATGTGAGAGCTGGGGCAATATCCATGTGTGAGCTGGGGCAATATCCATGTGTGAGCTGGGGCAATATCCATGTGTGAGCTGGCTGGGGCAATATTCATGTGTGAGCTGGGGCAGTATCCATGTGTGAGCTGGGGCAATATCCAGGTGAGAGCTGGGGCAATATCCATGTGTGAGCTGGCTGGGGCAATATTCATGTGAGAGCTGGGGCAATATCCATGTGTGAGCTGGGGCAATATCCATGTGAGAGCTGTGGCAATATCCATGTGTGAGCTGGGGCAATATCCATGTGTGAGCTGGGGCAATATCCAGGTGAGAGCTGGGGCAATATCCATGTGTGAGCTGGGGCAATATTATCCATGTGAGAGCTGGGGCAATATCCAGGTGAGAGCTGGGGCAATAACCATGTGTGAGCTGGGGCAATATCCATGTGAGAGCTGGGGCAATATCCATGTGTGAGCTGGGGCAATATCCATGTGTGAGCTGGGGCAATATCCATGTGTGAGCTGGGGCAATATCCATGTGAGAGCTGGGGCAATATCCATGTGTGAGCTGGGGCAATATCCATGTGAGAGCTGGGGCAATATCCATGTGAGAGCTGGGGCAATATCCATGTGAGAGCTGGGGCAATATCCATGTGAGAGCTGGCTGGGGCAATATCCATGTGAGAGCTGGCTGGGGAAATATCCATGTGAGAGCTGGGGCAAGTATCCATGTGAGAGCTGGGGCAAGTATCCATGTGTGAGCTGGGGCAATATCCATGTGTGAGCTGGGGCAATATCCATGTGAGAGCTGGGGCAATATCCATGTGAGAGCTGGGGTAATATCCATGAGAGAGCTGGGGCACAGCCTATCAGGCTCCTGTTTGCTCATGTAGTGAGCGCACAGGCAGAGATCCAAATCCTTGGTCTGTCACTGGGGATTTGGATCTCATGCAGCCTTTTAGAAAGTGCCGGAAGCGGCCACGATAGCCGGACACAGAAATCGCACCGCAAGCTGTGTTCCCACCACGTTCCCGCTGCAGGAGAAGTGCGGAAACGCCGTTCCCACGAGTTCCTGTAGGACTAGAGCGCTTGTGTCATGTCTCCATGTGTCAAAGTATCCGCTGGAAAACTGTTGTCTTCTCTGCGGTCATGCAGGTGACGTCTTAAACACCAACTGCAACAGCAAAGGACATATAAAATGCGTTAAATAACGATGACGTAAAATATATACAGTATATTTAGCTCTATCATGAAATTAATACTTAAATTTACAAAAAAAAAGCAGGACATGTTTTAAACGTAGATAATAAAACTTGTGGAAACAGAACAATAAATATGTAGCAATTGTATCTAGATACACATATTTTTCCTCTTTCCTCTCTTGTGACAGGGTATCAGCAGTTCTTCTATAGTTAAGGCTAGTTATGAAACATACTTGCATATTGTGGGCTTTGTAATTAATGTACAAGGTTACCGTCCTTTCTCTGGAACACAATGAAACGTATTCCAGGCTTATAAAAATAGCATCTCATACGCGGCCCATATGTTTGGTATAACTAGCACAGCTACATAACAGTGCTACATATTTGTTACAAGGTTAAATGTGTGTGTATACACATTTAACCCTTTCGCTGCTGAGGCATTTCCCGCCTCTGTGCAGAGCTCATTTTTACCGATTTTGCTCATCATGTTTAAACATGTTTTTAAGGCTTATTTTAGTATATGACCCGGACATATTATATATCGTTCTTTCCGTCAGAGTTGGCATATTCATAATATGTCATTATTATATGTATACGTCATGACCTGTCTGTATATTATAACAAACAATGCAATAAAATATGAATTTTCAATAATTTACAACGTGTAAAGTGTTTTTTTCACATTTTAACATGCGAGCAATTGCGGTTATATTTTGTATGGGATGCGCTTGTTAAAAAAATTAGAGATGGGGACTCATTACATTTTTTTTTGGGGAAAATTATGCGATTTTTAACAAACGCACCGCATACAAAAATCGTTAGTGCAGCATCATTGTTCACATTATAATTGAAATGGGAACAATATTGCTGCATTAACGAACCAAAAAAAAGAAAAAAAACTTGTTTATTTTTTTTTATAAATTTGTTTTTAACCCTTTCGCTGCTGAGGCTTTTCCCGCCCCTATGCTGAGGTCATTTTTACCTGTTTTGCGCATCATGTTTAAACGTGTTTTGAAGGCTTATTTTAGTATATGACCCAGACATATTATATATCGTTCTTTCCGTCAGACTCGGTAGATTCATAATATGTCATTATTATATGTATACGTTATGTCATGTCTGTATATTATAACAAAAAATGCAATAAAATATGTATTTTCAATAATTTACAATGTGTAAAGTGTTTTTTTCCACATTTTAACATGCGAGCAATTGCGGTTATATTTTGTATGGGGTGCGCTTGTTAAAAAAATTAGAGATGGGGTCTCGTTACATTTTTTTTTGGGGAAAATGACACTATTTTTAACAAACGCACCGCATACAAAAATCGTTAGTGCAGCATCATTGTTCACATTATAATTGAAATGGGAACAATATTGCTGCATTAACAAACCCAAAAAAATTAAAAAAAAGTGTTTAATTTTTTTTTTAAATTGTTTTTTTAATTTTTTTTTTTTTTTTTTTTAATTTTTTTTTTTTTTACAAAATTTTTCACTGTAGTGTTTGGTATCGTTGGAACGGCCATGCTCTGGCCGATCCAACGATACCAAAATTTAACCCCTAGCTGCCACGGATCGGGAGATAGGGAGTTCATTGGAACTCCCTATCTCCACAGTTGGTGGCAGTTAGGGGTTAACTCTAGGACTGGCGTCATCGTGCTACGCACGATGACGCCAGTCCTCTGGGGGAGTTCCCGGAGGCTTGGCCGACATCCAAGATGTCGGCCAGCTCCGGGAAAGGATCGCGAACCGGCGCTTTTCAGCGCCGATTCGCGATCCAGCTCCCCAGGGGTTAATGCCAGGCATCATTTGGAAGGGCAGGCTGTGCCCTTCCAAATGATGCCTGGGTTAACCCCCTGTGCGCCGCCGATCGGGAGGGAGAGAGGTCCGAAGGCCCTCCCCCCCCTCCCTTTCAGGCGCCTCCTCCGCACATGCGGGGGGGCGCCTGAATTAGGTGTCATTGCGCCCCCGCGATGACACCTAATTCTGGCGGCTGCTGGTCCGGATGCCGGGCTGACATCCAGGATGTCAGCCCGCACCGGAGGGCCAGCGATCGGCCGGAACCCGGCCGAACGCTGACCCCAATGTGAGGACGCACTCAGCGCGTCCTCAGCACACCAGCGGGACTGCTGAGGACGCGCTGAGCGCGTCCTCAGCAGCGAAGTGGTTAAAATATTTTTTTTTTTATTTTTAATTTTTTTTAAAAAACTTTTTTCATAGTCAAGTTTGGTATTGTTGGAACGGCCATGCTCTGGCCGATCCAACAATATCAAGCATTAACCCCTAACTGCCACGGATCAGGAGATTGGGGGTTCATTGGAACCCCCTATCTCCACCATTGGTGGCAGTTAGGGGTTAACTCCAGGACTGGCGTCATCGTGCTATGCACGACGACGCCAGTCCTCAGGGGGCATTCCCAGAAGCTTGGCCGACATCCAAGATGTCGGCCAGCTCCGGGAAAGGATCACGAACCGGCGCTTTTCGGCGCCGATTCGTGATCCAGCCCCCATGGGGTTAATTCCAGGTACCGTTAGGAAGGGCAGGCTGTGCCCTTCCAAACGGTGCCTGTATTAACCCCCTGCATGCCGGCGATCGGGAGGGAGAGAGACCTCCCCCCCTCCCTTTCAGGCGCTTCCTCCGCACATGCGGGGGGTGCCCGAATTAGGTGTCATCGCGCCGTCGCGATGACACCTAATTAGGCCGGCGGTGGTTCCGGGTGCTGGGCTGACATCGAGGATGTCAGCCCGCACCGGGGGGCCCAGTGATCGGCCGGAACCCGGCCGATCGCTGGCCCCAAAGGGAGGACGCACTCAGTGCGTCCACCGCAAGGAACGGAACCTACGGGTGGACGTGCTGAGCGCGTCCTCCGCAGCGAAGGGGTTAAGTTATGGTGGAGGGCAAAAAGTGAGATTAAAAGCCTTTTTTATTATTATTTTTCAAATAATAAAGTTTGTAATTGTAACAGACATTTACACATCCCAGCAATTCAGAGACCTGCTTTAAAGAGCTTGTGTGCTACATTCCCCACATGCAGCAAGGAACTTTGGGTAGGACATGCAAATGAAGCCCACAATTTCTCACTTGTTGGCATCCAGGGTCGGTTTTAAAACAGAACCCTCCTTGCCAGTGCCTTGCCATACTAGATGGCTTTTTAGCAAAGAACAGGTTATGCAACGCGTCACAGCCACTCCCGGACAGCTGTTTCAGGCTTATTATGACCTCATCAGCAGGAGATAGGCTGTGACTCAGTGCTGTTTGATGCTTTACCCTGAGGGCAAATCAATACACATTTATGTTATGGTTGAGGGCAAAAAGTGGGATTAAAAGCTTCCACATAGCAAGTTTATAATTGTATAAGACAGTGGTTCCCAACCGTGGTCCTCAAGTACCACTAACAGGCCAGGTTTTAAGGATTACCTTGGGGAAAGGCAGACTGAATCCTGTAATCACTGAGCAGCAAAATCATATCACCTGTGCTGTGCTTCACATATCTGTCAAACCTGGCCTGTTAGGGGGACTTGAGGACCGCGGTTGGGAACCACTGGTATAAGACATTAACACATCTGAGCAAAGCAGAGAACTGCTTCACAGAGCTCATGTGCTACATTTCCCATATGCAGCAAAGAACTCTGGGTAAGACATGCAAAAGAAGTCCACGATTTCTCACTTTTTGGCATCCAGGGTCTGTTTTCACACAGAACCCTTGCCTGTGCCATGCCATACTAGATGGCTTTCTTTTTTTAGCAAAGATCAGGTTATGCAATGAGTCACAGCCACTCAGGCTTATTATACCCTCATCAGCAGAAGATAGGCTGTGACTCATTGCTGTTTGCTGCTTAACCCGTAGGGCAGTAAACTCCACATAGAAAAGTAATGGTTACTCTATTCAGAGAACGCTGAACAGCAGGGGAACGTTGCCGAAATACCCCGATTTTCAGTGGTTTCGTTTGACAGGGTTAAGCAGATGAATCCCATAGGTTTCAATGTAAAAAAACAATTCCCCGTCTATTCAACCGTTTATTCTTTTCATTTGCAGCAAAAAGTCTCTTTATTAATTTATTGCTTAGAATTTTTTAGCCATTTTGCAGGATTTTTTCAGTGAAATTTTTGATTATGATTTTTTTTAAATGGCGTATTTTTTTAAATCTGTAACAGACCTTTTAATTGTAATTCATAGGACCTTATACATTATTTCCATGCAATTTCATGCATTATTTTTGTTTAAAACACCTTTTAAAAGTTTTTTAAACCTCTGTTCAGCAGCTGGTCAACTTTTTTCAGCAGTTTATTCGGTGGCTGATCAGAGTCGTTTGGCGTCAGTTCAGAGTCATTCGACGGTACGTTGGTTGCGTTCGACAGGTTTGTGGCTGCATTTGGCAGTTTATCGGATCGTTTTTGTTATTTGGCGGTTTATCTCATTGTTCATTGTTTTTTCGGCAGTTTATCAGATGCATTCAGCGGTTTGCAGCTGTGTTCGGCGAGTTCTTCGGCGGTGTTCAGTGGATCAATTCCTCACACTTCAGCGACCCTGCGGTGAATGCTGAGTTCATGACAGGGTCGGCGAATTCAGCTCGCCAAAGTGCTCCGAATGAAAGAGCACTGAAATTTCACCTCTTTGAATAACCCCTTAATTCGTAGTCTTGATATCTACAACTAATGTCTAGATACTTAGTGAGGGGATTAACAAGTAGTTTTCCATAAAACCACTGCCAGGACCCAGTATATTTATGGAAAACCACATTCCATTGCAGACAGAGTAATAATATACGTCATTTTGTGTAATTTTACATGATTTTGGAGCCTATGCATCTTCTATGTGTCATTTTAAATCCTAGCTGCGTATGTATTCATGATTTTGGAACCTATGCATCATTCTATGTATTCATGATTTTGGAACCTATGCATCATGATGCGTATCATTATGGAGCCTATGCGTCATTCTGAGCATCATTTTTGGACCATATGCTTCCTTCTATGTGCCATTTTGGAACCTATCCATCATTCTACTCACCATTTGGTGGAGTCTATGCATCAACCGATGTGTCATTTTGAAGCTTATGCTTCAATCTTTGTCATTTTAAAGATTGTGCATCATTATGGAGCCTATGTGTCTTTATGTGTGTTATTTTGGACCATATGCTTCAATATTGATCTCCGTGGATATATTGATACAGATAAAAGGAGGAGACAGGAGAGGTTTGATTGACTACCAATTAAGATACTGTGACTATATATACACTGCATGGATTTGGGGACATTATCCTTGAGAAAGTCTAAGAGACGAAACACGTCGGATGATGTTGCTTATATTTTTTTTTAGATGTTTTGTTTTAATTAATTATTTTATTTTATTGGAGCATTTATATTCGACTAACACAATCGGATTGTTGATGGATACCCCAGTATTAAGTTCTTCAAGACAAAAAAGACCCAATGAAGGTGGAGTCTCTATAAGATCGAATGGAGGAAGAAACCCGAGTGTAACCTGTATAACCATAACGGAAGAGTTAAACAACCAATAGATAAAATACTGATGTATCAAGAACTTATCTGTATCAATATATCCACAGAGATTGATATTTAATTATACAATAATTTCAAGCAGTATTGGGGTTTATATACTAAGGTCCGAAGTAAGCCGAAGGGGGTTATTTAGAGAGCACCAAAATGTAGCTGACATTTAGTGCTCTCTCGTTCCCCGCACTTCCCTACACTTCAGGGAATCAAAGTTCCCCACCCTGAATTTAGCATTCACTGCAGGGTCCCTGGAGTGCAGGGAAAATCCAGTTGAACACCCTCCGAAAAACCGCAGGAACCGCTGCAAAAATCACGCCGGAAAAAGCCGCCGAACCGCCAATCACAGCGCAGACCAGCCGCCGAAAAAGCCGACAAGCTGACAAACGGGATAAAAAAACAAGAGACACAATACGCTTGAAAGTGTCGAAATTAAAATGCTGTTTGCAAAATCTTACTGAACGAAAATGCTTGGAATTTACATGAATTATGGATGATAATAAAGAGGTCTGTTACAGAAAAAAAATGCATTTAAAAAAAAACGGAAAAAAATTTTGCCGCAAAAAATTTTGCCTAAAAGATCCTAAAAAAATCAATGAATAGAGACTTTTACTGCAGATTAAAATAATAAACGGTTTATTAGATATTGAATTAAAACGGAAATATTTTTAACATTGAAACCTATGGGGTTCGCCTGAATAAACCTGCCGAATGAAACCACCGAACATCAGGGCATTTCGGCAACTTTCTACTGCTGTTTGTTGTCTCTGAATAGATTAACCATTGCTTCTCTATGGGGGATTTCACTGATACACCGGTACACAGGTACTGTATGTGCAGGCAGTTCGCCAAAATTTGGCGAACTGCCTGCTCTCTGAATAGCCGAATGTCCCCAAAATGTCACTGTACGGGGAAATTCCTTGTTCGGTGATATTTCGGGGCCAGATCGGCTCTCTCAAGTCTTTTATGTGATATTTTAGCTTTGGGTAAATAGGAGGCGCTTTCCTAGGTAGCACTATATCCCTTAGAGCTGTTTTGCTAATTTTTTGTATTTGATATAAACATTTCTCTCAAATATCTGGGTATGTGGTTAGATCCAAATCTATCCTTTGGCCCCGACATCGAAAAACTCTCATCTAAAATTTACCCCAAACTAGGTGCCCTGTACAGAAACAACGCCTGAGCCCCGCGGTAAGAAAGCAGATTGTACAACAAATGCTTATGCCAGCTATTGAATACGGAGATGTAGTGTATGCAGCCGCCCCGCAAACACACCTTCATAAACTTACTACATTGTATAACTCATTCTGCCACTTTGTGCTACAATGTAACTACATGACCCACCATTGTGACATGTTAAAAGAGCTAAACTGGCCGTCGCTGGAGACTAAAGGCACCCTTCACCTTTCCAACCTGGTGTTTAAGAGCTTTCTGGGAAGCTACCACCCTACTTGAATAGACTGCTTCCCCTAGCAGTTCCCTCATCCTATAACCTCCGATCCAGGACCAGCACCTTACTTGCAATACCACAATACAAAAAGAAAGTGGCTCGATCCTCACTTTCCTACAGAGCACCACAATTATGGAATAACCTCCCAGACGCCATCAAATGTTCCCCCCAGTCTAAAGTCCCTTAAGAGTTCCCTATTAACATACCTCAATACGGAATGCACCGGTAAACATGTAACATAATGACTTTATTTCCTACATCTTTATTTTTCTGTTAATCTGTATATTTGTTTTGTGTTAATATCTTGTAATTTACTATTTTGTATTTCTGTAACCACTCAATGTTCTTGAACCCAGGACGTACTTGAAAACGAGAGAAATCTCAATGTATCCTTCCTGGTAAAATCCTTTATAAATAAAATTTCAGTTGTGCGTTCACGGCTGAGACAGCTTCATTTTCTTCTTGATCCAAAAGGTTGAATGCTATGCGAACGTTAATTGTTATATGTTAATCAACACTGTGCATCTACCAACATAAATGAATTAATTTGTGATTACAAAGATATGAGATATCTGCATCGTTCTATGCAGAACTCAATTCAGCATTCTCTACTTCATTCACCTTTTTAGAAGCTGAATATGCATTTTCACTTTTTTGAATTATTTGTATGCCTGTCCACACGACGAGCCTTGTATTTATTATAGCTCTCACGCATGCGGTGAACCTAAATTAAATTTTAGAGTAGCTGAGGGTAAAAACAAAAGTTTTAAAGGGACACTACCACTTCCCAAACTGTAAACTAGATTACTTGTTCATTACAAATAAGACCACCTTATAAAACACATGCTGCTGTTTTTTTCTTTGTTTGAAGAAATTGCATTGAAAAAGGAAAAATAAAGTTAGTTTTTTTATATCTTTTGTTTCCACTTCTGTATTTTTCCCCATGATGCAACATTTACCAAAATCTAATGGTGAGTTCTACTTTGTGACTGTGCTTTATCTCATACATTATAAAAACAATCACAATGTAGCGCTGATCGGATATATATGGAAAATCGCTGAAACACTTAAATGGTCCTTGTTATTCAACCATCAACATAAGAATACAAAACAGAGGTAGTGTAGCGATAACAATGTCCTTCTTGAGTATGATGGATTTCAAAAACTTTCCGTAATCCTCTTCAGGGTATCCCTCAAATGAAGAGAGAAAAAGACATCATAGTGCGACCCGTATATCACTTAGTGGAAAGGATAGATGAATAGATCTCACTCGCATGAAGTGGAACCCTCCTGGTTCTGGGTCAGTCGTTTTTAGGGTCGTTCACTGGCCACCCAAGTGCCCCTCTTAGAAAGGATCGGTTTTCCTGGCGAGGATAGATATCCCGATTATCCGGAGGTTACTGAATCCAAAGAGTCCACTCGAAGGAGCCCATAAAAAACTCCAAGGAGTGTAGGGTAAATGAAAACATTTTATTCATTTAAAAACATTTTTAATATTTAATAACAAAAACAATAAGCCAGGACGCGTTTCGCCAAAATAGATAATGTATCAAAAAGGCTTCCTCAGCTGGAGCAGCCAGCTGAGGAAGCCTTTTTGATACATTATCAATTTTGGCGAAACGCGTCCTGGCTTATTGTTTTTGTTTTTATTTGTTATTAAATATTTTATTCATTTAAAAACATTTTTAATGTTTTCATTTACCCTACACTCCTTGGAGTTTTTTATGGGCTCCTTCGAGTGGACTCTTTGGATTCAGTAACCTCCGGATAATCGGGATATCTATCCGCGCCAGGAGAACCGATCCTTTCCAAGAGGGGCACTTGGGTGGCCAGTGAACGACCCTAAAAACGACTGACCCAGAACCAGGAGGGTTCCACTTCATGCGAGTGAGATCTATTCATCTATCCTTTCCACTAAGTGATATACGGGTCGCACTATGATGTCTTTTTCTCTCTTCATTTGAGGGATACCCTGAAGAGGATTACGGAAAGTTTTTGAAATCCATCATACTCAAGAAGGACATTGTTATCACTACACTACCTCTGTTTTGTTATCTCATACATTATTTAACAGTTAATGAGGCGGAGGAGGGAGTGTTTAGATAATGCTGCAGGGGGTGTATTGTGTTGTCAAGGCTACTCCAGATAAGAGCTGGCAGTTGAATGAGAGAAGAGAGGGAGCTTAAAATACTTCTGATCCATCCCCTGGTGAAGTCCTTTGAAAACATCCCACTCAGTACAATGATGTGAGTCGGTGATCAACCCATAAACTCCATTCTATGGCCAAAGCCCACACACATTGAGGAGCAAGTGATGGAAGGATACTGCGTGGGGGCGGCAGTTAACCACAAAATATCACACAATGGATGCATCCAGTGACACCTATAGAGGAAAATATTTTTTAACTAAACATACAAGAGAAAAACAAAGCGCAGGTAAAATATCAGCAACAACGAATACTGTAGATCCTCGAGTATACCGTTAGATTTTGGTGAAAAACATTTACCTTAAAATTGGAGGGGTCGCGTTATATTCGAGACATCTGCATCACTTGAAGAAAAAATAAAAAAAAAACTTGCTGGATCCCAAATCTCCCAGAAGTTCCGGTAGTCTCACTGAAGTGAATGCGGTCTCGCTGATGCTTGCAAACACTTCAGGAACTCCCGGATTCAGGAGAGTTGGGATCCATCACAGCCAGAGGGTACGCTCGGTTTACGCCAGTCTTTCACCTCACTCGCCTTCGCTGGCCATCTAAATCGCTAGTAAAGAAGACGGGTGGCCGGCAGCTTCATACTTAGTAACAACTGCAATCATTCTAGAGCAGAGCACTGACTGTGTTAAGAGAACCTGGAAGGATTTTAATGGTTTACCGGTACAGTATAAATTTGTTGCTCGCATTATATTCGACTCTTGAGTATTCTCTCATTTCCGTAATAAACCTCTATCCAACACGTTATATTCGGGTCGCGCTATACACGAGTATCTACGAGTATCTCGAGTATCTACGATAAACATAATAAGGACATTTCACTTTTTTGGTGGTAGTGGCCCTTTAAAGTTGGCGAGCAGTCTCCGTATTTCGAAAACCACATCTTGTCCAGCTAATTCACAATACTGTTTGTGTTGATAAAAGGGTTTGGGGGCCATTGTTTTTTTTACACTTTTATTTATTGCAAAATAAACGATTTTGCTGAGGGGTTCTGAGAGAGGTGCCATCTTGGACAGCTTGCTAGTCAGCAAGTAAAATCCTCATTCAAATCCCGTACTCCTATATATGGACGAGATCTCGTGTGCCCACTGGGCGGGCTTTTGCTAGGTCTCACAAAGTTCAGAACCCCCGAGTTCTCAGAAGCCCACATTTTCTGACGACTTGCAGCAGGGCAGCCATCAGGGGGTGACAGCCCATGACATGTTCAGGGGTCCAGTTGATTCGGCGGGCCCTTGCCAAGCCCTATGTGCACCTTAAGTGGCAAATAGGTAAGGGCCCCTCCATGTCACCCAGGACTGGTCAACCAAGATACCCACAATTTTCCTAGTGGGCTGCAACATCTAGCTGCCGGTCAGAGCCAGGGCTGGATTTATAACTAGGCAGAGTAGGCATGTGTCTACAGGCAATTACACAATACCATACAAGGGTGTGGATAGATAGATATCAAAAACAATTCTTAAATGCTGCTAGCACCGGAATTTTTAAAGCAATCTACCCTCATGCGGGATAGCTGAATACAAATCAGAAAAACCACACTTTTACTCCGGGAGCGCAATATTATTTGTATGTATATACAATCAGTCATTAAACATATGGCCTCTTTAGTGCAATTAGGCTAATGTAAATGCAACGTGCTTATTATGGAATTGGAGATACTTCTTTTTGGTGGTGAACCACTCCGGTGGTATGGCTCTCCTGATTTCGAGGGGCGGTTACTTTGTTTCTCTCCCCCTCCTTTAGGTTCTTAGGCTGGCACTCTTTCAACAATTTAGGCAACACTCACCAATGCATATAAACTGGTTTATTACCACAAAAAAAGAACACCTTTTCAAAACACATAAAATATATATATAAAAAAAAAAAAACTGGTATTAGCTTATGTGCTAATCCTGCATAGCGGGCCTCTATAGGGATACGCGTTTCACTGATCACGATGTCAGCTTCCTCAGTCCCAAAAATAACAGATTTTATTTTTATTTTTGGGACTGAGGAAGCTGACATCGCGTTCAGAAGAACGCGTAGTTTTCAGGAGCCCTAAGAGCTAGAGGAACATATGAGGTATCATTGGAAAGGTTAGATTAAGGCCTTTCCAAAGATATCAAAAATAACCAGGTTAGATTTGTGTAAAAATAAAATAAATAAAATAATATTCTCTCCAAGTGTGGAGCTGGTGATGCAACGCATTGTTTCACTGACAACCTTGACCTTGGCGCTGCAGTGAGGAGAGGAAGGGGGACTTTGGAACCTGTATCTCTGAATTGTACACGGCACAAGGTTAAGTGAGGTGTCATTGGAAAGGTCAGAATCTTGTCTTTACATTGATACCAAACATGGCCATGTAATGTGTAAAAAATAAAAAAGTGAAAAAATAAATGTAGAATTTATTATTTCCTCTGTTCTCCGGCAGAGGCAATATGTGCTTTTAGATAGAAAACAAACAATGCTGCTGCACTAACTCAACTAAGGCAACTGATTCTGCCCCTTCTTTTGATTTGAGTGTAGAGAGAGAAAGGTTTTCAGTTTTTTTTTAATGTTTTTATTTTTTTAGTTTGCCTCAAAACTAAGATTTAAAAAGTAATTTTGGCATGTTTCTTTTTTTTTTTGAGCCGGGTGGTAGGAGCGCTCCACATTTCTGTGTCAATAGGCTCCAGAGATGCAAATCCAGCCCTGGTCAGAGCCCTCTGGCTCATAAAGGAGTTGTCGATTAGTATGATCTGCACCAGGGAACACTGTTCATCCCCTTGCTGGACCACCAGGGATTTAGCCCATTCCCAGTAAAATAAGGTTTGCAGAAAGAGGCAAAATGTGTTATTTTTAATTAGCTTATTGAAATGGGCAGCTGACAGAAGGCGGACCTGGCCTGAGGTTTAGTAAGGGACCCCACAATTTCAGATGGCAGCCCTGGCTTGCAGGTTATTACATGTGAGATACATCTCTGGATATTATTACTGGGTGGGTAATAGAAAGTGGTCAGGCCAGTGGTTTTATGGAAAATCATGAGTGGTGAAGGAGTTAAACAAGATGGATCCTGTATCTGCTCACAGATTAATGCATTCTCTAGAACAAACTCTCCCTCTTAAATTCATCAGGAAAAGCCAGGTGTGTAACACAGTTCTGCTGTGTATCTATCACCAAGGAACGGGACAAGAACACTAGTCAGAATTCGGCGACACTGTTCACAAAATACACTGCAGAAAATAGAAAAATATTTTGGGAAGAATTGATGAAATGTCTGACTGAGTAGGCTTTGATTATGATCCTGGAAATTGCTTTCGGCAGGTTCAACGTCTCTGATAGATTACTGAGGAAAAATATAGTTTTATTTAAATTAAGAGATTTGTCAGAAGCTGCAGTAACCTTTCCATCAACTTCTCATCCTGTCCGTGCATGAAAATTATACTCATGGTACGGGGGACGTGTGTTTTTCCATTGCTCAGCATTCTGATCGACGATCAATAGCGAGTAATAGGATGATGGATATTGTGCAAAATATAATCTATCTTTTATAGTGTCTTCCTCTATTAATTTAATGATTGATGAGTCTTTTGGGACAATTCCAAATTTGTAGCAAAGACTGCGATTGTTTCCACAGCTGCCGAAATATATGCAAGTATTTTATATAACCAAATATAAATATACTGAGTAGATAGAGAAAGATACAGAAAGAGAGATATTTAGAAAGAGAGATAGAGAGCTACAGAAAGACAAAGAGCTACAGAAAGAGAGATAGAGATAAAAAAGAGAGTTATATAGATAGAGATATTTAGATGGAGAGATACAGATATATATATATATATATATATATAGATAGAGAGATACAGAAAGAGAGATGGAGAGAGATAAAAAAGAGAGTTATATAGATAGGGAGATGGAGAGAGATAAAAAAAGAGAGTTATATAGATAGATTTATAGAGAGAGATACAGAAAGAGAGATAGATAGAGAGCAATAGACAGATACAGAGATATAGATATAGATTTATTTATTTATTTATAAAGTATTTTACCAGGAAGGATACATTGAGATTTCTCTTGTTTTCAAGGATAGAGATAGATAGATAGATAGATAGATAGATAGATAGATAGATAGATAGATAGATAGATAGATAGATAGATAGATAGATAGATAGATAGATAGAAGGGACGTGCCTTCAGGTGAGGCAGGGCCTCACATGCCATTAAAATAAAATATGCTAATAATAAATTTAACAAACTCACCCGCTCCGCGCTCCCCCGCCGTCCTTCTCTGCTCCGCTTTTTTTTCAATTTTTAAATTTTTTATGCAATTTGTGGAGGTGAATGCTAAGCTAATCGCGTAAGCTCAAGCAGCCCAGATATAGATTCATTGAGAAGTCTGCAGCGCACGTCTGGCGCTGCCTAGTTCCTGAATCTACGCTCTCCAGTGCCTCAGAGAGGCACTGAGAGCAATGGAATGGCTTGGACCAATGGGAAAGCACCATGGACTTTTTAAAGAGACCATGATTTTTATCATATCATATATTTTATTATTAAAACATATATACATATAGCAAAACAGTTTTTATTTTTCCATTTTTTCACCATATTTTTTTTTAATAGTAAAGTATCTGATATGTTGAAAGTAATGGTATCTTTAGAAAGTCCATTTAATGGAGAGAAAAATTATGTATAATATGTGTGGGTACAGTAAATGAATAAGAGTAAAATTACAGCTAAACACAAACAGCATAGAAATGCTAAAAAAAATAGCACGGTCACTAAGGGGTTAAAAAATAATCGATTCCTTGTCAGGGCATAATAAATCAGATTAGAGGTACCTTTATCAGCAGCGCTGGAGGTCTGTCTTTTTTACTTCATTGTTTCAATTTCGTTACCCCACGGTTGGATGCCGTTCGGGGATTAACCTTTTCAGCTGCAGCATTACTTTTGATTTATTTTTCAGGTCATATAGAAGACCTGACCCCAGTAACCTTTTTCTTTTTGTAGAGGCAAAATTCTCCTTCTGGTGTGACTGTGGCCAGCATTTAATAGTTATGCCCCTTACTTACATGAATCGGATAATAAACCAAATCATTTGATTCAAATCAAAAGAACGAATCGTTCATGAACGAGCCCTCTCTCTTCCGAATAGCTCCACATAGGAAATAAAAGTAGCACCGCTGGAGAGGGCAGAGTCTGCCCTTTTCAGCATTGCCCCTCTTTAATCCTGAGGTGCCGGATCACGATTCACTCCCAGAGGTGGCAGACATCTTGGATGTCAGACAAGCCTCTGGGTCACCCCCCACCCACTGACGTTGTCGCCATATGTGTGATGACGTCAGTTGAAAAGTTAACCCCCTAGCTGCCAAGTGGAGCTAGGGGGATCCTTTGGATCCCTCTATCTCCCGATCCGTGGCAGCTAGATGGTCATGTTTGGTATCATTGGAAAGACCTGATCATTCCCTAGACATGACTAGGTTTGGTGTCAAAATGGAAAAATATATATATACATGAATAAAAAAAAATAATAATTAAAAGTGTTGTTTTTTTTAATTGTCTGGGGGGGGGTTTAATAAAATAGGACTTCAAATTACATTTAAACATGATGAGCATAAAATGGTCAAAATGAGCTCCGCACACAGAGGTGAAATGGTTTGGCAACGAAGGGGTTAAAAAATAAAAACATGTAAAATTCGGTATTTCAAATTTTAGGACAAAATTTCGAAAATATTTAGCCGGGGTTTTTTTTGGCGGTTGCAGATTTCGGGTATGAAAGTTCGAAAAAGTGTGGCTTTTTCCATTTTTTCATCATATTTTATATTTTTTTTTATAGTAAATTATAGGATATGATGGAAATAATGGTATCTTTAGAAAGTCCATTTAATGGCGAGAAAAACTGTATATAATATGCGTGGGTTCCATAAACCAGTAAGAGGAAAATTAGAGCTAAACACAACAAGTGCAGAAATGTAAAAAAAAAACAGTGGGCACTTTCGCATTGACAATGGCAAAATCGCCTGTTTACTATGGGGTTAATATAGAGAGCAAGGGTCAGGTGTAAACATAGCGATAGCTGTTATAAACATACCAGGCTTGATCACAATGAAGCTGTTATGCAAACGGAGGGTGCTGATAGACGTATTGGCTCTAGGCATTTGCTTAACGTTTCCTGCAGGTATTGCAGCCGAGCTGCAAGCTCTGCACTTCTCTTCTTCCTCTGGGTGGGAAAAATGTAAGACTTGGGAAAAATATAGTTCCCAGTGTTCTTCTTCCCAAATAATGCACAATGAAATACTACAGTTACTAATATAGCGCCACCCAGGGGTCAAGTCCTGGGGAAAAAAGTGAGGGAACTCACCCACGAATTCTACAACCCCTATTACCTGAATAAAAAATATATATATATCACGAGTATAGCAGTGCGTGGTGATACCATTTTTATTGGGTTAACATTACATTTAAAAGACAAGCTATCAAGAGTGTAACCTCTCCTCTTCAGGTCTGGAAACTATACTGATCAGTGAAAGGTATCACTACGTACAGGTATACTCGTGATTTTAGCAACTGGACTAACACGATATATATATATTATATATATATATTATATATATATATATCCAGGCACAGACCCCCAGAATTATGCACACAGGCATTGGACCCCAGAATATATACCCAGCACTGGACCCCCAGAATAATATACACAGCACTGGACCCCCAGAATAATATACCCAGCACTGGACCCCCAGAATAATATACACAGTACTGAGCCCCCAGAATAATATACACAGTACTGAGCCCCCAGAATAATATGCACTGCACTGAGCCCCCAGAATAATATACACAGCACTGAGCCCCCAGAATAATACGCACAGCACTGAGCCCCCAGAATAATACACACAGCACTGAGCCCCCATAATGATACGAACAGCACTGAGCCCCCATAATAATATGAACAGCACTGAGCCCCATAATAATATACACAGCACTGAGCCCCCATAATAATATGAACAGCACTGAGACCCCAGAATAATATACAGCACTGAGCCCCCATAATAATATGAACAGCACTGAGCCCCCAGAATAATAGGAACAGCACTGAGCCCCCATAATATGAACAACACTGAGCCCCCATAATAATATGAACAGCACTGAGCCCCCAGAATAATATACACAGCACTGAGCCCCCATAATAATATACACAGCACTGAGCCCCCAGAATAATATGAACAGCACTGAGACCCCAGAATAATATGAACAGCACTGAGCCCCCATAATAATATGAACAACACTGAGCCCCCATAATAATATACACAGCACTGAGCCCCCAGAATAATATGAACAGCACTGAGACCCCAGAATAATATGAACAGCACTGAGCCCCCATAATAATATGAACAACACTGAGCCCCCATAATAATATACACAGCACTGAGCCCCCAGAATAATATGAACAGCACTGAGCCCCCATAATAATATACACAGCACTGAGCCCCCATAATAATATGAACAGCACTGAGACCCCAGAATAATATACAGCACTGAGCCCCCATAATAATATGAACAGCACTGAGCCCCCAGAATAATATGAACAGCACTGAGCCCCCATAATATGAACAACACTGAGCCCCCATAATAATATGAACAGCACTGAGCCCCCAGAATAATATACACAGCACTGAGCCCCCATATATAATATACACAGCACTGAGCCCCCAGAATAATATGAACAGCACTGAGACCCCAGAATAATATGAACAGCACTGAGCCCCCATAATAATTATGAACAACACTGAGCCCCCATAATAATATACACAGCACTGAGCCCCCAGAATAATATGAACAGCACTGAGACCCCAGAATAATATGAACAGCACTGAGCCCCCATAATAATATGAACAACACTGAGCCCCCATAATAATATACACAGCACTGAGCCCCCAGAATAATATGAACAGCACTGAGACCCCAGAATAATATGAACAGCACTGAGCCCCCATAATAATATGAACAGCACTGAGCCCCCAGAATAATATGAACAGCACTGAGCCCCCATAATAATATGAACAACACTGGTTATACGGATATATTTGCCCCCAGGCGAATTGCCTGCTCTCTGAATAGCCAAATGGCCAGGAAAGGTGACCGTACGCTGAATTTCAGCATTCGGTTACCTTTCTCCAGCAATTCAGATCTCTTTCAATAACCCTGTTTGTGATTTTAGCTAACCCCCCCCCCCCCCAAAAAATGCATTATGAAAAAAAAACAACTCTTTATTTTTTTTTATTATTTTTACTTTTACACAGGACATGTGTGGTATCATTGGAAAGGGCATGCTTTAACCTTTAGCTGCCACAGGTCTGGAGATGGGGGATCCAACGGATCCCCCATCTCCACCATAGGGTTTCCATAGAGAAACCCCTTGGCAGCAAAATCTAGCCAAAGCCCCACAGGGAAGACAAAAAAGTCTGAGAGCAGGTACCTCTGATGCCCCTCAGGTGCCTTTGGGGGGCCTATGGGGTCCCTCTGGTGCTCCGGGGGTCCCTCTGGTGCCCCTGGGGGGGCTCTGGTGTCTTTGGGGGGCCAATAGGGTCCCTCTGGTGCCCCTGGTGTCTTTGGGGGGCCAATGGGGTCCCTTTGGTATCCCTGGGTGGTCCCTCTGGTGTCCCTGGGGGTGGCTTGTGGTCCCTCTGGTACCCCTGGATGGTCCCTCTGGTGCCTTTGGGGGGCCTATGGGGTCCCTCTGGTGCTCCGGGGGTCCCTCTGGTGCCCCTGGGGGGCTCTGGTGTCTTTGGGGGGCCAATAGGGTCCCTCTGGTGCCCCTGGTGTCTTTGGGGGGCCAATGGGGTCCCTTTGGTATCCCTGGGTGGTCCCTCTGGTGTCCCTGGGGGTGGCTTGTGGTCCCTCTGGTACCCCTGGATGGTCCCTCTGGTGCCTTTGGGGGCCAATGGGGTCCCTTTGGTGCCCCTGGGTGGTCCCTCTGGTGTCCCTGGGGGGGGCTTGTGGTCCCTCTGGTGCCTTTTTGGGGGGCAATTGGGTCCCTCTGGTGCCTTTGGGTAGTCCCTCTGGTGCCCCTGGGGGACCTCTGGTGCCTTTGTGAGGACAATGGGTCCCTCTGGTGCAACTGTCTGGTCCCTCTGGTGCCCCTGGGGGGGCCTTGTGGTCCCTCTGGTGCTCCTGGGTGGTCCCTCTGGTGCCGTGCAGGGTGAAGGCAGCTGAATGACAACCGCCAGAAACACGGCGCCAAGACATGGGCAGACGTCCGGCGCTCCCTCTGACGTCATCAGTGGGGGCTGCCAGGCGCAATCAATGGATTCTCTCGTGGCCGGGAGGGACATTTAAAAAAAATGGCGGCAGGCGCAGCAGCGCAAAACAATTTATCGCGCTGCGCTGCCTGGCTGCACTTCACTATGCAAATTAGGTGACCGCAAGGCCCAGCAGGTGCCGCCTAATTAAGGAGCCGCCACTGTGGGCTCGGGCCACATCGGGAACCTGCGTTCCCGCAGCGTTCCTGCTGTGGGAGAAGTGCGGGAACGCCGTTCCCGCGCATTCCCGCAGGACTCGAGCCCTGGCGCCACCAGATTCTGCAGCGCTTTACAACGTGGAAGCACAAATGTGAAACGTAATTATTAATGATACGTTATGATCAGACGGCCATGCCCGGAGGATTATTGCTCTGCTAATACAGCTCTTTATACAAGTCCTCAGACAGACATCCCATGAGCTTACAATCTAAGGGACAGAGGTAAGTGAAACAAAAGGGAGCAGGGGGAGTGTGGAGCTTTTGGCCAGAAATAAAATAGCAGGGATTACATGAGATGGACCAAAAGCTTGGACTTGAAAGGGTATTTAGAAAGAAACGTGGAAGCATCTGGAGCTGTAAGTGTAGGTCTGGGACTGGGTGAGAGGGTGGATGGTACGGGCGGGAGGGACAACAGAGTGAAAATGTAGCAGCAGGAAAGGGTGATGGCTGTGGATGGTGAGCTGTATAAGGAAAGAGACACAGAGATAATGAGAGTGGGCTATGTATGATAGGTATTTACAACATGGGGAGGGGAGGGGGAAATTGACAGTGAGTGCTTAACAATAACGGAGGGAAAAATGACTAAATAAAAGCAAGCATAAAATATGGACAGTAGGATTAGAGTGGAGGTTGTGGAGTAAGTTGAGTATATATATCTGTATGTTGTGTATGATATCTCTAGTATCTCTTTTCATCATACAGCTCACCATCCAAAGCCATCACCCATTCCTGCTGCTACAGTTTCACACTGAAACAAACTAAGGTTTTATTTTTTAAACGTAACGTTAGTCCAATAAAAAATGGTATCACTACACACTGCTATACTCTGGTGACTTTTATATTGCTATATATATATATATTTTTTATTTATTTGCAAAGTATTTTACCAGGAAGGATACATTGAGATTTCTCTCATTTTCAAGTAGGTCCTGGGTTCAAGAACATTGAAATATTACAGTCGTTACAGAAATACAAAGTAATAAAATGCAAGATATTAAAAAACAACACAAATATACAGATTAACATAGAAAATAAATATGTACGAAATATATTCACTATGTTACATGTTTACAGGTGCATTCTGTATCGAGGTTTGTTGATAGAGATCTCTTAAGGGACTTTAGGCTAGAGATGTGAAATTCATTTCATTCCGATTTGAAATTCGGACGAAATTCACCATTTTCGTGGTTCGGGAGCATTTCAGAAAATAAAATAACGACCACCCGAAATTTCGGATCAATCCAAAATTTCGGAGCGATTCGATGATTCGGATCATTCGGTGATTCATATCATTTCGGCGATTTGGCTCATTTCGCCGATCCGGCTCACTTCGGGTGATTCGAATCAGTTGCAGGGTAATTCAAAGAGATCCGAATTGCTTGAGAAAGGTAACCGAACGCTGAAAATCAGTGTTCGGTTACCTTTCCTGGCCATTCGGCTATCCAGAGAGCAGGCAATTCGCCAAATCCTGGCGAATAGCCTGAACATACAGTGTCTGTTCGGTGCCTGTTCGAGGGCAGTGAAATCCCCATGAAAAAGCACTGCTTCGGCTATTCAGAGAACACAAACCAGCAGTGAAAGGTTCCCGAAATGCCCTGTCATTCGGTGGTTTAATTCGGCAAGTTTATTCAGGAGAATCGGCGCAGTTATCTGCAGGGAGAGACTGGGGGACTTTTTCCTCCAGTCTCTCCCTGCTCCCGCCGGACGGAGGAGGCGGACGGAGCCGCGGTCCTCGCCGCGTGATAGGAGGTGAGTATCTGTATTTTTTGGGGGGGATTTTGGCTGGTGCTAATGGATTCTGCACCAGTGGAATCTGTTAGCACCAGGTCCAGGCTGTGGTTAACTTTTTGTTAGCCGCAGCCGGACGTTAATCAGCGTTAGGACTTTGTAATCCTAACGCTGATTAACAATTTGCGCTCCTCATGTTAAGTATAGGGAGCGCAAAGTACAGTAATCTCGCACTGAAAAGTGCAAGATCCAAACGGTAACGGGTTACTTAACCGTTAGGCTTTGGACTGTAATACGCGGTGGTCACCAGGGCTAATGTTAACGCTCAAGCAGGGGAGCGCTAACGATAGCACCTAGATTATAATGTGGCCCCAGGTTGGAAAACTGTATATGTATATATACATATATATAACACAAAGAAAGTGCACTCCATATTATTGACCACCTTCTTCCATCATTTTATGTGAAAAATAAACAGTTTTAAAAATGCTGAAAAAACCTGACTGAGGTAAAATGATGGGGATTCAGTTCACAAAGATATGATCATAATTTACTTAAGTCTGTCACAGTCGCCAATGTACCCCATCTTTGACAGTTCCTATCTAACTTGACCGAGTCTGCAGTTACAGCAGGACCTACTCACCCTGGAGCTCCCAGGCAGCTCAAGGTCTTTATAGGCTGTCATGGTGGAGCACCTGTGAACAGGGAGGGGTGCATACCAACTGGGAGTTGTCAGCTCCCTATCTATACTATAATAGAGTAAGGCTTGGCGTGTCTGTCGCCAAGCCTTACTCTGTGCATGCGCGCGCAACCAGCGGCGGTTGGTTGCGCGAGCATGCAACCGCCGCGGCACGAGCCGGCTGCCGGCTCGCCGCGGCGGTTACAAGATGCACACAGCAGCCGGGTAGAGGCTGCGCTCGCAGCCTCTACCCGGCTGCCGCGCGCATCCAACCCCGAGCGGCGAAGGGAAAGGTCCCTCCGCCGCTCGGGGGTTGGATGCGCGCGGCAGCCGGGTAGAGGCTGCGCTCGCAGCCTCTACCCGGCTGCCGAGCGCATCCAACCTCCGAGCGGCGCCGGGGAAGTGAAAGTTTCCCCACTTCCGCTCTTTGAAGGACCCAAGCCCGGTCACGTGACCGCGGCTTGTGGTCCTTCAACGAGCGGAAGCGGGAAACTTTCACTTCCCCGGCGCCGCTCGAAAGGTAAGTATGGGGCGGCTGTCCGAATGCCAATAGAGCATTCGGACAGCCGCCCCATGTCTGAGCTGGGGCATATATCCATGAGCGCTGGGGGGCATATCCACGAGCTGGGGGCAGTATCCATGAGCTGGGGGGCAATATCCATGAGCTGGGGGGGCAATATCCATGAGCTGGGGGGCAATATCCATGAGCTGGGGGCAGTATCAATGAGCTGGGGGGCAATATCCATGAGCTGGGGGGCAGTATCCATGAGCTGGGGGGCAGTATCCATGAGCTGGGGGCAGTATCCATGAGCTGAGGGCAGTATCCATGAGCTGGGGGGCAGTATCCACGAGCTGGGGGGCAGTATCCAGGAGCTGGGGCAGTATATCCACGCAGTGGCGTCACTAGGGTTGGTGTCACCCGGTGCGGTAACTTATGGTGTCACCCCCCCCCCCCGAGTTTTAAAGATTTTTTTTTTTTAACTACTCTTACTCCTAAAATCAGTACTCCCATATAACACTGAATGCTCATACACACAGCGCACATTACTGTGAGGTTTATTGCTGTGGAGCTCTCTCATATGCTCACAGAACTTTTTTCAACTGCCAGCAAGTACGTTGCCTGTTCGAAGGCAGTGAAAGCACACATGGATATATATTGCCCCCAGCAGCTCTGGATATATATTGTCCCCAGCTCACATATGGATATATTGCCCCAGTTCACAGTTATATATTGCCCCCAGCAGCTCACCCATGTATATATATTGCGCCTCAGCTCACATATGGATATATTGCGCCTCAGCTCACATATGGATATATTGCGCCTCAGCTCACACATGGATATACTGCCCCAGACCAGCTCACACATGGATATTGCCCCAGCTCTCATGGATACTGCCCCAGCACACATGGATATACTGCCCCAGCTCCTCTCATGGATATACTGCCCCAGCTCCTCTCATGGATATACTGCCCCAGCTCCTCTCATGGATATACTGCCCCAGCTCCTCTCATGGATATACTGGGGCTATCCTAAACAAAAGATAAATCCAGGTAAAGTATCCATGTAATTGGGAGACTAGATCTTTTCATTCCAAACGGACCCCTCTTTTCATCTCACCCCCACTCTCTTCATTTCATTCCAACCCCACCTCTCCTTATTAAATTCCAACCCCCACCCTCTTCGTTTCATTACAACCCCCACCCTCTTCGTTTCATTACAACCCCCACCCTCCCCTTATTAAATTCCAACCCCCCACCCTCTCCATTTCATTCCAACTCACCCTCTCCATATTAAATTCAAAGCCCCCCACCCTCTCCATATTAAATTCAAAGCCCCCCACCTATCTTTATTAAATTCCAACCCCCCCCACTCTCTCCTGATTTCATTCAAACCCCCACTCTTTTTGTTTCAACCCCCCTGTCAGTTTTGGAGACAGGGGGGGGCTCAAGTAGAGCAAGCGGCCAGCAGGGGAAGGGGGGGCCCAGGGACTCCCAGCATACTCCTTCCGATGATGGGCAGAGAGGGACCGGGCCTGGCGGGTAACGAGGACAGGAGGCAGGGAATGGTCGGGTGTATGTGACATCCCCGGAGCTCCGGGGAAGGGGTGCCGCTGCTTACCATCTGGGAGGGTTGCTGCTTGCTCCACGGTCATAGCCCAGCTCCTCCTCTTGCAAGCTCAGGCGTGTGAGGCGACAGGGCTGTCAGGGTGGCACGGAAGATCAGCCACATCGCACCACCTCTCTCCTCAGCGGCATCTGCGTGGTGGAGACGGAGTGCTTGGGGGGAAGTGACGTTATATCACTTCCTCCCAGCGCAGACAGTAATAGCTGCGCGTGAACGCTTGGCTGCGGGGTTTTTTCGGAACATGGGGGCGGCGGGTCCCACTAGATACCCCACTGGGTGTCACCCTAAAGGCGGGTGTCACCTGGTGCGGGCCGCACCCCCCGCCCCCACGTTACGACGCCACTGTATCCACGAGCTGGGGCAGTATATCCACGAGCTGGGGCAATATCCACGTGCTGGGGCAATATCCATGTGCTGGGGCAATATCCACGAGCTGGGGCAGTATATCCACGAGCTGGGGCAATATCCACGAGCTGGGGCAATATCCATGTGCTGGGGCAATACACGAGCTGGGGCAGTATATCCACGAGCTGGGGAGTATATCCACGAGCAGGGGGGGCATCCACGTGCTGGGGCAAATCACGTGCTGGGGCAATATCCATGTGCTGGGCAGTATATCCACGAGCTGGGGCAGTATATCCACGAGCTGGGGCAATATCCACGAGCTGGGGCAATATCCATGTGCTGGGGCAATATCCACGAGCTGGGGCAGTATATCCACGAGCTGGGGCAGTATCCACGAGCTGGGCCATATATCCATGAGCTGGGGCAGTATATCCACAATAGACTGCCCTCTGGGCAGGCTTTCCACCTTGTATATATATATAAAATACAAAACAGCAGAAGGTTGCACACAACCTCAAAACTAAGCGGGTGCATCCGGGGCTGGATTTGCACCTCAGGATCCTGTAGGCACAAAAATGTGGAGTGCCCCTACCCCCCCCCCCAAACAAAAAGAAGGAAACATGCCAAAATTACTATTTAAATTTTCATTTGAGGCTAAGAAAAGTAAAAGACAAAAAATTCCCTGCGCTCAAATCAAGAGAAGAGGCAGAATCTGTTGTCTTAGAACAATTAGTTACAGTTACAAGTATTTATAAAGCGCGAACAAATTCCTTAGCGCTGTTCAATTGGAGAAACAGAATAACAAATATAAATACATGTTACACAACCAGAACAGATGGAGTGAGGACCCTGCTCGAGTGCACACAATCTAAGAGGAGAGGGGTGACACATTAGGTGAGGGCGAATAGGGTATTTGAGTAGTGGGTTGCATGAGGACTGAATGGGAAGATAGAGCAAGAAATGTGCAGTGGGGGATCATGGAGTGAGATGACAGGCTTCTCTATAGTAATGCGTTTTCAGAGACTTCTTGAAGGACTGGAGAGACGTACGAGTCTGATGTTGTGGGGGAGGAGTTCCATAGAAAGGGTGCAGCTTGAGTGAAGTACTGAAGGCGAAAGTTGGGGGCGAGGAACTGATAGCATCAGATCATTGGCAGAGTGAAGTGGTCGGGATGGGATGTACCTGTTAATAAGGGAGATGTAGGTAGGGGATGCGGCTACGGAGAGTTTTGTACATGAGCTCCAGTATAATGAATTGGATTCTAAAGGAAACAGGAAGCCAGTGTAGAGATTGACAGAGGGGTGAGGTGTGAGAGGTGCAGGAGGTGAGGTGTAGGAGTCTGGCACAGGCGTTCATTACAGACTGCAGAGGCCAGACCTTGGATCTCTTAAGGCCAGAGAGAAGGAGGTTACAGTAGTCAAGGCGGGTGATAATAAGAGTTTGGATGAGCATTTTAGTAGAGTCTGGATTAAGAAAGGGACGGATGCCTGCAATGTTTTTTAGGTGGAAGTAGCAAGATTTGGTTAGAGACTGAATGTGAGGAGTAAAGGATAGAATGGAGTCCAAGAGGACCCTGAGGCAACGAGTCTGAGAGGTAGAAGTAATGGTGGCCATTCACCTGAAGAGAAATTGGCACAGGAATGGAGGTTTAAGAGGGAGGGAAGATGAGAAGTTCAGTTTTCGAGAGGTTGAGATTTAGAAAATGGGAAGTCATCCAATCGGAGACAGCCGATAGGCAGGCTGTAACACGGTCCAACACCGGTGGAGATCGAGAGAGGAAAGGTAGATTTGGAGGTCATCAACATAGAGGTGATATTGGAATCAATAGGAAGAGATGAGGTTGTCCAAAGAGGCAGTACAGATAAAAAAGAATAGGGGGCCCAGAACAGAGCCTTGAGGTACCCCAACTGAAAGAGGAACTGGTGGTGAAGAGACAAAAGCGAAGGAGACACTGAAGAAGCGAATAGAGAGATAGGAAGAGGACTGGGAGACAGTGATGTCACTGAGGCCAAGCTGACGCAGCATGAGGAACAGGAGAGGGTGATCAACAGTGTCGAATGCAGCGGAAAGGTCAAGTAGAATAAGGAGGGAGAAGTGACCTTTGGTTTCAGCGACAGCTAAATCATTAGTCACTTCGGTCAGAGCAGTCTCAGTAGATTGTTTGGAGCCAGAGTAGAGAGTTAGCAGCAAGAAAACTGGTGATCTGGTTATAGACCAGATGTTCTAAGATTTTGGAGGCAAAGGGGAGCAGAGAGATGGGACAGTAGTTCAAGAGGGAGGTAGGATCAAGAGATGGCTGTTTTAGAATGGGGTGATCAAAGCACGTTTGAAAACAGAGGGGAAGATTCCAGAGGAGAGGGAGAGGTTAAAAATATGAGTCAAAGCATGACAGTAACTGCTAGGACAGGCCGAATAAGGTGTGAGGGGACGGGATCAAATGTATACAGTGGCAAGAAAAAGTATGTGAACCCTTTGGGATTACGTGGAGTTTTGCATGAATTGGTCATAAAATGTGCTCTGATCTTCATCTAAGTCACAACAATTTGAAAAACACAGTCTGCATAAAATGATACAGCACAAACATATGTTTTCATGTGTTTATTGAACATAACATGTAAACATTCACAGTGCAGGGTGGAAAAAGTATGTGAACCCCTAGCCTAATGACTTCTCCAAGAGTTAATTGGAGCCAGGAGTAAGCCAACCTTGAGTTCAATCAGTGTGATATTATTGGATGTGTTGCTGAAAGCTGTCCTTCCCTTTAAAAACACACACCAATTTTGGGTTTAATGGTTTCAAGAAGCACTGCCTGATGTGAACCATGCCTAGCAGAAAAGAGCTCTCAGAAGACCTACGATCAAGAATTGTTGACTTGCATGAAGCTGGAAAGGATTACAAAAGTATCTCCAAAAGCCTTAATGTTCCTGTGTCCACGGTAAGACAGACTGTCTACAAATGGAGAAAGTTCTGCACTCTCTGCTACTCTCCCTGGGCATGGTCGTCCTGTAAAGATGACTGCAAGAGCACAGTGCAGAATGCTTAATGAGGTAAAGAAGAATCCTAGAGTGTCAGCTAAAGACTTACAGAAATCTCTGGCACATGCTAACATTTTTGTTGACACATCTACAATAAGGAAAACATTAAACAAGAATGGAGTACATGGGAGGACACCACGGAGGAAGCCATTGCTGTCAAAAAAGAATATTGCAGCACGTTTGAAGTTTGCAAAAGAGCACCTGGATGTTCCACAGCACTACTGGCAAAATATTCTGTGGACAGATGGAACCAAAATCGAGTTGTTTGGAAAAAACACACAACACTATGTGTGGAGAAAAAAAGGCACAGCACACCAACATCAAAACCTCATCCCCACTGGAAAACATGGCGGAGGGAGCATCATGGTTTGGGGCTGCTTTGCTGCCTCAGGGCCTGGACGGATTGTTGTCATTGATGGAAAAATGAATTCAAGAGTTTATCAAGACATTTTGCAGGAAAAAGTAAGACCATCTGTTCACCAACTGAAGCTCCGCAGAAGATGGGTGGTGCAACAGGACAATGACCCAAAGCATACAAGTAATTCGACAAAAGAATGGCTTCAACAAAACAAAATACGCCTTCTGGAGTGGCCCAGTCAGAGTCCTGACCTCAACCCGATTGAAATGCTGTGGCATGACCTTAAGAGAGCGATTCACACCAGACATCCCAAGAATATTGCTACACTGAAACAGTTTTGTGAAGAGGAGTGGTCCACAATTACTCCAGATCGTTGCGCAGGTCTGATCTGCAACTACAGGAAACGTTTGGTTGAGGTTATTGCTGCCAAAGGAGGGTCAACCAGTAATTAAGTCCAAAGGTTCACATACTTTTTTCACCCTGCACTGTGAATGTTTACATGTTCTGTTCAATAAAAACATGAAAACATATAATGTTTGTGTTGTATTATTTTAAGCAGACTGTGTTTTTCAAATTGTTGTGACTTAGATGAAGATCAGAGCACATTTTTGATCAATTTATGCAAAACTCCACGTAATCCCAAAGGGTTCACATACTTTTTCTTGCCACTGTACGTGGTCGGGTAGGAAGACATAAGAAGTTCTGTTACATCCTCCTCCGAGACTGGAGAAAAGGAAGACAAACTGGGTTATTCAAAGAGAAATCGAAAAAGCCACCGCACGTTCGGTGACTTTTCGTTCCCCTCAATTGTGTACGATTTGGCGATCTCATTTCGGCGACCCTGCGGTGTATTCAGCAAGCACCACAGGGCCGTCGTAGTGCAGGGAAAAGACGCCGCAAACCTGCTGAACTCTCACCGCAAAACCCAGGTGGACGAACACCGAAACCAGCAAAAACATCTGGATTAACCCCGCCGAACATGCCTGACAAACCCGAGCAGGAGCCGATCACAGCGCAGAGCAGCCGCCGGAAAAACCCGACACCGCAGACGAATGGAGTGGGAAAAAACAAAACAGTACACTTGAATGTTTGAAAAGTAAAACGCTATTTGCAGAGAAACTACACAACGAAAATGTCTGAAATTTACATATAAGATCCAATGGATGATAATAAAAAAGGCTGTTACAGAAAAAAGAAAAGACAATTTAAAAAAAAAAAACGGGAAAAAAATGTTTGCAAAAAAATCCCACAAAATTACTAAAAGATACTAAAATTTTTTATAAATTAAGAGACTTTTTACTGCAGAAATTATAATGAACGGTTTATTAGATATTGAAATAAAACTGGAATATTTTTAACATTGAAGCCTATGGGATACTCCTGAATAAACCTGTCGAATGAAACCACCGAATGGCAGGGCATTTCGGCAACCTTTCACTGCTGGTTTTGTTCTCTGAATAGACGAAGCATTGCTTCTCTATGGGGATTTCACTGCCCTCGAACAGGCACCATATGTGCCCCGACAATACGCCAACAATTGGCAAATTGCCTGCTCTCTGGATAGCCGAATGGCCAGGAAAGGTAACCGTATGCTGAATTTCAGCATCCGGTTACCTTTTGCCAGCAATTCGGATCTCTTTGAATAACCCTGACAGTAGAAGAGGGGGCGGGCAGGGAGTGAGGGAGTCAGTGGGGTAGAATGGTTAAAGGAGGAGGGCAGTGAATGCAGCAGCATTGTTTGTTTTATATGTAAAAGCCTCTGCTGTAGAACGGAAAAACATATTTTGCATTTACTTTTATTTATTTTTATTTTTAACGCATTACATGGTCATGTTTGGTATCATAGTAAAGATTAGACTCTGACCTTTCCAATGACACCTCACTCTTTGAGGTGTACAATTCAGGGATGCAGGTTCCAAAGTCCCCCTGTCTCTCATCACTGCAGCGCCACGGTCTAGGTTGTGAATTAAACAATGTGTTGCTTCACCAGATACACGCTGGCAGTATGGTAAATGAAGTGAGTTAGTGCAGCATCACAGTTCACTTTATAATTGTAAACTGAATAATAGTGCAGTGGTAGAAAAACAAAAACAGAAAAATATTATTTAATTGATATTTTATTTTTACATAAATATAGCCTTGGTTATATTTGGTATCAACGGCTATAAGCTGACCTTTCCAATGATACCTCATATGTCCCTCTAGCCCTTAGGGCTTCAGGGATACAGTGGTCTAAATTTTTGCAAATAGTAAAAAAAAAACACAGAGCAAGGCACCCCCTTGTGGCAGGCGCCTGTAGGCACATGCCTATGCTGCCTAATTATAAATCCGGCCCTGGGTGCATCTAAGACAAATACAAAACACCAAGAAAGAGCACTCCATATTATTGACCACCTTCTTCCATCTCATTTCTGTGAAAAAAACCACAGTAGATTACTACCAATAGAATGAAAGTTTCTTTACTTAATTATTCTTTTAGGATTTTTCAGGCATTTTTTGGGTGAAATTTTAGGTTTTCTAACTTTTTTTAAAGAAACAAGGCTTTTTAATCCACAGGTTTCAATGCATCCGGAAGGATTTATTTGGAAGCAGTCATTTAAAAGGGACACACACTAACACTTACATGCTCTGAGTGTCATTTGCAAGTGGCATTTTTAAGTGGACATCCAGAGTTGTTTCCTGGAGCTTCATCCAAGATCCCCTACGCCATCACGATCCCTAAGTCCTGTGTCTCCTCTCTCCACAGGTAGGACATTATCACCCATCATCCACAGTCACCCACATCTCATCTGATCGCCTGCATACTTTTGCTGGTAGGACATTATCACCCATCATCCACAGTCACCCACATCTCATCTGATCGCCTGCATACTTTTGCTGGTAGGACATTATCACCCATCATCCACAGTCACCCACATCTCATCTGATCGCCTGCATACTTTTGCTGGTAGGACATTATCACCCATCATCCACAGTCACCCACATCTCATCTGATCGCCTGCATACTTTTGCTGGTAAGACATTATCACCCATTATTCAGACACCCCACATCTCATCTGATCATCTGATCGCCTGCATATTGGTATTTTCTATTTTTTATTTATATTTATTTTTGTTTTTCTCCACCATTTGCTTTGCTAATTAGCATGTGAATCTCCTACCCTATTGACACAGCCCATTCAGCTTCAGCTGTTGACCTTCCAGGTGTTTACATTTTAACTGCCTGAATGCAATCAGCCCCCTTATCACTACTATAGCAGGCTCTTTGAGCCAGGCTCTGAGTGTCATTTGCAAGTGGCATTTTTAAGTGGACATCCAGAGTTGTTTCCTGGAGTTCAGTGGCATTTTTAAGTGGACATCCAGAGTTGTTTCCTGGAGTTCAGTGGCATTTTTAAGTGGACATCCAGAGTTGTTTCCTGGAGTTCAGTGCATTTTTAAGTGGACATCCAGAGTTGTTTCCTGGAGTGCGGACTGGAGGAAGGAACTGCAAGGCCCACTTTTACTCTGGGTAAACGCTCGTCTATATCATGCTTTCTCTCACGCTTCTACTCTTTACTTCTACTTTTCTCCTTAAATGGAACTCCTGCCCCTCTACCACCGACCCCTACACTATCTGCATCTCTCCCTCTCTCCTCTCGTCCCACATGATGGCCTCGCATGAGCTCCTTTGTTTCCTCAGAACATGGTCTCCCTCTAACTCTCGCGCTGCCAATCACTCCCACTCCCACAAATCCATTCCCACCTTCTCTTTCTCACCCTCCTGCTGCTACTCTCTTCAGGTGACATATCCCCTAACCCTGGCCCCACAACACATCCAATACTTCCCTCTCATCCTATCTCCATCGCACATAAATCACCTCCCTGCAAGCCCAGCAACCTCATCCCCATAATCCCTCAGCGCCTGTCCTCTTTCTCCTGCGCCCTCTGGAACGCTCGCTCTGTGTGCAACAAACTCACAGCAATCCATGACCTCTTCCTTTCAAACTCCTTCAACCTCCTAGCTTTAACTGAAACCTGGATAACTCCCTCTGACACGGCCTCCGTTGCTGCTCTCTCACATGGCGGTCTACACTTCAGTCATACCCCCAGACCGGGTGAGAGAAATGGTGGCGGGGTCGGAATCCTGCTCTCTCCCACCTGCACCTACCAGCATCTCCCTCCACCCCCATCCCTCTCCTTCTCCTCCTTCGAGACACACTGCATCCGCCTGTTCTCTCCTCTGGCCCTCAGGGTGGCAGTCATCTACCGCCCACCGGGACCAACCTCCCAGTTCTTTGACCACTTGCTACCTGGCTCTCTCACTTTCTGTCTTCTAATCTTCCATGCCTAGTTCTCGGGGACTTCAACATTCCCATTGACGATCCTTCCGCCCCTGCTGCCTCCAAACTTCTTTCACTCACGTCCTCCCTTGGACTCACACAATCCTCCTCCTCCCTACCCACCGCGATGGTCACGCTATTGACCTTGTCTTTTCCAACCTCTGCTCCATTTCTGAGTTCAACTGTCGCCCTTTCCCCATCTCTGACCACCACCTTCTCTCTTTCAACCTATCTGGACTTCCTAAACACCCTGCTCCCCCACCCCGCACACACACTCGCAGGAATCTACAGGCTGTGGACCCCCATCAATTCTCCAACCTACTTCACCACCTCCCTCATACCTCATCCTTCACCTGCCCTGATGCTGCCACTAATCACTACAACACTACGCTTATCTCTGCTCTAGACACTCTTGCTCCTCTTCGACTCTGTAAGGCCCCACGCCGCCAGCTTCAGCCCTGGCACACCCTCCAGACTCGCTACCTGCAAAGATGCTCCCGCACCGCAGAGCGTGCCTGGAGGAAATCCCGCTCTGAAGCTGATTTTGTTCACTTCAAGTTTATTCTCCGGTCATACACCTCTGCCCTCCACTTGGCCAAACAATCCTTCTTCTCATCTCTTATATCTACGCTGCCCTCCAACCCTAAACGGCTCTGGTCCACCTTCAACACCCTCCTCTACCCACCTGCACCTCCCCCCTCAGCTGCCCTCAGCGCTCAAGAGCTGGCAGACTACTTCCTCAGTAAAACTTTAACTATCAGAAGCAACATCCCAACACAAGATAGTTATCTGCCACCTCCACTCCCACAGGTCCCATCTGCCACCCTCTGCCGCTTCCTCCCAACCACTGAGGAGGAAGTCAATTCCTTATTGTCCTCCTCACATCTCACCACGTGCCCGCTCGACCCCATTCCCTCACATCTAATTCCTCCCCTCTCCTCCTCCCTCACCCCTGCTCTCACACACATCTTCAACCTATCTCTCTCCACTGGCTCCTTTCCATCCGCCTTCAAACACGCGCTAGTTACCCCTTTACTAAAGAAACCATCCCTAGATCCCAACTCTCCATCCAACTACCGTCCTGTATCCCTGCTTCCCTTTACCTCTAAGCTCTTAGAAAAACTAGTCTTCAACCGCCTCTCCATCTTCCTGTCCTCCAATTCCCTACTTGACCCCCTGCAATCTGGCTTCCGTCCCCTACACTCAACTGAAACTGCCCTCACCAAAGTCACCAACGACCTCCTAACTGCTAAAAAACACGGCCACTATTCTATTCTCATCCTGCTTGACCTCTCGGCTGCTTTTGACACTGTTGACCACCCCCTCCTTCTACAGACCCTCAACTCTCTGGGTCTCGGTGACACTGCACTTGCTTGGATTGACTCCTATTTATCCAACAGGTCCTTCTGTGTGTCCTTTGCTGGTAACTCCTCCTCCTCATTGCCTCTATCTGTTGGTGTACCTCAAGGCTCTGTCCTTGGTCCTCTGCTCTTTTCCATCTACACCTCCTCCCTGGGCAAAATCATCAACAGCTTTGGCTTTAATTACCACCTCTACGCTGATGACACTCAGATCTACCTCTCTACCCCTGATCTCTCTCCCCCTGTCCTTTCCAAAGTCAGTGACTGTTTATCTGGCATCTCCTCCTGGATGGCCTCCCACCACCTAAAGATCAACATGTCAAAGACTGAGCTCCTACTTATTCCTCCCTCTAATGCCGCCCCACCTCCTGACTTCTCGATCACGGTGGAGGGTATCACCATCTCCCCATCAAACCAAGTTCGCTGTCTTGGAGTTACACTTGACTCTGCTCTTTCCTTCATCCCCCACATCAAGTCTCTTTCCTCCTCCTGCCGATACCAACTGCGTAATATTTACAGAATTCGGCCATTTCTTACCGCTGTCGCCACAAAACAACTCATACACGCCCTGGTAATCTCCCGACTCGACTATTGCAATAATCTCTTATCTGGCCTCCCTCTGTCCCACCTCTCCCCCCTACAATCCATCCTGAACGCCTCCGCCAGGCTAATTCACCTCACCCGCCGCTCTGTCTCTGCCGCTCCCCTCTGCGAGTCCCTTCACTGGCTCCCCATCCACTGCAGAATTAAGTTCAAAATCCTTATCCTTACCTACAAAAGCCTCACTAACTCAGCTCCCCACTACCTGTCCTCACTAATCACCAAATACACCCCAGCCCGCTCCCTAAGGTCAAACAGTGACCTGCGCCTAGCTTCTCCCCGCATCACCTCTTCCCATGATAGACTGCAGGATTCTCACGCGCAGCCCCCACTCTCTGGAACGCTCTCCCTCGTACTGTCAGACTTTCCCCTAACTTCTTTCCTTCAAACGCTCCCTGAAAACATTCCTATTTAGGGAGGCCTACCACCCAACTCACTGACGCAACCATCAATCACTCTCACCTTACAGTCCTCTCCTCCTGTTTCCAACCCCAACCCTCCCAGATTGTGAGTTCCTACAGGAATAGGGCCCTCATCTCCTCCTGTACTGTTTGTCAAATGTTGTTCAATGTATTGTAACCCTGTCTATACTGTGCTTATGTACAGCGCTGCGGAATATGCTGGCGCTTTATAAATAAAGAATAATAATAATAATAATAATAATAATAATAATTTGTAACTAGATTACCTGTGCTTTACAAACAAAACCACCTCATAAAACACATGCTGCTGTTCTTTTCCCCTTTGTTTCAAGCAATTGCATGTAAAAAGGAAAATAATATCAGTTTTTTTATCTCCTGTTTCCATTTTCTGCATTTTTCCCATGATGCAACATTTACCAAAATATAATGGTGAGTATTACTTTATCCTTTACCAGACGAGGCAACGCCTGGCCGTATAAATGTTCCTAGCTGGTGGTGTCCCCCCTGGCGGGTATCACCTGGGTACTGTAGCACCCCCCTTGTGACGCCCCTGGTGTATTGTATTCTGTATGGTATTCGAGATAAGATATGGCAGCTGAATGAGATAAAACAGGGAGCTTAAAATACTTCTAATCTACTGGTGATGTCCTTTGAATACATCCCGCACAATACAATACTATGAGTCAGTGATCAACCCGCAGACTCTATTCTATGGCCAAAGCCACACTGTGAGGAACAAGAGATGTAAATATACTGGGGTCAGTATACAACAGAAAAGATCACATAATGGATGCACCCAGTGACACATATAGGAGGAAAATATTTTCTTATCTAAACATACAAGATAAAAACAAAGCACATTTAATAATAAGCAACATAAAATAAACACAATAAGGACATTTCATTTTTTTTCTAGTAGTGGCCCTTTAAGTAATCATGTGTATTAGCCTGACATTATAAAAAAAATGCACACACATAAAAAATGTCAAACAACAGCTATTCCTGGTTAGACAAATCTCAAAATAGACATACAGATATATTTTAACTCTCCCGACTACAGGCATAAAAGCATTTCTCCTGTAAACTCGAATTCCCAAATCACTTCACCCGCTCACATTTATAAATTTAATACCAAGTGTACGGAATGTTCTTTCCATGACATCTCTCCACTGTACAATTATCTTGCTGACATTTATTTACAAATATACACATTGCGGCAAATCATTTTTTCATCAATTTGTTTTTCATGCCATCAGCGCTGATAATAGAAAATACTTCCTTCTGGGACTAGTTTTTACAAGGTACTTAGTTAAAGAGCATTACTATCAGTTTAACATATGGCACCCACGGTGTGATGCTGCAAGAAAAAATATTACAGGCCCTGCACAGAAACATTTTTATTTCTTATCTTGCAGGAAACAAATGCGCATCAATTTGTTATGTGTTGAAATTGTTTTCCTTGTGATATTTATTAAAAGTCCTCATCTTGGGTTTTGTCTCCGTGCGGCGTTATTTGTATTTCTTTTTCACTTAGTGATCTATGCATTTTGCGAAAAGTTACATTGATTGTAAATAATATAACTCTGCTTTGCAGAACCCAGTCATTCGGCGTTTATTTGAACACGCAAGCCTAAGAGGGACGGAATGAGGTACTGCAGAGTTCAAGGTTACAAAAGAAATTTGTGCACGGATTTGTCGATTGAAGTTATATTCATGTGGTGTTCAAATTTACCCCAAGTATATCTTATCAACTAGCAACTGTATCATTATTCTCTATTCTAAATCTTCCAAAACACTTTCCAAACAATGACTATTTTTTTTTTAGCATTTTGGTTGAATACCCTGCAGTTTCTGCTTGATTTCTTTATGGCATCTCATTCTGTGAAAGTGAAGAATGAAACTTTCCAAATGTGGGCCGTGTTTAAAATGAGATGGCGGCACTCAACCTGAACATGCTTTTTTAACCATTTCACTACCAAAATCGAGTTAACTCAATTTTGCATTGTAATACATTGAAAAGAATCATTAGCATATCAAGACCCCATTTGCATATATTTTTAAAGTACAATTAGTGTACCCCTGTGTATGAACTAAATCCTTTGTTTTGTGTCTGTCCAGTTGCCCTGTGTTACTGTAAACAAGCTGCAAATAACAGCCCCAAACCTCACTGCAACAAAAAACTCAAACACTTTGCTGCTGCATTACAACAGCCACGGAGAGGGTGGAATACAGGGAGAGCTCTGGGGTCACTCACTGCTGTACAGAAATAAGAAACAGGGATTATAATGAATGGAAACCCTGTACAGTACAGATACAAGGTGTTACTGTAATTCCCATATACAGGCATTATGCAGCACATACAGATATTGGTATTTTTTGGAAGCTGCATTGCTAATAATCTCATTATAACCACTAGAAATCCCCATACGCAGGACATCTGAACATTTTATTATCTGTCAGCATCACAATTACTGGATCTGAGACAAAGTGTGCTGTTAATTCTGAGACCTTCGTTTGATAAAAGACACCATTTATACTTCAGAATCTTTCATCCCAGCTCTATCTCTGTAAAGTATAAACCAATACATGAAAAATAGAACCTCTGCAAATTTATGCTATTCTATTTTTTAAATCTATCTTTAAACGACAATTGCTGTACATCATTTCTGTTGTACCCTTTATTTAATTGTTATGTTTGCATCCAATGGTTTAAACAAAATGTTATTATAATTTTTTGAAGAAGAAGTTCATTTTGTATTTTTTTTTACTTGTCTATATGTCAGGGAATTCTTCAGCCAATTTTAAACAGTTTCAGCACCTCAGGCATTATGCCCACAGGGCTTTATACTTTGGAGACATCTTCTGCAGCCCAAAAGCAAATTAAACTTGTTTGCAGCAAAGAAATTTCCTTTTCTTGTGTCCTTCAGAGCTGCAGATCGAGATAACTTGATATCTGGACCTGATGGTGCCTTTGAAGTCCTGAGTTACCTCGATCTTTGGAGTTAAGGAGTCAAATATGGACCGTTTTTGGCAGATCCAAAATAGCCAAGGACAAGACAAGAAGGCCCCTATTACATTCGTCGCGCATTTGTTTTTACGCGCGCAAATGCGCATTTGCACGAGGGGCAAAACCCTTTGCGCTGAACGTCGTATTACAACGTTCGCGCAAACGATGCACGCTATCGTTTAACGCGGATGGACCTGCGCGAGCGTGATGAACTGTGCGTGTCCTATACTTAACATTGTGAGCGCAAATTCATTTATGCGCTGGTATGCGGATGGTATTGCAATCGATGCGCATCTTTTTACGAACGACATTTGCGCGCATAATTTTAACGTCTTTGAAAAGCTGGTGGTAACTGCAAATCGGAACGTTCTGGCCGAAACGAAAAACACCAGCACGAAAAAAAAATACAGCACAGTATAGTTACACATTCTACACACACCCAAACAATAAAATTGTGAATTTGTGCGTGTTTTATTATTGCTGCAGCATATATACTCAGATTTACTTTGACAGGCGCAAAAACTTAAGTGAGTCAATTAAGGTAAATTGATGTCAATTAAGATTCTTAATTCTGATTGGCTGAATCCCGCGAAAAAAACAGTCCGCACACTGATTTGCGTGCGCTACGTTACTGTGCGCGTATTACTCGTTTTTACGAACGTTAATGCATTCGGATCGTAATACCGCCGTTAATTTTCACGCAATAACGCTTAACACTGCGCGCAAAAAAAATTGCACTGCGCGGATGAATTTTCGCAAAGAATGTAATAGGGGCCGAAGTGTTTTGAGGAACACTGGAAATGTAATGTAATTTTGTGTCTGCCAGCGATGAAGCCTTGCAATTTGCTGACAATACATATTTTTGGTATCTGGCACTTGTTTGCATTTAAAATACTAATAAAATATGAAAGAAGTTGAACAAAGATGTTTTACTACCCAGCAGAAAATCCCTATAAGACGGATAGACAGTTTATAAATATTTACCCATAATAACTCATTGTTTTAATAAAGATTCTGTCGGATCTTATCCAGAGGTTGTGATTTACGACGTTTAAAAAAAATGAAACTAGTGTAACTAAGTAACGGGTTCCTGTGGCCTTTGAGAGATATATCCAGCTACAACTGCATGAGAGGCTACAAAAAATAAATGGCGAAAGCAGGAATAGATTTATTTTTTAGGAAACAGAAGAATATTTAGTACACATGATAAAAATGCGCAAGGTGGGGTATTTCATTCGTATTGATTCAACAGGACATGTTTGAAAACGAGCGAAATCTCAATGTATCCTTCCTGGTAAAATACTTTCTCCAAAAAAAAATCATCAGTGTGACATAGGCAAAGTGGAAGCACAGCATTGTTCTTATCAACAGCAACAGGTATACCTTCAGTACATCGACATTCCCATAAACGGGTTACCGTGAGAAGAGGGATAGGCCAGGAGGAGGAGCTTGGAGTGTAGGCACGCCCACAACATCCGCATTGCTCCTTGCAGCTCAAAGCTTCTGAGGGCAACCAGGGCAAGGTTTAATGTGGTTGTCCAACTAAACTGTCCTCCATATCTAACCACAATTCCTGTGGAAGGTGGAATCATTTTTCAGCATCGGTCGACAACAAAAGTGTATGACAACTAACTTTTTAATTTAATACATTTAAACATTTCTTTGCATTAAAGGGACACTACCACTAACACAAACTGTAACCAGATTACTTGTGCATTACAAACAAAACCACCTTATAAAACACATTATACAACACGTGCTCCGTTTGTTTAAGGAAATAAAAAGTAGGGTTTTTTTTGTCTCCTGTTTCCATTTTGTGGATTTTTCCCATATTTCAACATTTACAAAATCTATGCAAATGTTTTACTTTGTGGCTGTGCTATATCTTCTAGAGAATTTAACAGTTAATGAGGTGGAAGAGGGAATGTTTAGTTAAGGCTATTAAGGCAGCATTATACAGAATGAAGCTACAGGAGTTGATCTGAGGAGGCAAAAAGCCAGACCGTGACACTACTTGCTCGACGGGCACAGAGACAAAAAACCAAAACCAAACTGTTTCCCCGGCCCTGAAAACTACATGTTTTCAGGCGTCAGGCTATATGAGTTCCCCATCCCTGAAATTGTGCAAACGCTTTACTTTGTGGCTCTTATTTATTTAATCTACATTATTTAACAATTAATAAGGTGGAGGAGTGAATATTTATATAAGGCAACAGGGTACTGCCATTAAGAGATGGCAGCTGAATGGGATAAGACAGGGAGCTTAAAAGGCTTTTAATCTATCCCCAGTGTTGTCCTTTGAATACATCCCACACAATACAATGATGGTAGTCGGAGGCTGACCCATAGACTCCATTCCATGGCCAAAGCCACACAATGAAGAGCAAGTGATGTAAAGATACTGTGGGGGCAGTTTACAACACAAAATATCACACAATAGATGCACCCAGTGACACATATAGAGTAAAATATTTTCTTAACTAAATGTACAAGAGAAAAACAAAGCACATGTAAGATATCAGCAACAATAAATACACACAATAAGGACATTTCCCATAATTTTCTATAAATGTACTTTCAAGTGGGATTTCATTTTTTAAATTCTAACTAATTTTGGCCCCTATTCTGGCTCAGCCGGTAAAAGGAAGCCTCTTTCACAAATCCTCGAGCAGACATGTTTGTTTTACTTTTGCTGTTTTGTATTATTGTATGATGTCTTTTGCAACTGTGTGTTCTTTTATGCCTCAATAAATCTGCTTTATATACGGGGATCTCAAATTCTGCCCCCCCCCCCAAAATGTTTCTGAACTACAACTCCCATGATTCTCTGGCCAATTATTGATTCAATGAATTCTGGGAATTGTAGGCAACCAACATCTGGTGGGTCAGAGTTTGAGATCCCTGTTCGAAAGGTTAAAGTCAACGCACGCTGGTAGCATTAGTGGCTTCTCATTACTGGTTCTATAAGGAGCTAACTGCGATATTAGCAGCTCAACTCATAATAGAAGGAAGCTTATAAATGATAGAAAGAACGACGCCATACACCACTGCACGATTCATCTCCTAGGGTGCATAGGACTCCATGTAGACAAGCATGAGCTCTGGAAGAGCTTGGGTAAGCGTGATCATGCAAATTCAGTGAGGGACACTGGGAACTAACTGTTTTCAGTATCCTTTTGCAAGCAGTGATAGGAGCTGGCAGAACAACAGTCCTCTGCACCGTGAGATTTAAATTCTAGAACTATTTTAAGCAAAATCACTGGACCTTAGAATCTCAAAACTGCTATGGTATTATTATTATTATCCTTTATTTATATAGCGCCACATATTCCACAGCGCTTTACAAGATCAGTGTACAAGGGGTTAATACATTAGAATACCACACATGGATGACAAGGCCTGATTCAGGCGGACCCTGTTCCCAAGAGAATTTACAATCTATGAGATGTACAAGTATTTTGTGAGGTAGGCGCATCCATAGCGTTAAAACTGGTAATAGGCATCTACCGGTTACCAGCTCACTTGTACTAGGGCCACAGTGTTTCAGTGCAGAGTAGGTTTAGCAGCTTGCAAAACAAAACTCATTTCTTTCCACATTCTGAGAAAAGGCTATTCCAACCATATATTTGTGAAAACAATTATTTGTTATTAATTATAGGACACGAGGTCACCCACTTAGACTGGACAAAAGGAAATTCAACCCAACGCATAGGAAGGGGTTTTATGAACAGCAAGAACAATAAAAGCTGTGGAATTCTCTGCCTGTTGAGGTGGTTGGGTCAGAGTCTGTACAGACTTTTAAACAACGACTGGATGACTTCCTGCAAGAACATAATATTATGGGTTATAATATTTAATATGTAGGTAAAAGCTTCTTGATCCAAGGAGAAATCTGACGCCATTCTGGGGTCAAGAAGGAATTTTTTCCCAGTATGTTGCATAATGGCGAATGCTTCAGACTGGATTTTTGCCTTCTTTTGGATCAACAGCAGTAGGTGAACTCGATGGCTGCACACTTATTTTTCGGCCCACGTAACTTTGTAAGTTCAGTTAGTTTGATAATGTATTACTCACATCCCAATTATAAATACAAAGTGTCGGTCTCTTAAAATTCTGTTTACATGATTGAAATATTTAATATAAACAAACAGAAAAACACAACAGTGGACTAGAATCTAGCCCACCGAGAGAGGGAATCCAACATCTTTATTGAAAATATAACAATCAACATCAGACACGCATTTCCTGGGAACAACAACCAAATTAACACTGGCTGACCCTAATATCTGAGGATTCCTACTCTTGCCCTATTGCCGTCACTTATAATGTGATACTTAGACCCTGCCTTGCATATATAGTTGAAGCTCGTTTTCCCTGCATTGTCTGCTGAATGTCCGATTCATGACATTCAATTAGACAATTTTACTCAGTTTTAGCTCTTTGGGTATTATGCCCACAGGGCTAAGGCTAGGGTCAGACGAAAGCAGTTTTAACGTGCGTTTAGACGCACGAAATCACAGCCGTGCTAGCAGCAAATGACGGGCAATGACGGCCAATATACGAAGTACGATCGCACGAAAGTCCGGCCGCGCAATGCAAGTGGCAAACGAACGCATTTTGTCGAGAAAGTCAAACCACTAGTACGGTCATACAGAGTGCGCTGCAGCCGCATAGCAGCGTGTTTGCGTGATTTTGAGATGTCAGACGCTGCTAATGTCCGGCCAACATAACGTCCAGACGCAAAAAGTGTTTTATTGATGATCCGTACAAAATCACGAACGCAAATGCGCATCGTATGACCGCTATCGCGTACTCCGTGAAAAAATGCGTCCATTCGTTCGAACGCACTTTTTCACAGACAACGCGAAAATGCGTTCGTCTGACCCTAGCCTAAGACTTGAGGCACCTTCTGCAGCCCAAAAGCCAACAAAATTCCTTTGCAGCAAGCAAATTTCATTTCCTTTTGGGCTGCAGAGCTGCAGATCCAGATATCTCAATATCGTAAACCAGATGGTGCCTGCAAAGCCTGAAATATCTCGATCTCGTGAGTGAAGAGGTTAATGTTGTGGCTGATCTGCGTATTTCTCATATTACAGCTATTCATAATGTTCTGTCCTATATACATTATATGGGTACGTTTCCCAGGGTTCCTGTTATGGAGGGCCAGGCCTGACATGGGTAAAGAAGGGTGTGAGCTAAATATGCAGTGAAAACACTATACACGAACCAGGATATAAACACCAAAATATATTTATTTCTAAACAAGGCTAAATGTAACTCAACATGAGGGATCCAGAACAAAAACACAATAGATACAGACAAAACCTAAGAACTATACCAGAATAACAGAAGGGGGCTGGACACTAAAAGGAAATAACTAGAACAGAGCAAAAAATGACCAAAATACTAATCAGACAATAGCACAGAATGAAATACAATGATAAACAGATGAACACAAATATAAATCCATAAAACAAAATAACTGAGAACAGGCAGGGGATAATCAGAACTAAGCAGGGGGTCTAAAACACAAGGGGTAACTACTGAACAGAACTACAGAGGGGAACAGAAATACACTATGAATAAACCTGGAAAACAGTAGTCCTAAGGAATACTCGGTTCAGACACAGGAGATCCAGAGACAGCACTGCAAACAATCAGGACTGAAGGAAAATGAATCAGTGAGAGTGAGATCAGAATGAGGCAGCACCCTTCTTAGGGTGTTGCCTTCTTTTAAGCACAGTTCAATTAGAACAAGAGAGTCCAGGTGAGGCTCCAAGGCGAGAAATCCAAAACGAAATGAAAGTCCAGGAACTTCAATGGCATTGTTCAAATACACCAGAGGGGGCACCAGGGACCCAGAACGTCACAATTCCCTTTTTATGTCATTTACCAGAAGTGCTTATACCTGCTTGTGTTAAGTGTGTTAAATATTTGAACAATCCTTACACGTTTGTGCTAAATGCATTAAATACATTAAGGCACAGTTCATTGGAAGGTGACCAAGGGTCATGTAAACTATTTAACTTTGGTAATTATGCACAAAGAATATCAATTTTTAATATAAAAACGAGTCTCGAGCCAGAAAATTCCATTCACAGCTTGAACAGTCGATTGAACATTCACACTTTACTCACGCAGGCAAAAGTATTGCCGGCGTTCATTATAAATTCATTAGCTTTACTATAAAATTATACAATGTAGGTGGACGCGACACTGCTTCTGCTGCTTCTGCAAGGAGGAATCCCAGGCAGCAACACTTTTTTCTGATTAAGAAATATTTTCAAGGCAACAGGATGATCAGAAGACTAATGATGTTAGCAGTGTTATTGGTTCAGCAGAAGGTTATGATCTGAGGATGAGGATTATAAAGCAGGTAGACGCAAAGGATAACGACTTATGGAGTAGGACGGAAAGGTCAAACCTAGAGAAAGGTGAAAGGTCATTAAATTCATGTCAACAAGCTAATGTTACAGATTAAATGTTTTCACTTTACCAACTAATTTGAAAATGATTTTTTTGAGCTGAACTTTGAAGGCTGAAGGAGGCTCAACACCCTACAAGGTGTCTAATAATGTGGCCGACAGTGTATATTTACATTTGCAACAGGGGAACTAATTGAGTTCTTATCAGGTCTGCTAAAATTTTCCTTCCAATGAAATCCTTAGAAAAATAAAGAATAGCAAAAAGGTGCTACTCTAGTTAATGACCACTGAGGAGGATGAATTCCCGCACTTGCTGATATCCATGGGGGAATACAGCAACTCTCTGCAACTTCAGACATATTGCACAATCTTTGTACAGAATAAATACAAGGTTAAAGACAGTCTTAAAACCAAATCTGAAGCTCCAATATAGTGTAGGTACAGTTGTGTTCAAAATTATTCAACCCCCAATGCTGTAAAGGGTTTTAGGGAATTTAGTGTACATTTGTAATTGTATTCAGAATGAAATCCTACAAGGACTTTTTAAAGAACCATATGCAACTAAAATGACATCAATTGGTTTTGTAATACAGTAGTAAATGTTTCTTTTGTGAATTCTTCATTGACACAATTATTCAACCCCTTAAAGACTACCACTCTGAAGAACAGAGGTTCATTCAAGTGTTTTCAATCAGGTATTGAAAACACCTGTGGATGTCACGGAGCAGCAATAAAGCATAATAAGCACCAATTAGGCAGCTTTAAAATGATTGTGATACTCAGCTCCTTCTAGACATTTACTGGTGTGGTTACAAACATGGTGAAGTCAAGAGAATGGTCCAGGAAGACAGGAGAAGAGGTGATTACTCTTCACAGGAAGGTCAATGGCTATAAGAAGATTGCAAAGATGTTAAACATACCAAGAGAGACCATAGGAAGCATCATTCGCAAATTCAAGGCAAAGGGCACTGTTGAAACGCTACCTGGTCGTGGCAGAAAGAAGATGCTGACTTCGACTGCTGTGCACTACCTGAAGCGTAGAGTGGAGAAAAGTCCCTGTGTGACTGCTGAGGAACTGAGAAAAGATTTGTCAGATGTGGGTACTGAAGTTTCAGCTCAGACAATACGGCGCACACTGCGTAATGAAGGCCTCCATGCCAGAACTCCCAGGCGCACCCCCTTGCTGTCTCCAAAGAATAAGAAGAGTCGACTGCAGTATGCCAAAAGTCATGTGGACAAACCACAGAAGTTTTGGGATAGTGTTCTGTGTACTGATGAAACAAAATTAGAACGGTTTGGGCCCATGGATCAACGCTATGTTTGGAGGAGGAAGAACAAGGCCTATGAAGAAAAGAACACCTTGCCTACTGTGAAGCATGGCGGGGGGTCAATCATGCTTTGGGGCTGTTTTGCTTCTGCAGGTACAGGGAAGCTTCAGCGTGTGCAAGGTACCATGAATTCTCTTCAGTACCAGGAGATATTGGAAGACAATGTGATGCAGTCCGTCACAAACCTGAGGCTTGGGAGACGTTGGACCTTTCAACAGGACAATGATCCCAAGCATACCTCCAAGTCCACTAGAGCATGGTTGCAGATTAAAGGCTGGAACATTTTGGAGTGGCCATCGCAGTCACCTGACTTAAATCCGATTGAGAACCTCTGGTGGGACTTAAAGAAAGCAGTTGCAGTGCGCAAGCCTAAGAATGTGACTGAACTGGAGGCTTTTGCCCATGACGAATGGGCGAAGATACCCGTAGATCGCTGCAAGACACTTGTGTCAAGCTATGCTTCACGTTTAAAAGCTGTTATAACTGTAAAAGGATGTTGTACTAAGTACTAAGATTGAATGTCACTTGGGGGTTGAATAAAACTGATAATGATGTGAGCACAGAAAAGACATTTGTGGTTATTTCATTATAAATGTTATGTTATGTTATATTTGTCTGACCTACACGTGCCTCTTTGATTTAATTGTAAGCAAGATGACTGAATGATCAAAATCAATGTCAAACTGGCCAAAACACTCAATTTCAGTGGGGGTTGAATAATTTTGAACACAACTGTATATAGGCATAGGAACTAGCAAGAGTAGCCTCTGTATATACAGTATTTATGAGAATAAACAAATCCTACCCGTACTCTAAATAAGTTAATATGAAAATATAGATCAATTAAGAAACCTTAAGCAGGTACTGGATCTGATTCTCAGACTCCTTCGTCTGTGCTGGAAATACAAGTTACTGAAGATCCTTGAAAATACTGGAAAATCTTTAATCTGGAAAATGCTTTGCTACACAAAATCGGTTCATTCTTTTCTTTTCCACAAAAACTTGTCAATGCTCTCAGGAGCTTTTACTTCCTTGTTAAATAGATAGAGAGATAGAGAGATAGATAGATACTATCTGTGACAGATCTCAGTAGCCCAACCGGGTCACATCTGTCAATGCCATTTATTTGTTGGACCCCCGTGTTCTCCTCACGACTCTCTTGCCATTCTCCAGTACCTTTCCCACAGCTTAAAGACGGGTACACGTAGAGAGCCTTGCTACCATCCCCCAGAAATAACCCGAGGCTGTAGATCTGGAGCTTTTCATTGGAACAGCAAACAGAATATAGCTGCTACCCAAACCATGAATTGTGACTGCATGTAGGGTCCAAATAGAACTCCTTTAATTGAGGACAAGCACATATATTTATACGGTCACGCATGGGTGATTTACATATACAAAACCTCCTAGAAACTGTTGGGGGACCTAATTTGAATGAAACAGATAATGGGACACATTTGCTTCTTGGAATGTGAAATCTAATTAGGCTAGGTACAGTTAAATTAAACATTACGTAACATTTCTAAAAGAAGCAGGATAATGGTAATGATAACAGATTACAGTCAGCAGATTTGTAAACTATTCAAATATAAACAGATATCAGCACATTCCTGAGATAAGGGTAGGCTAGGAGGCTAATCCTCTCAACAGATAAAAAAAATACACATGGACCAGACAATAGACAGATAGACAATAACATTCTTGCATAACACAGATACACAAACATTCTGCTCACAAGAGAGGCCTGCACCCTACAAATATGCTTCCAGGTCTATGCACCCCAAGTCAAAAGTGACTTACATCACATATCTCCCCTCCTCCCAGATCGGCAGGGCAAGCTTCGATCCCAAATGGATCACTTGCCACTGATGAGACCTCTCACTCTGTCCCTTTGCTGTGCCATCTGCAAAGTTCCAGGGTGCTGGGGAACAAGCACTGTCACCAGGGTCTGACGGTCGCCACAGGGTACCCCTGGTTCATAGTCTTGGGGAAAAGGCACGTCAACCCGCTTGTCCAGTGCACAACCACGTATGCACTAACCCCTTCTTATGTTCCTTCAGGGGCCACCTAGGGGTTAACATGTTTGCAGCACTGCATGGGGACATCTTTCCAGTGCCAGGGCAGAATACAGGTGCTAGAGAGTTACTCACCGAGTCATCCCTAGCAGCCCCCTAAGGTTGTGTCTGCCACTCGAGAGAAATGCCAGCTGCACAATCTCACAGTATCAAGATCAGCGGCTGGAGCGAATGTGGGGTGGTCGGTGTCTCCTCAGAAAAGGGTTGGGGATCTAAGCCAGCTGCCCTGCATCCAGGGGCCGGCATGTACTGGCCATCTGGAGCACCAGGAGAATCCAGAGGGGCCGATGGGTCAGTGGGCCGGCTGAGCCTGGGTGATTTTTTTTTAAGTTTTTAGTCCAGCACTTAGTATAACCAGGACTGGATAACACTAGTGTGGAATGTCAGCACTTGTTTCAAAGGTCTGAAGGATTTCTGCATTGCAGGGGCGGGTTAGGGGGGCTTCCTTGGACACCCACACATGGATTTTGGAGCTGGCTATGGCTTTATTGTGTGTAAAGGAGCGGAATCCACAGAGACTGCGAGGATTCCGCTCCACATTTTACGTACAGCTTCTCCTTCCAGTGACTGGTGGCTTCAGAGTTTGAAGCCAGCAGCAGCCAGAACACCACATGTTGCTACAAACCTCTAACGCCTTTGCAGTGTGCTGTGACCAGGAGCCATCCCCAAAATGTGAAAATACGTAAGGTATTGACTAGGGATGAGCCGAACGCCCCCGTGTTCGATTCGACTTTGAACTCGAACAAATTCAAAAGTTCGAGTTCGAACTCAAACACGATCCAAACTCAATGTAAGTCAATGTGACCCGAACGTTCGATTTTTAGAGTGCCCTCCAAGAGGGCATATATGCTAGATATTTGCCATAAAAGTTGTATGGGGGTCCGGGTAGTGCCCTGGGGGACAGGAAACAAGGACAAAAAGTTAAAAAAAAATGTTTTTAAAGGAACAGTGCGTCTTCCATGAAATAAAGGTTAAGAGTAAAAAAGAAAAATTCCTTCAATAGCCTAGGAGGTACCCATAACCTGCCCGTGAAGTGGCGGATTTGTTGGATGTATAGAAACATTTAAAAACAAAAAAACTGACAAATCAAATGACGGTAAATGGTTTCCTTTAATCTATTCATAAACAACTGCTTGGGGCGGTAGCCTGTATGAAAAGAGGAGACGTTTTAGGACCCGCAGAACAAGTTTAGTGATTTTTTGGGCTAAATTATGGTGAAACTTATGCAGGCTTTGGATGAAAGTAACAATAGGTGCTTTAAAATTGGGCCTTTAGTGTCGGCAACAGTGCCGTCACACCGTAACCCCTCTGTGGTATTGTGGAAGAGTGCAGGGTTGGACCCTGTGGTCAAATATTAAAATGATATGAATCTGGTGTAGTCGTCAGTGGCAGTGAACCCAAATATTGTGCCTTTGGCGGCAGCAAGTGCCTTCACACCGTAAGTAACCCCTCTGTGGTATTGTGGAAGAGTGCAGAGTTGGACCCTGTGGTCAAATATTAAAATGTTATGAATCGGGGGCGTGGCCGACTGTTCACAGGAGCGGACGTGTTTTGCTGGAGCTCCGCATGTCTGCTCCTGTTAGGGACCTCTAGCTGACGTTTAAGTGCCCGCTTTTGGTTGAATTTGGGTCCAGGACGTTGGCCACCGGTTCTGCGATGCCCGGAGGCCGTTTAGTCCCCCCCTCCGGACCAGAGACGATCCTGACCGCTGCGGCTGCTGGGCTGGAGCGAGATGTCGGCGGCCATCTTGGGGCCTTTCGTCTGAGTACAGACCTTCGACCGCGTGGCGCTGGCCGCACGCCCCGCACTGGACCTGCAGCGCAGACGGCAGAGATGGAGGGCCCCCATCTCCTGGCCGTCTTGGATGTTGGGTATGTGGGGGAGGCGGACGGACCCGCAGGACAGGGTGCACTTCCTCCCTCCACCGGGGATATGGAAGCCGCTATTCGCGGCTTAGACGCGTGCCTGCTTGTACTGGAGGGGGAAGATGAGGACAGCCCTCTCACTAGGGGGGTTTGGCGCAAGATGCTGACCGTGCTCCTATGCTGCCGAGGGGAGACTCAACGGCCGCTTGGGACTGGGGTTGATTCGCTGCAGCACGCCGCGGTGACCTGCCCTGCTGCTGCTACGCCCGAGGAGAAGGGCGACAAGAATAGCGGCCTAGATGGGATTCCGGTTCTGCCTGCTTGCGCTAGGACCTCTACCTGCACCCCCTGGAGAGCAGTCAAGTTGGCGAGTTGGATGTTGATGGTGCCCCCTCGGGGACCCGGGACAGGCGGTCCCGCTAGGTGGGCGATCCGAAAAGCACGGCCGCACACGCGGCGACGTCAAGCAGCCCAATGGAGGAGATCCAGCGGAGGTGCCCACGGGCTGGCCTGGCCCTCACGACGAGTCTTGTTTTCCGGCGGACCTGGGACACCGCTTCCCCCCAAGCTGATGGTAGGGAAGGCGCAGATACATACATCGAAGTACTGGGGAGTTCTGCCCAGGAACCTTGGAGGCGGACATTACGGAACGGCACGAGCGTTGCAAGGCCCTGATGTTTTCTCCTATGTTGAGGGTTGGGCGGCTGGGGGGTGCCGTGGCCTACTGGCGGTCGCGCTACCTGCACCTCGCCCGACTTTATTTCTGGATGCTGGCTGAAGGGACAGTTGGACTGTGTATCCGAGCCGCCCCATTTTTTGATGCAATTTTTCTTGACCCCCCCTGCTGAGACTTTGAGTTTTGCCTATTAACCCCTTCCCATCCTTCCCATTTCCTTGTTTTTCTGCATTTCTTGGAGTTTTCTTTTTGAGACACCCCCCTTTTTCTTTACGACCCCCCTCACCTGCAAAAGTCTTGACCCTGCGTGAAGACACCATCGCATTTTTGTTGGCTGGTCGGCCTTTTTCGCACCACACCATACCCCCCCTTCCCCTCCCCCCTATTGATTACTAATATACGCTGAGACCCCCCCTATCGGGAGCTGTTTGTTATTTTCCACACGTGGTAATTCTGCTGTAGTTGGCCCTGCGTGGCCCTTGCTTACATTTGTTTGATTTTCTGCTGACTTTATTTACAAAATAAAATCTTAAATTTTAAAAAAAAAAAAAAAAGGTTATGAATCTGGTACAGGCGTCATTGCACCCAAATATTTTGCCTTTGGTGGCAGCAAGTTCCTTCACACCGTAAGCCTTCTGTGGTATTGTGGAAGAGTGCAATGGTGGACCCTGTGGTCCAATATTAAAATTATATGAATCTGGTATAGGCATCAGTGGCAGTGCTCCCAAATAGTGTGCCATTGGCGGCAGCAAGTGCCTTCACATCGTAAGTAACCCCTCTGTAGTATTGTGGAAGAGTGCAGAGTTAGAAACATAGAAAAATGTCGGAAGATAAGAACCTTTCGGACCCTGCCAAGACAGATTCTAATTTGCTGAACTGTGGTAGAACTCACTGATAACAGGCTGTGCCAAAACAGATTCTAATTTGCTGAACTGTGGTATAACTCACTGATACACACTGATAACAGGCTGTGCCAAGACAGATTCTAATTTTCTGAACTGTGGTAGAACTCACTGATACACACTGTCCCTGGTAGCCTGGCAGTTCCAAGACAGATTCAAATTCCCAGAAATCTCCTACAACTCACTGAAACACACTGTCCCTGATAGCCTGGCAGTGCCAACACAGATTGTATTTCCCAGAAATCTACAACTCACTGATACACACTGTCCCTGATAGTCTGGCAGAGCCAACACAGATTCTAATTCCCAGATATCTCCTACAACGTCACTGATACACCCTGAAGGAACAATCTCCTCTCCTCTCTGATTCACTCCTGCAAACACACACGCTGGGGCTGCAGGCAGGGAAGAAGCCTTATATAGTGTGCTGCGGGACTTAGCTCTGTGAGCCCATGATTGGGCAAAATTTGCCCAATCAGCACTCTGAGCCTTGATTGGCATAGTCTCTTGAACCTGTCTTGCACCTGACCTGTGGTCAAGTACAAGGCTCTAGCCAATTACAAGCTTCAGGCCAGTGGAAAAGTGCATTGTGGTCCATTGTGGGCGAACATGCAGCAAACATGCGGAAATGTTCGTAGTTCGACGAACAACCGAACGGGCGATGTTCGAATCGAACTCCGAACTGATCCGAACCGAACGTTCATCCCTAGTATTGACTAAACATGCCAAGTGAGGGTGAATCCCACCCTTATGTCTTATACCTCTGCACTGATGCGTCTCCCGAGAGCAGTATAGTTTCCAGCCTCACAGCCAGGCATGCAGGGAGCCGTAAATCTGACAGATCCTCTGATCTGACAGTCCCTCTCCCCTGCTCCCTTTCTATAGCCTATTATGCTGGAGCTCAGTGTGGCAGTGCTGTGCTTTCTCTATAGGAGCACTCAAGGGGTTAATTATCACAGGAGTCTGCAGAGCTCAGGAAAGTATTTGCTAATCAGCCATAGCCATGTAGCAGGGAGACATGTCCAAATTCTAGGTCAAAATAGCCAAACCAGAAAAATTCTCCCATTTATCTCACTTTCCAAATTGACTATTTGGTCTAGATTGTTCATTCTCCTGGCAATTCTCAAGGTTTTCACCTCTCTCTGAATAACCCTCACAGTTCTGAGCCCCTTCTTAGACGTGTACCTGAATTACATTTTATTAAAGTATATTTTAATATTTATCATAGGATTTATTTTTTATAAAATAATTAAATCAATATTTACATGAATATATAATTCATATTAAAATACAATTTATTTTAACAATCCATAAATATTTTTTAATTCTATTGCTGTGGAGCTCTGTGATACGCTCATACACATCATACATTACTGTTGGTTTTATTGCTGTGGAGCTGTGATACGCTCTTACACACTGCACATTACTGTGCGTTTTATTGTCGTGGCACTCTGTGACACGCATCAACATGGTTTGGTGTGCATGGGGGGGTCAGTATTTCATCCTTGGATCCAGGCAGCACAATGTCTTGTGATGGCCCTGCTCCAGCCCATATCATTATATTAATCCGGCCCTGCGTGTTTGCATATCGGAGTGGGCGGTCTGAAGGAAGTCCAGGGCTGTTTTTTGTCCCAGTCCAGCCCTGTCCAGGGGGCACACATTTAGATTTCTCCGTTCATTCAGACTAAGCATCCTCCACCATCTGGATAAGGGGTTCAGCAGCATATTGTCGCTGGGTAAAGGGGCCATCCTCAAGTTGGAGCACAATCTGCTGCTGGGCAGCAAGGCCGACTACCTCCCCTTCCTGAAGCCTGCTCTGCTCCACTGCTGGCCCTTTACCTGGGACTGCATTTAACTCCGCTGGTGATGTGAGGCTGTTCTCATCTCTCCAGAGATCTGGGCCATCCAAATGAGGGCAGGAGCTGGCCGCACCAGGCCCTGATGCCAGCACTTCAGCTGGGGGAACAGTATTCTCCTCGGGAATCACCAACTCCAGCAAGCTGTCCACCTTGTTCACAGGCTCTGGCGTCACCACGACTTGGGTGCAGAGGCCTGTAAAACTCTGCCCGCTGGCCAGAATTTTCTCTGGGAGGGTGGCAATCTCCTGGGGTTCCCTCACTAACATGTGGCTGTCCTCCTTTCTCCCAAGATCAGGTGCTTTGGGTAGGGGACAGAGGTCAACAGCACTCTGTCCTGATATCATCTCATCGGCTGAGGCTGTGGTGGGATGCTCCTGAGGCTCCTCCATTAGCAAAATTAGGTCCTCGACCTCCGAATATGCCTCCAGGTCTATGCACCCCAAGTCCAAAGTGACTTCCGTCAGAGATACAGAGATACATAGATAGATACAGAGATAGATAGATACAGAGATAGATATATACAGAGATAGATACAGAGGTAGATAGATAGATAGATAGATAGATAGATAGATAGATAGATAGATAGATAGATAGATAGATAGATAGATAGATAGATAGATAGATAGATAGATAGATAGATAGATAGATGCAGAGATACATAGATAAATAGATAGATAGATAGATAGATAGATAGATAGATAGATAGATACAGAGATAGATAGACAGATACAGAGATAGATACAGAGATAGATAGATATAGAGATAGATAGATAGATACAGAGATAGATACAGAGACAGATACAGAGACAGATACAGAGACAGATACAGAGATAGATAGATACAGAGGTAGATAGATAGATGGATACAAAGATAGATAGATAGATAGATACAGAGATAGATACAGAGATAGATACAGATATAGATAGATATATAGATAGATAGATACAGAGATAGATACAGCGACAGATACAGCGACAGATACAGAGACAGATACAGAGACAGATACAGAGACAGATACAGAGACAGATACAGAGATAGATAGATACAGAGATAGATAGATACAGAGATAGATACAGAGATAGATAGATACAGAGATAGATAGATAGATAGATAGATAGATAGATACAGAGATAGATAGACAGATACAGAGATAGATACAGAGATAGATAGATATAGAGATAGATAGATAGATACAGAGATAGATACAGAGACAGATACAGAGACAGATACAGAGACAGATACAGAGACAGATAGATACAGAGATAGATAGATAGACAGATAGATACAGAGATAGATAGATAGATAGATAGATAGATAGATAGATAGATAGATAGATAGATAGATACAGAGGTAGATAGATAGATGGATACAAAGATAGATAGATACAGAGATAGATAGATACAGAGATAGATACAGAGATAGATAGATATAGATAGATATATAGATAGATAGATACAGAGATAGATACAGCGACAGATACAGCGACAGATACAGAGATAGATACAGAGACAGATACAGAGACAGATACAGATACAGAGACAGATACAGAGATAGATAGATGTATAAACAGATATTACAAAAAGCAAAAACATATCTAAGTCATAACTCTGATGGGTAACATTGCATTAATGTCTCCTTTTTCAATGAATTCTGTGTTTTTGTATTTAATTCTTTAGTTGTTACAGCAATGGGAAGCCTTTAATAGCCGCACAACTGTTTGTTTGATGCTGCTTTTTATTTAAACTGAATCTACCGAGGAGAACCATTTCAATTACTCATTTTCACATCTCTGCAAAGGATGGGTCCCATATTTTTACCATTGTTTTACTCACAGTTAAAATATTATTTTATCATCCTGCTAAAGTTGTTCTCTTGGAACACAGCTGATAAACAACATTTTATTATGTTTGAGCACACTCAAGATTGGCTCATCAATCCCTTATGTATATTTCTCTGTGATGGCTATTTCATATTTCTTTCTTTTTTTCGCTTTGGTAAAACACAACATTACTATCTATTCAAAATCTCTGCTCCGGAACATAGCTAATAAATACTTGTTATATATTTTTAACCTTCCGAATTCTTGTTTGAAATTGCTCGATAAATCACGTGCTGCTTTCTAAACGGAGATTTAGGGATTTATTAGGTGATAAACCAAAGAGATCTTAAAGTTTTCTATATTTATATTGTATTGCTTTCATTACCACGCATCCGACATAGATATTCCTCTCCAACGACCATATATTATTTCATACTAATATTGCAGTGACGCTCTGATAAAACAAACGTCCATAATGGCAGCTTTTGTAAGAATGATTTTTTCTTTGTTTTGCTCTATGTGAACGTAAAAAAAATAATCTAAATATTTTCATCATGATTGCGTGCTGCAGTATGTTATGTAGTTTGTACATGGCTTATTAACCCCTTCACTACCACATGGTATTCCATAAATCCACAGGTAGGAACTAGTGATTTAATGGAAAAAATCACTTTATTTTACCCCTAAGCCCTTAAACCTTGTAACCAGCACACACCAACCTACACATAGTCTAAATGCACTGTAACTAATTATCTTTACAATGAGTTTAGGACTGCGTGCATTTTTGACAGCCCCTCTGCTGGTCAGTCTCAGTACTGCAGATGAAACTGCCACAATACTCTGAACAGGACTCCGACATCCCAACACTTCAGAGTTACTGCATGTCAGCTGTCATGTCTGATGTACTATAACTTTTGGGACACAATCTGGAGCCCAAACGAAAGTAGGTTCTGTTTCTTTCAGAATAGTCCCGATTGAGTTAACTCAATCTCAGGGACTTAACAATGCTTTTGAAGATCGAGTTAAAATGATGATGGTAGTGAAGGGATTTAAGTAATTAATAGAATGTTGCAAACTCTAGCAGCATTCAGTAGTTATCCTTGAAACATGCTTCTGGGCAAAAATGTAGATGATGCCCTTCGTTTACCCCCTTAACACCAGACGAGTGTAGCCCGGCAGAAGTAGGCTAATGGCAGGTGGTTCGGCGGGCCTCTGCTTCAGCTTGCCCATGCAGCTGTTGGGTGACGCGCGTCATTGGCTGCAGGGGGCGGCCTGTGTTCAGGCCATCTTGCAGAAGCCAAAGGATGTGGTGCAAGCCGGCTTCAGGGAGGGGCCGAGGTGTCCCATAGAAGGCAACAGGGCGCACTAATATGCCCACACATCTTCTAAGCCCACTCACCGAAGGTACGGCATAGTACACCCTGTGGCAGAAAAGGGTTAACAAAAACAAAGTATTCTTATGTCATCCTTTCTCTGTATATTCTATTCATGGTCTCTATTCTCTTGGACAGGAATCCATTCCTCCACTGAACTAGAAATATTGTGCAAAGGTTTGGAAATGTTATCATAGAAGCAGAAATGTTTGCCGAGCAGAGTAGACATGTGTATGATCAGGGATTAAGTCAAGGGGGAACGCATGGGAATGCAGTTCCTCCACTATTTCTGCAAAGTGAACTGAGTTCCCATTGGTTCCACATACTATAAAGCTTTCATTCATCTGTTCAATCATATATATCCCTGTTAAGTCACAATAAATAGAAGATTTATCATTAACAATATGTAAATATATCACATTTGATCATATGTTTGTGTTACGTGTGAGATGATCGCTAATTTGGGGACAGGAATCTGCCTTCTGTTGCCCTAGACCATTTTCTTGTACTACGCCACTGCTCTGATATCGACCCGGCTATTCCATTTGACCATTCTGAACTCTGTATTCCTGATTCTGGCTCGGCTGACTACTCCCTGTGTTGTTAACCCTTTCTGTCTAGCTAGTTTACCTGGCCAATTCTAAGGACCAGACAGTTAGAGATCTTTCACGGCTACTCTATTGGTAGCTTCTGGGCTCTGTGGAGTGTGGGGTGTTAAGTACTGCGTGGTGGGATCTGGGAACCGTGACATTACGATCTGGCCACTATGGATCCCGCAGACTTAACACAGCACTTGGCTAACTTTGTATCCAGACAGGATGAGCAGGATCATAGAATGGATCAGTTTGCTATTGCCTTACAAACTACCTGGAACCAGCTGGGGTTGCACCCCCACTTGATATACCTGTGTCCCCTGTCGTTCAGACATCCCAGGTACACATGACCGCTCCTATGAGGTTTGACGGTACTCCCTCAGAGTGCCGGGGATTTTTGGTCCATGTGGATATTCATTTTAAATTAAATCCACAGATGTTTTTCTCTGACATTGCCAAAGTGGGGTTCATTATTAATCATCTGTCTGGCAGAGCATTGACATGGGCGACTCCGTTATGGGAGGCAGAGAAGCCTATCATACGGGATTATAAAGAATTCATAGCCGAGTTACAACGTACATTTAATCCTACCAGAAAGGCCACGGTAGCTGGCAAATCCTTGTTCCGCATATGTCAATGGAACAGGACTGTTTCTGATTATGCCATAGAATTTAAAACCTTGATCTCTGATGTGAACTGGACAAATGAGACACTGGTTCTGGCTTTTATCAGAGTCATTGATGCATGAATTGGCTCCACGTAAACTACCTGAGGTATTGTGTGAACTCATTGTTTATTGTATAGATCTGGATAATCAGATAAGGGACAGAAGGACTCCAAGAGAGAAGCCCAAGAGACCGTTACCTAGGTTGGCCCCGGTCTTTCAGGCACCACCAAGAGAGTTATCTCCTCCCTCTGAGCCTATGCAACTAGACCGTACTAGGCTTACAGAGGAAGAGAGAACAAGGCGTTTTCGTGAGGGATTGTGCCTGTATTGTGGTTTGGGGGGTCATGTACGATTTCAATGTCCTACTCGTCCTAAGATGCATGATAAGCCGGAAAAACTACCGCACCTAAGGCAGCTGAGGAGACAGGCCTTGGGTGTGACGTGCATGTCTCCTGTCAAAGACACTAAACTTATGTTACCAGTATCCTTGGCTTGGGAGACCAAGACCACACATACTACCGCTTTTTTGGATTCTGGGGCTGCTGGCAACTTTATCGATGTTAACTACGCTTCTTCCATTTCTCTACCTCTGGTTGTAAGAGAGACACCCTTAGCCGTCGAAGCCATAGACGGCAGACCGTTATCCTGCCCTAGGATTACTCACGATACGGTTACAGTGGTTCTTACCACTGGTCTCTTGCATAAAGAAGAAATCATATTTCAAGTTATCCATTCACCTTCCAATTCTGTTGTACTTGGTTTCCCTTGGTTGGTGGAACATAATTCTGTTATTGATTGGGCTAAGGGAGAGATACTGTCTTGGAGTCCTGCTTGTTTTGGGACTTGTTTAATACCCATTCAGCATGTCGGTGCCATGAACACACCCACAGCTCCTCCATTGTCTACAGAGGTTCCTGACCAATACGCCGACCTCAGGGCTGTATTTGATAAAAGAGAGGCAGAGAAACTGCCTTCACATAGACCATATGATTGTGCCATTGATATTCATCCTGGTACCATGCCTCCTCGAGGCAAAGTATATCCTCTTTCCATAAAGGAGAACCAAATTATGGAAGAGTACATAAAGGAGAATTTGGAGAGAGGTTTTATCCAACGTTCCTCTTCTCCAGCAGGGGCTGGGTTCTTTTTTGTGTCTAAAAAAGAGGGAGATTTACGCCCGTGTATCGATTATAGGGGGCTTAACAAGATCACCATTAAGAACGTGTACCCTATCCCTCTCATATCAGAACTGTTCGACAGGTTAAGGGGGTCAGCAGTATACACAAAACTTGATTTAAGAGGAGCTTACAACCTGATACGTATAAAAGAGGGGCATGAGTGGAGAACAGCATTTAACACCAGGAGTGGGCATTATGAATACTTGGTCATGCCTTTCGGTCTTTGTAATGCTCCAGCGGTATTCCAGGAATTTATTAATGATGTGCTCAGAGATTTCTTACAAACCTTTGTTATAGTATACCTAGACGATATATTGATTTACTCTCCCGATCTGAAAACCCACCATGCACATGTCAGACAAGTATTAGCAAAATTACTGGACAATGGTCTTTATTGCAAACTAGAGAAGTGTTTATTCGACATTACTACTGTGAAATTCCTTGGGTATATTATCACTCCAGAAGGTTTTGAGATGGATCCTTCTAAACTCACGGCCATCTCAGAATGGCCTCTCCCTCAAGGTCTCAAGGCCATACAGAGGTTTCTGGGGTTTTCCAACTATTATAGGAGATTTATCAAGAATTATTCCGCTGTAGCCTCCCCTATCATTAATATGACACGTAAAGGTCTGAAGAACCAGATCTGGTCTTCTCAATCCAAACAAGCATTCGAAGCCCTCAAACAAGCTTTCACTTCCGCTCCCGTGTTACGGCATCCTGATCCCAGGATTCCGTTTGTTCTTGAGGTTGATGCTTCCGAGATAGGCATTGGGGCTGTCCTGTCTCAAAGAGAGTCTCCAGGAAAAACCTCTACATCCTTGTGGGTTCTTTTCAAGAAAATTATCACCAGCAGAACGCAATTATGATATCGGTAACAGAGAATTGCTTGCTATTGTGTCTGCCCTATCAGAGTGGAGACATTTGTTGGAAGGTACTCTTGACCCTTTATTGATAATTACTGATCATAAGAACCTTACGTACATCGGGGATGCTAAACATTTGAACGCGAGACAGGCCAGGTGGTCATTGCTACTGTCTCGGTTTAATTTTGTATTGACTTACAGACCAGGTGACCGCAATGTAAAGGCTGATGCCTTATCTCGTCAATATGACCCGTATGAGTCTAATACACAAGACCACAATCCTATAGTTCCTCCTGAACGTATTGTGGCTTCCACAGTCTTGTCTGTCTCCTGGCCTTTCCTGGAACGCCTCCAGGCAGTTCAAGTAGGGGCTCCACCTGACAAGCCTCCAGATATGTTGTTTGTACCTGAAAAGGAAAGACAAGAATTACTCATAATGTTTCATGATTCTAAACCAGCAGGTCATCCTGGTATTACTAAGACTCTTACCAGTATCTCCAGACAGTTCTGGTGGCCCACCATGCGACAGGACGTACGTCTGTTTGTTTTGGCTTGTCAAGTCTGTGCCAGAAGCAAAACCAGTAAATCCTTGCCTGTCGGTCTATTGCAGCCTTTACCCATGCGTAAGAGGCCTTGGTCTCATCTATCTATGGATTTTATTGTGGACTTGCCGAAGTCCAAGGGTCATACTGTGGTTCTGACAGTTGTAGACCGCTTCTCCAAAATGGCTCATTTTGTCCCTCTACCTAAGCTTCCTACAGCCAAAGAACTGGCGGTTGTATTTGCTAGAGAGATTGTACGAATACATGGGGCTCCGTCTGAAATAGTCTCTGACAGAGGAGCCCAGTTCGTCTCTCATTTCTGGAGGGTTTTCTGTGCAGAGATGGGGGTGCGATTGGCCTTCTCTTCAGCATATCATCCACAAACCAAGGAGGGTTTTGGATTCTAGGCTGTGCAGGGGCGCTCTGCAGTACTTGGTCGATTGGGTGGGTTATGGTCCAGAAGACCGGTCCTGGATTCCAGCTTCCGACATGTCTGCCTCTAGGTTGGTCAGGGCGTTCCATGCCTCACACCCCGATCGCCCTGGTGGTCGTCCTGCCGCTCGTCCTGTTGGTCGTACGGTGGCCTCCCGTGGAGAGGGGGTACTGTATCATTGGGAGCTTCCAGCCCTACCTGTGTGCTTGAGGGCAGCATGTCTGATGCTGCTCGCTGACCAATGCCCGGTTTAAATGGAGACAGGCAGGGAGGTGGTTGCATGAGGCGTGGCTTGAGTGGGGGGCGTGGTCTGGTGAAGGTCTTTAAAAACCCTCAGTGTATTCTCAGCAGTTGCCAGATCGTGGTTATCCATACCTGAGCTCCTTGTACCTGACTGCTATATTGAATTAACCCGTTATTGACCTCTGCTTGTTTCTGACTATTCTGCCTTCTGTTGCCCTAGACCATTTTCTTGTACTACGCCACTGCTCTGATATCGACCCGGCTATTCCATTTGACCATTCTGAACTCTGTATTCCTGATTCTGGCTCGGCTGACTACTCCCTGTGTTGTTAACCCTTTCTGTCTAGCTAGTTTACCTGGCCAATTCTAAGGACCAGACAGTTAGAGATCTTTCACGCCTACTCTGTTGGTAGCTTCTGGGCTCTGTGGAGTGTGGGGTGTTAAGTACTGCGTGGTGGGATCTGGGAACCATGACACAAAGTACTAGTAAGTATCACAAAATCCAGTTTTAATCAGCTGACACATCAATTATATATTCTGTATTGCTCTTAGGGTGGAATTGTGTTGGAATTAAGTGTTGTACAGGATTTGCCGCTGTTAATTCTTTGCCTTGTCGAACAGAAACAAAACATGTTCGATCGGTTGTATTTTTCGCTTGTGGTAACGCCTGTGACGTGCATCATGTGGACCTGGGGGGGCATATTTTGTAGGGCTCAGGACTAATAATCAATATTGGCCCATTGCCCTCTCGTGTGCAGAATGTTTGTGTGATTATGCAAGATGGTGATTGTCTGTTGCTATCTGCAGATCAGATTAGACTTCCAGTAAACCTGCTCTCAGAAAGGTGTAAATATCTGATTAACAGCTCCTCAAACATAGTCTTCGTTGTCTGACAAACACTGCCTGTTTTAAACTGTAATCTGTCATTGTTTTAACTGGTTTAGAAAATTTTAGATACAAACAGTGAGAACATTACTCAATCTATTTAGATTACACCAAAACCTCCTTTAGAAGATGTTGTGATTTTGTGTATGTAAATGACCTATGTTTGACTGTATAAATGTGCCTCTGATTAAAGCAATTCAGTCTAACCCTGAAAGACCACAGATCTACAGCGCCTTATTTCTGAGGGATGCTAGCAGGCTCTATGTGTCCCGGTCCTTAAGCTTCGTCTAAGGATTGGAGGAAGGCACGAGAGTCTTCCTGGGTACAACACAGGGGGTCATGCAAGGAGGTGGCATTGGCAGATTTGACCCTGTTGGGGTACAGAGTTCTGTCACAACGCCGATGTAAATCGCTGACATAAGAGCCCTTTAACATAGCTAAAATGAATAGCTTGTTGATTGCATCTTAATGAGACGTGCCAGTTAAACCTTTGCAAATTGCAAGATATGAACCTGTGAGAAAGAAATTCTTATGGTTAAACAATAAAAGGTTAATAGTAAGTGATTCCAAGTCAACTGGGTCAAACTGAATCGGAACGTGAAAGGCTGCTCAATTAAAGACATATAGGAAGGCACAAGCATTCATTTATTTCAAGTTTGCTTCTGCAATCATTTCCATCTGATTTATTATAAATCAACAATTTAATCAAAGTACACACAGTAATGCATTTAAATACTGGAGATAACATTTGTTGCACTAAACGGGATATCTGCTCCCAGAATCCTATATTCTTATCCTCCTCTTCCATTCCATCTGCCACACTGAGCAACTTTACACCTTCAACAGAGTTACAGTTACAGCTCCAAGTATTTATAAAGCACCAATAAGTTCTGTAGCGCTGTACAATGGGAGAGAGTGAGACAGAATAACAAAATAGATACACAAGGCTCACACAGAACAGTAGGAGAGAGGACCCTGCTCGAGAGCTTACAATCTAAAAGTAGAGGGGTGACACACTAGGTGAGGGTGAATAGAGTACAAGAAGTACCGGGGCACATGTGAGCTGTGTGTGAAGATGGGGCAAGAAATGAACAATGGGGACTATGGAGTGAACTGATAGACTTCTCTAAAGTAATGTGTTTTCGGAGACTTCTTGAAGGACTGGAGAGATGGGGAGAGTCTGATGTTGCGGGGTAGGGAGTGCCATAGAAAGGGGACAGCTCGGGAGAATTCCTGAAGGCGGGAGTTGGGGGTGAGTGTACGAGAAACTGATAGCATCAGATCATCGGCAGAGCGAAGTGGACGGGGTGGGATGTACCTGCTAATAAGGGAGGAAATGTAATTGGGGGCGCGGTTATGGAGTGCTTTCTACATGAGAACCAGTATTTTGAAGTGGATTCTAAAGGAAACAGGGAGCCAGTGAAGAGATTGACAGGGGTGAGGTGTGAGAGCTGCGGGAGGTGAGGTGTTTGAGCTTGGCAAGGCATTCATAACAGACTGCAGAGGGAGAATCTGGGACCTGTTAAGGCCTGAGAGAAGGAGGTTACAGTAGTCAAGGTGGGAAATAATAAGAGCTTGGATGAGCCTTTTAGTAGCGTCCTGATTAAGAAAGGGACGGATGCGTGCAATGTTTTTTAGTTGGAAGTAGCAAGATTTGGTTAGTGACTGAATATGAGGTTGAGTTGGCTTTCCTGACCTTTTTCTCACCTCACTAATTGTCCCATTGATCCTGCTCCTTCTCAACATATTGCTTCCATCTCTTTCACCCTAATCTCCATTTTAACACATGTCTTTAATCTTGCACTCTCTACCAGCATCTTCCCAATCAGGTCAAGCATTATCTCATCACATCATCCCAAAAAGTCCCTCTTTCACTTTGCCATTCCCTCTGTTGCCATGTTTCTCGTCTTCCTTTCACATCTAAACAGATTGACTGCCTTGTGTTCAAAAGATAATCCAATTTTGTTTCTGTAAAAACTCTCCTTGACATCTACATTCTGTCTCTCACTCCAAAATGTACTTGTAAATGACCTGATAGCAAAAAAAACCCACTACTCTTTACTTCTTCTCATAGACCTGTCTGCTGCCTTTTACCCCGTCAACCTCCCCATTTTATTAGATATTCTTCACTCATTCAGACTACAAGGTACTGGTCTATCCTACTTTAAGTGTTACTGTCACGGCTGGGATTCCTACGGATGGCCGGCTGCCGGCATCACCTTCCTCACTGTTCACTGGAACCCACCAATTAATAGCCACAAGATGTGTAAATGCCACAAGATCAGATGAGGTGTCTTTGGACAGGTCAGGATCTGTCAAATTCAATGATCCCTAAGACAGAATGTAAAAATAGAAGAAATAAGATTTTTTTTCTTTTGTTTTAAGGTGACATATACATTTCATAAATAAAGCAAACAATACCACTGCCATTACTCACCTTCTCATTTTCCACAACGGGAGCATGTACAGTGTTTTATACGTAAAGGGTTACTCAGAGAGAGAGCCGAACTGGCCCCAAAATTGCACTGAACAGGGAATTTTCCCGTACGGTGCAATTTCATGGCCATTCGGCTATTCAAAAGCTAGGAATTTGCCAAATATTGGCGAATTGCCAACGAAATACAGTGTCTGTTCGACAGCAGTGAAATCCCCCATAGAGAAGCAATGCTTAATCTATTCAGAGACACCGAACAGCAGAGAAATGTCAGTGAAATGTCCTGATGTTCAATGGTTTCATTCGGCAGGTGAACCCCATAGGTTTTAATGTTAAAAATATTCCCCTTTGTTATCCAATATCTAATAAACCATTTATTCTTTTAATCTGCAGCAAAAAAGTCTCTTTATTTATTTATTTTAGGCATTTAGGCATTTTTCTCGGCAATTTTCTTTGCGTTTTTTTTTTTTTCTTCCAAATAGCGGTAATGTTTTCCTTGTAACAGACCCTTTTATTATTATCCATCGGGCCTCATATATAATTTTCAGGCATTTTCATTTTGTAGATTTTTCTTAAACACATTGTTAAAGTTGCGTTTTATTTTTTTTACCCGTCCAGTGGCTTGTTGTTTTTTTTCTACGGTGATATTTCGGTGCTCTCTGAATAACCCTATAAGTAATGCATATCTTGGATCTATTTATTAATTGTTCGAGGTCGCAAAGGCCAAATCTCCTTCTGAGAGAGTAGATGTGTCTACAAAATGCAACTTTTAATGGAAAATACTATAAAAATTGTGTATGGACCCAAAGTTTACCATAAAACCTCAAGAAAAACTCAAGGTGTAGGGAATGGATACCAAGGAACTACAAAACAAACTATAGGAATAGCCAGGGCAAAATTTTGGACAATAATTAACATATATATATATATATATATATATATATATATATATATATGTATATATATAAAAATAAAAAATTTGTGCCATATCTTGAATCTGCAGAGCCCACTGTAAAAAAAAACAAGATTTATACGTTATCTGTGTCCCTTAATTAAACATGACCTCAAACAGTGTTTAAAATTGATGAGCAAAAATGAGCAAACAGTGGTGAAATGGATCAGCAGCGAAAAGGGTTAATGTACAATTTCATGTCTATTTTTGTAGATTTAAAATGCACTTTAGGCCATTATGTTCTGAGGTCTTCCCCTTAGTAAGACTAAATGTATTTCTCCCTATTTCAAACCTGTGAGTGCCACTATGCTTTGGTCTTTTACGTCACAGGGTCATTATGGAGACCAGGAAGAAATGTTCAATGATGCTGGAAGCGTTTTTGCCATCAAGGCCGATAACACACTTTTTGTACATTAAATCAAGCTGAAATTTCGTTTCTTTGTCTGCTACCTGTGTCATACTACGTGCTCCATGATGTGTTCTGTCAATTTAATCCAACATCAGAATTCTTTAAACTACAGTTAATGTTTTTACTTTAGACCATGTATGGAATTTAATAAGTATTACATTGTTATTATAATTATTAAAATCAATATTCTACTCACTCCTAATTAGAACAATTTGTAGGTTTAACATCTTGTTTATGTCTATTATTAAAGGGACACTACCACTTACATAAGCTGCAGCTAGATTCTTTATATATATATACTAGATGTTAAGACTGCACTAAGGGCAGTCTATTGTTGAGAGGATCTGGCTGCTCAGTGCACCCAGGATCTGGCTTCTAGGTGCACCCAGGATCCGGCTTCTCGGTGCACCCAGGATCCGGCTTCTCATTGCTCCCCAGGATCCAGCTGCTAAGTGCTCCCCAGGATCTGGCTGCTAAGTGCTCCCCAGAATCTGGCTGCCCAGTGCACCCAGAATCTGGCGGTTTAGCGCTCCCAATGACGTGTCTGCTTGGCACACCCAGGATCTGGCTACATGATCTGACTGCTCGGTGCACCCAGGATCTGGCTACAGGATCGGACTGCTCGGTGCTCCCAATGATCCGGCTGCTGGGTGCTCCCCAGGATCTGGCTGCTGGGTGCTCCCCAGGATCCGGCTGCTAGGTGCTCCCCAGGATCCGGCTGCTAAGTGCTCCCCAGGATCCGGCTGCTAAGTGCTCCCCAGGATCCGGCTGCTAAATGCTCCCCAGGATCCGGCTGCTAAGTGCTCCCCAGAATCTGGCTGCCTGGTGCACCCAGAATCTGGCTGTTTAGCGCTCCCAATGATGTGGCTGCTTGGCACACCCAGGATCTGGCTACATGATCTGACTGCTCGGTGCACCCAGGATCTGGCTGCAGGATCTGGCTGCCTGGTGCTCCCAACGATCTGGCTGCCGGGTGCTCCCCAGGATCTGGCTGCCGGGTGCTCCCCAGGATCTGGCTGCCCGGTGCTCCCCAGGATCTGGCTGCCCGGTGCACCCAGAATCTGGCTGTTTAGCGCTCCCAATGATGTGGCTGCTTGGCACACCCAGGATCTGGCTACATGATCTGACTGCTCGGTGCACCCAGGATCTGGCTGCAGGATCTGACTGCTCGGTGCTCCCAATGATCTGGCTGCTGGGTGCTCCCCAGGTTCTGGCTGCTGGGTGCTCCCCAGGATCTGGCTGCTCCCCAGGATCTGGGTGCTCCCAATGATGTGACTGCTCGGTGCACCCAGGATCTGGTTGCTCAGTGCTCCCCAGGATATGGCTGTTCGGCAACTAAAAATATGTTTTGGCACTATATACGGAAGTTTTTGCCAAAATGTTTGTTCGACATGAAGCCCATATATACGGGAGTCAAACACATATATCTCATCTAGACATATGGGCCATCATAGCATTTTTTGCACTTATTCTAACAATTTTTTATTATATATGTGAAAGACACATGTCACTTTAAATATATACATCCACATATAAACTCACTAGAGCACTTTTTATATAAGTGCAATTACTGATACCAGTATCATTCTGGTTATGATATTAGAATGATCTGGTTATTTTTATATACGACATTATTATTCTAACTTTTTTTGTTTTATTATTTATTTATTTATTTAACTAGGTGTAAAGCCTGGCCGGAGGGCAGTCTATTGATAAGTGTGGTGCGTTGTGCTTGGTTCGGTGCCATTTATTGTGCTGTGTTTGGCTCTGTGCTCGGCTCTGTGCCGTTTATTCTGTTGTGCTCGGCTCTGTGCTGTCTATTGTACTGTGCTCGGCTCTGTGGCGATTATTGTGCTCGGCTCTGTGGCGTTTATTCTGTTTTGCTCGGCTCTGTGCTGGGCTCTGCACATCGGCTCTGCTCCGTGCCGTATATTATGCTCTGCTTTTTATTGTGCTCTGCGCCGTTTATTGTGTTGTGCTTGGTTCTGTGCTCGGCGCCGTTTATTGTGCTGTGATTGGCTGTGCCGTTTATTGTGCTGTGCTCTGTGCCGTATATTGTGCTGTGCACGGCGCTGTGCCGTTTATTGTGCTCGGCTCTGTGCCGTCTATTGTGCTGTGCTTGGCACTGTGGCTTTTATTGTGCTTGGCTCTGTGGCGTTTATTGTGCTCGGCTCTGTGGCGTTTATTGTGCTCGGCTCTGTGGCGTTTATTGTGCTCGGCTCTGTGGCGTTTATTCTGTTTTGCTCGGCTCTGTGCTGGGCTCTGCACATCGGCTCTGTGCTCTGCTCCGTGCCGTATATTGTGCTCTGCTTTTTATTGTGCTCTGCGCCGTTTATTGTGTTGTGCTTGGTTCTGTGCTCGGCGCCGTTTATTGTGCTGTGCTTTGTGCCGTATATTGTGCTGTGCTTGGCTCTGTGGCGTTTATTGTGCTCGGCTCTGTGACGTTTATTGTGCTCGGCTCTGTGCCTTTAATGGGTTGTGCTCTGCTCTGTGCCATCTATTGTGCTCTGCTTGGCGCTCTGCTCTGTGCTCTGCACTCGGCGCTGGGCTCTGTTCAGGTACTGGGCTCTGCTCAGGCGCTGGGCTCTGCGCTCAGGCACTGGGCTCTGCTCAGGCGCTGGGCTCTGCGCTCAGGCGCTGGGCTCTGCTCTCAGGCGCTGGGCTCAGGCGCTGGGCTCTGCGCTCTGGCGCTGGGCTCTGTTCAGGTACTGGGCTCTGCTCAGGCGCTGGGCTCTGCGCTCAGGCGCTGGGCTCTGCTCTCAGGCGCTGGGCTCTGCTCTCAGGCGCTGGGCTCTGCTCTCAGGCGCTGGGCTCAGACGCTGGGCGCTGCGCTCTGGCGCTGGGCTCTGCGCTCAGGCTCTGCGCTCAGGCGCTGGGCTCAGGCGCTGGGCTCTGCGCTCAGGCTCTGCGCTCAGGCGCTGGGCTCAGGCGCTGGGCTCAGGCGCTGGGCTCAGGCGCTGGGCTCAGGCGCTGGGCTCTGCACTCAGGCGCTGGGCTCTGCACTCAGGCGCTGGGCTCAGGTGCTCAGGCGCTGGGCTCAGGCGCTGGGCGCTGGGCTCAGGCGCTGGGCTCAGGCGCTGGGCTCAGGCGCTGGCTCAGGCGCTCAAGCACTGGGCTCAGGTGCTGCGCTGGGCTCAGGCGCTGGGCTCAGGCGCTGGGCTCTGGCTCAGGCGCTGGGCTCAGGCGCTGGGCTCAGGCGCTGGGCTCTGCGCTCAGGCGCTGGGCTCAGGCGCTGGGCTCAGGCGCTGGCTCTGCACTCAGGCGCTGGGCTCAGGCGCTGGGCTCAGGCGCTCAAGCACTGGGCTCAGGTGCTGGGCTCTGCGCTCAGGCGCTGGGCTCAGGCGCTGGGCTCAGGCGCTGGGCTCTGCGCTCAGGCGCTGGGCTCAGGCGCTGGGCTCCGCGCTCAGGCGCTGGGCTCAGGCGCTGGGCTCCGCGCTCAGGCGCTGGGCTCAGGCGCTGGGCTCCGCGCTCAGGCGCTGGGCTCAGTCGCTGGGCTCTGCGCTCAGGCGCTGGGCTCAGGCGCTGGGCTCAGGCGCTGGGCTCAGGCGCTGGGCTCAGGCGCTGGGCTCTGCACTCAGGCGCTGGGCTCAGGCGCTGGGCTCAGGCGCTGGGCTCAGGCGCTCAAGCACTGGGCTCAGGTGCTGGGCTCTGCGCTCAGGCGCTGGGCTCAGGCGCTGGGCTCAGGCGCTGGGCTCTGCACTCAGGCGCTGGGCTCAGGCGCTGGGCTCAGGCGCTGGGCTCAGGCGCTCAAGCACTGGGCTCAGGTGCTGGGCTCAGGTGCTGGGCTCTGCGCTCAGGCGCTGGGCTCAGGCGCTGGCTCAGGCGCTGGGCTCTGCACTCAGGCGCTGGGCTCAGGCGCTGGCTCAGGCGCTGGGCTCAGGCGCTCAAGCACTGGGCTCAGGTGCTGGGCTCTGCGCTCAGGCGCTGGCTCAGGCGCTGGCTCAGGCGCTGGGCTCTGCGCTCAGGCGCTGGGCTCTGCGCTCAGGCGCTGGGCTCAGGCGCTGGGCTCTGCGCTCAGGCGCTGGGCTCAGGCGCTGGGCTCAGGCGCTGGGCTCTGCGCTCAGCTCAGGTGCTGGGCTCAAGCGCTGGGCTCAGGCGCTGGGCTCAGTGATGGACTCTGGTGGTCCTGCGGCGGGAGGCGCGTGGCAACCTCCGTAACAGGCTGTTGCGGTTGGATGCGCGCGCGCCACCTGCCGCAGCACACCCAAAGCGTCCAACGGAGGTTGGATGCGCGCGCAGCAAACCTCCGTAGGACGCTTTGGGCGTGCTGCGGCGGGTGGCGCGCGCGCACCCGGCTGCGCGCGCATCCAACCGCCACAGCACCCCGTGGGCTGCGCGCATGCGCAGTCCATATATATACATATATATATATATATACACACACACACACTGTAACCCCATGTGGATATATATACACACACACATAGATGTTTTTTACAGTGTGTGTGTGTGTATGGCCGGCATCCAGGCTCAGGCGAGCCCCCGGCTCGGCTGAGCCTCTAGGCCCAGGCCAAGCCGGGGGCTCGCCTTAGCCTGGATGCCGGCCAAGCAAGTAGCTCGGCCGGCATCCAAGCTTAGGCGAGCCCCCGGCTTGGCTTGGCTTAGAGGCCCAGCCGAGCCGTGGACTCGCCTGAGCCTGGAGGACGCCCGAGCAGGCAATTCGGCCGGCCTCCATGCTTAGGTGAGTCCCCGCTCGGCTGGGCCTCTAAGTCCAGGCCAAGCCGGGGGCTCGCCTAAGCTTGGATACCGGCCGAGCAAGCAGAGTGGGTGTGGAGAGCACATACTCACCTACATCGGCCCTCCAGCGATGGCAGTCCCGCTTCCAGTGTCCTCTCTCCGTTGGTCGCCGTATAACGTCACGAAAGCCTTTGACCCTGGGTCAAAGGCTTTCGTGACATCATACCGGCGACCACGGAGAGAGGACACTGGAAGCGGGACTGCCATCGCTGGAGGGCCGATGTAGGTGAGTATGTGTAGGCAACATCCTCCTAGATTGGCCCGGAGCTTCAGCAGTGGCTGTCGCAGGCTGCTCGGCTGGCCTCCAGGCTTAGGCGAGCCCCCGGCTCGGCTGGGCCTGTAGGCCCAAGCCAATCCGGGGGCTCGCCTGAGGCTGGAGGCCGTCCGAGCAGCCTTCTACAGCCGGAGGACAGTCACCGCTGGAGCTCAGGGCTAATGTAGGTGAGTATGTGCTCTCCACACCCACCCTGCTTGCTCGGCCGGTATCCAAGCTTAGGCGAGCCCCCGGCTTGGCTTGGGCCTAGAGGCCCAGCCGAGCCGGGGACTCGCCTGAGCCTGGAGGACGCCCGAGCAGGCAACTTGGCCGGCCTCCATGCTTAGGTGAGTCTCCGGCTCGGCTGGGCCTCTAGGCCCAAGCCAAGCCGGGGGCTCGCCTGAGCCTGGATGCCGACCAAGCAAGTAGCTCGGCCGGCATCCAAGCTTAGGCCCACGCCAAGCCGGGGGCTCGCCTAGAGGCCCAGCCGAGCCGGGGACTCGCCTGAGCCTGGAGGACGCCCGAGCATGCAACTCGACCGGCCTCCATGCTCAGGCGAGTCCCCGGCTCGGCAGGTCCTCTAGGCCCAAGCCCAAGCTTGGATACCGGCCGAGCAAGCAGGGTGGGTGTGGAGCGCACATACTCACCTACATCGGCCTCGAGTCCTCCACCGGTTCCACACACTCACCTACATCGGCCTTAGCTCCTCCAGCGATGGCAGTCCCACTTCCAGTGTCCTCTCTCCGTTGGTCACTCTCTCCGTTGGTCACCGGTATGACGTCACGAAAGCCTTTGACCCAGGGTCAAAGGCTTTCGTGACGTCATACGGCGACCAACGGAGAGAGGACACTGGAAGCGGGACTGCCATCGCTGGAGGAGCTAAGGGCCGATGTAGGTGAGTGTGTAGGCAACATCCTCCTACATTGGCCCGGAGCTCCAGCGGTGGCTGTCCTCCGGCTGTCGCTGGCTGCTCGCCGGCCTCTAAGCTTAGGCGAGTCCCCGGCTCGGCTGGGCCTGTAGGCCCAAACCAAGCCGGGGGCTCGCCTGAGCCTGGAGGCCGGCCTAGCAGCCTGCTCGGCCGGAGGAAGCCACCGCTGGAGCTCAGGGCCAATGTAGGGGAGTATGTTTTGGCAACTTCGGCCCTGAGCTCCAGCGTTGACCGTCCTCCGGCTGTCGCTGGCTGCTCGGCCGGCCTCTAGGCTTAGGCGAGTCCCCGGCTCGGCTGGGCCTGTAGGCCCAAACCAAGCCGGGGGCTCGCCTGAGCCTGGAGGCCGGCCGAGCAGCCTGCCACAGCCGGAGACGGTCACCGCTGGAGGATCAGGGCTCGTGCCGATTTTTTTTTTGCAGGCGGCCGACACGCGCAGCTACCTGTTTGTTTAAACGGCCAGTTTCAAATGTCAGTCGCGCATGCGCAGTCCGTTTTTTTGGCGACGGACACGCCGGACCTTATCCTTTTATAGGATAGAATATTAATTTTCTCATTCACTTGTCTCAATATTATCCACAAATATAGATTCATGATGTACATTAAGATATTCTAGTGTACATCTTCATATTTACACCCATTGAAGCACTTAACTATTGTAAGTTTTAGATTAACCTTTTAGACCTTCACACTTATTGCACATATCTACAGAATTAATCGTAATAGGCAGGTCTACGCCATATATATATAGAGGAATCATTGGCCATATTTATATACATACGACCTTTCTAGCACTTTAGTATTTCATATTCAAGGTTCACACTAGCACTTTACACATAAGAGCAATCATTCACATTGCTCTTTTAATTCAGCTATATAGGAGTTCAGGTCTATTTTGACAGAATTAAAATCCAAATAAAGCAGGGTCTATATGACCTAATTTCATTTAATATATTTACAAATTATTTCTGTGGGCACTCATTCAAATTTAAGGCTTCATCATATAATCCAATTTAACTTGTGGAGATTCACAGTGAATTTAGCTGTGATTTAAAGCAACCTAGGTGGAAACACACGTTCTGAAACACAGATGGCATGGGGGAGTGATTTTAAATGTTCCCATTTTTCTTTTTAATCATGAACTTTTGTTTTATTCTATGCCAAAACCATACAAATGGGATGGAGATCATGATTTTCTGTATAAACACCGAAGAGAGATCCGAATTTGACAGCGCCATACGATTGAAAGTAATGATCGCTTCCAAACATGAAATTGAGGACTGCGCATGTGCAAAATGGCCGCGCTTCAAAGAGACATTCTGAAACCAGCGTGGAACGCAGAAGAATGATGCGGCGCATGCGCAAGATGGCGGCGCCCAGCGACCGGGAATTTTACAAACTAATTGGAAACAGGGGTGGGAAATTTTATGATTATTAAAAGGGTATATATACCCTCACATTATATGTATTTGTTTAACCAGCTGAGGAAGCGGCTTTACAGCAGCGAAACGCGTTCTGGGGCCATAATTTATAATTTATCTTTTAATTTGTTTTATTAAAGCTTTTTAAAGACCACGTTTCCTGTTCCAGATTGGTTTTTTATTTGGATTTTTTTCCATAAAAAATCCATGGGCGATCCGATTTGAGCTCTGGAAGCTCCACCTCACGTAAGTCTCGAATTGGCAGAAAAAGAGCTGTGTGCCCTTTACCTAAGAGATTTACACTAGGAAAGCTTGTATTTCCATTTTTTTCTCTCCATGTTTCTACTACTCCATGGTGTTTAAAGAGAACTTCCATACCTAAGGTGGGGGTCACCTGCCAACAGGGAGGAAGAAAAATCACCCAGAGGCAATTTCCCACTCTGAGCCGGTGCTAGGGCTCTATACTTGTGAGTGGTACAACCTTACAATATATATTTTTTTGGGGGTTTTTTGTAATTCAAGGTTTTTATTTTGTAAGCAAGAGCAGGAACAAAAAGCAATCAACATAAGTGGCCTCGCAGGGCCAGAAAAACTCATATGTACTACAAAGGCATAAGCGATCCATCAACATAAGCATATGTGGATAATAGTGTCTCAGATAATAAGGGTGGTTGTGGGAGAAGAAAAGAAAAAGAATAGGGAAGAGGGGTTATGTTCACAACGCTGTCAAAAATATGGTGACCCAAATAACAGAAAAAAAAGGGGGGTGGGGGGTGTGAAGAGTGGCAAAGGCCATTGCCGTGACGCTCCTGGCACGCTCCTGAAGGAGGCCATGGAGGGACAATGTCACGGGGCCCAGGACCCTAAGGGCCAATCATAACGCAAAGTCATGGTGGCGCGCCTCAGGCAACCCAGTAATGCCAAACACAAAAAAAAAAGAAAAAAAAAAAAGGGGGGTGGGGGGAATGGATACACCATCTTCTGCAGAACAAGCATTTGACATACCAACTAAGATAATGGGGGAAAAGAAAGAGTCCAAACCAAAAATACGTCAGAAGTACTCCGCACGAGGGGGGGAGCGAGCGACCGAGGAAAAACCTCAGAATCAGCCATAACTCCTCAAGAACAGACAGCGCAGGAGATTCAGCTGGCTCCCGAAAACAAAAGTGTCCGCTAAAGACATCTCGACAACCAACGAGTGAACAACTCAGCCGTGGGGGGCAAGAATTAGAAACAGACGACGGGGGGTCATCTCGGAATAACATTCTCAGGTAGGGAGTGGGGGGGGTTCATCCCGAATGGGGGGTCTCAGCAGAAAAGGAAAAAACAACAACAAAAATAAAAATAAAAATAAAAATAAAAAATTGTCCTCATCTGTCCATTGCTACACAAAACGCAGGGGGGTGGAATCAGAAGGTATACGGGGGGGGAGAGAGAAACTCAGTGGGCCAGACAGGGGTGCCAGGATTAAAAAACAGGGTAAGCAGCAGGTCAGCTAGATAGTTCAGCCAGTGTCCAGGGAAAACATGGGGCAGAAAACATCCTCAGGCCTGCGTTTGCTGCCTCTGGCACCTGGAACATATGGCAACCAGGCCCCTCTCTCAGCCGCAATGGGAACGGCCTGGGGCCAAGGCAAGCAACGTCCCTCAACGGTGCCCAAGCCCAGGGCCAAGAGCAGCGCCTCCAGCGCAGGCCTCAAAGCAAAGCCGCATCCTCCAGCTCAATAGTCGCCTTCACAGCAAGGCTCCAACACGCAGAGCCCCCAGTAACCTCTCGCCTCTCCAATGTCATCTTTGGGTACGGAGATCTGCGCACAGGAGCAGGCTCCCTCTCATTCTTGCCGTCAGGTATGGGATCGAGCATCAGTGCCCTGGCTGGGACGCCGACCGTATCGCAGCTCCCCCTCTCAGCTGTAAGGCATGCCCCAGACATGCACCCGTCTGACGCAGCCTCCTCAGGTTTCCATTCTCCAGCCTCCCGGCAGCCCCGCAGCGCCAGCATCATCCGCTGCCAGACTCCTCTGGTGAGTGGCACGTCCACATCTTCCCCGTCCAGCAGCTGTAAACAGGCCTCCAGGCCTGTAAGGAAGGCGTCAGTGCCTCTCGTGGGGGGAGGTGGCCCGCTCAGCCCTCCGTCGGTCCATCCTTTTCTCTCATCAGGCCACTATTACCGGCAACCGGGAGACGGGGACCCCCCACCCCCCCAGTGCAGGTTCAGGTCGGATGGAGGCTGCAGAACAGCCGGGCGCAGGGACCACAGGGGCCGGGATGAAGGCCACAAAATGGCCGCTGGCACCTCGCTCCGGCCACATACTAGCTGCTGCAAAGCACGTCTCAAGTCCAGAGGGGGGGGAACAAATCGGCCTCCGGACAGCTCTGATCCGGTGGCCAGCTATCTGGAGACCCAAATTTAAGATTGCACTGCTGAAAGAGTCTGTTATCGGGTCCCAAGGGCGGCAGACGTGCGGAGCTCCTCAAAAACACATCTGCTCCCTTCGGCAGCCGGCCACGCCCCCTCACAATATACTGTTTAATATATTTTTTACAGTTTAGCACTATGCTGCTTTGTCTATGCTTCTTCCACATAACCACATGATGTGTTGCGGACCCGCATGAGACATCCAGACTCCAGAGCATTTTTGCGGTCACCAGTTACTTTCTATTTTGATTTTATATATAGATAGACATATATATTGTGGGGGTATAGCTCAAAATGAAGTTACCTTTCCTGGGAAAAAAAGGTAGTCCAGGCAGCAAAAGTTCTGTAAATCTGTCCAGCAGACAGTGTTTATTTTTAAATGGTTGCAATAAAAAAAATCAAGACAGAAAATAAACCCTTGCCATTCAGGCTCTTATTAAACAGGTAGGTTCCCTCTCTAACCAGTGGTGACCTTACCTCAGCCACTTCAAACATTCAAAATTACTTTAAGCAACCTTTTCACACACCTTTCACTTTGTAGCTCTCTCTCAGAAGGCTTTCTGAGTCCCAGGCCAGAGCAACTTCCTGTTTCAGGCTTCCCTTTTTATCTCCCCTGTATAAGAAACAATTATGCAATTAACTAGACAGGGGAGAGACACAAAACCCCGATTTTTCCAGACCCAAAGTTAGCACGAAAACCCCATTTGGGTTCCACTAGTCCTGTACGTAGGACAGGAACCGAGGGGAAATATATCGCCCCTCGATGACCTTCCCTTTCCTTATGTCACAATATATATAAGAATTTTACCAGGAAGGATACTTTTAGATTTCTCTTGTTTTCAAGTATGTCCTGGGTGGTGAGAAAGTACCTTTAGGTGTCTTGGCCAAGGACACTTACTGGAGAGGTGCTCTAGCTGGGATTCAAACCTGTGTCTCCACAGTTATAGAGCAGTGATGTTACCTCTACTCCATCCAGCCAGTACAACTACTTGTGCATTACAAAGAAAACCACCATATAAAACATATGCTGCTGTTTTTTTCTATGTTTGAAGTAATTGCATTTTTATCTCCTTTTTCCATTTTGTGTATTTTTCCCATGATGCAACATTTTCCAAAATCTAGGTACATTTTACTTCACAACTGTGGTTTATTTTATACAGTATTTAATAGTTAATGAGGTGGAGGAGGGAATGTTTAGTTAAGGCAGCAGGGGGTGCATTGTCATGTGTATGCTACTCAAGATAAGAGCAGGCAAGTGAATGAGATAAAACAGGGAGTTTAAAAAAATTATAATCTACACCCTGGTGATGTCCTTTGCATGTTTCGCACAAAATACAATGCTGTGGGTCGATTTTCATGATTTCAGACCCATAGAGCCCATTCTATGGGCAATGGTGATGGTAAGATAGTGTGTAGGGGGAAGTTTAAAACACAAAATATCACACAATGGATGCACCCAGTGACACATATAGAGGAAAATATCACACAATGGATGCACCCAGTGACACATATAGAGGAAGATATCACACAATGGATGCACCCAGTGACACATATAGAGGAAAATATTTTCTTAACTAAACATACAAGAGAAAAACAAAGCACACGTAAGATATCAGCAACATAAAAAAACACTATAAGGACATTTCATTTTTTTTTGGTGGTAGTAGCCCTTTAAATAATAGCAACCATAACATTTACTTAACGTTAGATGTGCACAATGTATATTAGGCATGTGCACACATGGAACGTTTAAGACTGACACGCTGTAATTAAATACAGTCAATTTTCATGTACTTTATTGAGAACCAGAAAAGAAAAGGTTGAAAATCGGTAGCAATTCCTCCAGGTGGCAATACCAATCTGCTCAATGTCTTATCTTTTTTTACCCATAATAACCCCCCCCTGCCCACGTCTGGCACTATTCCATCGTTGACTTTAAGCAGAGCACTTGAGCCATACAACATGACGGCTGAAGTCCCCATCTTAAAATCAATGCAACCTATTCCAACCGAGACGCAAGCTCTGAATAGCTGGTGTTAAGTGATTGAGCTTCTTCAAAATCACTTAACGCAGTAATTTAACCCCACCACAAAATCACATACACACTTCAGATCTCTTGGTGAAAAGTGCGAAGCGATCTGCCACCTCCTCTCCCTGTACACAGTTGAACAAATAGAGTTCTTCCGGAATCCTGTCACCATCCTGGTCGGACCCTGCTCATGCAAGGTCCTGCAGGGCTCCAGCTGGAACGCGTCTGACTCCATGGAGTCCTATTGACTCCTAGAGCTGATAATAGCGCCATTGCCGGCCTCCTAACATGCCTCAAACGTTTTGCGATTTGAGCTACTGACAAGCGGCTCCGTTGGAAAGTGGGTGTTGAAAGTGGGGCGCTAATGGAAAGAGGCTGGCGTACAAGTCTTCTATTAGCGTCTGACCTTTATCGAAAATCATGGAAAAAGGCCCTTCATGTGGTCGATTCCAGCTGAGCCGCTCACATTTGACAGTGAGCCATTAAATCTTATGGATCTACATGCAATTAACTAAAAACTTTTATATTACCTTACTGGTAAGAGGAACGTGCAATCTTCTGGCTCCTCTTGGCATAAATAGAAGGGCACAGAAAACAAATAGTACTCAGGTGTCCTTCCACCATGAAGCGTAATCCCTCAAGACTCCAGGAGGGAGATGGGATGTAGCCGGAAAAATGATGAGTCTGTACTTTAATAGATGGATTCAGACTGGTCGAATTATGATCGTTATGTTATTTAAACTTTTTAACTGATGATCCTTTTTGATATTTACTTTAAAGAATTGAATCATTTTCCTATAATCCTGCTATTTCTATAGCTAGGAGTTATTATACAATTGTACTGTACTTTACTGTAGTTGATGGCAAGTTGTAAACAGTAATTCATTGGCTGCAAGTTAAGAAAGTAGACTTACTTTTTAACACTGCACAAGTTAAATCCTCATACCTGTAGCACTATGCATGATTTCTTTGTAAAGAATAAATTGTATTTATGGGCCCTTAATTCACACATCTAAGGGTACTTGATTTTTAACATGAGAAAAATATGATGTCAAGAAAGTAGGCACTTTGAAAGAGCTCGGGTCATTTATTCTCACTAAATGCCAGTTAAAGTATATATTCATCAAACGATTCCTGATGGGCAACACAAATTGTTCAAATAGTGCAGACTGGCATAATCAATCTGCTAAACTAGGCTGGTAATATCATTCCGGTAAGGTGGAGGGTGAGCACAAAACTACAATTATGTTTAGACACTTGAAAGAATGAAAGTTAATATAAAAGTCTGAAGAATTTAAAGTGAAAACTTAAAGACAGGCTCGATAGATACATACATACATAGAGTTGGCAGGATTCCCTCAGCATCGATAATGGCGTGATATGTCTCGGTATCGACGCAACGTTGCCCACCTAATTCACCATGCATCGGATTATGTAGTATAGGCAGGTTAACCAATCAAAGAATAGGTGAAAGGGCTCTTCTCTGATTGGTTTGAGATGTGGGCGTGTTAATCAGAATTAACCAATCAGAGAAGAAGTGAAAACGGATATTCTCTGGTTGGTCATTTTAGTAGACATGGTCACACTAAAGGGGTTATTCAGAGAGCACCGAAATGTCACTGACATTTCAGTGCTCTCTCGTTCCCCGCACTTTGGGGAATCAAATTCCCCCTCCCTGCAGTGAATTCAGCATTCACAGCAGGGTCCTTGAACTGCAGGGAATGGATCCGAAAGTCCACTGAAAATCCACCCAAAAAAAAATCACCAAATATCCACTGAAAACCCCGCTGATAAGCCATCGATACGCTTCGAAATATTGGATTGATCCGAAATGCCACAGGAAACCCAACAAACGTACTCAACGATCTGTCGCAAACCCGCCAACCACATCCAAAAAAAGCCGATGATCTGCTGAACACAGCGCTGACTAGCTTCTGCAAAAAGCCGACAAGCCGACAAACAGGGTAAAAAAAAAAAGCCCAAAAAACTATTGAAAGTTAAACAATTTCAAACGCTGGTTGCAAAAAAACTACTGGACGAAAATGTCTGGAATTTACATATAAGGTCCTATGAATAATAAAAAGGTCTTTTAAAGAAAAAAAGTTATTTAAAAAAATGGGAAAAAGTTTTTTGCTGAAAAAAAACCTGAAAAATGTCTAAAAAAATAAATAAAGAGACTTTTTGCTGCAAATTAAAAGAATAAATATAGGGCACAGCATTCAACGTTTAACCACCAGGTGTATTTACCTCAAATATTCTCCTCTTAGGTTGAGGGATATCTAGGATGGATTTTAGAGGTTCCCAAGGATGATGTAATTACCTCAGAAAGAAACAAAAAATGCACATAGCATAATATTGGACAGTGATATATGATATCAAGGGATAACACATATACACAATTCACTCACTCATTCCTGAGCCTAAGTGGGGATCCTTAATAATTCCAAGAAGGGCTGATGGGTGGCCTTCCCTAACAACCCATAAGCCATTCCATGTTAGCCTCACTTAGGCTCAGGAATGTGTGAGTGAATTGTGTATATGTTTTCCCTTGATATCATATATCGCTGTACAATATTATGTTATGTGCATTTTTTCTTGCTTTCTGAGGCAATTACATCATCCTTGGTGATATGGAAATTTTGGACTTTGCACACAAAGTCCCGGTGCACTAAAAGGTACACTTCAGTATTAAAGTGCGCTCCTGTATAAGGATGAGTCATGTCCATTGTCCCCGTCAGCCATGTTTGGCCGACCATCCCTCATTACTGTCAGCATGGACCCCATTCAACACTGCTCAGATTTGATCAGTATTTAGTGAAGATCAGTCTACTTGTTCTTATAGATTTGAGACATGTTTGTGGAGGGGGGGGGGTGACCCAGAGGTGGGGGCTGCCATCCAAGATGGCGGCCCCCACCGGAAATAGGCCGGGATCGGGCACAAATTAGTGCCCGGTCGCGACCTGGCAACTAAGGGGTTAATCCCCCATACATCGCTGGAAAGGTCAGGCTGTGACCCTTCCAGTGATGCTGGCCATAGCCGCCTGGTCCCCGGCGATGTGGAGATAGAGGGATCCAAAGGATCCCGCACTCCCCTTCAGGCGCTTCCCCTGCTCCGGCGGGGGGGGGGCGCCTGAAACTGACGTCATCGCGCCCCCGGCGCGATGACGTCAGTGCACCGGAGGAGGAAACCCTGCCGATCTGACTCCGTGGGAGTCAGAGCAGCGAGGGAGCCGCCGGAGGAGGTGAGTATCTCCTGGGGGGGCTGAAAACACAGAGGACGTACAATTACGTCCTGCGGCGCCAAAGCCCACCTAATGCAGGGTGTAAATGTACGTCCTGCGGCGTTAAGGGGTTAAAGCAAGTCTAAAAACAAATCTTGACACGTCGATTTTTTTTGGCAAATCTTAAAACAAAGCTTGACACGTAGATCTTGACACATAGAATCTGCTCTAGGGGAGGTGACTCAGAGGGAGGACATGAGGTGGTGGGTTGCGTCGGTCGCCGGTCAGTCTGGAATCCTCTGTATCCGGTCCATGGGTTGGTCTTCAGGGCGTCTCATCTGGGCAACGAAAACGTAGTCATCTGCTCTGGCTTTGGTAACTCGGACGATTAGACAACAGGAACATTTCACTCCGGCATATAGAAGGAATAGAAACAGAAACACCATAAGTATATATACTCCTATTTCCTTTAGCCAGGATCCAATGGAAAACAAGAAATCCCCGAAGCTTCCCAAACCTTCAAAACCGCCAAAATAGTTTTTCCGATTTTTTGTTAAAAAAAATTTAAACGTTTGCTCTTTTTTCTGTAACAGCCCTTTTTATTATCATTCATTGTACCTCATATGTGAATTTCAGACATTTTCGCTCAGTAGTTTCTATGCAAACAGCGTTTCACTTTTCAAACATTCAAGCAACCTGTTTTTCTTTTTTTTTTCGTTCCATTCCTCTGTGGTGTTGGGTTTTTCCGGCGGCTGCGCTGCATGTGATCTGCTCCTGCTCAGGTTTTTATGGCATTTTCGGCGGGATAATCCAGATGTTTTTGCGGGTTTCGGTGTGCCTTCGCCGGGTTTTGCGGTGAGTTTCCGGCGGGTTTGCGGTCACTTTCCCTGCATTACGACGGTCCTGTGGTGCTTGCTGAATACACCTTAGGGTCGCCGAAATGGGATCGCCAAATCATGCCGAATTGAAGAGAACGAAAAGTCATCAAACGTGCGGTGACATTTCGATTCTCTTTGAATAACCCTGTAGGACTGTGCAAAAACCTTTAATTTTAGGGATTAGGGTTAGGGTTACTTTTTGTGCTTGTTTTTGGGTTAAAGTTACTTTTATGTTTGGGGTTAACTCAAACAGACATTTATTTATTTTAATTATTGGAACCCTTTTGATTTGTCCTTGAGACGAGGTCACGCCGCGTCTGTGTGCTTTTGTTCAGCATTTAGCACAGGAAAGATGTCATCAGCAGACACAAGCAGAGACGCAGGGAAGCCGTTACAGTGCATTTTGTATCCCACCATCCACTAATCAGCCTGTCAAGCAGAGGCATTGAGTGCCTTGTAAAATAAAAAGAAAACACAGACCGCAGCAGAAAAGAAAGTTAGCATTGGTTTTAGCATGGGACATTGAACGCCACAGCTGCTTTTTTATCTTCAAAGAAAGCACCATGAATCATCGCTGACAAATGTCAAACTTACATTTGCTGAATGAAGTAGGAACTTTTTTGTCCTCTTTTTTTTTTTTACACTATTAAGCTATCGTAACCCAAGTTCTAGTAGTCTGTGGGCTCTATTACATTCTTCACGAAAAACGCACGCAGAACGCGTGAAGTTTTGCACGCAGCGTTAAACGTTAATGCGCGTAAAACAACGCTGGTATTACAATCCTCGCTCATTTTTTTCATCCATCAAAAAATAACGCGCGAAAAAATGTGCGCGCAGCAACGTTGCGCGCAGAAATCGGTGTGCGAACTGTTTTTTTCATGCGATTCAACCAATCAGAATTAAGAACCACAATTGTCTCCAGTTAAGTTTTTGCGCCTGTCAAAGTCAATCTGCGCATAAATGCTGCATCAATAAAAAAAAACACGCACAACTTCTCCATTTTATTGTTTGGGTATGTGTAGAATGTGTAACTATACGTTGCTGTATTGTTTTTTTTGGGCTGGTGTATTTGGGTTTAGCCAGGACGTTCAGATTTGCCGTTACCACCACCAGCTTTTCAAAGACGTTAAAATTATGCGCGCAAACGCTGTGCGTTAACTTTTGCGCATAGATTGTAATACCATCCGCGTACTAGCGCACAAACGCATTTGCGCTCACAATGTTAAGTATCGGACGCGCGCAGTACAGTACGCTTGCGCAACGTTCACGCAGGTTCACCCGCGGTAGACATTAATGCACATTTTTTGCGCAGACATTGTAATACAACAATTTTCCCCTCGCATTAAGGCGTTTATGCGCACGCGTTAACGTTTGTGCAAAGAATGTAATAGAGCCCTGTATCTCTAGTCATTCAAATATTAGATTAGATATTATAATTTGCACATTTTTATAGGAGATCCTGAAAATCCTTCTAATACTATCAGGGTTATTCAGAGAGAGCCAATCTGGCCCCAAAATTGCACTGAACAGTGAATTTCCCTATACGGTGCAATTTCGTGGCCATTCGGCTATTCAGGAAGCAGGCAGTTTGCCAAATTTTAGCGAATTGCCAGCAAAAGACAGTGCTGTACGGTGGCAGTGAAAGTCCCCATAAAGAAGCAATCTTTAATCTATTCAGAGAACACCGAACAGCAGAGAAATGTCAGTGAAATGCCCTGATATTCGGTGTGATCATTCGGCAGGTTTAATCAGGCGAATCCCATAGGTTTCACTGTTAAATATATTCCCGTTTTGTTCAATATCTAATAAACCATTTATTCTTTTAATCAGCAGCAAAAAGTCTCTTTATTTATTTATAGTTTAGGATTTTTTAGGCCTTTTTCTGGATATTTTCGGCAAAAGAAAATTTAACAGATTTTTTTTAAATAGCGTTTTTTTTCCTGTAACAGCCCTTTTTATTATTATTCATAGGATCGTATATGTTAATTCCAGACATTTACGTTAAGTAGCTTTTTGCAAACAGCGTTTCAAATTTGAAACTTTCAATCGTTTTGTTTTTAAATTTTTTTACCCCGTTCGTCGGCTTGTCGGATTTTTCCAGTGGCTGGTCTGCGCTGTGTTTCGGCGGATTATCAGATTTTTTCAGACATGTTCGGGGGGGTTTTCGGCGTGTTTGCGGCGGATCATTGGGTACGTTTGGCGGTTTTCTGCTGTGTTACGGATCGATCAGAATTTTAAAAAATTGTATCGGTGGGATTTTCTTAGATTTTCCGGCGATTTTTGAATAACCCCTTATATTTGCTAACATTACCTGGCCATGCAAATTCTCAGCTTTTGCTATTTGTTCAGATGTATTGGGAACAAATTTAGAGGCCTCTTAAAATGACTACTCTCGTAAAAAAGTTACACTATTTAGCTGTTTCGTGGGAATATGTGCTGGAAAACATATATTTTTATTTAGATATAATAAAAGTATATAGAATGGAAAGCTAAGTATGTGTTTAGCTTATATTCTTTTGTTTATTTATTCCATTGCAGCTTAGCTTGAAATGAACAGCATGCGCTGAAAGAAAGACAGTCAGTTGGTAAATGGAACAGTAAATGGCAGTAGGTATTGATGCACAGAAAAAGAGAGATTTGGATTTGATCAGAGAATTACTATGTCTTGATTATTATTAAAAAACCCTCAGGGCCCTATTACATTCTTTGCGCAAACGTTAATGCGTGAGCAAAAACGCATTAACGCGAGGGACAAAACCCTTTGCGCTGAATTACAATGTCCGCACAAAAAATGCGTGTTAACTTCTACCGCGGTTGAACCTGCGCGATCCCTGCGCGAGCGTAATGTGCTGCACGCGTCCTATACTTAACATTGTGAGCGCAAATGCGTTTGTGCGCTAGTACGCGGATGGTATTACAATCTATGTGCAAAATTTAACGCACAGCGTTTGCGCGCATAATTTTAACGTCTTTTAAAAGCTGGTGGTACCGGCAAATCTGAACGTCCTGGCTGAAACCAAATACACCAGCACGAAAAAAAATATGCAGCAAAGTATAGTTACACATTCTACACATACCCAAACAATAAAATGGAGACGTTGTGCGTGTTTTTATTATTGCTGCAGCATATATACTCAGATTGACTTTGATGGGCGCAAAACGTAACGGGAGACAATTGTGGTTCTTAATTCTGATTGGCTGAATCGCGTGAAAAAACAGTCCGCCCACCGATTTCTGCGCGCAACATTAATGCGCGCGCGTTTTTGTGCGTCTTTTTTCCGGCCGTGATTTTTTGGACGGATGAAATATTGCACGAGGATTGTAATACCAGCGTTAATTTACACGTGTTAGGCTGCTGTCAGACGAGCGTAGTGTTCACGTCCGTGATTGCGCCTAAAAGTACGTCCGTGATAGCATGACAGGAAGCCCATTGGAGCCTGACACATGAAGTACGTCCGCACTGAACTGCGGACGCATGACGGACGCTGCAAACGGACGCAGGTTAGGCAAGAACGTAATACTGCTAGAACGGACGTGCGGAGTGCGCCACGTCCACAACGTCTGCATAGCTTTGTATGTGAGTGATGGAGCGAGGTCAGACGGACTGCATTTATACGTCCAGCATTTTTGACGGACAGAATGTTTTTTCATTGTAATTTATTTCCCCTCCTACATCCGTCAAAAAATAACTTCAGTGAAAAAACGGACTGTGTGACCACTACTGCGTCATCCGTACTGACGATGTCCGTACTGCACGGACGTACAGTCCGTAGAAATCACGCTCGTCTGACCCTAGCCTTAACGTTTAGCGCTTCGCGCAAAAATTCATGCGTTTACCGTGCATTTTTGCGTGAAGAATGTAATAGAGCCCTATATGTATACTGCTTTCATCATTTCTCATGTATCCAAAACACTTGCACACAAAATACGTATCAACAAAATCATGCAAACCTCTTACCGCCGCAGGGCATACTATGCAATCCCTGCGGTGGGTGGGACTGAGTGCTACAGGCCAGAAAAGCACTCCCTACTGGCATCTAAACCCCACGTGTTAACGCCCCCCCAACCAGGTATGACCTACTCGGCAGAAAAGGGTTAAAATTATTCTAGGTGTATTATGAATTTTCCATGCTGATGTTTCATTGGGAAGCAGAACTTATGGGATAAAAAAAAGTATGGAGAAATTTGGGGACCATGGTCAACTAGATAATGCGAGCCGGTGCAGAGAATAAAGATTTAAGAAAGTATGAAAGAAGTAAGGGAGGATGATCAACTAAGAAAGTCCATGCCATTGGAGGGAATAAGGATAAAAAAAGTGCTCTGGCCTTTCTAATGATACCAAACATTACCCTGCTAGCTGCAAAAGTCGGGAGATATTGGGGTTCAAAGGAACCCCCTATCTCCATCCCATCTTTCCTTAGGAGTCAATGAGGACGTTCCCCACACGTCCTCAGCAGTGAAAGGGTTAAACTAACGTTAGAGAGACACATCTCAAATGATAGTCCCTATTAACTGACCCTGTTCTGAAGGTAGATTTCTAATCTAACCCTACTCTATCCCTATAGGATAAAGGGAAGAAGTTGGTAGATAGCCAAGTGGCACAATGGCACAGATACCAACACAACAGTATCACAATCAATTAGTGCCAATACCCAGCATAGACAAAGCAAGGGGCAGAATTGAAAGAATTTTGCAGCATTGATCACAGCACAACAGTAGCTGGATACAGCATACTGGCTGCTAAACACACACAGAACAAAAGATATATTGGTTAGGCTTGGTCAATATTGAAGGCGGCATAAGTGACGGTTAAAAGGGGTAGACACCCATAGTGTATGAGTGCCGCTATCACAGCAAAAGGCGACACAACCAAATATTCGAAAGTGTGACTTTTTTCCCCCAGGCAGGGTATTTAAATACTGTAGATATATCATGACATGTTCTACACCTACGTTTTATTGTGATTGTGTCCTGTATCAATTCCATTTTGACATCCTGCGGTACGTTGCTTTCAAAGAGCAAGGAAAGGGTTATTTGTGTCACTTTATAACTTGTTTTTATGTTGCAGTTCTGTAATCTGTTCTGCCGGCAAAAGAAACTCTGGGAGATGTAGCACATTTGTATAATTAATTCTTATCGAGAAGCTTAGCTTCAAATTTATGTAAAAAGTACCCATTGAGCTTAGTGGTAGTCTCAAAACGAGCTCGTGTTCCATATGTCTTTCAGTACTCGTGGGTGCCATTCTTAATACCTCCTGTAAAGATATGTATACCCCTGAAGATCTACATCATGTTTACAGTTTTCTTGTCATCAAGGAAAGCTGTGCCGTTATATACAAGAATAAAATTATTTTTTTGTCTCAATAAATTATGCATTCAAAACCTTCTAGTCACATTAAGACACTTATAGAATTTTTAAAGCAACTGCTCATTGACAAAAGCGTCCCTGATGAGGAGTCTCCGTCTCATAACTGCCCAGTTTTCTGTCAAAACAAATAAGTTGTAAAGCACCAAATGTGGAGAAGATAGTGATGCGCTACTCCACCTTAATGTCACACTCACTCAGTGCTATATAGCCTCGTGGTGGTCTCCCCAACAAATATAGACTACAATAATATAGCTATAGACACAGCATAAATCTAGAACTTTGCTCGTGGGGTGTTTCATATAGCGCCAAGTTTTTCAGTGCATATATTAACCCCATAGTGACTGTGCAGTTTTACAAAAGTCCGTCCTTTAGTGCCCGCTGCTGTTTTTACGTTTCTGCACTGTTTGTGTTCAGGCCAAATTTTCCTCTTACTCGTTTATGCAACCCACGCATATTATACACCATTTTTCCCCGCCATTAAATGGTCTTTCTAAAGATACCATTATTTCCATCATATCGTACAATTTACTATAAAAAATATGAAATATGATAAAAAAAAAAAAAAGGAAAAAACATACTTTTTTGAAATTTAATCCCCAAAATCTACAACCCCCAAAAAAGACCCCATTTTAATAGTTTCAAAATTTTGTCCCGAGAATAGAAATACCCAAATTTTACTTGTTTTTGCTTTTGAACCCCTTCACTGCTGAGACATTTCACCTCTATGCTCTGAGCTCATTCTGACCATTTTGTGCTCATAATTTTTAATGCCAGCCTAGGTCCTATTTTAGTAAACCCCCCAGACAATTTAAAAAAAAAAAAAATAAATAAATTATTTTCTTTTATTATTATTTTATTATTATAAATTTTTTACACGAATGCTGGTCATGTTTGGTATCATTGGAAAGGCCATGATCAGGCCTTTCCAATGGTATAAAACATGACCCTCTAGCTGCCACAGATCGGGAGATACGGGGATCCAAATGATCTCCCTATCTCTACTTGGCAGCTAGGGGGTTAACTGGCTCACTGACATCCTCACACATATGGTGAGGATATCAGTGGGTGGGGGGTGACCTGGAGGCTTGACATCTTGGATGTCAGCCACCTCTGCATTTAAATCGCGATCCGGCAGCGAAATGGTTAACACTATCCATCTCTGAAAAGGGGAGACGCTCCCCGTTCCAGTGGTGTAATTTGTGCTTTATTATCTTTTACGGTTGGGGAGATAGAGAACTCCAAAGGAAGCCCCCTCCCCTTCCTGATTTTTACTGCAGGTGCCAGTGGGCACCTGCCGATGACGTCATCCCGCAGCGTGATGACGTCATCGCACCTGCTAGCCCCCCTAAAAAGGCAGAGCAGGCATTCAGTCTGCCAGAGCGCTGTGGGAGCCGGTGAGGGAGGTGAGTATCAGGCAGGAGGGAGCATAGGCGACCCTGATGCACCATGTACGTCTGTGGGAGACTTCCCGATCGGACGTACATAGTACGTCAGCGGTCGGGAAGGGGTTAAGTATATTGTATCTGTGTAAGAAGGACACTCACTCCCGGACCCTCAGGCTGGATCTCCTCTCTGGATTCACCAGGTAGATCTACAGCATCACAGGGCTCAGGACACAAAGGACAAAGGGGATAGCGAAGAAGGACGCTCAATCTCAGGAACCTCTGGCTGGATCTCCTCACTGGATTCAACGGGTGTGTTTGGGGCCTCACAGGGCTCAGGACATAAAGGACAAAGGGATGGAGCTGCCAGTGGTGCAGCAGCGGAGAAACAAAACAAGGAACTGGAACGGACAGACGGGCACCAGTAACCTGGAGGGAAAGGAATGGAGCATGCACGGAGCCAATGTTTTGGTTTTTGGGTATAAGCAGTGGAGAGGGTCTCTGGGGATGTCTGTTAGGAGAAAGCACTAGCCCTCACCCCGATGCATGCTCTGATGTCCGTTCGTCAGTACGTCTGTACGTTCCGGTTCCTCGTTTTGTTTCTCCGCTGCTGCATGTCCGGTGGCTCCATCCCCTTTGTGTCCTGAGCCCTGTGAGGCCACAGATCCACCTGGTGAATCCAGAGAGGAGATCCAGCCTGAGGTTCCTGGGAATGAGCGGCCTTCTTACAGTTACAATATACTTATTATATGGACTGAAAAACTTGGCGATATATGAAGCACTCCACGAGCAAGCCTATCCCAGATCTGCTGTGTATCCATAGGTGTATATTGTATTGTAAATTTGTAAAGCTCTGCCTGAGCTTTTAAATTGATACTCTTGTTAAACATATCTTTGCTTATTTATGATTTAACTATATATATATATAAATTCCTGCTTTCAGGGGTTAATCTTACCCACTTGGGTTCTTCGGAGCAGTCTTCTGTACTTGACTGCCGATTGTCACCATAAATGCAGACTAATGGGGAAAGCTGGTTGACTCCTGCCTGGTGGAGCACACCAAGCTCAGAGGTAACTGAGAAGTGCAGGAAGACCCACAACTGCACTGGTACGTCTATAACAAGAACCTTGGCAGCACCTTTCCTGCACCTGACTATAATGCCGGTCCAAATATCCAGTCCATGCCTCAAGCAGGCGCTTCGATGTCCAGCCATGTAATCAGCTCCTGCTATATAAGAGTGATGCACTAAGGACTCGATTGCTTTACTTATGTGGTTCATGGTGCTTCCTGAACATCCTGAGTGCTGGTCAATGTGTATCCCTCGTGATCACCCATCATGTATTATCCTGTTATTCGTGTATCCTGATCCAGTAATAAACCCGTTTTGCACCGTTTGCCGGCCTGCTGCGCATTTGCCCATTGCATCCTGGGTTCTCCCCTGTACCCTGCTGCCATAGCGCTACACTTGGCCCAGTTGAGCTTGTGATTTCTGAGATGCAGGTAGTTCCCACATGTCTGTTTCTTTTCATTTTTACGGTACACTTTTATAGTATTTATTGCAAAAACGTACATATGTTAAACCAGGAATACTTCACCGATAATCCACTCCAGGTTCCACTCAGCAGAGGTCAGTCGCAAAATGTCCCCCAAATGGTTAAACAGGAAAATAATGCTGGTCACACAAGGTAGATTTCCTCAAAAGCCAGTTTTATTTGGAATCAAAAAAAGCATGTTTCGGCTCAAACACAGAGCCTTTATCCAGCTGAATGAATTTAGAGCCGAAACATTGCTCTTTGATTACAAATACAACTGGCTTTTGAGGAATTCTACATAGCGTGACCAGCATTATTTCTCCTAGTGTTCCATCAGGATTGATCCAGGCAGGCTTCATTCCAATGTACTCATTATTACCATGTCCATTAATTCTTCCGGCTCCACTTAGAAATGGTAACAGCTCGGCTGCTTTCCGAAAGCAAGCTGTAACTAGAAACTACTGTTACCGATCGGCTTGGCTGGCAACTTACTCTACATTTCCTATACTTTATATAGTTACAGTTACAAGTACTTACACTCGTGGCCAAAATTGTGGATACACCTTACATTTCTACAAACTTTTTCAGTTTAAAGTACTTTTTAAATAGAAATCTCTAAAAATGTCAAAGCGCAAGTAAAATTTAATATAGTAAATGAATGCCTTACCAACAAAAAATCTTTAAATAAGTTCAATTTCGGCTGGAAATGTCCCATAATGCATCTTGGCTATTATATAGCATAAAAATGATCATTTCAAGTTTGTCACATTGGATTTTTTCAGTAACGTGTTGGATCACCTTTGGCCTTAACTACTGCTTGACACCTTCTAAGCATTGACTCTACAAGTCTTTTGACATCCTCTTCTGTGACTAAATGATGCCAGGAATTGATTATAGCCTCAATGAGTCCTCGCTTGTTGCTTGGATTCTTGCTCGAGACCATGTGTTTCAATCTTGACCACAGATTTTCGATGGGATTCAAGTCAGGGCTATTTCCAGGCCAGGGAAGCAGAGGAGTTTCCTCGTCAACCAAAACTGACAAAATCAGAAGGTGTATCCACAATTTTGAAAGAAAAAAAAAGGAAAGGTATTGGGGAACAGGCAAAACACATAAAAAGCAATAGGCAACACCGCCGCTTGAAGCACCCCGATGTAGTTCCCAAATACACCAAATGTCAACAGAAAAAGAAAAAGAAGCGCTGAGTATCCCCTTTTCTTTTTCTGTATTCACAATTTTGGCCACTAGTGTATACAGCGTGAACAGATTCCCTAGCGCTTTACAATGGGGGTAAGCACAAACGTGAGACACAATAAATACAGATACATTAACCCCTTCACTGCTGAGCCACTTCACGTCTTAAAAAAAACCACATTTTTCTTTTTTTTATTACTTTTATTATTTTTTTGTTTACTTTAAACATGGTCATGTTTGGTATCATTGGAAAGGCCATGCTCTGGTCTTTCTAATGATAGCAAACATGATCCTGCTAGCTGCCAACAGTCGGGAGATATCGGGGTTCAAACGAACCCCCATCTCCACCCCATCTTTCCTTAGGAGTCAATGAAGACGTTCCCCACATGTCCTCAGCAGTGAAAGGGTTAAGAGCAGACCACCCTGCCCGTAGGGTAATTGTCCGGCTAAAGCAGCATTTGAAACGCATGCTCAGCCAGACATTCCACGAGTTTACAATCTAAGGGACAGAGGTATGTGAAACAAGAGGGAGCAGGAGGAGTGCGGAGCTGGTGGCCAGAAGTAAGACAGCTGGGATTGCATGGGAGCGCTGTATTGCTCTGCATGCAATCGCAGCAAGTGCACTTGAAACACTTTAGGGATCTGCTACTGACTGTACTGCGAATTGGTAAGAATCTCAATGGAATTACGAATGTCACCTCCCAGATAAAGCAAAGGAATAACATAATGGAATCATGTTGCGATATCCTGGCCTTAAATATGTCACCACCCTGCAAACCCCCAGCAATTTATTGCTTAGTGAATACCTCCTTTTATTTCGTGCCGTATTTATAAAAGGTCAAACCGGGGCAGTACGCGTCGCTGAATATTCACAATCTCTACGTGATGAGTTAGATTAACATTTCTGCATTTTGGTCAGTTTGATTTCAAATTCAAAAAAAACATTAAAAAGTAACATTTTGTTAACTTATAAAACACGGAGGACCGAAAGCATTACCACGAAGCAAATAATAAAAAAAAGGATATATTAGCGGTGCTAAAAAGAGTAATAAATAAAAGTTTTACTGAAATCCGTAACCTTTGTAAAATGAATACATTTCATTCTGTAGTTTTATAAAGAAAATAAGCGCTCAGTGTATTAAACTTTACAAGAGCTCATTAACGGAGGCCCTAAGTGCCCGCCGAGACTGTACTAAATGGAGTCGTTTTTTGGAGGTTTCGTGTGAGAGCACTGGAGGGTAAACCTTTGCATTTTGAAGACTCATTATGAGCGCTAGAAATGTCAAACATGGGATGCAAAGTTTTCTTTTTTCAAAAAGATTACAATTCTACCTCGAAACGAGGTCAGGGACAAATGTGCTTTTCTCGTTTACTAATGTTACCCTTTTACTAACATGAAAAATCAAAGCAGTGCTCCTGTGTGTGTATTTTTGAAATAATACATTTGAGTGTATTTTTTACGGATATTAAACAGCGCTAACGCAAAACTTTAGCTTTGACAATGGCTTCCACCACATTTTTATTGTAAAATATTTTAATGTTTTGAGACGATATTCTGAATGTATAGTAGGGGCCACTATCAGGGCGGTGACAGCCCATGATGGACCCTATTACAATCTTCACGCAAACGTTTGCGTGCGCGCAAAAACGCATTAACGCGAGGGGCAAAACCCATTGCGTTGAACGTCGTATTACAATGTCAGCGCAACGAACGCACGTAATCGTCTACCGCGGGTGGACCTGCACGAACGCTGCGTGAGCTTACTGTACTGCGCGCGTCCTATACTTAACATTGTGAGCGCAAATGCGTTTGTGCGCTGGTACGCGGATGGTATTACAATCTATGCGCAAAAGCTAATGCACAGCGTTTGCACGCATAATTTTAACGACTTCTAAAAGCTGGTGTTAATGGCAAATCTGATCGTCCTGGCCGAAACCAAATATACCAACCGAAAAAAAATACGCAGCAAAGTATTGTTACACATTCTACACATACCCAAACAATAAAATGGAGAAGTTGTGTGTGTTTTATTTTTTTGATGCAGTATATATGCGCAGATTGACTTTGGAAGGCGCAAAAATTTAATGTGAGATAATTGTGGTTCTTAATTCTGATTGGCTGAATCGCGTGAAAAAACAACCCGCACACCGATTTCTGCTCGCAACGTTAATGCGCGCGCGGTTTTGCGCGTCTTTTTTAACGTGCGTTATTTTTTGACGGATGAAATAATGCGCGAGGATTGTAATACCAGCCTTAATTTACGTGCGTTAGCGTTTAACGCTGCGCGAAAAAAAATTGCGCTGCACGTGCACTTTTGCACGAAGCAGTTAATAGAGCCCGATATGTTTAGGGGTCCGTTGGCTTCAAGGGGCCCTAGCCAAACCCCATGCAGCTTGTCTAAGTGTCATCGGTGTAAGAGTCCCCCATGCCATCGGGTATGTCTCACCAAGATACCAACAAATTACCCGATGGGACGCAGCATCTGAGGCCGGTAAGCGCACTCTGACTCACTGAGGGAGTGATTAGCATGGTCTACACCAGGTAGAAGTTTCAGACACTACGATCTCCCACCAGTGAACACATAACCCCATGGAATTTAACCCATTCCCTGTAAACTGAGGTAAGCAGAGGGAGACAAAATATTTTATTTTTAATTTTTTTAAATAAATTTATTCTAGGATATTGTAACGGGAAGCTGTGGGACGGGGCCACCGAGCTGTGGATCTATAAGGGACCACATGACTTCCGATGGCAACGCTGTGTGCAGTATTTCAGTATTGCTCTTTACATCAACTAATCGCTTCCCCCTATATTGGGTTTGACCCCCTTCTTTGGCACATTGTATGTATTGCTTCACAAGTAGGAGTATTTCCACAGTTCACCCATTCAGTTTGGGTATGGTATCATTACACGCGTCTCAGTGACACTTGAGAGCTCGAAGGTCCCTATCTCATGCTGCCTCCTTGCTTGCCGGCTGTATTGACAATAATTTTGAATAAATCAATGGATTTCCTATTTTACGGATTTCTTTTTTCCATACATATTGCACTGTGATACACTACCAGGGTTATTCAGAGAGCACCAAAATGTCGCTGACATTTCGGTGCCCTCTCGTTCCCCGCGCTTCCCTGCACTTTGGGGAATCAAAGTTCCCCCACCCTGCGGTGTATTCAGCATTCACCGCAGGGTCCCCGGAGCGCAGGAAAACCCACCGCAAACCCAAAGAACACTCGCCGAACACTCACCGAAAACCCGCAGAAAGCGCCGGAAAAACCATACCAAACACGCCGGAAAAAGCTGACGAGCCGGCAATTACAGCGCAGACCAGCCGCTGGAAAAAGCCGACAAGCTGACAAACGGGGTAAAAAAAAAAAAAATTTACAAAGAAGAAGGAACCAACTAGGGTTGAATCTGCTAGCATAAGAAAAGATACCCTTTATTAATCAGTAGTCGCGAACAACATAACACGTCAAAAACATGAAAAAGCCGATATGTAGCCTGAAAAATTCCCTCTATAAGCATAACAATTATTGCATAGATGGCACAGCAGTAATGGAAATCCAAAGACATATACTCCGTATAAGAAAGGTTGAACTAAATCTTCACAACAATTAAAGGAGTACGCCAGCTAGCAGTCAACCTCATACCAATAAGTACCCACAAATTGAAGTGAAATACTTAGGGTCCTAGACCACAGCCCATATGTCATTCTCATAAGATTAATGTGTCAATTTACCATTGTAGAGAGCAATAGGTGTAGGTCTTGGAGGAGGAGATTAACTAAACCTCGGTGGTTCGAGCCACCTACCAACCATTAAAATAAGTATAGGAGGGATTCAGGTTAGAGAAGGAAGAGCTGCTAAAAGGACATGACACTCGACGCGTTTCGCCACTGGATGTGGCTTTATCAACGCGTATAGTTACTTTGCGAGTCCTTTCCGGAGCCCAAAAGCAAACAAAATCCACTTGCAACAAATTAATTTCATTTGCAGTGATACAGCACAGGTCCAGATTGTGTCTGCTACTTCTGATCAACATGATGGCAGCAGTGAAGGGGTTAATAAGCAATCCATTCCATGGGGAAAATGGACCTATAAGCCATTCTTCATGAATGTACAGGACATTTCTAATTCGGTTGTAAATTTCATGCTAAAGCCTCCTTTTTTTCGGTTTGAATCCCCTGGAGTATTCACACAATGTTGGAGATTTATTCCCGCTGACTGCTTTTAATATAAAACGAAATGTTCGCTTTTCTGAATGACAACATATATTTCTGAGTAATACATCTTATTAAAATTGTTCAACCATTTGAGTTTTTCCTCAACTTTCCAATGAGTTTCAATACATCGAAAATTCAGCAGAAAAAAATAGATATGTATGTTTAATCTGCAAACTAATATACAGACAAGTCATTATGGACAGACCTGGACAGATTCAGTGCTGCTGCTTCCACGCCACTCATTTTTTTCTTTGTAACTTTAAAATAAATATATAGTGTATTTTATCATTTATTTGTATTTATTGACATTATTGCTTCATCCATAAGTCCCCAAATGAAAGGATACACTACCTTATGAGCCGAATGGCACCGGATCGCGGACCGGCACCTCAGGGGTTAAAGACAGGCATCGCTTGAAAGGGCAGACACTGGCCAGGTGTCCTATTGAAAATTACATCATTGTGTCCACCGCAATGATGTCATTATGCCAGTAGGGGTCTCAAAAGCAGTGTCTGACTTCAAGGAAGTCAGAACGCCCCAGGAATAGGAGTACCCGGTAAGCGGATGACGTGTGGGGAAGGTCAATAGCATACAGCGGGAGACCCCATGGACGTTCCCCACACGTCATCCACAGTAAAGGGGTTAAATCACATACTCACCCCAGATCCCTCGGTGCGGTGAGCGGCACGATCTGCCACCTCCTCACTCCCCAGCGGAGGTAAACTGGGAACAAATAGTTGCCAGGGTTCCTCCTCTTATCCCTCTGTTCGACCAGCCAGATCTTATTCAGAGCTCGCATCCTGTTTCCATGGAGTCCTATGGACGTCTGGAGCTGATAACACCTGCGGAGCTTAGCGCTGCTCATTTAACACCTCGGCGGCATTATTACGTCTGGAGCTGCTGAGACGATACGGGTGTTAAACGGCAGGTGCGAGTGCATAACGGCAGACGCTCAGGTTTTCCATTAGCATCTGCCATTTAACACCAACCTTGGAATAGGGCCTGTGGTCTTTTATATGATAATTCTTGCGATTTATCACATTACAATGCAAAATTATGTATATACATTTTTGTTAGTGAAAGCGTTAAAGAAGACTTAATGGAATAATTAAAGAATCGGAAAAATGTCAATAAGAATTGCTGCAGAAACGCTACGCGGCAAAGCTCTCTGCCGCGTTAACTCATAGGCACGCCAACTTGTGATAGGAAAAACGAACAAAATTGACATAAACATGCATAATTAGATGTATATTTTAACCTTTTTAATACAGCTGTAACGTATGATAATGTATATGAATACATATATATGTGCGATGATGTATGCTTTGTTAATATCTATTTAAAAATTACATAAATATATTAGCAAAGGCCATGCCTCGATACGCGTTTGCAGAGAACATTCTCTTTTACTTCATTTACATTTTTAATTATCATTCTGTACTTTGCATTTATACATTACGAAAGAATATAAATTGTATGTGGTGATGCACAGCAATAGTAAGTGAAAATATTAACCCATGGCAATATAACTACCGGCTAGGTGAGTAGAGGTAACATCACTGCTCTATAACCGTGGAGACACATGATTGAATCCCAGCCAGAGCACCTCTCCAGTAAGTGTCCTTGGGCAAGACACCTAACGATACATACTCGCCACCCAGGACATACTTGAAACCGAGAGAAATCTCAATGTATCCTTCCTGGTAAAAATGTTTTTTAAAAAAAACTATCATAGATTAAGGCGACCAAAGATAAAAGTTGAAAGCCATTACTCAATCTTGATTGGGGTGGGTCACAGTCTTTGGTACAAAAGATATTAGTGCCTCACAGTGACACCAACTGAAGAAGCTGTACTAGCGAAACGCGTTTTGGTGAACCGTTTTACTTTTTTACTATTTTATTAAAGCAATATTTTGCCTGATTTTACACCTACCCTGAGTCCTGGATACTTTCATTCACCGAGGAGGTGGCTGCGGCTGGACCCAGTGTACCTTATGTAGTCACTGGCTGCCTGAACATCTGTTGTTTGATTGATGAGCGCTTTATAAATAAAGATTAATAATAATAATAATACAGGCATAGATGGACTGACAACTCTTGGGGCCCCTGGGGAATAGGAGATCATGGCCCCTCCTTTGTCCACATGCAAGCACCGCCCATATGCACATTGCTGAATTAAATTTCAATACAATTTATTTCTCCATTGTATTTCCAAAATTTAAATATAGTTGCAGCCATCACACTCAGGTATACTGCGGTTGGTATGGTGATATACAGCGGGGCAGATACATACACACTTGGCTGCTGATACTAATGCCGGATGATTATTCTCTGTGGTGGCGTGGGTCCACACTAAAAGGGCAAGCCCATCCAAGCCTTAGGCCAGGTCCCTCGGGCAATGCCCTATTGTCTTAATGGTCAGTCCACCCCTCATAAAGGGTAATCCAGATGTGGACCCCTTTCTTGAGGTGACCAAAGGAGTAGCAGCTATAGCCTCCTGATGAGGCCTAATGAGGTTAAAAATGATCATTGAGGGGGCGTGTCTGGACACCAAGGAGAGCGTCGCCATCTTTCTGTGCTCAGACAAACGCCGCCTGAAACCTGGTGTTTGTGCCCGACCTGCTGTACATACCTGGCACCCTTTCCTCGGTCTGACTGCTGAACACCCCGGGGTCCCATCCAAGCGGTCTCGGCAGTGGCCGGTGAGTTTCCCTTCCTGCGGCCTGCTGCCAGCGGCAGCCATTTTGCGGCCTGTATATCTGCTGCTTCACCCTGCGGGAAGGCTTCTGCCCCATGGGGAAAAAGACCAAGAAGGGCACGGAGGACGAGGGCTGTTACTTCACAGATATCAGGAAGTTCCTGGATCTGAGCCGAGCTGGCGGGTAGAGGAGTTGATGTGGCGAGGTGCTCACCTGCTTGCGGTCTTCGGAGGATCCTTCTTGTCCAGTGTCCAGTGCTCTGGGTCAGACGATGGCAACACTGCAGGATACTACTCTGCCGCTGACAGATGCGACTCTAAGATGGGTCATGGATGAGTTTTGTGGCCTCTGGCGCCGGGATCTACCTGAGGTCCATTCCACTGTGGAGAGCCTTCAGGCCCGGATCGAGGCAGTAGACATCCGAGCTTCAGAGGTGGAGAAGGCGCAGGTAGCAATGGATGCTCGTGTTGTGGACCTCCAGCAGCAGGTGGTTCGTCTTGATCCTGTTTGGCCATTATTCTCATGTTCCTACTTTATACTGCAGACTCGCTTTCAAAATAAAATTTTAATTAAAAAAAAAGATCATCTGGGGTTGCTGTATCTCTCAAGCAGAGATGACGTCCTTGGCATTTAAGCTCCGGCCACCCTTTCTGGGTTATAGCAGTCTGATTTGCATATGGTTCAGTATTCTCTGTAATGGCGCCATCGAGCTAAAGCCTTGTGAGACCTGAGCAGGGAGTCACCATAGGGCAGGTAACTTATGTGATTGCCCATTCTCCAGACCCTCACAAACTTTGCATTGCTGACCGTTCTCAGGGCTCTCACCCAGCTTGATTTAGCATTACCTATAAGCACAGGCCTGATGTGCAGAAAGTGCAGACTTAAACCATTACTGGGAATAGTCTCTTTTATTATAATTTTGTATTTGTTCTATAATTGTATATCTTCAAGTTCAAGTGTTTAAATAAATGTGTGTCACGGCCGTTGAGCCCTGCTTACCCTCTGTCATCTTTGTGGTCAACGACTGCGGCCTGCTGCACCTCCTCCTCGACATCCTCGTAATAATGGCGGAAGAGCCAGTCATTAGTGTCCAATGGTGACCTTGTGCTACTCAAGTGATCACCTCCATAATGCTCCTGTCAGTCTACAAGTGTGACCAGAGTGATACATCACAGCTGCCAAAGTGACACTGGAGGCCATAAATGTGACCCATGTCTGAACACATTGAGACAAAGCTGTTATCACAGAATCCTCAGGAGGGGTTACCTGAGGACGGCACATATTATTATTGGTAATAAAGCAAAAAGAAGGAAAAGCATCACTTTTGATACTGTTATATGTTATAAAATGCATCTTTTCCTGCTTTCTGAACAGAATATTTTATAAAATGCAAAATCGAAACTCTTTAGAGGAGCATAATAAAAGATTATGTTCTTGACCTTTAAAAGTCTGTCGTCAAAATGTAAAAATCCATTTAGTTCAATGCACATTATATACATATATGCCTTTTATGAATTTTCCAATCATCATGGTGAACAAATCCTTAAATGCAAAGGATAGATAGATGATATATAGATAAACACAGAGATAAATAGATAGAGGGATAAATATAGAGAGAGATATAGATAGATATATATATAGAGGGACAGATAGATATAGAGATAGATAGATATAGATAAATAGATAAATATAGATAAATAGATATATACAGATATATAGATTGTATATATATATATATATATACAGAGTATATAGAGTTATCGATAGATTGTCAGGATCCATCCATGCTACTTTCCATGCAAGTGGCGGCAGCATGAAAGGTGCTGCCCTTCTGCTCAGCACGAGTCTCAGTGAATAAACAGTTAATTCACCTAAACATACACCACACCCTCCTGATCAATAAAGGTTCCACACCCCCCTCTGCTCCATGTTTCATTGTTGTTACTTGTTCCCAGGAATAAGACCAATTCCACCAAGCTCCAGAGAAACCTGCCATTTCCCTACCTAGCCACCGGTTCCCTCCCTACCTATTTCTCCGCTGCAATACCCACTGTGTTCCCCTGCTCCAAGACCCATCATGTTCCCCTACTTCAAGACCCTCCGTGTTTCCTCTCAAGACCCGCTGTGATCTCCCAGGAGCAACTACCCTCCAATCTTCTCATCTGGACACAAGGACTGCTTTCCCCATTACCCTCAGCCTACCTGTAAGTGCCATTGTGTCCTGTCCCTCAGCCCTCCTGTCTGGTTCTCTTATCCAACCGACTGTGTGCATCCCCGAGACCTGCATATTGGGCTACCTGTAAGGTACATAAACCGATAGATAATTTTACCCGTTTGAAACATTTTTTTGATTATGTAAAACATACAGAAGCATCTCAGTTTATAGATTTGCCTCTGATGATCGATCAATGATATAAGCGATATCCTGGACAAACGTTGCTTTTTTTAAAATCAAGTATCAAAAAAATTTGTAGTAATAAAAATATATAAATAAAATAAATATCTATAAATAGTACAGACACTGTTATATCATGACTGATCTTTCCTCTGTGATGGCCTCACATAATATAATGACTATTATTTGTTTTGTTCAGTTTGATTTTATCACAAATTATTTGACTTTTAATTAATTTAAGTGTCAGGAACCAAAATGTTGGACACTGTCAGGGATCTGTACCTGTATGTGCGCAAGAACCTGCCCTGCATGTACGCATACAGGAAAAGTGCTGTTTCAGTCCTGTCCAGCACCTATATGGGTTAATTCCAAGTGAAACGTAAAACCACAAACACACACCACACCCCCCTGTCTAATAAAAGAGAAACTCCCACTCCTGCAACTTGACTTCTCATTGCAAGTCAAAACCTTGTGCTATAGAGACCTGTTGTATGTTCCAGTTGATAATTGTGTACCAGACCCTGATTTACCCTCGACCTTGCATCTTTGCTGCCCGCCTATTCGACATAGGACCGTCCAGACCATTCTATCTCGTAATCCCAATTTGTACCGCGCTATGGACTGCTACCAACCAGCCTATTCTAAGGTACAGTCTGTACATTCCTGCCTAAAGGGCTCAAATCCCCAGCAATTGGGTCCCACCACGGTGTATGCCAGGTGCCACCCTGACAGACACAGAGGAAAGTCACAAGGTCCTGTGCTCAGACTGGTTCTGAAGTAGCTTGAGCCCCTGATTAGGGATGGGCTGCCGTTTCGAATCGGTTCGATGTTCCCATCGAACATCGGCTGTTCGAAAGTTCCCGAACTTCGAACTTTTCGGGTCGTTCGCAAAAAGTTTGAAAAAATAATTTTGATTTTTTAAAAAAAAAAAAAAAATCCTTAAAAAATCTAAAAATAAAGAGACTCTTTACTGCAGAATATTATAAGCAACGGTTTATTAGACATTGAATTAAAATGGAAATATTTTTAACATTGAAGCCTATGGGATAAAACAATCTTGTTGCTAAAACATCAGGCAGACTAGGCCCTCTAATCAGGCACTGTAGAGGGCAGCCCGCCAGGGCCTCCCAAGAATCCCTTGAGGAGCATGCGGCCGCCGGATGACAGAGCTCTGACTGTGCAGGCAGGCAGGCTGGGTGCATGTGGCAGTGCATGTGGCAGAGAGGTGGCGCAGGGAGGGAGCCACTGCACCTGCGGCCACGGCAGACCCTCCCCCCACAACCAGGATCTGGGGAGCCTCCACTGACTGACCACCAGGCTAAGGTAAGGAGACACATTTATTTCTGGATCCACCAACAAGCGCAGCCTCCCGTCTCCCACGCTGTTAGAAGCTGCATACACCGGTGCGCTGTGTGCAGCTTCTGAGAAGATACGCTATTAGAGTAGAGGGAGCGATGCAAAATGCGCAGCGGGCTTCCCCGCTACACTAATAGCGTATCTTCTCAGAAGCTGCACACAGCGCACCGCTTAAAGCTAGCATCAGACTGTAGAGGTGCTGCGCAGCAGTGTGAGGATTTATATGCTGCATTAACCCCTTAAGGACCAGTGACGTAATTGTTACGTCATAAATGCATTGTCTTTAAAGACCCTTGGTCCTTAATGGGTTAATTCTTCTTCTTACAAATTTGGTTACTTAACCCGTTTGCGTTTGGATTGTAATATTGTGACATCCAGGGCCCCCGGGTGGCGATTGGGGGGCCTCCTGACACATGGTGCCGCCAGCTGGCCGAATGCCAGGAGCTCCGGTGGCACCCGGCGCAGCTGTGAGTGATCAGGGGACAGGGCGCGGCGTGATGACGCGGAGCCACCGGGACCTTTAAATCCGGAGCGCGCGCTTACACCTCGCCTTGCCGTGGAGTTTCATTCCCGCATCGCTAGCTTACCGAATCAGTTTGTATACTCGTTACTTACCCTGCTTGTTCTGCGGACCCGATCTGTTGCCGGCTTTGCCTGCCATTTGACTATTCTCTCTGTATACTCCCTGCCTGTTCTGTTTGCCTCCTGTTGCTACTGGTGTGCGCCGATTCTCACCATATACAGTAGTGCAGTACAAGTGCCTAAACGTTGCTGACCCGTTTTTGTTATAACAACTACTCTCGCTCTGCGCCCCTGTCTGGTATATTCCGCTGCTTGTTACTGGTGCGCTTCCATCCTGCCATATACTATAGCGCAGTACAAACATATATTGATCTCAGTCTGTGGTGTATATTGCTGGTGCTGTCTCCCTGGCCTCTGTGGCTGCTAGAGGTTAGGTTTAGTGGTCCCGAATCCCGGCCATCCTAAGGATCGGAGGGTTAGAGGTCTGTTACCAGGGATCCTACCAGGTCTGTCCTGGGGAATCGTTACAAATATGCGGTCAACACCGCAGCAAATGTTAATGCTCAGCAAGTGAGTGTTAACGTTTGCGTTAAGATCGTAATTTTGACCACTAGTTGTTGCTCAAACATTTCTCATGGCTTCAAATCGCGTTTAAACGTGAGCAAAAGTGGTAAAAATGAGCTCAGCGTACAGTGGTGAAATGGCTCAAAAAAACATTTTTTGGTTAAAAATGCTTTTTTTTAAAAAAAATTGTTTTTTATTGTTTCCTGTCCCCCAGGACATACACCTTTTATGGCCAATATCTTGCATACCTTAATTTTCAAACGTTCGAGCCCCATTGACTTGCAATGTGTTCGAATCGTGTTCGAATTCGAACTTTTTCAAATGTTCGAGTTCGAATGCGAACCGAACACGGGGGTGTTCGGCCCATCCCTACTCCTGATATCCACACTCTGCAGCATAATTCCTGTATTGACTGTTTGCAAGATTAGTAATCACGCATTCCATTTTTGGGGTATCCTCAAACAGCACCTATAGGAGGTCATAGGTGTTGCTTGCTAATTGTTACAGATCTATACCCAGGAGCTGACCATGCTATTTAAGGGTGTTGCCTTTTCTCTTAAGGGCTTCTAAATACTTGTTTATACTGTGTACAAATGCCATCTCCACAGAGAACCTCAGCTTTCCTTATCTCCAGTAAGAACGTCAGCTTCCCTTGTCTCCAAAGAGAACCCCACCTTGATTTCTCTCCAGTGAGAACCCCATCTTGCCTTGTCTCCTGAGATAACCCATCTTGCCTTGTCTCCTGAGAGAACACAATCTTGCCTTGTCTCCAGAAAGAACCTCACCGTGCTTTGTCTCCAGAGAGAACCCCACCTTGTTTTCTCTCCATCAAGAACATCATCTTGCCTTGTCTCCTGAGAGAACCCCATCTTGCTTTTCTCCAGAATGAACCATCAGATTGCCTCTTCTCCAGAGAGGACTCCATCTTAACTTGTCTCCAAAAAGAACTCCATTTTGCCCTATCTCCAAAGAAAACCCCACGCTTGCTTTGTTCCTAAAGAGAACCCAACAGCTTGCCCTGTATCCAGAAAGTACGTGAACATAAGTCGTCAACATATTTCATGTTTTGTGAATATAAGTTAAGCGCCACAAACACGTTCCACCACCAATCCCCCAAATGCTAGATCAGAAACAATGGTTTTCCCTATACCAATTGTAAAAATATTGTATACATATCTGGTCAGCGCAAAGTAAATTTACATCAGGGTCTTGATGTCTCTCATCAATCACTGGACCATATATAGGTGTACATAGAAGAGAATATATCAAATACACAATGGTGAAGTATATCGTAATATTGAACGATATATATATCGGCATACAGTGTCTAACTCACAAACCTAGGGCCTTTTATTGGCTCTAAGTGGATCTGCACGACTGGGTTATTTTTCTTAATTTTCACAGGTCACCCACACCTTATCCGAATATCTTTCTTCAGGTCTCAGAATATCATAAAAGACAAGAAACACAGCGCAACTTTCCTTGTGTGAAATCTGAGTAAAAACAACTTGTACAGAATGTTTTGCTGATTCGAAACTCACTCTTGTTGGAGCTTCCGTAGCTTTAAGGTCAGCGCTTGAGGATTTTTTTTCAGGTCGGGCAAATCCATGAAACCACCATAGGGACACCTGAGAAATCTTCAAAAGGATTTATTAAAATAAATGCAGTATAAAAACAAAATAAAACAGGTCTCCAGGACGCGTTTCGTCGCACAAGGCGACTTCCCCCACTGATTGATGAGAGACATCAAGACCCTGATAGCAATTTACTTTGCACTGACCAGATATGTATACAATATTTCATGTGTTGCCCTTCTGCCTGATTTCAGGTTACGTCTTGTACTTATTCCTGAATTGTCCTCCTACCATTGTACCTGAGGATACGATTCCAGCTTATTCCCTTCGTACCACTTTGCATGGACTATTCCACTCAAATAGCAATTGAGCCATTTCGTATTATGAGCCCCGTTGGTAATATTAGCAGCTCAGGTGTTATTCTTGTTGAGTTGCAAACTCCTACTGAACATTTGTGCTTCCTGTTCTTAGTATACTTTGCACAGTCAGCGCTATTTTTGAGGCAGCCGGAGAACAACCAGGGTGTCCAAGGTTTCTTATTATTTTCATCTAAATAGAAATATATATCGGCTGCGAAAAGCTGGTGTTGAGTCATTTTGAATAAGCAAAACCACTTAACACAAACAAGTGTTAAAAGAAATCGAAACTCATCTGTCATTCCATGGTGGAGAAGAGGGTGCAACTGTCGGTGTCCATTAGCAGCTCCCAAACATTATGAAACAAGCTACTAGTTGCCAGGTGGCACATAACCGAACCAGTTACCCCCCTCCCAGTGTACATTATAGCGTTTCTATGGATCGACTGGGATGGCCACATGATGCAATGTGAATACTAGTAACACACGCTTCAACGGGCAGGCTGCTTTCTTCCCCGCAGCTACAACAGACAGCAGACGGGTCTACAAAACACAATCCTCCATAGGAGGCTGGCGCTTTGTAGAGCTGGGTGCACAATTGTGCAAACAGCAAGATAGCCACACTGGCTTCCATGTGAAAAGGAGTCCGTTCTTACAGATGTTCTTTCCGCGCTCGCGTCAAGCGAGCTTATCAATTATTATTATCCTTTAGTTATATAGCGCCACAAATTCCGCAGCGCTTTACAAGATCAGGGTACAACATTCAGGGGGACCCTGTTCCCAAGGGAGCTTACAATCTATGAGATGTACAAGTATTTTGTGAGTTGTGAGATAGGTGCATCCATATCGTTAAGCGTCATGCCCAAGGACACTTCCTGGTGGCATCTTCTGAGTGGGACCAAGCTGGCTTTCCATTACTGTATATCAGCAACCCGATGGCCTGGCTAAACCCGCCCATCGCAAAGTCGAGACCCGCCTCCCCATAGCTACACCAGAGGGACGCTCCGAACGGTACCTCGCCTCGCCTCTCCACAGTCGAAGGGCAGAGGCGTTACCACTGGTCTCCACAGCCGATAGGTGTCTTGACAAGGACACTTACTGGAGAGGTGCTCTGGCTGGGATTCAAACCTGTGTCTCCACGGTTATAGAGCAGTGATGTTACCTCTACTCCATCCAGCCAGTAATTTTGAACAGCAATTTTTAATAGCAGCTCGCTATTACCCGATCAGTAAATGCAAATTGTTTGCCGTGGATAGGTAGGGACACAACTTTCCAATCTATTTTTTTATTTTAAATGGTGAAGGCCCCACTAGAAGTTATTATGGCACCTTGAACCAAACTACATTTGTCCATCATATTAATAAAATACCCCCGCAGCTAGTTTTCCTGTGCAAACGAATAATCCTTTTTCGAGGGGAAAAAAATGGTCTATTTTTCAACCGCGACTTTTATTTATTAACAGGAGTCTACATCAATCATTCCTCTGCTCCTGAGTAAACAACATCTATGGCTTTTAGTGGAATATATTGAGTTTTCTTGGTAAATGTGGTGTGAAAACTGTGTGTTTGTCATCTTCGCTGATACCAAAAGTGTTAAATGCGCCATCCAACATTTCATTATCATGGTACTTCCCCCCTACTTGTACGGCACCTGCCATGGGCATCGCATTATACTATATGCCTATTCAAGTGGAAATGTCGATACCGGAGCTTAATTGGATTTGGAAATGGGTGATAAAAATATGCAATATGTTATGCACAGGATAGATTACCCTATTTTGTAGACAGCAATATATAACCATAATGTAACTCCTGTATGTTTGAGTTATGTACCATTTCCTGGTGAGTTGTGTGGCAGCTTTCTAATTTGTGTGAAATCAACAATCATAAGAGTCATTTAAGTTACACCAGGGGTCAAGGAATGACTTTGTGACCTTTAATTGTAAATGCTGTCTTGGCTCGAGATCAATCATTCTTCACTGTAATCAAAACCAGCATCTACAAAGATTAAAAGAAAACCTTCTTTCTCATCTACGAGATATATTGATTTTTATGATCATAATGTCACAGTGAAATATAACAGGGTGAAGACATGTTTTTGTGTAGCATACCAAATTAAAAGAAAAAGATGCTACGGTCGCATTCATCTTTCTAAAGCAGACTGCCGTCTGGGTGGATTAACGCTTTCTTATGGCACTTTTATTCGAGATTTTCCCGTACAACGACAACAAAAACAGTATATGTTTCGACAGCGAAACCGAACAAATTAAATTCAACGGAATCTTGAAGAACTGCAAAGCATTCTTGATACATCTCGGAGGTATCCGATGATATATTGTTTCCATAATTGTAGGACTTGCCGATAACTCTTAGGTTTAGACATGAGCTGTGTTACATAATTAATAGATCTGTCAGATATTTAATCAAGAAAGTGTTAGTTTCTTGTAAGTCAAAAGACAATATAAGGCTAGATGTCGTCTCACTGAAAACTCACTAACTCTGCCTTAAATTATTATTTTAGACTTGTGTGATTGATAAAAAAATATATATAAATCCTCACCCCATCCGTTTATTATCATGTTACTCAAAGAGCACCAAATTAGCCCCGAAAGTGAATTTCCCCGTACGCTGCAATTTATTGTTTTTTCAAAAACCTGGCAATTCGCCAAATATTGGCAAAGTGCCAGTGAAATATGGTGATCTTCAGTGACAGTGAACTCCCCATAGAGAAGCAATGGTTAGTCTATTCAGAGAACACGGAACAGCAGAGAAATGCCCTGATTTTCGATGGATTCATTCGACAGGTTTAACCCTTCCGCTGCTGAGGCTTTTCACACCTCTGTGCTGAGGTCATTTTTACCGGTTTTGCGCATCATGTTTAAACGTGTTTTGAAGGCTTATTTTAGTATATGACCCAGACATATTATATATCGTTCTTTCCGTCAGACTCGGTAGATTCATAATATGTCATTATTATATGTATACGTCATGACCTGTCTGTATATTATAACAAAAAATGCAATAAAATATGTATTTTCAATAATTTACAATGTGTAAAGTGTTTTTTTTTCACATTTTAACATGCGAGCAATTACGGTTATATTTTGTATGGGGTGCGCTTGTTAAAAAAATTAGAGATGGGGTCTCGTTACATTTTTTTTTGGGGAAAATTACACGATTTTTAACAAACGCACCGCATACAAAAATCGTTAGTGCAGCATCATTGTTCACATTATAATTGAAATGGGAACAATATTGCTGCATTAACGAACAAAAAAAAAAGAAAAAAAAATGTTTCTTTTTTTTTATAATTTTTTTGAAATATATTTTTATTTTTAATTTTTATTTTTTTTAAAAAACTTTTTTCACAGTAGTGTTTGGTATCGTTGGAACGGCCATGCTCTGGCCGATCCAACCATACCAAACTTTAACCTCTAGCTGCCACGGATCGGGAGATAGGGAGTTCATTGGAACTCCCTATCTCCACCGTTGGTGGCAGTTAGGGGTTAACTCTAGGACTGGCGTCATCGTGCTATGCACGATGACGCCAGTCCTCAGGGGGAGTTCCCGGAGGCTTGGCCGACATCCAAGATGTCGGCCAGCTCCGGGAAAGGATCACGAACCGGCGCTTTTCAGCGCCGATTCGTGATCCGGCTCCCCAGGGGTTAATGCCAGGTACCATTTGGAAGGGCAGGCTGTGCCCTTCCAAATGGTGCCTGGGTTAACCCCCGGAACGCCGCCGATCGGGAGGGAGAGAGGTCCGAAGGACCTCCCCCTCCCTTTCAGGCGCCTCCTCCGCACATGCGGGGGGCGCCTGAATAGGTGTCATCGCGCTGCCGCGATGACACCTAATTTCATCGGCGGTGGTTCCGGATGCTGGGCTGACATCGAGGATGTCAGCCCGCACCGGGGGGGCCAGCGATCGGCCGGAACCCGGCCGAACGCTGACCCCAAAGGGAGGACGCGCTCAGCGCGTCCTCCGCACAGCAGGAGCCATGTGGAGGACGCGCTGAGCGCGTCCTCCGCATGGAAGTGGTTAAGCAGGCGAATCCCATAGGTTTCAATGTTTAAAAAAAAAATCCTCGTTTGTTATTAAATATTTATTCAAGTGTTTATGATTTTTATTTGCAGCAACACAAATATAATTTTTTAGGCATTTTTGGGATTTTTTCAGTAAAATTTTTTTATTTTTTTTATATGGCTGATTTCTTTTTCCTGTAACAGACCTTTTTATTATTATTCATAGGACCTTATATGTTATTTCCAGGCATTTTCATGCAGTAGTTTTTTTAAAAACGCCTTTTAAGGCTGGGGTCAGACCAGCGCACTTTTAACGTGCGTTCTGGCGCACATAATTACGGCCGCACTAGCAGCAGATGACGGGCAATGACGGCCAATATACGATGTACGGTCGCACGAAAGTCCGGCCGCGCAACGCAAGTGGAAAACGAACGCATTTTTTCGAGAACGCCGAACCGCTAGTACTGACGTACAGAGTGCGCAGCTGCGGCATAGCGGCGTGTTTGCGTGATTAGGAGATGTCAGACACTGCTAATGTCCAGCCTACATAACGTCCAGACGCAAAAAGAGTTTTATTGACGATCTGAAAAAATCACGCACGAAAAATGCGCATCGTATGACCGTTTTCGCGCACTCCGTGAAAAAATACGTCAATTCGTTCGGACGCACTTTTTTACGTTCGCGTGTAAAAATGCTTTCGTTTGACCCTAGCCTAAAAGTTGCAGGTTTTTTTTTGCTATTTTACCACATCCGGCAGCTTGTCAGCTTTTTCCGGTGGCTGGTCGGTGGTCTGTTCGGCAGGTCAGCAGCTTTTTTTGGACGGTTTTGACGGTTTTGTGGCAGATAGTTGGTTGCATTCGGCGGTTTCTCAGCATTTTTTCAGGATTGATTCGGCGGTTTTGCGTCGGATTTTTCAAATTGATTCTGCAGATTTAGGCTAGGGTCAGACTGAGGCAGTGCGAACGCGCGTGCAGGCGCACTTAATCACGGCCGTAGTAGCAGCAAATGCCGGGCAATGACGGCCAATTTACGAAGTACGGTCGCACAAAAGTCCGGCTGCGCAACGCAAGTGGCAAACGAACGCATTTTGTCGAGAACGTAAAACCGCTAGTACGGTTGTACAGAGTGCGCTGCGTCCGCTATCGGCGTGTGTGCGTGAATTGGAGATGTCAGACACTGCTAATGTCCGGCCAACATAACGTCCAGATGCACAAAGTGTTTTATTGATGATCCGTACAAAATCACGAACACAAAAAGGGGAGTATTGTATGACCGCTATCGCGTACTCCGTGAAAAAATGCGTCCATTCGTTCGAACGCACTTTTTCACAGACAACGTGAAAATGCGTTCGTCTGACCCTAGCCTAACCCGATCAATTCAGCGTTTTTTCAGATGTGTTCGGCAGGTCAAATTGGCGCACTTCGGGGCACTGTGGAGAATGTTGAATTCACCGCATGGTTTGCAAATCGAACTCGCCTGTAACGGTAGCTATATAGCTTACCCAAGAGTAGCGGAGTTGGGATCTTTGAGGACAGAAGTATCTGCTTGAATAATACAAAAGGTTTATAAACTACAGACTGTAACAAGGAGACGCAAGGACTAACTGAATTGTCTCTAAGCTCTGAAGGTTTCGAGACCAACAGATTACCTAGGACACATTCAGAAACAGCAGACGTGAATTGACAGTCCGTGAAGTATTCAAGGTGCAGGGCAGTCATATGCAGAAACCAATCATTTTGGTACAAACAAGGACTAACTGAATTGTCTCTAAGCTCTGAAGGTTTCGAGACCAACAGATTACCTAGGACACACTCAGAAACAGCAGACGTGGAATGACAGTCCGTGAAGTACTTAAGGTGCAGGGCAGTCAGAGATGCAGAAATAACATAAAACGGAAATAAACAATAGTTTGTTATCGTGGTCTTAGCAAAACCTTAAACATAAGTAGTAACCTGGGTAAAGGGAACCCCGGAGGGTTGCAAACGATAAACCTAAACGTGAAGGGATAGAACCCAAAACAGCAAGTGATCAACCCAGCAACCAGCAGGGGGTTTAATCACTAAAACAAGTGATACAGCGTAATAAACACGATAGAGAGAGAGTAGTCTAAGCCAAGCCGGGTCAACTAACAGGAGAAGTGATCTCATACAAGCAGGGTCGTCAACAGTAAGGTCAAATAGATTATATAAGTAGCGCTGCGTGAGATAAACTCCACAACAGGGCAATGAGGCCATTCCTAGAGCCCGTTTTAAAGCCTGTGGCTCCTGGTAACCAAACCTGACCCGGCCCCCTCAGATGCCGATCTGCCAGCAGAAAGTGCTGGCATCCGACCAGCCAGCGGTCCCCATTCTTGCCCAGACCCCCCAGGGGGCACAGCGGGGGCTGAGGATGTAACATCGCCAAAGTGCAGTGAACGAGAGAGCACCGAAATGTCGGTGACATTTCGGTGCTCTCTGAATAACCCTGTATGTTTTTCTGACATCTTTAACCCCTTCCCGACCGCTGACGTACATAGTACGTCCTGTCGGGAAGTTCCCTTGATGACCGTGGATGTACGTAGTATGTCACGGTCTCCTAACCTACCTCCCTCCCTATACTCCCCGCTCTCGCTGGGCTCCCACGGTGGACTGGTAGGCTGGAAGCCTGCCCCGCCTTTTCAGGGGCCTGGCAGGTGCGATGACATCATCACGTGCGTGATGATGTCGCCAGGTGCCCCCAGGCAAATGTAGTAAAAAATGAGGAAGGGGAGGGCGGGCTCCTTTGGAGCCCTCTATCTCACCAACCCTTTAGGTTAGAACAAAATCAAACAAAAGAGTCCTCCCTTTTCAGCTGTGTCGCTCATCAACCATTTCGTTGCTGGATCGCGATTCAATCCCAGAAGTGGCTGATATTGTGGATGTCAGCCAGGCCTCCGGGTCACCCCCCACCCGCTGACATCCTCACCATTTGTGTGAGGATGTCAGTGGGCCAGTTAACCACCTAGCTGCCAAGTAAAGATAGGGGGATCATTTGGATCCCCTTATCTCCAGATCTGTGGCAGCTAGAGGGTCATGTTTGACATAATTTGAAAGGCCTGATTATGACTAGGTTTGTTGTAAAAAATTTACTTTTCTTAAATAAAAAATTAAAAATAAAAATTGTCTGGGGGGAGTTTAATAAAATAGGACCTAAGCTGGCATTTCAACATGATGAGCATAAAATGGTCATAATGAGCTCAGTGCACAGAAGTGAAATGGCTCAGCATTGAAGGGGTTAAAAAGCAAAACCATGTAAAATTTGGGTATTGTTCTGCCCTCACAATGTGTCTGAGGTACAAGGCTTGGCAGACAGCTTACAAATTGTTAATAAAAATCCAGAAGCAGGATTGCATGAAGTCTTTCCTTTACTTTTATTTATCCTTACGTTTTAGATCCTTATTAACATCAATCTTTTATTTTTTACTTTACTGTAAAACTGCAAAAGATACAGAATTATGACAATAGGCTAGGAATGCAAATCTGCACAGACACGTGACAAGCATGCTCCCTAGCTGTGAAAATACTAGCTAACAGAAATAGAAGTTTAACTTACTGCTAAGACAAATCAAACACTATTAAACTAACATGGAACAGTATTTGCGTTGCAAAAAACATTGATGCTCTACTTACAGACTTATAATTCCAAGGCCTGTGTGAAAGAATTGTGGAGCTGACTTTCTGTTGCTCTCTGAACATCAAATGGATTCCTGACCAGGAAGTAGTTGCTATGCATTGCTTAGTAATGGCTGACAGCTTAAAGCAACAGTACCCTAATACATTAAATGCATGGAAATCTATGATTGCCAGAACACTCCCCACCTGGGATAATAACATTATACAACTATGTATCCTTTTTGAAAAGTAAGACAACTTCAGAAACAGGTCTAAAATACACCTTTGGAGTACCTTCCCTCATGACTTTAATTTCTACCTTTCTAACTTTGTTGTCACAACCTTGACAATAAGTCCAACAGGCCATTCATTTCTATGAACTTGAGTGTCTTTCAGTAAGACAATGTCTCCGACTTGTAAATTAGGCTTGTCAGCTTGCCATTTCCTGCGTGGCTGGAGCATCACTAGGTATTCCTGCCTCCATCTTCACCAGAATATATCTGCAACACTCTGCACTTGCCTCCATTGCTTGACATATCTTTGAGTTCGAAGTCTCCAGGGGGTGCCGGTGTTGTTTTGACCTTCTGTGGCAGAAGCATCGTAGGTGTCAATATTTCTGGCACTTCAGGATCTGTGAACATCGGAACTAAAGGTCTAGCGTTCATGACTGCCCTGACTTCATCCAAGATAGTTCTCTCAGAAAACTGAACCCTATGTTTGAAGAGCTCTTCACCTTTAATAAGACACTTTTCTTTGAAAACTTCTTGCTGAATACACCTGATGATCTCGATTTTAGCTTCTGCAAGATTATTGTCTTCACACTTGTCAGTGTTTGTATCTCTGCAGAAAGATTTAGTTAAATTAATACGTTTTGCTACTGCTCGAGTAAGTGACTTCCAGCTGGAGAATCTTTCAAACCTGTATGCTCCTAGATTACTTGCAGTAGTTTTAGTAATTAGCGCTGTGACTTGTGGTCGTATTTCTTTATTCGTGATCTCAAGGAAGAGGTTATCTTCCACAGATAATGCTAGTTTGTCATCACCTTTTGTTCTTTCGAACACCTTGCACCCTAGTTGTTCTATATCTTCAGCTGAAGCTATAGCCTCCATGTGGCTCCGGACCTTCAGGTGTTGTTTTGAGATGACTAGTCTCTCCTTTATTTCTATGTTTTTGTACATTGGTTCAGATATGATACGTGTCCATTTTGCAACAGGCTTGTTTTGTAGACATTTACTTTCGCTGGCTTGTGAACTCTGTCCAGACACACATCACCAGTGATGACCCTTCCGAGGTCGAGACGTTGCGCAAATGGTGCATTGTGTAGTCCATTGTACTGTTCTCTGACCTTGTGCACTCTCAGTATGTCTCTTCCTAGTAGGAGGAGGATTGCAGAGTCTGGATCAAGTACTGGTATCTTTCCTGCTATTTGTCTCAGATGAGGATGCTGACTGCAATTTCAGGTATGAGGATCTCTGATCTGTCGCCTGGTATCATATCGCATTCTATGAGAGTTGGGAGAGTCAGCTGTGTTTTTCCATCTATTGACTCGATGATGTAGTTGCTTGCTCTCCTCCCTGATGTCTCCATAATGCCTGAGCAAGCCTTCAAGGTATATGGAGCTGGACTTCCTTTAGCATCGAAGAGGTTGAAGAACTCTGTTCTTGCCAAAGACCTATTGCTTTTCTCGTCTAACACTGCATACATTCACACCGCTTTCTCTTTGTGGCCTTGAGGATGTACCTTGACTAAACATATTCTGGAGCATGATCTAGGACTAAATGTCTCTGTACAGATCTCAGTACATTTTGACGTTATTGCTGGTGTTCCGCTCTCCTTTTGCTCCCCACCATGATCTTCTTGGGTGGTAATGTTCTCTTCTGCCCATGGTGCTGGATGTAGTGCAGAAATATGCTTGTCACTGTGGTATTCTCTGCATTGTATTGCTGTCTTACAATCTTTTGCAAAATGTTGAGTTGAAGCACAGCATCTGAAGCAGATATACTTGTCTTTAAGATGGGACTTGCGTTCTTCTATTGTCTTTCTCCTGAAACCGCAACATTTTTTCAGAGGATGAGGTTTGTTGTGTATCGGACACTGTCTGGATCCTCAACTTCCTTACTTGTGATTACATTGTTGATGTATTCAGACTCAGGTGGTACCTCTGTCTTCCGTACAGACACAGTTGTTCTTGGTCCCTTGTCCATCTGCAGTGATTCTGTCTTGATAGTGTTTGGGATTCCCATGTTCAAAAACGCAAAGCTTGGGTCATTTCGTGTTTTCGCTTGATTCATTATGAACTTAGTGAAGAAAGAGAAAGGTGGAAATGCCACTTGATAGCATTCTTTGTATTTTGAAGCGTCTGTAACCCATCTTTCCTGCAAGTTGTAAGGAAGTTTCCCTATTATAGAGTTGACCCCAAAGGCAGTATCCAGATATGAGAGACCTGGTAGGTGTCCACCATGTTTTGCTGCTTCGAGCTCCAGGAGTATGTCTCCAAGCTCTCTTAACTTCTGGTTGTCTTTGTTCATTATTTTTGGAAATTTTTCAATTTTCTTCAGGAGTGCATCTTCAATTACTTCTGGTGACCCATAACATTCTTCCAATTTCTGCCATACCATTGTGAGCCCTGCTGTTGTGTCGTGAGCGTGTACTGACCTGATTCTTTTGGCTTGCTCGGAAGACTCTGGACCGAGCCATTTAGAGAGTAGATCTAGTTTTTCTCTATCTGTCAGGTTTAAGTCTTGGGTGCTGCTAAGGAAAGATGACTTCCAGGCCCAATAATTTTCTGGATGGTCATCAAACTTCAGGAGACCGGAGCTCACCATTTCCCAGCGTATCAGGTACTTTGATACATCTGTAGTTCCAGCTGCCTCAGGTGAACATCCTCTGGGAACAGAACACGGGCTTGATTGTGGAGGGTATCACCATCTCCCCATCAAACCAAGTTCACTGTCTTGGAGTTACACTTGACTCTGCTCTTTCCTTCATCCCCCACATCAAGTCTCTTTCCTCCTCCTGCCGATACCAACTGCGTAATATTTCCAGAATTCGGCCATTTCTTACCGCTGTCACCACAAAACAACTCATACACGCCCTGGTAATCTCCCGACTCGACTATTGCAATAATCTCTTATCTGGCCTCCCTCTGTCCCGCCTCTACCCCCTACAATCCATCCTGAACACCTCCGCCAGGCTAATTCACCTCACCCGCCGCTCTGTCTCTGCCGCTCCCCTCTGCGAGTCCCTTCACTGGCTCCCCATCCACTGCAGAATTAAGTTCAAAATCCTTATCCTTACCTACAAAACCCTCACTAACTCAGCGCCCCACTACCTGTCCTCACTAATCACCAAATACACCCCAGCCCGCTCCCTAAGGTCAAACAGTGACCTGCGCCTAGCGTCTCCCCGCATCACCTCTTCCCATTATAGACTGCAGGATTTCTCACGCGCAGCCCCCACTCTCTGGAACGCTCTCCCTCGTACTGTCAGACTTTCCCCTAACTTCTCTTCCCTCAAACGCTCCCTTAAAACGTTCCTATTTAGGGAAGCCTACCACCCAACTCACTGACGCAACCATCAATCACTCTCACCTTGCAGTCCTCTCCTCCTGTTTCCAACCCCAACCCTCCTAGATTGTGAGTTCCTACGGGAATAGGGCCCTCATCTCCTCCTGTACTGTTTGTCAAATGTTGTTCAATGTATTGTATTGTAACCCTGTCTATACTGTGCCTATTGTACAGCGCTGCGGAATATGCTGGAGCTTTATAAATAAAGAATAATAATAATAATAATTGTGGCTGGTAGGATGGTGGGGTAGTTAGGCTAGGCTTAATCTGTTTATATGGTGGTGTTTTTTCATTGCAAATAAATTTCCTGTAGCCCACATTGGTGCTTGCCTGGGTAGGAATTATGTTGTTATGGATTTGGTTTCTGGAAGGGCTGACAAACTGGTCTCTGGGTTTGTAAACATTTGGCTTGTCATATTGGAACTCTGCTTTAGCCTTGCAGACTCTAGGTGAATCCAAGTGGCCTGCTGCTAGGGGAGTTTTTGACAGTTTTGCTGCATTGTCGATTTGTTGATCAGTGTACACGGTTGTGTGTAATTGAACATACTCACAGGTATGTTGAACTGCACTGAGAGGTGTCATCTGGTCTTCTATGCCAGGGAATACTTCTCTATACTGTTCTTCTGCCGCTTCCATGAGAACCTCAGCTTCTGCTAATGCTGCTGAAGCTGCTTTCTCGTGTTGGAGAATATGTAGAGATGCTTTCACCTCTGCTTTTAGCTTTGTTCTTATGATGTTCTTCCTCTATGTAGCCCTGTTCTCTTATCATTTCAGCTTTGCGTATTGCATAGGAAGCCAATGCACGTGCTTTTTCTGCTTTTGCATGGGCCCTGATGGCAGCAGCACTTGCTGATGACAGGTTGGAGCAGCTTGAGTGTCTTGAACTAGTGCGCTTAGATCTGAGAGATTCAGCCCATGCTGATGTCAAATCTGACTGACTAGAGACAGAGAAGCTTGTGCACCGTGACCTGTTTTTTGGTGTGCTAAGTGTGCTTTGCTCTGCATCTGAAAGCTGGTGAATGACTGTTGTAGCATTCGGTTCTGTATGCTGCATGGTGAGACAGATTACTATTTTGCAGGGTCTGTTTGAAGACGTTAGACAGAGATGTGTAGAAAGAATCCACTTTTCTTGTGACTAGGAGTGCTGAGTATAAAGTCTTTTTACTATTGTAGCGCTCACTCCCGGAGGAGCCGCTGAAAATGAACCACGGGTCAGTCTCCCCGCACTAGGGAATAAATACACTCCAGCATCGTTGTGGATTTTATAAATTATATAGTTTACTAAAGTAAAAGGCATATAATGAGACACGGTGTTCGTAGATATATTTACAGTATTTCGTATCGCGGTAAACGCGCAGCGGAAAAAGAAATACGAGGTTTCGTATTTCGGGGAAAATGCGCAGCCGAACAGAAAAAAATACAATGCTTCGTAATTTCGAGAAACGCGTAGCGGAAAACAAAATAATATTCAAATCTTTACCCCTTTTTGGGATATTAGGGAGTGAGTCCCGCACAGGTTAAGTCCCGGACTGTAAGTGTATGTGTGTGTTATGGTACCCGGGTACTATTCAACTGGCCAGTGAATCTCTTAAACGATGTCTTCGACTAGTCAAGTTGGGGCCCTGTGACTTTATAAAACCGGCCTTGGAGGCCTCTCACCCATCCGCTCGATCACCAAGGTTCCTCTGACCCAGGACGTCCCTCCGCTCGGTGCCTTGCTGGGATACTGGCTACTGGATCCGTTGTCTGGCTCTCTTTGCTCCGACAGTGACTGGTACAGCTACCGCCTGCTCTCCCATCCAATGGACCTGCGGTACTCCTAACTCGAGGGTCCTCCGCTTCCTTGACAGCAGCTTGGGTAATGCCTGTGGATACTGGGTCTCCTTCTTGGAAGGCTGGATAACCCCACTTGGAATCCCGATAGGCCGCGCTTGCGCTCCGGCCTAGTCACGGTTCCGCTCTGCAGCACTGTGTCCTCTCTCTTTCACTCCCTGGCGCGCTCTGCCAGCTATCTCCATGAGGCTCAGGATGTACCTCGGCGTGTCCCACCCACTTCCTGTGTCCGTTCCCAGAGCATGCCGGGAAATGTAGTCCCAATGTTCAGTGTCTCTTATCGCGCTGGTCTCCCTCCGGTGGCCAAAAATAGGTACTGCCACAGCAAGGTTTTAAACACAGCGCTACACTATTCTGCCCTCACGATGTGTCTGAGGTACAAGGCTTGGCAGACAGCTTACAAATTGTTAATAAAAATCCAGAAGCAGGATTGCATGAAGTCTTTCCTTTACTTTTATTTATTCTTACGTTTTAGATCCTTATTAACATCAATCTTTTATTTTTTACTTTACTTTACTGTAAAACTGCAAAAGATACAGAATTCTGACAATATATTAGGCTAGGAATGCAAATCTGCACAGACACGTGACAAGCATGCTCCCTAGCTGTGAAAATACAAGCTAACAGAAATAGATGTTTAGTAACTTAATGTTAAAACAAATAAAACACTATTAAACTAACATGGAACAGTATTTGAGTTGCTAAAAACATGTGCTTTAACTTAAAAACATTGATGCTCTACTTACAAATTTATAATTCCAAGGCCTGTGTAAAAGAATTGTGGAGCTGACTTTCTGTTGCTCTCTGAACACCAAATGGATTCCTGACCAGGAAGTAGCTGTTATGCATTGCTTAGTAATGGCTGACAGCTTAAAGCAACAGTACCCTAATACATTAAATGCATGGAAATCTATGAACAGGTATTTCTAATCTCAGGACAAAATTTTGAAACTATTTAGCCGGGGTCTTTTTGGCGGTTGTAGATTTTGGGGATTAAATTTCGAAAGTGTGTTTTTTTTCCATTTTTTCATCATATTTCCTATTTTTTTCATAGTAAAGTATACAATATGATGGAAATAATGGTATCTTTAGAAAGTCCATTTAATGGCGGGAAAAACGGTGTATAATATGTTTGGGTTGCGTAAACGAGTAAGAAGAAATTTTTACCTAAACACAAACAGCGCAGAAACGTAAAAACAGCAGCGTGCACTTTTGGACAGACTTTTGCAAAACCACCTGGTCACTAAGGCGTTAAAATAATGCTGTGGAAATGGATTGGACACGACAATACTTTACAGTGACATATTAAAATTATCTAATTGATGCTATTATAGTCCTGCTAACTTCTTTAGAAATCTGTCTGCCTCTCGAATCAAAGGTAGCAGGAATTCATGTGTTACTTGAATGCCCTAATGCAGGGCTGTCAAATGTCGCCCCTCCCCCAGATGTTAATGTCCTACAATTCCCAGAAACCTTTGAACTCAATAGATGCCGGCGAGGGTCATGTCCATAGTAAAGAAGTGCAGGTACTCACTAAAAATTCTGCCAAGACACAATCCCAAAAAATCTATTTCATCACACCTTAGTCCACATTGAAATTAGATTCTGACAATAAAACCATCATCAGGAAGAGTTTTAGGGAATTATAATGATAATTATCTTAAACATCATATATTTTTTTGTAAATTAAAAAGAAATCTTTAAAAGTAACCTAAAAATTAAGATTTTGTGTGAACCAAATGGGAACTAAGTTAACTTTGGAAAAAAAGTGGAGGAACTACGTTCTCATGAGTCCCTGCTCGACCTGACCCCTGGATGTTGGATAGAGATTCATGAGGGAGCTGTAATTCAACAACATCAGGAGGCTGGAGTTAGACATCCCTGCCTTACAGAGTATGGTAGACATGTGCATGGCTAACAAATTTCATTTCTGTTCAGATTCGGAAATATCTGACTCCAATTTTTTCAGATTCATAAGCATTTCGCATTCTGAAATTTCCTGTTTGGACTGATCTGAAAATACCAGACCAATTCAATACCAAAATTTATACATCCTGAAAATTTAGAGTTGCACGTTTCTGCCTGTATACCTCTATAGGTCTCTTAATAACTCTGTCACCTCTTTACCTCCTTTATACTACCCCCTATGCCACTCTCTATGCTGTCATACCAGGGGATAGTTAAGGTTAGTATTAAGAGTTTGAATTACTCTTTCCGTCTCTTTAGTGATTAGGGTTAGGGCTACTTGAGGGTTAGGGTTACAGTTAGGGTTAGTCTTTCTGTTTCTTTTGTGATTATGGTTAATTTTAGGTTTAGGGTTAGTATTAAGGTTAGGTTACTCTTTCTGCTTCTTTAGGGATTAGGGTTAGGGCTACTTTCAGGGTAAGGTTTAATTGGTTATTCAGAGAGCATCGAAATGTCGGCGACATTCGGTGCTCTCTCGTTCCCCGCAGTTCCCTGCACTTCGGGGAATCAAAGTTCCCCACCGTGCGGTAAATTCAGCATTCACCGCAGGGTACCCGGAGTGCAGGGAAAACCCGCCACAAACGTGCCGAACACCCTCCCGAACTGCTGGAAAAACCACGTCGAACATGCTGGAAAAAGCCGACGAGCCTCCGATCACAGCGCCGACCAGCTGCCGGAAAAAGCTGACAAGCTGACAAACAGGGTAAACCCCCCCCCCAAACACACAGTACAGAAAAAAGAAAAAAACTGACAAAAATATCCCAAAAAATGCCTAAAAGATCTTAAAAGATCTATAAATAAAGAGACTTTTTACTGCAGATTAAAATAATAAACGGTTTATTAGATATTGAGTAAAATGGGAATATTTTTTAACATTGAAGCCTATGAGATTCGCCTGATTAAACCTGCCGAATGAGACCACCGAACAGCAGGACACTTTGGCAACTTTTCTCTGCTGTTCAGTGTCTCTGAATAGATTAACCATTGCTTTTCTGTGAGGGATTTCACTGCCGTCAAACAGGCACCGTTCTTGTAGGGAGGGGTTGAGTTATTAAGCGATTTGATCGTGAACATCAGTATTTTAAACTGTATCCTAAAACGTACAGGAAGCCAAAGGAGGGACCGGCAGAGTGGGGAGGTACGAGTGGTGTGTCTCGTGAGAAAAATAAACCTGGCACTTGAATTCATTAGAGGTTGCAAAGGGGCAATGCGGGCGTTGCGGAGGCCAATAAGGAACGAGTTTTAGTAATCAAGTCGTGAAACAATAAGAACATGAACCAGCACCTTAGCAGTATCTTGCGTCAGAAAGGGGCGGACACGGGCAATGTTCTTGAGTTGATAGTAAGAGGAGTTGGTCACTGTCTTGACGTGTAATATATCCATTACCAATATTGGATGTGTTTGCTCTGAAATACCTGTGTAGCAAAGTCATTTACAGGAATATCTGCAAGCAGCTTGATCCGCACTGTCACAGAGTACGTGTACACGTGTAAAGTCCACTTCGGACACGCTAACTTTTAATTAAAGTTCTTTTTTTCTCCTTTGTTTATTTAATTCATTATTTTTAAAGTGAAATTATTTTTAGGCCCTTTTTTTATTTTCACAGGTAATTTAGGCCCTGGGTTACTAATGTATAGAAGGAGTTGTATATAAGCGTCTGCTAATCAGACATCATTGGATTAATCCCTAAAGTGCCCATGAACATGCTCATTAATCATGACATTGATCCCTCCATGCCATCTCTATTCTCCAGCTGTCTGTAGGAATTTTACACACAATTAAATACACCAGGTCTATTTACTAATTGAATGATTTTCTGTCACTTCTCTGACTTCCAGTTGTGCTGAAAACAGCTATGCATTGCATGATTAAATTAAATGGGGTATACCAGCCAGCCATACGATAAACATTGCATTAGCCTATGCTCGACAAGGGGTTACATTAGAATCAAAGGCTCAGACTGAAGATCTCTAGGTGGAATTAAGATGAATGTAAAATAGGAAAGAATATTCCCATAGTAATCCAAATCCTAAAAATTCCTAGCCGTATTAGCATCACACCATGTGCATGGCTCTGAAAGGCTTATTGCCAGAGAGCATTAACCCCTTAAGGACCAAGGGTCTTTAAAGTCACTGCATTTATGACATAACAGTTACGTCAATGGGCCTAAGGGGTTAAAGGTAGAGATGTGCATTCATTTCAGAAATATTCGGAATTCGGAACGAAATTTGATAATTCGCATTCGGAACTACTTCCGAATAACAAATCGATACGATACGAATACGAAAACGAAACGATATGATATGAAACTAAACGAAATGGTATATAACAAATTTATTTCGTTTTACACTGAGTCATCATCATCAAAGAAAAATTTGAATAAATGATATCAACTATCGAATTTGAATGTACCAAATTTTTTTAACCCCTTCCCTGCTGAGCCATTTCACGTCCGTGTGCTGAGTAGGGATGAGCCGAACACACCGAACAATTTCAAAAGTTCGAGTTCGGACGCGAACACGATCCAAACTCAATGCAAGTCAATGGGACTCGAACGTTCAATTTTTAGAGTGCCCTGCAAGAGGGCATATATGCAAGATATTTTCCATAAAAGGTGTATGGGGGTCCGGGTAGTGCCCTGGAGGACAGGAAACAAGGAAAAAAGTTTTAAAAAACACGTTTTTAAAGGAACAGTGATTTTTCCATGAAATAAAGGTTAAAAACAAAAAGGAAAAATTCCTTTGAATATCGTGCCTAGGAGGTCCCCATGACCTGCCTGTGAAGTGGCGGATTTGTCGGATGTATAGAAACATTTAAAAAGAAAAAAATGTCATTTCAAATGACGGTAAATGTTTTTCCTTTAATCTATTCATAAACAACTGCTTGGGGCGGCAGCCTGTATGAAAAGAGGAGACATTTTAGGACACACAGAACAAGTTTAGTGATTTTTTGGCTAAATTATGGTAAAACGTATGCAGACTTTGGCAGAAAGTAACAACAGGTGCATTAAAATTGGACCTTTGGTGCCAGCTAGTGCCTTCACACCGTAACCCCTCTGAGGCATTGTGGAAGAGTGCAGGGGTGGACTCTGCATTCAAATATTAAAATGTTTGGAATCTGGTACACGCGTCGGTGGCAGTGCACCCAAATATTGGGCCTTTGGTGCCAGCTAGTGCCTTCACACCGTAACCCCTCTGAGGTATTGTGGAAGAGTGCAGGGGTGGACCCTGCCGTCAAATATTAAAATGATATGAATCTGGTACATGCGTCAGTGCCTTCACACGCGTGTACCCTTCTCAAGCACGTGGTACTCAAGTGTCTGATGTCTTTCCCACGCTTGATCCTCTTCCGACATAGCTTACAAATAGCAAATCTGCAGTCTGCTGCACATATCGGGAAGAACTCCCAGAAAGCAGAGATCCTGGACGTGCGCTGCGAGACAACAGTGCTCTGCACCTGAACAGCTCTGACATCTGATGCCTTAGACTGGCTACGGTTGCTCATAGAGGACGTTCTGCCTCGTTTTTGTTGTGCCGCCTCCTCCTCCCTTGACTCCTCTGTTCGATCAGGCACCCAGGTGGAGTCAGTGACCTCATCATCATTGTCATCACCCCCTATCTCCTCGTCACTGGAGCCAGCTTGGCAGTGTGCTGCAGCTGCTGGGGGAACATGAGTGCCAGTTCTTTGTGTGTCACTGGCACCCCCTCCCTCTAGGCTGATTATACTCCCTTCTTCAACCTCAGAGATTGAATCAGAGCACTGGAGTTGCTGCACATCCTCAAGCAGCATGTCACTGTCACTGTAGTCAAACAATTCAGCTGACTCCTCTATGTATGCTAGTGAGGCTATGGCAGGAGTATAGAGGCTGTGGACATGGAGGCTGAATTAGATGTTTTGGCAGCTGAGGTGGACTGTAAACCACTACAAGCCTGGCTGGCAGAGGACTCGGAGGATGAGGATGGCCTGGTTAGCCAATCCTGCAAATACTCTGTATGTTGCTGCTGCTTAAGACGGCTTGCACCAGTTAGAAACAAGGACAAGCGTGCCCTGCAGAGGATGCACCACGTCCACGATGACCAGGGGCACAGCCTTCTGACACAGAGGCTGCTTGCCCTCTTATCTGTGTCTGGGAGCGTCTGCCTGTCCTTTTTGGTCTTTCTGAAATGGTGAGTGATATATAGATTAAAGATATACAGATTTTCCAGATCAATGCTATATGTCAGTGATACACCCTGATAGCTGACAACACCCAGATTCTACTCTGAATAGATAAACAGATGAACTCTGATTAAACTGTGTTATTGTATGGTATCTAGAATTAGATTGACGATATACAGATTTTCCAGAACAATGCTATAAATCAGTGATACAGCCTGATAACCTGGAAGCAGCTGGCAGTGCCAACACCCAGATTACAATTCCCAGATATCTGCTAGAAGTATGTGGGACCCCCTGATAGCTGGCAGTGAGAAGACACAGATTTAAATTCCCAGATATCTGCTAGACGTCTGGGAGACCCCAATAGCTGGCAGTGAGAAGACACAGATTATAAACTCCCCCCTAAATTCCTGGACAACTTCAACCCAATGTGATGCTATTTGCAATCTTGATTTCTCTTTCAGCACACACCCCAAACTCAGTCAGGGGTTGTAGCAGGCCCTTGCAGAGAGCAATTGCAAATGCTGTCGCAACCCTAATAAATGAGTCACTGGCGACTGGATACATACCCAAGCTCTGGAAGACTGCAAGAGTGGTACCTATCCATAAAAGTGGTGACAGTACTTTGGTATCCAACTACCGTCCGATATCGTTGCTCCCTGTAATGTCAAAAGTCTTGGAAAAATGCGTCTACGCACAATTATGTGATTATTATCAATATTGGAACTACTTAACCCCGGATCAATCAGGCTTTCGTCCACTCAACTACAACCGCCCTTTTAAAAGTCTGCAATGATATCCAAGCTGGGATGGAACAAGGAAACCTAACTGGAGCCATCTTCCTTGATTTTGCCAAGACCTTTGACACGGTAGACCATGGCATCTTGTTAGAAAACTTAAAAACTCTGGCATTGGTGATCGCACGCTAACCTGGTTTCAATAATATGTATCCGACCGATCACAATATGTGTCAATTTCTGGCAGCTCCTCCCTCCCGCTCCCAGTCACTTGCGGTGTACCCCAAGGCTCAATACTAGGCCCCCTGCTATTCACAATATTCATAAATGATCTGCCCAACGTCTGCAAAGCCTCAACTGTACATATGTACGCAGACGACACTGTAATCTATACCAGCAAACCAAATCTCCTGCAGCTGGAGGCCGTGCTGCAAGAACAATTCACAGAGGTAGAAAAGTGGATCAAAAACAACAAACTTTTTAAAATACTGACAAAACTGTAACGATGCTCTTTGGAACAGCACCTAAACTACACAAATTGCAAAATCCCCATCTATGTGTTGGGACAAAATCAAATGGCACGCTGACCACAGTCACTTCTCTCAAATATCTAGGTAAGTGGTTGTACCCTAATCTATGCTTTGGCCCCCACAATGAAAAACTCTCATCTAAACTTTACCCCAAACTAGGTGCCCTGTACAGAAACAAATCCTACCTGAGTCCCGCGGTAAGAAAGCAGTTAAAAGAGCTAAACTGGCCATCGCTGGAATCCAGACGCACCCTTCACCTTTCCAGCCTGGTGTTTAAGAGCATTTCTGGGAAGCTGCCACCCTACCTGAATAGACTGCTTCCCCCAGCAGCTCCCTCATCCTATAACCTCTGATCCAGGACCAGCACCTTACTTGCAATACCACAATACAAAAAGACAGTGGCTCGGTCCTCATTTTCCTACAGAGCACCACAATTATGGAATAACCTCCCAGACACCATCAAATCTTCCCCCAGTCTTAAGTCACTCAAGAGCTCCTACACTAATATACCTCAATACAGAATGCACCTGTAAACATGTAACCTAGTGACTATATTTCCTACATATTTATTTTCTGTTAATCTGTATATTTGTGTTGTTTTTTTAATATCTTGCATTGTATTACTTTGTATTTCTGTAACTGTAACACTTCAATGTTCTTGAACCCAGGAGATACTTGAAAATGAGAGAAATCTCAATGTATCCTTCCTGGTAAAATCCTTTATAAATAAATAAATAAATTCCCAGATATCTGCAAGATGTCTGTGAGAACCCAATAGCTGGCAGTGAGAAGACACAGATTACAATTCCCAAATATCTGCTAGAATTATGTGAGACCCCAATAGCTGGCAGTGAGAAGACACAGATTACATTTCCCAGATATCTGCTAGAAGTATGTGGGACCCCTGATAGCTGGCAGTGAGAAGACACAGATTACAATTCCCAGATCTCTGCTAGAAGTCTGTGAGAACCCAATAGCTGGCAGTGAGAAGACACAGATTACAATTCCCAAATATCTGCTAGAAGTCTGTGAGACCCCAATAGCTGGCAGTGAGAAGACACAGATTACAATTCCCAGATATCTGCTAGAATTCTGTGAGACCCCAATAGCTGGCAGTGAGAAGACACAGATTACATTTCCCAGATATCTGCTAGAATTCTGTGAGACCCCAATAGCTGGCAGTGAGAAGACACAGATTACATTTCCCAGATATCTGCTAGAAGTATGTGGGACCCCTGATAGCTGGCAGTGAGAAGACACAGATTACAATTCCCAGATATCTGCTAGAATTCTGTGAGACCTCAATAGCTGGCAGTGAGAAGACACAGATTATAATTCACAGATATCTGCTAGATGTCTGTGAGACCCCAATAGCTGGCAGTGAGAAGACACAGATTACAATTCCCAGCTATCTGCTAGAAGTATGTGGGACCCCCTGATAGCTGGCAGTGAGAAGACACAGATTAGAATTCCCAGATATCTGCTAGAAGTATGTGGGACCCCCTGATATCTGTGTCTACTCACTGCCAGCTATCAGGGGGTCCCACATACTTCTAGCAGATATCTGGGAATTGTAATCTGTGTCTTCTCACTGCCAGCTATCAGGGGGTCCCACATACTTCTAACATATATCTGGGAATTGTAATCTGTGTCTTCTCACTGCCAGCTATTGGGGTCCCACATACTTCTAGCAGATATCTGGGAATTCTAATCTGTGTCTTCTCACTGCCAGCTATCAGGGGGTCTCACAGACTTCTAGCAGATATCTGTGAATTGTAATCTGTGTCTACTCACTGCCAGTTTACAATTCACAGATATCTGCTAGAAGTCTGTGAGACCCCAATAGCTGGCAGTGAGAAGATACAGATTACAATTCACAGAAATCTGCTAGACGTCTGTGAGACACACTAAAAGAACAATCTCCTCTCACTCCTGCAAAAAAAACACGTGCTAGGGCTGCGGGGAAGCCTTATATAGTGTGCTGCGGGACGCAGCTCTGTGAGCCCATGATTGGGCAAAATTTGCCCAATCAGGACTCTGAGCCCTGATTGGCATAGTCTTGCACCTGTCTTGCACCTGACCTGTGGTGAGGTGCAAGGCTGTAACCAATTACAAGCTTCAGGCCAGTGGAAAGTGCATTGTGGTCCATTGTGGTGCATTGTGGGTGAACACGCGGAGAACACGCGGAAATGTTCAATGTTCGCCGAACGGCCATACGGGCAATGTTCGAATCTAACTCATGTTCGGATCGAACTGCCAGCCCATCCCTAGTGCTGAGCTCAGTTTTACCGGTTTCACTCATCATGTTTAAACGCGATTTGAAGCCACATTTTACTATATGACCCAGACATATTATATATCATTCTTTCCGTCAGACTCCGTAGATTCATAATATATCATTATTATATGTACAGTAATGGCCGAAATTGTTGGCACCCCTAAAATGTTTCCAGAAAATCAAGTATTTCTCACAGAAAAGTATTGCAGTAACACATGTTTTGCTATAGACATGTTTATTCCCTTTGTGTGTATTGGGACAAAACAAAAAAAGGGAGGAAAAAAAGCAACTTGGACATAATGTCACACAAAACTCCAAAAATGGGCTGGACAAAATTCTTGGCACCCTTTCAAAATTGTGGATAAATAAGATTGTTTCAAGCATGTGATGCTCCTGTAAACTCACCTGGGGCAAGTAACAGGTGTGGGCAATATAAAAATCACACCTGAAAGCAGATAAAAAGGAGAAAAGTTCCCTTAGTCTTTGCATTCTGTGTCTGTGGGTGCCACACTAAGCATGGACAACAGAAAGAGGAGAAGAGAACTGTCTGAAGACTTGAGAACCAAAATTGTGGAAAAATATCAACAACCTCAAGGTTACAAGTCCATCTCCAGAGATCTAGATTTGAAGAGAAAAATTGATGAAAGGTTGCAACGCAGGATAGTCCGGATGGTGGATAAGCGCCCCCAAACAAGTTCCAAAGAAATTCAAGCTGTCCTGCAGGCTCAGGGAGCATCAGTGTCAACGCAAACTATCCGTCGACATTTAAATTAAATGAAATGCTATGGCAGGAGACCCAGGAAGACCCCACTACTGACACAGAGACATAAAAAAGCAAGACTACAGTTTGCCAAAATGTACTTGAGTAAGCCAAAATCCTTCTGGGAAAACATCTTGTGGACAGATGACACCAAGATAGAGCTTTTTGGTAAAGCACATCATTCTACTGTTTACCGAAAACGGAACGAGGCCTACAAAGAAAAGAGCACAGTACCTACAGTGAAATATGGTGGAGGTTCAATGATGTTTTGGGGTTGTTTTGCTGCCTCTGGCACCGGGTGCCTTGAATGTGTGCAAGGCATCATGAAATCTGAGGATTACCAAAGTATTTTTGGTCGCACTGTAGAGCCCAGTGTCAGAAAGCTGGGTTTGCGTCTGAGATCTTGGTTCTTCCAGCAGGACAATGACCCCAAACATTTTTTGTTTTGTTCCAATACACAAAAAGGGAATAAACATGTGTATAGCAAAACATGTGTTACTGCAATACTTTTCTGTGAGAAATACTTGATTTTCTGGAAAAATGTCTGGGGTGCCAACAATTTCGGCCATGAAAATGCAATAAAATTAGAATTTTTAATCATCTACAGCATGTAAAGTGTTTTTTCACAATTTATCAGACGAGCCTTTGCGTTTATATTTTCTATGGGTTGCGCTTGTTAAAAAAATTTGAAATGGGGATTCGTTCAAATTTTTTGGGGGGAATTACGTGATTTTTAGCAAACGCAACCCATAGAAAAAAATAATTACTGCAGCATCATTGTTTACATTATAATTGAACTGGGAACAATATTGCTGCACTAATAAAAAGCACACACATAAAAAAAACACTTTTTTAAAAATTTATTTTTAGTTATTTTTTATTTATTATTTTTATTAATTTTGTTTTATTTGTAACATGGTCATGTTTGATATCATTTGAAAGGCCATGCTCTGGCCTTTCAAATGACACCATGCATGACCCTCTAGTTCAAAGGAACCCCCTATCTCCACCAGGGTATTTTCTTGGGAAATCCCCGGGCAGCTAGTGGTTCCCCGGCTAACTGACATCATCACGCCATGCGCAATGACGTCGGGTGCAGCCGAGGGGGGACCCGGAGGTGGAGCCGTCATCCAAGATGGCAGACCCCAACAGAGTGAGATCGCGATCAGGTGCAGAACGGCGGACAAATCGCGATCCGGCACTTAATGGGTTAAAGATAGACATCGCTTTCAAAGGCAGACACTGCCCTTCAAAGTGGTGCTTGTCTTTGTCTTGTACACCCTCCTGATCAGGAGGGAGAGGGATCCGAAAGGATCGCCCCCTCCCTTCAGGCGACCTTCCGGCTTTGCCGGTGGGTTGCCTGAAAATGACATCATCGCGTCCGACGTCCATTACGGCGGGGGGGGGGTCTATAAAAGCAGCGTCTGACTTCAAGGAAGTGAGAACGCCGCGGGACCCCAGACCAGAGAAGTGAGTATCTCTTTGACCCCCCCGCCGAGCGGAAGACGTGTGGGGAACGTCCTCTGCATACAGCGGGTGGCAATGAGGACGTTTCCCACACGTCTTCCGTGGACGGCCGGGTCCCATAAAAACATCAGGCCAGAGAGGTGAGTATTGGCGGTTAAAGGACCATGATGTACATAGTACGTCATTGGTCCTTAACTACTTTGCTGCTAAGGACGCGTTCAGCGCGTCCTGCCAAGTGTCCTCCTGTGCTACGGATGCGCTGAGCGCATCCTAGCACAGGAGACAGCAATCAGCCGGGATTCCGGCTGATTGCTGGCCCCTCCGGTGCAGGCTGACATCTAGCATGTCAGCCCAGCACTCCGGGACCCCGGGGGGGGGAGATAGATGTCATTGCGGCGGCGCGACGACATCTATTTCAGGCACCCCCGCGAGTGCGGAGGAGGTGCCTGAAAGGGAGGGGGGAGTCCTTCAGACCTCCCTCCTGATCGCGGGGGATCAGAGGCTGAAGGCAGGCACGGTTTGGAAGGGCACAGCCTGCCCTTCCAAACCGTGCCTGCCTTTAACCCCTTGGGTGCCAGATCACGATTCGGCGCGGAAAAGCGCCAAATCGTGATCCTCTCCCGGAGCTGGCCGACATCTTGGATGTCAGCTTCCGGGAATGCCCCCTGACGACTGGTATAGCACGATGACACCAGTCCTGGAGTTAACCCCTAACTGCCACCAATGGTGGAGATAGGGGTTCCAATGACCCCCCCTATCTCCCGATCCGTGGCAGCTAGGGGTTAATGAGCATGGCCTTTCCAATGATACCAAACATGACCATGTAAAAATTAAAGAAAAAAAATATATATTAAAAAAAATAATAATAAAAAAGAACAAGTTTTTTTGTTTCATTTGTTAATGCAGCAATATTGTTCCCATTTCAATTATAATGTGAACAATGATGCTGCACTAACGATTTTTGTATGCAGTGCGTTTGTTAAAAATAGCGAAATTTTCCCCAAAACAAAATGTAACGAGTCCCCATTTCTAATTTTTTTAACAAACGCACCCCATAGAAAATATAACCACAAATGCTCGCATGTTAAAATGTGAAAAAAAACACTTTACAAATTGTAAATTATTGAAAATTCTAATTTTATTGCATTTTTTTGTTATAATATACAAACAGGACATGACATATACATATAATAATGACATATTATGAATCTGCCGAGTCTGCCGGAAAGAACGATATATAATATGTCTGGGTCATATACTAAAATAAGTCTTCAAAACACGTTTAAACATGATGAGCGAAACCGGTAAAAATTAGCTTAGCACAGAGGCGTAAAATGGCTCAGCAGCGAAAAGGGTTAAGGGGTCAATGACTGTCTAAATAGCATTGACTAAGAACTTTTACATTTAAGTTGACATTTCCTAGTTAGAACATTAAAATGTCCAACTTATCAGCAAGTCAGTGAGGCGTAAAAATCCATTCATCTACATATTTCAACATTTGAATTTTCTCAGAAATCAACATATCAATAATTCTGAATAGAAATCTACAAACCCAATATTTCCTTGAAAAGTATAGCCAGGAGAGCCTATATTTGATCTGAATTTTTATCGGGAATCGAAGTGCTGGTAAACCCGCATTTGATTCTCCCGAGCAGAAAAATGGCTGAAAATGGTACCGATTTCAGTCGTCATGCCGAATTAACTCGAGCCCCTGGTTTCAGGGCCTGCCACTCCATGGAGCGGGGTGGAGCAGCCGCTCCAGGCAGCACTTTGTCAGGGGCAGCATTTTTCTGCTTTTTCAAAGGCCACCAGCCCGGACACAGCTGTAGGACAGTGTTCCGTTGAAAACCAAGCCGTGCCTGCCCCTCCGGCACATGACTGCCCCTTTCAGCGGGCCAGCGCCCACCCATTTCTGCAGGCATGGAGGCCATCAGCTTAAGTTTTACACGTGATGCAGCCTGGCTGTGGTCTCTCCTGCAGCGCAGTGTGCCTGTGAGATGGATCGAGGTGATTAGAGCCTGTCACGTGACACGCGGCAGGGCTCTGATGGCGTAGGCAAGCGCGTGCCTTTAAGTGAATCCTGGGGAACCATGAGGCTGCTGAGGAGGCAGGCCTGGCTTGATTTCATACAGGAGAATCTGTGCCCCCCACCGTGTGTGTTATGGAGGTTCCCCTCCCGATCTCCACTCCTCACAGGGTCATGTTGCTGCCCCCATAATGCACTGCCAGCTCCTCTGTCCTGGTTGAGGGAAGGCCTGGACAGGCACCCTATCCTAGAGTCCTGAGGGAGCTGCCGATTGAGGGCTGCACGGGCCCAGATTGAAGACAATATGCAGCTCCTTTACAGCCTGCACAGCATGATGGGAGCTGTAGTTAGTTGTTAATAGCTGGGGGGATCTGCTTTTCATGGACCTGGCAAAATAAATAAATAGATTTGCTAAAATAAATAAATAAATCACATTTTTACCTTTCTAAACTGGGGGGGGGGGGTTAGTATGGAGCTGCCAGGGTTTGATGGGGGAATTACAGAAATGACTAGGACGCCGCATTTTAATGCCGCTTTATGGCTTTTACCCCCCCCCCCCCCCAGTATTTCCTGAATTATTAAATCATGGTGAAAAAAATAGCATTTTCCTAATTCATTTCATACCTTCAGTGAGGCGCTACCTATTTAAAGGAACACCCTATGAAATATAATCAACAGTAATTCTGTGCCCTCCGGAGTAATTAACCCTTTAGCTGCTGAGGCATTTCCCACCTCTGTGCTGAGCTAATTTTTACCTGTTTTGCTCATCATGTTTAAACGTGTTTTGAAGGCTTATTTTAATATATGACCCAGACATATTATATATCGTTCTTTCCGTCAGACTCGGCAGATTCATAATCCATAGCACAGGAGAACCCCTTGGCTGTACGCGCTGAGCTCGTCCATAGCAGCCAAGTGGTTAATCTTCTGCGTCTCCCCGTTACCGGCTGTGTTATGTGTGTGTGTGACTCCATGTGTGTGACTGTGGAAGTGTGTATGTGGAAGTGTGTGTGTGTGTATATGTGGAAGTGTGTGTGTCTGTATGTGGATGTGTGTGTGTGACGGTATGTGGATGTGTGGGACAGTGGGCCGTGCTATGTGGCGGTCTGTGATATGCTCATACACACCATGTTTTGGGGGGGGGCAGCAATTCATCCTTCGCTCCAGGCAGCACAGTGGCTTGGGCCGGCCCTGTATGGTTTGGTCTCATCTATAGACCTCACTGTAGAAAGATGTGTTTTATTCTATCTCCTGATTATATTATAAATCAGTCACAGTAGTTGATATTAGGAAATTATATGTGTAGTTGTCATCGCCCAATGACATATTCGTCTTTTGAGTTTTTGTGAACCAGTTAGAAACTTCCACGCAGGTATAATCAGGGTTGCAGATAGCTGAAGTCACAGAAGAAATAACTTTGGGTAATATATGCACGCAAGTGTCTGTAATTAGATATACTCATAAATATTCATATACATGTTCCTAATTTTGGAGAACAGAAGTGAATGAACTGATTAATCAATTGATTGTATTTGATTGAGCGTAAAGGAAAAAGAAAAAAAAGATTTAACCAAAACAGAATGCAAATTTTTCTTTCAATTTATATCATTATTTCTTTACCATGACCCTGAACCGGGAATAAACCTGCGTACAGTATAAACCATTCAATTTGCATATTGTACTGTAAATATATGTAAAAGTAGAAAAATAAGCCATATTTACATATTATTACAGGTCAAAATTGCTATAGTGATATCTTGTTGCTACGCAATAAAAGCATATTAAAGTAACATAAAATATGGATTAATAATAGAATCAAGAAAGTCTTTAGTAGAATGTTGGATGCAGAGGAAAGTCCAACCAAAACGCTGGGGAATCGATTTGTAATGCTGTTTTACATATAGACAGAGAGCAGGATGTGTAGGTCTTTTGTGTCATTACAGCTACAGTAAAGGTGTTATTCAATAAGAGCCAACCTTGCCACCGATAGGCACTGAACGGTGAATTCCCCCATACAGTGCAATTTCGTGGCAATGTCGGCTATTCAGAAACCAGGCGATTCATCAAATTTTGGAGATACTTTTGTAACCCTTTCCAGCTTCATGCAAGTCAACAATTCTTGATCATAGGTCTTCTGAGAGCTCTTTTCTGCGAGGCATGGTTCACATCAGGCAGTGCTTCTTGAAACCAGTAAACCCAAAACTGGTGTGTGTTTTAAAGGGCAGGACAGCTTTCAGCAACACATCCAATAATATCACACTGGTTGGACTCAAGGTTGGCTCACTCCTGGCTCCAATTAGCTCTTGGAGAAGTCATTAGGCTAGGGGTTCACATACTTTTTCCACCCTGCACTGTGAATGTTTACATGTTCTGTTCAATAAACACATGAAAACATATAATGTTTGTGTTGTATTATTTTAAGCAGACTGTGTTTTTCAAATTGTTGTGACTTAGATGAAGATCAGAGCACATTTTATGACCAATTCATGCAAAACTCCATGTAATCCCAAAGGGTTGACATACTTTTTCTTGCCACTGTATGTGTTGTCTAGGGTACCCGGGTACTATGTTCAACTGGCCAGTGAACAAAAAGAGCAATCTTCGACTAGTCACCGTTGGGGCCCTGTAAATTTAAACAATATTGCAGCATGCGTTTCTGTTTTGGAACTGTGGCCTGGGAGGCCTCTCACCCAACCGATGAATGAAACTGTCCAGCGCTCGATGCCTCGACCAAAAGATCTTCTCCACTTTGTACTGGGACTCCGTGCCACTGAATCTGCTCCCTGCTTGCTAAATCTCCGCAACTGGAACAACCGATCCGCCGCCTGCACTCCCAATCGATCGGTGCGGCCTCCTACCGCAGGGTCCTGCCGGAACCAGCTTTTCCTCCAGACCTCTCAGCTCTGCGCAGGTAGGTCCCAACACGATTACTGTCCCGATCTCCAGCACCAGTAAGACAGCGTCTGTACTTCGGCCTGGTTGCGATCCCTGACAGCTCCAACGTGCGTCCTCCACCTTTCACTGCTCCGCTCACTCTCCTCCTGCCTTGCACGAGGCTGCTGATCTCTTTCCTCTTCCTGTACCACCCACTTCCTGTCCTCACGCAAAGGGTGATGGGAGATGGAGTCCGCTCTGTCCAGCATATTCCACAATGTCTGTGTATTCCAGCATGGCCCTTTCCATCTGTTATACACTGGTTCCCCCTAGTGGCCATAATAATTCAATGCACCACAATATAGTTGTTAAAGCAGCGCTACACTCTCCCCCCCTAAACTCTTGGGTCCCTCCAAGAGAGTGTAACAGATACATAACAATGCAATATTTACATTAATCAATACATTCCGGTTCAGTAGCAGACATATAATGGGTCAGATATACATCCTTAAACTGACTCATTTCTCTAACTACCTCAGCTAGCGTAGCAGACACTTCGGGCAGCCTTCGCACAGTGGTAACAGCTTCTACAGTGCTATGTCCCGGTGAATCATAGGTAAGTCTCTGAGGGGGCTGGATCAAATGTTTGGACTCCGGTTCAGTCGTCTCCTCTTCGGGTGGAAGTGCCACATTTACAGGCTCAATTCTCTCATCTACAGCTGGAGCAGACACCTCCTCTGAGTATGAACCTTCCAGTGAAGGCATAGAACTGTAATCTATAGATGCATCTTCTGGAATTACAGGAACTTCTGATGTCTCAGGTACTTCAAACCTGAATTCAGGAGCCTCAGGACTCAGGTTACTTTCACACCGTTCAGAAACTGGAATGACTTCTTCAGGCTCAGGCGGGCACACCCAGTCCAGACAAAAACCTCCTTCTTCACTGTTCCTCACTTTCTTCAACAACCCGTGCCTGCTGAGATTGAGTAACAGGAGCCGAACGAGGAACAGGCGGGTTCGGCAAAGAAAGTTCGTCTCTAACTGGTATCCTTACAGCTTCTCTCAAAGGTAACAGATGATTCCGGTGCCAGTTCTTTAGAGGCCCAGCCTTTCCGTCTGGCCGGATTTGGTAAACTGGCAGACCAGGCAGTTGTTTGCAGACAATGTAAGCTTGAGAACTCCATCTATCCGCCAGCTTGTGCTTTGCAGAAACCCCCAAGTTCTTCAACAAAACCCTCAAAACCCTTCAACAATCACCGGGTTGTAGGTCTTGTACACGGACTCTCAAGTCGTAGTTCCGCTTATTCCTCTGTTCTCTGCCCTCTGAAGTCAAACGGGCCTGTTCAAACTCGGAAGCCAAATTTTTCCGGAGTCTGTCCACATAATTTTTGTGAGAGGCCACAGATGTCTGATCAAGAGATAGTCCAAATGCCAAATCAACTGGCAGCCGAGCTTCTCTTCCGAACATGAGACGGTAAGGTGAGTATCCAGTAGCGTCACTCTCCGTACTGTTATACGCGTGCACCAGTGTAGCTATGTGACGACTCCAATTCTGCTTCTCCCTGTTTGACAGTGTCCAACATATTCAGTAGAGTGCGATTAAATCTTTTTGGTTGAGCATCGCCTTGGGGGTGATACGGAGTAGTTCGGGTCTTTTGAATTCCTAACAGCTCTAGCAATTGCCCAACAAGTCGGCTCTCAAAGTCTCTGCCCTGATCCGAGTGGATTCTCTTTGGTAGGCCATAATGAACAAAAAACTTCTCCATTAAAACCTTTGCCACTGTAGGAGCACGTTGGTCTTTGGTAGAGAAAGCTTGAGCATAACGGGTGAAATGATCAGTCACTACTAAAATATTTCCCTGCCCACTAGCATCAGGCTCTAAGCACAGGAAATCAATGCACACCAAATCTATGGGTCTTGACTTTGCAGGTGGCTCATTGGAGCAGTTCGGGTTGGTAGGGTCTTCCTCTGAATACACCTCAAACACGAATGGCAATAACTTTCAACTTCAGATCTTATACAAGGCCAGTAGAATCGGTCTCGCACCAGTTTAAAAGGGGTGGTTGGGACAACGGGACATCGGTGGTTGGCCGCTCTATCCATTTTTGCAGTAGTAAGGACGTACGTGTAGCGCTGTGCTAAAAATCTTGCTGTGGCAGTACCTATTTTTGGCCACAAGATGGAGACTATCGCAATCAGAGATGCTGGACATTGGGACTACAATAACTGGCATGCTTTGCAAGAAGCCAGGAAGTGGGTGGAGACTGGAGTCTTACATCCTCTGCCTCATGGAGAAAGTTCCAGAGCGCGCCAGGGGATGAGAGAAAGCAGACGCACTGAGGAGACCGCTGGAGGAGCTAGGCCAAAGCCCGAGGGAGACCTGTAATTCCTATTTGGGTCACTCAACCTGAGGAGAAGGAGGCTTGCCAGTACCCAGACAACGGCTGCAGACCGGGGGAATCGAACGGAGAGCAGGCGGGGAGCTGGACAAGCTGCATGAAGGTAGACAACGGATCCGGCCGCTAGGATCCCCAGTCAAAATCGGGTGGAGAGACGTCCTGGGTCAGCGGAGCCTAAAGCAGTCATCAGATGGGTGAGAGGCCTCCAAGGCTGTTTGTATGATTAAAGGACGCTCTGCTGTTTTTCTCTTTTAAGTTTACAGGGCCCCAACTGACTAGTCGAAGACTTTCCTTTAATAATTTCACTGGCCAGTTGAACAGTAGCCCAGGTAACACACACACAGATACACTTCTTACATTCTGGAACTTAACTTGTACAGGACTCATTTCCTTTTACGAATCGGAACGGGGGTTAAAAGACAAAGATACGTTCCGAATACATTTTTCTCTTTTTCCGCTGCGCGTTTGCCGTAATACGAAAGGGATTGTATGTTTGGGGTTTTCGCTACGGGTCCCTTTTTCTGAACTATCGGGAAATTGCATTGCTTTTATGTTCGGTTGTGAATATTTTATTTTCCGAAATACGAAGCCTTGTGTTTCGTTTCTTTTCCGCTACGCGTTTTACCGGGATACGAAAATACTGTAATAATACTTGTGAATACCGTGTTTCAACATCTGCTCAAATATTTTAGTAAACTATATAAATATAAAAACTCACAACTGTGTTGGAGTATATTTATTCCCTAGTGCGGGGAGACTGACCCGTGGTTCATTTTCAGCGGCTCCTCCGGGAGTGAGCGCTACACGTGGGGGCTCGTCCGGGATCCAGTCTCTGGAAAAACCGCATCTAAAGGGTTAAATATGGATCCAGACACTGTTGCCGAGTGGTGTGGGGAGTATAGTAGCCAGTCGGAATGTTGTATAGTCATGGATATTCCAGCAGACACTTGGGCTGAAGATCAGATTCGCCAGGCCGTGGCCACGCTAGCACCAGATCATCGGGGGTTTATCCTGGACATTGAAAAAAAAACCAGATACCTCTCACATGTATGTTCTTCTCGAATGGAGAAAGGGTGTTCCGCCATGTTTTCAGGGCACGAGCGTGAAACCTGGCCGAAGAGGTGGAAGTCCAACTAATTAAGCCAAGTACGCCACGTGGTGAATCCGCAAGTGTTCCCGTGCCTAGTCCGTTGGCCATGATTGGGCCTGAATTTATCGTGGCTATTGGAGATCTACTGGCTAAATGTCAGAAAACAAGCCCTCCTCACACTAACTTCGGTTATCGACGGTTAAGAAATTTTACAGGAAACGTACCAACTCCGGCGGGAGAAGAAACCTTTGAAGAATGGGTGGAAACAGGCGATGCAGGCTCTGGATGAGTGGGATATCCCTGAGGCCCAGAAAAAGCAAAGGATTACCGAGAGCTTAAAGAGACCTGCGTCAGAGAAGCGGTGAGAAACCTGAAACTGAGCAGAAAAGATTGTACTGCTTTAGATTACTTGAACGTTCTTGAAGAAGTTTTTGGACGAACCGAAAAGGCGGCCAAACTGGTATATCAGTACGAACACACCTATCAGAGAAGAGGTGAGAGAATGACCGAGTACATGAGGCGCCTGGATAAGATTCTACACCAGATACTCCTGAAGAAAGGGGCCGAACCGGCCGAAGTAGATAAGATCCGAATAAAACAGATCCTGAGGGGCTCTCAACCTCTAGATCCAGTGATGATGCAGCTGAGAAGCAGAGCAGGTAGCCAAGAGTTAAAGTACCTGGAACTGATTCGGGTTGTGCGAGAGGAAGAGGCTTTGCTAGAAGAGAAATCTTTCAGGCGGGGGGAAAGGGCGTATGCACAACCTGTGAGACATAGCGGCGGCCTGCAGCCTGAAAGCGACTCTCTAGATACCTATGGGTCTGATGAGGACGAACAAGAACACCTAGTTGGTTTTAAATCTACAGAGAGGGCTGCTAAAGAATCAAACCTCCCTGAACGGGATGAATTGTCCAAAACCGTCCAGAAAGTTCAGGAAGCTCAAGTTGAATTGCAACAAGCACATGCGGAACTGTGCCTGGTATTGATGAAGGTGACAGAAATGCAGGCAGAAATGCAGAAATTCCTCACAGGTATGCAGACGACGGAAGTTGCTGTGGCGTCTGGTCCAAATCTTTTAACCAACTCTCAACAAGCAACTACGTCTCCGCTCTCTAAGAAGAGATGTTTCGGGTGTGGAGAAATGGGCCATTTCCGCGCACAGTGCAAAGGCCGGAAGCCTGAGAAGGATAGAGTCAAGGGACTGTTGGAAGCCCTGGAAGGACTGTTATCTACCTCACCGGCGGGAAACGCCAGAGGGCACCAGTAAAGGAGCAACCTGAGTGCCCGAGGGTTGAACCCCGCTCCAGAAACCAAGCAAAGACTAAGAGGGCGAGGAGGCCCAAAGCCGAGCCAATTGTAGAGCCTGCCAGGACTGAGAGAGTCACTCCCTTAGCATCCGGGTCTACGTCATGGGGAGGCAATGCACACCCAAAACCTGCACGGGCCAAGAAAAAGGCCAGGGTACAGCAAACTGGGTCTAAGCGTCCGGATACCGCCACCAAATTCCTGACCAACTGATAGGTCCTTCTCCTATTGTGCCAATCCAAGTGGAAGGAGTCTACACCAAAGCCCTGTTAGATTCAGGGGCTCAAGTGACATTGATCTACAGAGACTTCTACGAGAAACACCTAAAGCACATTCCTTTGCAAGAATTGAAGGATTTGGAAATATGGGGTATCGGCACTGAGAAACTCCCTTATGACGGGTACCTGCAAGTAAAGTTGGAGATTGGATCTGAAGTCATCGGGCAGTCTGGGGGTTGTGATGCATTGGCCATTGTGTGTCCTCGACCCTCGGGTGCGAACAGAAGCTCCCTGATAGTGGGGACGAATACTGACCTAGTGCGGCGTCTCCTGACGCCTATCGTGTTGGAAGAAGGTTCAACTCAAGGAGTACACCCAATGTTACGTCCGGTCTATCAGAGGATGGTCGAAGAACGAAAGGCACCTGCCGAAGTGGGAAGACTGTGGAGACTGGGTGGAACGGAGAAGGTTCTGCAAGCAGGAGAAGTAGCGAGCTTCCGGGCTTCAGTCAAGTTGAACGGATCGCAACCCGGTCCCTATGTGATGCTGGGAACCGATTTTGATCATGGGAGTGAAACCGGAGTCGAAGTAATTCCTGAAATAATCTCCACCAAGGCTCTGAAGAGAACACGAGGAAGAGTCTCGGTCAGTGTGTGCAATGTGACGGATTCTCCAGTGGTTCTTAAAGCACGAATGCCTATTGGGCAAGTAGAGTCTGCTACACCCCTCTCTACTGATTCAGGAGGGGGAGAAAGTAAAGAGATTCCAGATGAAAGATTCTACCCCAAGGACGCTCCCATTTCACACCTGAGTGGAAGAAACGTCTTCAGTCTCAAGTCTTAAAGTGGAAGGAATTGTTCTCGAAAGATGAGTTCGATGTGGGCCTGGCTAAGAGTACTGAACATCGTATTCGACTACAAGAAGACAAGCCGTTTCGTGAAAGATCAAGGCGAGTTCCGCTAGGAGACTTAGATGATCTGCGAGAGCAGCTGAACGAATTACAAAGAACCAAGGTGATTCAAGAGTCCAGGAGTCCATATGCATCTCCAATAGTGTTGGTCCGGAAGAAAAATGGTTCTGTGTCCGCTTATGCATAGACTACCGCACATTGAACCGGAGAACCATCCCCGATCAATATGCCACTCCTCGGATTGAAGATGCCCTACAGTGTTTGTCTGGAGCAAAGTGGTTTAGTGTACTAGACCTGCGAAGTGGGTATCATCCAGATACAATGCATCCTGAAAACAGGAGAAAACTGCATTCATCTGCCCACTGGGGTTCTTTGAATTCAACAGAATGCCTCAAGGCCTTAGGGGGGCTCCAGCCACGTTCCAACGGTTGATGGAGAAGACAGTCGGGGATATGAATCTAATCGAAGTATTAGTGTACCTGGATGACATAATTGTGTTTGGGAAGACTCTGGAAGAACATGAGCAACGTCTGGAGAAGGTCTTGAAGAGGCTCCATGAAGAGGGGCTGAAACTGTCTCTGGAGAAATGCCAATTCTGTCTTCCGTCTGTTACGTATCTAGGGCATGTGGTCTCAGCAGAAGGTGTTTCGACAGACCCTCGGAAGTTGGAGGCCGTAGCTTCTTGGCCTAGACCCCGAAACGTCACTGAACTTAGATCTTTCTTGGGATTCTGTTCATACTATCGAAGATTTGTGGGAGGATTTGCGAAAATAGCTCAACCACTGAACAAACTCCTGCAGAAGGAAACCACAGAAGAAGGCTGCAAGGTCTCTGACAAACCCGTCAGCTCCGGGGCCAAGGAAAGCTCGAGAGTCTATACAAGGTGAATGGACCAGTCAATGTGAAGGAGCTTTTGTAAAGTTGAAAGAGAGTCTAACCCGAGCTCCTGTTTTGGCCTATGCGGACCTCATAAGCCGTATGAACTACATGTGGATGCCAGCCGAGAAGGTCTGGGAGGAGTCCTATATCAGGAGTATGATGGATTGCTGAGGCCTGTGGCGTACGTGAGCCGGAGCCTTGCGCCTTCAGAGAAGAACTATCCTACCACAAGCTGGAGTTCCTAGCCTTGAAGGGGGCAGTGGTGGACAAGTTGAAAGACTATCTGTATGGAGCTGAGTTCGTGATTAAGACGGATAATAATCCTCTCACCTATATCCTTACTACTGCAAAACTGGACGCAACGGGACATCGGTGGTTGGCCGCTCTGTCAGGGTTTCGGTTCAGCCTGAAGTATCGCCCTGGGGTGAATAATCGAGATGCTGATGCGTTATCGAGAAGACCCTATACTACAGAATGGACTCAGTTGACTCCAGACGGGGTGCAAGCTTGTGTCAAGGAACAGAGCGCCGGGTCAAAGGAGGGATTGAAGCAGAGGCCATAGGAGTTATGGCTGCAGCTGTTCCTGAGTTCTACTGTAACCCTACGCAGTTAAGGGATGAAAGTTTACCTACCTTTTCAAGACAGGACCTGAAAGCGGATCAGGCCAGAGACACTTTAATTGCCTTGACCCTAAAGGCCCTGACTGCAAACCAGCGAGAGATTTTGTTAACCAACTCCCCGAGTGGAGCCAGGTTGGTCTACAAAGAATGGGAGCGGTTAAAGATGCTGGATGGGGTGGTCTACCGAAGGGGCCCCTCCAACAACGCGGAAGAGATTCAACAGTTATTCCTCCCCACTAAACATAGGGAGAGTGTGCTGCGATCACTACATGATGAGCATGGACATTTGGGTGCAGAGAGAACTTTTAAGCTGGTGCGAGATAGGTTTTATTGGCCTTGTATGAGGGCTGAAGTGGAAAGTTATTGTCATTCCTGTCTGAGGTGTATTCAGAGAAAGACTCTACCGACCCGAACTGCTCCAATGAGCCATCTGCAGAGTCAGGGACCCATGGATTTGGTGTGCATTGACTTCTTGTGCTTAGAGCCGGATGCTAGTGGGCAAGGGAACATTCTAATAGTGACTGATCATTTCACTCGTTACGCCCAAGCATTTTCCACGAAAGATCAACGCGCTCCAACAGTAGCCAAAGTGTTGATGGAAAAATTCTTTGTTCATTACGGACTGCCAAGAAGGATACACTCTGATCAGGGTAGAGACTTTGAAAGCAGACTGGTGGGGCAATTGTTGGAGTTGTTGGGAATCCAGAAGACCCGAACTACACCATATCACCCTCAAGGTGATGCTCAGCCTGAAAGGTTTAATCGCACACTGCTAAACATGTTGGGGACCTTGTCGAATGTGGAGAAGCAGAGTTGGAGTCGGCACATAGCTACTCTGGTGCACGCATATAACAGTACGGAGAGTGATGCAACTGGATACTCACCGTACCGTCTTATGTTCGGAAGAGAGGCTCGACTGCCGGTTGATTTGGCATTTGGGTTATCTCTGGACCAGACGTCAGTAGCTTCCCATAGAAACCTTGATAGACTTCGAAAGAATTTGGCTTCTGCATTTGAACAGGCCCGGTTGACCTCGGGAAACAGGGAGCAAAGAAACAAAAGGAACTATGACCTGAAAGTTCGAATACAAGATCTACAGCCCGGTGATAGGGTTCTATTGAAGAACTTGGTGCTGCTGCGAGACACAAGTTGGCGGATAGGTGGAGTTCCCAGGTTTACATTGTCTGCAAACAGTTACCAGGTCTACCAGTGTATCAGATTCGCCCGGATGGAAAGGCTGGGCCTCTCAAGAACTGGCACCGGAATCATTTGTTACCTTTGAGAGAGGCTGTGAGAATGCCAGTTGGGGACGAACCGCCTCTGCCAAATCCACCTGTTCCATGTTTGCCTCCTGTTACTCGGTCTCAACAGACCCGGGTTGTCGAAGAGAGCGAAAGGGACAGTGAAGAAGAAAGTTTCTGTCTGGACTGGATACGCTCGCCGGAGCCTGAAGAGGTTGTTGTTGTCCCTGAGCGGTGGGAGAGTAACTTGAGGCCTGAAGCTCCTGAATTCTTGTTGGAAGTCCCCGAGATTGTTGATATCCCTGAGCCTCTTGAATTTCAGTTGAAAGTCCCTGAGGCTGTGGGGTTCCCGGTAGCTCCGGAAGCTTATTCAGGTGATTACAGTTCTATGCCTTCACTGGAGGGATCATACTCTGAAGAAACGTCTGCTCCAGTGATAGAGAGAAGAATTGAGCCAACGCCTATAGTACTTCCACCTGAAGAGGAACTGATTGAGCCAGAACCCAAACGCTCTGTTCGACCGCCCCAACGACTCACCTACGACTACCAGGACATAGCACTGAAGAAGCCATCACCACGGTGCGGAGGTTGCCCGAAGTGTCTGCTATGCTAGCTGAGGTAGCCAAAAATATGAGTCAACTTGAGGAAGTGTTCCTAACTCACTGTATGTATGTTGCTGAACCGTGTACATGTTACGTAAATTGTATTCAAATATTGTGGAATGTAATGTAACTGTTGTACCTCCTTGGAGAGACCCAAGAGTTTTAGGAGGGTGAGAGTGTAGCGCTGTGCTAAAAATCTTGCTGTGGCAGTACCTATTTTTGGCCACAAGATGAGAGGAACTATCGCAATCAGAGATGCTGGACATTGGGACTACAATAACTGGCATGCTTTGCAAAAAGCCAGGAAGTGGGTGGAGACTGGAGTCTTACATCCTCTGCCTCGTGGAGAAAGTTCCAGAGCGCGCCAGGGGATGAAGAGAAAGCAGACGCACTGAGGAGACGCTGGAGGAGCTAGGCCAAAGCCCGAGGGAGACCTGTAATTCCTATTTGGGTCACTCAACCTGAGGAGAAGGAGGCTTGCCAGTACCCAGACAACGGCTGCAGACCGGCGGAATCGAACGGAGAGCAGGCAGGGAGCTGGACAAGCTGCATGAAGGTAGACAACGGATCCGGCCGCTAGGATCCCCAGTCAAAATCGGGTGGAGAGACGTCCTGGGTCAGCGGAGCCTAAAGCAGTCATCAGATGGGTGAGAGGCCTCCAAGGCTGTTTGTATGATTAAAGGACGCTCTGCTATTTTTCTCTTTTAAGTTTACAGGGCCCCAACTGACTAGTCGAAGACTTTCCTTTAATAAATTCACTGGCCAGTTGAACAGTACCCAGGTACCACACACACACAGATACGCTTCTTACATTCTGGAACTTAACTTGTACAGGACTCATTTCCTTTTACGAATCGGAACGGGGGTTAAAAGACAAAGATACGTTCCGAATACATTTTTCTCTTTTTCCGCTGCGCGTTTGCCGTAATACGAAAGGGATTGTATGTTTGGGGTTTTCGCTACGGGTCCCTTTTTCTGAACTATCGGGAAATTGCATTGCTTTTATGTTCGGTTGTGAATATTTTATTTTCCGAAATACGAAGCCTCGTGTTTCGTTTCTTTTCCGCTACGCGTTTTACCGGGATACGAAAATACTGTAATAATACTTGTGAATACTGTGTTTCAACATCTGCTCAAATATTTTAGTAAACTATATAAATATAAAAACTCACAACTGTGTTGGAGTATATTTATTCCCTAGTGCGGGGAGACTGACCCGTGGTTCATTTTCAGCGGCTCCTCCGGGAGTGAGCGCTACATACGTAAAAAGGATTATTGTCAGTCTTTATCACAAATTCAGCCCCATACAGATAATCTTTCAGCTTGTCCACTACCGCTCACTTCAAGGCTAAGAACTCTAGTTTGTGGGTAGGATAGTTCTTCTCTGAAGGCGTAAGGCTTCGGCTTACATACGCTACAGGCCTCAACAATCCATCATATTCTTGATATAAGACTCCCCCTAGACCTTCTCTGCTGGCATCCACATGCAATTCGTACGGCTTATGAGGATCAGCATAAGTCAGGACAGGCGCTCGAGTCAGACTCTCTTTCAGCTTCATAAAGGCACTTTCACATTGATTAGTCCATTCTTCTTGGATGGATTCTCAAGCCTTCTTTGGCCCTTGAGCCGATTAACTTCGATCAGAGGCCTTGGAGCCTTCTTCCACTTATTTCCGTAGGAGCTTATTCAAAGGTTGAGCTATTTTAGCAAATCCTCCTACGAATCTTCGGTAGTATGAGCAGAACCCCAGGAAAGATCTAAATTCAGTAACATTCCGGGGTCTAGGCCAGGAAGCTACGGCTCCAACTTTCGAGGATCCGTCGAAACACCTTCTGCCGAAACAACATGTCCCAGGTACGTAACGGAAGGTAGACAAAATTGACACTTCTCCAGGGACAGTTTCAACCCCTCTTCATGGAGCCGCTTCAAGACCTTCTCCAACCGTTGCTCATGTTCTTCCAAAGTGTTCCCGAACACAATCGTATCATCTAGATACACCAGCACTTCTATCAAGTTCATATCCCTGACTGTCTTCTCCATTAACCGTTGGAACGTGGCGGGAACCCCCGTGAGGCCTTGAGGCATTCTGTTGAACTCAAAGAACCCCAGTGGGCAGATGAACGCAGTCTTCTCTTTGTCCTCAGGATGCATTGGTATCTGATGATACCCACTTCGCAGGTCTAGTACACTAAACCATTTTGCTCCAGACAAACACTGTAGGGCATCTTCTATCCGAGGAGTAGCATATTGATCTGGAATGGTCCTCTGATTTAGAGTGCGATAGTGTATACATAAACGGATGGAACCATTCTTCTTTTGAACCAACACTATGGGAGAGGCATAAGGACTCCTGGACTCTTGAATCACCTTAGTCCTCTGCAGTTCATTTAGCTGTTCTTGTAGATCATCCAAGTCTCCCAGCAGAACTCCTCTTTACCTTTCCCAAAACGGCTTATCCTCTTGTAGTCGAATGCGATGTTCAGTACTCTTAGCGCATCCCACGTCGAACTCATCCTTCGAGAACAAGTCCTTCCATTTTAGAATCTGGGACTGAAGTCGTTTCTTCCATTCAGGCGAGATGGGAGCATCTTTAGGATAGAACTGTTCAGCTGGAATCTCTTTATTCACCCCCCCCCTAAATCGGTAGGGGAGAGAGGTGTAACAGAAGCTACTTGTCCGATGGGCATTCGTGCTTTCAGGACCACTAGAGAATCAGACACATTACACACACTAACTGAAACTCTTCCTCGTGTCCATTGCAAAGCTCTTGTAGAGATTATCTCAGGGATTACTTCTACTCCGGCCTCACTCCCATGACTGAGATTAGACATGTGCACAGCACAAAATTTCGTTTTGAACTAATGGATTAGTCCTAAAATGCAATTTATTTAGTTGCTAAAGAAATTTGTTTTCAGTTCTTTAGTATGAAATCTAATTTCATTCATCCGAAAACCAGTGGATACAATTACTATTGTAGTGGCTCCTCAGAGGGCTGAGATCAGCTGCTTGTTACAGTACCACTCACTCTCAGCACAATGTGCCAGGCAAAGCTTTTACAGTAACTGACTGCTGCTCATCACAGTGCTCAGTTTCAGTAAAACTAGTAAATAATATTTTTATTTATAAGAGGTTAGAACAATATAATTTCTTTATTTTACAGAAACTCTGAGCGCTGTTACAGTCAGTTACTGTAACAGCTGAGCCTGATACATTGAACTGAGAGATAATATAACAAGCAGCCGATCGCAGCGATCACAGCCACTGGATTTAAAGGGCTAAAAAAAAAAAGGCTCCTCTCTGTATAATGTATAGAACATCCTCCTGCATTAATTAATACCCCTCTCTGTATAATGTAGATAACATCATCCTGCATTAATTAATACCCCTCTCTGTATAATGTATATAACAACCACCTGCATTAATTAATGCCCCTCTCTGTATAGAACATCCTACTGCATTGGCATATGGAGGGTGCAGAACTTCGGAATGCAATGCTTATCCAGCACAGGAGAGGGAACGTTTACTTAAACTTTGTATCTCTGTGGGGGAGACACAGGAATGTAAAAGCAGGGGAGAGGGAAAATATTAACGTAAATCGGTCTGAAAGCTCAGAGAAGAGATGACTGGTGCAAATTGATTTTTAAAATAAAATAAAGCACTTTAAATCTAGGGAAAACATTCAAATACATCACACTGAAGGCTCATAATGACAGAGTAACTGTGAGAGCTGGATACTATATGAATCAGACGTAAAAAAAACTTTATAACAAGCAGCACTGGGAGAGGAGAGGGACTTTATATAAAACGTGTATTATAGATGAGGAAAGGGGGATAGTGCTCCTGGATAATATAAAATGTATTAGGCCTAAGCCCCTATTATGCAGAGCGGGAGGGGAGATAACACACGTTTTATAAAGTCCCTCTCTTCTCACAGCACTGCTTGTTATAAAGGGGTTTTTACTATCCAGCCCTCCTCTGTCAATAGCTTTCAGTGTGATTTATTTGAAGGTTTTCCTTCTCCAGCTGCTTTTAACATATTGTCTGCCTCATAGACATGCAAGGGTTAAGTAAAGGTTTCCTCTCCTTTGCTGGCTGTCTGTGCTGCTAGTGAGTATTCTGGAGTTCTATCACTGTCAGATTTTCGGGTAGAGGTCGGGAAGGATTACGCATACAAACCTTTTCTGTAGCTTTGCAATGTTGCACTTCATTACTGGTCTCCTTAACTCAATGTAATATCACAAAAATGACTGAAACTAAAATGTAGTGCATTTTATTTTAGTTTCTTTCATTTTTTGTACTGAGCAGTTTCGTATTTCTTGAGTCATACTAAAACTAAATTATCCCAGTACTAAAACGAATGCACATGTCTAACTGAGATCAGTTTCCAGTACCACATAACGACCCGGTTGTGATCCGTTCAACTTGACTGAAGCCCGGAAGCTCGCCACATCTCCTGCCTGTAGAACCTTCTCTGTTCCTCCCAATCTCCACAGATGCCCCACTTCGGTAGGTGCCCTCTGTTCTTCGACCATTCGTTGATAGACCGTACGTAACATCGGACGTACTCCTTTGGTAGAACCTTCTTCCATCACTATGGGAGTCAGAAGACGTCTCACCAGATCAGTATTCATCCCCACTATCATAGAACTTCTGCTGGCCCCTGAAGGACGAGGACACACAATGGCAAATGCATCACAACCTCTAGACTGTCCGACGACTTCGGATCAAATTTCTAACTTCACCTGTAGATATCCATCATAGGGAAGCTTCTCAGTTCCAATACCCCAGATCTCAAGGTCCTTTAATTTCTTTAAAGGTATGTGCTTCAAGTGCTTCTCGTAGAAGTCTCGATAGATCAACGTCACTTGAGCACCAGAGTCTAACAGAGCTTTAGTGTAGACTCCCTCTACTTGGATTGAAACGATGGGAGAAGGACCTATCAGCTGGTCAGGAAACTTGCTTGTAGCAGCAGGAGATATAGACCCAGTTCGCTGTACTCTAGCCTTCTTCCTGACTCGTGGAGGTTTTGGGTGTGCATTGCTTTCCCACGACATAGGACCAGATACTAAGGGAGTAACTCTTTCAGTCCTGGTAGGCCCAGCATTTGGCAAGGATCCGGACCCTCTTGGCCTTTCAGTTCTGGTTTGAAATTTGGAGCGGTTTTCCACCGTTGGGCACCTAGTTTGCTCCTTCACTTGGGCCCTCTGGCGTTTCCCGCCTGTGAAGTAGCGGCCCTTCTAAGGCCTTTAAGAACTCTTCAACTCTTTTTCCTTCAGGCCTTTGGTTTTTACACTGTGCTCTGAAATAACCCATCTCTCCACAACTAAAGCATCTCTTCTTTGAAGACGGAGGCGCAGTTGCTCATGGTGATTCATTTAAAGGACCCTGGCCAGATGCCACAGCCACTCCCGTTGTCCGCATATCGGTGAGGAACTTCTGCATATCGGTCTGTGTCTCTGCCACCTTCAAAATTACCCGGCACAGGTCAGTGTGCGCCTGTTCCAGTTCAGCTTGAGCTTCTTGCACCTTCTTAACAGTCTTTTGTATCTCACTATACGCCGGAATTTTTGACTCTTTTTCAGCACTCTCTGTGGATATAGGAACAACCAGCTGCTCTTTTCTGTCAACTTCGGACCCATAGGCATCCAACGAATCATCTTCAGTCGGCGAATATTCGTTATGTATTGTCTAACGGGTTGTGCGTAAGCTCTTTCTCCTCTTCTTAAGGATTTTTCTTCCAGCAGAGCCTCTTCCTCTCTAACAGCTCGAATCAGTTTCAGGTATTTCAATTCTCGGTTACCTTCTCGGGTTTTCAGCTGTAACATCACAGGATCTAGAGGTTGAGTGCCCCACAATATCTGCTGCATTCTGATTTTATCTACTGTGGCCGGTTTCTTAAGAAGTATCTGGTGCAAAATCTTATCCAGGCGCCTCATATATTCAGTCATTTTCTCACCCTTTTGCTGGTAGGTGTGTTCATACTGGTACATGAGCTCAGCAGCCTTTTCTATTCGCCCAAAAACTTCCTGTAATATATTTAGGTAATCTAAAGCAGTGCAGTCTTGCTTACTCAACTTCAGATTTCTGACAGCCTCTGATGCAGGTCCTGTTTCACCCATTCTTCGAAGGTTTCTTCTCCCGCTGGAGTTGGCGCATTTCCTGAAAAATTTCTCAACCGTCGGTAACCAAAGTTAGTGTGAGGAGGGCTTGTTCTTTGACATTTAGACAGCAAATCTCCGATAGCCACGATGAACTCAGGCCCGATGATGGCCAGCGGACTGGGCGCGGGAACGTTTGCGGGATCACTTTGTGGCGCACTTGGCTGAATCAGTTGAACTTCCACTTAATTGGTCAGCTTCACACTCGTGCCCTGAAAACACACTGGAACACCCTTTCTCCACTCAAAAAGAACATATGTGTGAGAAGTATCTGGGTTTGCTTTAATGTCCAGGATTAACCCCCGATGATCTGGTGTCAGCGCAGCCACGGCCCGGCGAATCTGATCTTCGGCCCAAGTGTCTGCAGGAATGTCCATGACTATGCTTAACCCTATCTGGCTATTGTGCCCCTCACACCATTTGGCAGCAGTGTCTGGATCCATATTTAACCCTTTAATTGCGGTATTCACGGAGACTGGAATCCCGGACAAGCCCCCACGTGTAGCACTCACCCCCGTAGGAGCCGCTGAATAAACCTCGGGATAGTCTCACCGCACTAGGAAATAACTATACACCAGCACTGTTGTGGATTTTTCTATATTATATTCTTTACTGATCCCAATAAAGCAGCATATAATACGCATATACGGTATTTGAGTAACAAGAATTCGTAACGCGGGAAAAACACGAGGCGGTAAAAGAAACCAGTTAACCCCCTCAGTTCTGGAGTGTAAGTCCCGTGGAAAATAGCTCAAAAATATATGTGTTGTCTAGGGTATCCGGGTACTATGTTCAACTGGCCAGTGAACAAAAAGAGCAATCTTCGACTAGTCACTGTTGGGGCCCTGTAAATTTAAACAATGTTGCAGCATGCATTTCTGTTTTGGAACTGTGGCCTGGGAGGCCTCTCACCCATCCGATGAACGAAACTGTCCAGCACTCGATGCCTCGACCAAAAGATCTTCTCCGCTTTGTACTGGGACTCCGTGCCACTGAATCTGCTCCCTGCTTGCTAAATCTCCGTAACTGGAACAACCAATCTGCCGCCTGCACTCCCAATCGATCGGCAAGGCCTCCTACCGCAGGGTCCTGCCGGAACCAGCTTTTCCTCCAGACCTCTCAGCTCTGCGCAGGTAGGTCCCAACACGATTACTGTCCCGATATCCAGCACCAGTAAGACAGTAGACATGTGCATTCGTTTTAGTACTAAAACGATTTAGTCCGAATTTTGGGATAATTTAGTTTTAGTATGACTCAAGAGATACGAAACTGCTCAGTACAAAAAACGAACAAAACTAAAATAAAATGCACTACATTTTAGTTTCAGTCCTTTTTGTGATATTACATTGAGTGAAGGAGACCAGCAATGAAGAGCGCAACATCGCAAAGCTATAGAAACGGTTTGTATGCGTAATCCTTCCCGACCCCTACCCGAAAATCTGACAGTGATAGAGCTCCAGAATACTCACTCGCAGTACAGACAGCCAGCACAGGAGAGGAAACCTTTACTTAACCCTTGCATGTCTAGGAGGCGAACAAGATGATAAAGGCAGCTGGAGAAGGAAAACATTCAAATAAATCACACTGAAAGCTAATGACAGAGGAGGGCTGGATAGTAAAAAAACGTTTATAACAAGCAGTGCTGGGAGAAGAGAGGGACTTTATAAAATGTGTGTTATCTCCCCTCCCACTCTGCATAATAGGGGCTTAGGTCTGATTCATTTTATATTATCCAGGAGCACTATCCCCCTTTCCTCATCTATAATACATGTTTTATATAAAGTCCCTCTCCTCTCCCAGTGCTGCTTGTTATAAAGAGTTTTTTTTATGTCTGATACATGTAGTATCCAGCTCTCACAGTTACTCTGTCATTATGAGCCTTCAGTGTGATTTATTGGAATGTTTTCCCTAGATTGAAAGTGCTTTATTTTATTACAAAAATAAATTTGCACCAGTCATCTCTACTCTGAACTTTCAGACCGATTTACGTTAATATTTTCCCTCTCCCCTGCTTTTATATTCCTGTGTCTCCCTCACAGAGATACAAAGTTTAAGTAAAAGTTCCCTCTCCTGTGTCCTGTATAAGCATTTCATTTCGAAGTTCTGCACCCTCCACATGCCAATGCAGTAGGATGTTCTATACAGAGAGGGGCATTAATTACTGCAGGAGGATGTTCTACACATTATACAGAGAAGGGTATTAATGCAGGAGGATGTTATATAAATTATACAGAGAAAGGTATAAATTGAGGAGGATGTTCTATACAGAGAGGGGTATTAACCACTTGGCTGCTATGGACGCGCTCAGCGCGTCCAGCCAAGTGGTTCTCCTGTGCTACGGACGTGCTCAGCGCGTCCGAGCACAGGAGGCAGCAATCCGCCGGATTCCGGCGGATTGCTGTGCCCCCCTGGTGCGGGCTGACATCTTGGATGTCAGCCCAGCACTCGGGAGCCCGGCGGGGACATTAGATGTCATCGCGGCTACGCAATGACAACTAATTCAGGCGCCCCCCCGCATGTGCGGAGGAGGCGCCTGAAAGGGAGGGGGGAGGTCCTTTGGACCTCTCTCCTTCCCGATCGCCGGGGAGCAGGGGGTTAAGACAGGCACCGCTTGGAAGGGCACAGCCTGCCCTTCCAAACGGTGGCTCTCATTAACCCCTGGGGAGCCGGATCACGAATCGGCGCTGAAAAGCGCCGGTTCGTGATCCTTTCCCGGAGCTGGCCGACATCTTGGATGTCGGCCAAGCCTCTGGGAACTCCCCCTGAGGACTGGCGTCATCGTGCATAGCACGATGACGCCAGTCCTAGAGTTAACCCCTAGCTGCCACCAACGGTGGAGATAGGGGATTCCAATGAATCCCCTATCTCCCGATCCGTGGCAGCTAGGGGTTAATGTTTGGTACTGTTGGATCGGCCAGAGCATGGCCATTTCAACGATACCAAACACCACTGTGAAAAAAGTTTTTAAAAAAAAAATATATATTTTAAAAAAAAATTATAAAAAAATAAATAAACAAGTTTTATTTATTTTTTTTGGTTTGTTAATGCAGCAATATTGTTCCCATTTCAATTCTAATGTGAACAATGATGCTGCACTAACGATTTTTGTATGCGGTGCGTTTGTTAAAAATCGTGTAATTTTCCCCAAAAAAAAATGTAGCGAGACCCCATTTCTAATTTTTTTAACAAGCGCACCCCATACAAAATATAACCGCAATTGCTCGCATGTTAAAATGTGAAAAAAAAACACTTTACACGTTGTAAATTATTGAAAATTCATATTTTATTGCATTTTTTGTTATAATGTACAGACAGGACATGACGTATACATATAATGTTGACATATTATGAATCTGCCGAGTCTGACGGAAAGAACGATATATAATATGTCTGGGTCATATACTAAAATAAGCCTTCAAAACACGTTTAAACATGATGAGCAAAACAGGTAAAAATGACCTCAGCACAGAGGCGGGAAACACCTCAGCAGCGAAAGGGTTAATTAATGCAGGAGGATTTTCTATACATTATACAGAGAGGAGCCTTTTTTTTAGCCCTTTAAATCCAGTGGCTGTGAGCGCTGAGATTAGCTGCTTGTTAAATTATCTTTCAGTACAATGTATCAGGCTCAGCTGTTACAGGAACTGACTGCTGCTCATCACAGTGCTCAGAGTTTCAGTAAAACAAGGAAATAATATTGTTCTAACCCAGGGGTCTTGTAGGCAAAACATCTGGGGGGCCGTGAGTTTGAGACCCCTGTTCTAACCTCATATATAAAAATATTATTTACTAGTTTTACTGAAACTCTGAGCGCTGTGATGAGCAACAGTCAGTTACTGTAACAGCTTTGCCTCACACATTGTGCTGATAGTGAGCGATACTGTAACAAGCAGCGATCTCAGCCCTCTGAGGAGCCACTAGAAATAGTAATTGTATCCACTGGTTTTTGAATGAATGAAATTAGTTTTCATACTAAATAACTGAAAACGAATTTCTTTAGCAACTAAATAAATTGCATTTTAGGACTAATACATTATTTCAAAACAAAATTTTGTACTGTGCACATGTCTATAAAACAGCGTCTGTACTCTGGCCTGGTTGCGATCCCTGACAGCTCCAACGTGCGTCCTCCACCTTTCACTGCTCTGCTCACTCTCCTCCTGCCTTGCACGAGGCTGCTGATTTCTTTCCTCTTCCTGTACCACCCACTTCCTGTCCTCACGCAAAGGGTGATGGGAGATGGCGTCTGCTCTGTCCAGCATATTCCACAATGTCTGCCTGCCCTTCCAAATGGTACCTGGCATTAACCCCATGGGTGCCGGATCACGAATCGGCGCCGAAAAGCGCCGGTTCGTGATCCTTTCCCGGAGCTGGCCGACATCTTGGATGTCGGCCAAGCTTCCGGGAATGCCCCCTGAGGACTGGCGTCATCGTGCATAGCACGATGACGCCAGTCTTGGAGTTAACCCCTAACTGCCACCAATGGTGGAGATAGGGGGTTCCAATGAACCCCCATCTCCCGATCCGTGGCAGTTAGTGGTTAATGTTTGGTATTGTTGGATCGGCCAGAGCATGGCCATTCCAACGATACCAAACATGAGTATAAAAAAAGTTTAAAAAAAAAATATATATATATATATATTTAAAAAAGAATATAAAAAAAATATACATATAATAATATGTAACGTATACATATAATAATGACATATTATGAATCTGCCGAGTCTGACGGAAAGAACGATATATAATATGTCTGGGTCATATAATAAAATAAGCCTTCAAAACGCATTTAAACATGATGAGCAAAACCGGTAAAAATGACCTCAGCACAGAGGCGGGAAAAGCCTCAGCAGCGAAAGGGTTAAAACAGTGAACTGAATTTTATGGGTTTCAACAGGGTCATTTATACAACTTCACACAAACAGATTACCAACTCCCCCACCCACACAACCAGCACTGATTGGCTCCTTTCCCAGCCTCCTGTTCCCTATCAGGTCCCTTTCAGGCTCCCCCATTGTCCAGGGGATTAGGCAGATGAGGTCTTGGAAAAGCCTCCAATCCTCTGGCCCGTTGCATCCTCCATCTTGGGGCATGAGATCCTTTGTTCTGTGAAACCATGCTGGGATGAGCAAAATGGCGACAGGGAAAAACACATACAAACGGTTTCTTTCATACTTTTACAGTCACATCATACAGGGTACATTTTTATTACATTACACCAATAAAACCACATCTAACAATAAAATAAGAGGTCCATAGGCTCACACGCAAAACCAAAACGAAAACAGGAAAAATGGTCTTTAAAAAGGGTTCAGTCTTTAGTCCTGTGGCTCGCTGAAAAGAGCTCTCATGTCCATTCCGTGACATTTCTCCCCCCTTCTAGAGTCCGACGGACACGGTTGGACCCACACGGGTCGACTCCGGGAAGTCGGAGCAGTCTTTGTGGCCCATAGTCTGTGGGAAGGAGGCGAGCCACCAGTCTTCTCCATTTGTCCTTGCGGCAGTGCCTGGCGTGTTGGGGGTACAAGTCTTTGGGGGTACCCCCTCCGGAATAAGGGTCCTGTGGTCGGGGAGGGGTACCGCCTGTACCACCTCCGGAGATATCGCGCACTCAGGAAAAACAGGTGCTAAATGCACGTGCCCCGAGTGCCCTGGTCAGCCGTTGGAAAAAACAGTGGCTGCATGGGGCCTCCGGGCCAAAGGGGTGTGGAGATGGACAGAGTTGAAACAGGCTCTGCCCTATTGCCAGCACATCGGCTGGGGGGGGTTCAAGGCCGAGGAAGGGTCCCCGGGCAGGAGAATGGTGTCCTTCATCTCCGGTGGGGTCAGTGGCTGCGGAATAAGCAGCCCGGGTGTATCATCTTTCTGTTCCCCGAGGCAGGCGGTGAAGGTTGGGCAGAGGCCGGCGGCACTCTGTCCGGTTGCCAGCTCTTCTGCTGGGGAAGCGGGCGCAGGAACGACATCCAGGCGGTTGGATGGGGTCAACGGCTACGGGGTAAGCAGCTCGGGGAAATCCTCCTTCTGCTCCTCGGGACAGACGAGGGAGGGTGGGCAGAGGCCAGTGGCACTCTGCCCCGTTGCCAGCTCTTCTGCTGGGTAAGCGGGTGTGGGAACAAAGTCCAGGGGGTCAGATGGGGTCAACGGCTGCGGTATAAGCAGCTCGGGTAAATCCTCCTTCTGCTCCTCAGGGCAGACGATGGAGGGTGGGCAGAGGCCAGCGGCACTCTGCCCCGTTGCCAGCTCTTCTGCTGGGGAGGTGGGTACAGGAACAAAGTCCAGGGGGTTGGATGGGGTAAGCAGCTGCGGGATAAGCAGCTCAAGGGTATCCCCCTTCTGCTCCTCGGGGCAGATGGTGGAGGATGGGCAGAGTTGAAACAGGCTCTGCCCCATTGCCAGCGCGTCGGCTGGGGGGTTCAAGGCCGAGGAAGGGTCCCCGGGCAGGAGAATGGCGTCCTCCATCTCTGGTGGGGTCAGTGGCTGTGGAATAAGCAGCCCGGGTGTACCCTCTTTCTGTTCCCTGAGACAGGCGGTGAAGGTTGGGCAGAGGCTGGCGGCACTCTGTCCGGTTGCCAGCTCTTCTGCTGGGGAAGCGGGCGCAGGAACGACGTCCAGGTGGTTGGATGGGGTCAACAGCTGCGGGGTAAGCAGCTCGGGGAAATCCTCCTTCTGCTCCTTGGGACAGACGAGGGAGGGTGGGCAGAGGCCAGCGGCACTCTGCCCCATTGCCAGCTCTTCTGCTGGGTAAGCGGGTGTGGGAACAAAGTCCAGGGGGTCGGATGGGGTCAACGGCTGCGGGATAAGCAGCTCGGGTAAATCCTCCTTCTGCTCCTCAGGACAGACGAGGGAGGGTGGGCAGAGGCCAGTGGCACTCTGCCCCGTTGCCAGCTCTTCTGCTGGGTAAGCGGACACTGGCACAGTGTCATCTTGTGGGGGCGGGAGGATAACTTCCTCTCTGGGCCACTCGGACCCTTTACACGGCCCATTCTGGTCGCTTGGCACCTGCCGTGCTTCTTCCGACCTCGCCGGCTCGTCTACTGTGGTCCCGACGGGGACCCATGCAGGGGCAGATGCAGGGGGGGGCAACGGGGCAATTGCCCCCCCCCCCGAGATTTGAGCCGGGGACCCACCCAGATGCCGGGCAGCGCGGGAGTGCCTGCCCGGTCCTGAAGAGTCCGTCCTGTTGAGTGATGCGGCTGCGTGCAGGCGCCGGCGGTCATATGGTCCGGCTAATCAGGTGGTACTGAGTCTCTGTACCACCTGACTGGCCGGACCGCGTGACCTGCGCACGCACGCCACGCAGCCGCATCACTCAACAGGACTCTTCAGGACCGGGCAGGCACTCCCGCGCTGCCCGGCATCTGGGTGGGTCCCCGGCTCAGAGTCAACCCCTACCAGAGCTGGAGGCCTGGAGCAATATCCAGGTGAGAGCTGGGCAAATCCATGTGTAAGCTGGGGGCAAATCCATGTGTAAGCTGGGGGCAAATCCATGAGCTGGGGGCAAATCCATGAGCTGGGGGCAAATCCATGAGCTGGGGGCAAATCCATGACCTGGGGCAAATCCATGACCTGGGGGCAAATCCATGACCTGGGGGCAAATCCATGAGCTGGGGGCAAATCCATGAGCTGGGCAAATCCATGACCTGGGGGCAAATCCATGACCTGGGGGCAAATCCATGAGCTGGGCAAATCCATGAGCTGGGCAAATCCATGATCTGACGGCAAATCCATGAGCTGGGCAAATCCATGACCTGGGGCAAATCCATGACCTGGGGGCAAATCCATGACCTGGGCAAATCCATGAGCTGGGGGCAAATCCATGTGCTGGGCAAATCCATGAGCTGGGGGCAAATCCATGAGCTGGGGCAAATCCATGTGCTGGGCAAATCCATGAGCTGGGGGCAAATCCATGAGCTGGGCAAATCCATGAGCTGGGGGCAAATCCATGACCTGGGGGCAAATCCATGAGCTGGGGGCAAATCCATGACCTGGGGGCAAATCCATGACCTGGGCAAATCCATGGCCTGGGGGCAAATCCATGAGCTGGGGGCAAATCCATGTGCTGGGCAAATCCATGAGCTGGGGGCAAATCCATGAGCTGGGGCAAATCCATGTGCTGGGCAAATCCATGAGCTGGGGGCAAATCCATGAGCTGGGCAAATCCATGAGCTGGGGCAAATCCATGAGCTGGGGGCAAATCCATGTGCTGGGCAAATCCATGACCTGGGGGCAAATCCATGAGCTGGGCAAATCCATGATCTGGGGGCAAATCCATGAGCTGGGCAAATCCATGAGCTGGGGGCAAATCCATGTGTGAGCTGGGGGCTCTCTGCTCCTCTAGATTGTAAGCTCCTGGGTGCCCTCTGATCCTCTAGATTGTAAGCTCTTGGGTGCCCTCTGCTCCTCTAGATTGTAAACTCCTGGGTGCCCTCTGCTCTTCTAGATTGTAAACTCCTGTGAGACGGGCCCTCTGCTCCTCTAGATTGTAAGCTCCTGTGAGCCGGGCCCTCTGTAAATTCTCGTGAGTCGGGCTCTCTGCTAAAACACCTTATTTTCTGTAAGTGCCCCTCCTGAGACTAGTCTCTGGATCCGCCCCTGGACCCATGGGAGCATCTCGGGCTCCAATACTTCCGTGTCACTTGGACTGTCTGCTTCTTCGGCCAGACAGTCCCAGGTCATGGGGCTTAGGCCTGACTGCGGAGCGTCATCAAACAACCTTCTGTAGGCCTTCTCAAGCTCCCAGTCGCGCTCTACCAGGAACTCCAGTTCCTCTATCTCGAAGTCCTTGCTCTCGTATGAGAGTTCCTCTTCCCAGCATTCCAGTATCTCCTCCAACCGCCACTCCGACTCTTCTCCAAACCCGGGGTCATTGGCCATCCTTTCATATAGCAGCCCTGTGCCGCCGTAGTGGAGGCCTGCGGTGGAGGCGCCGTCAATGGTGCGGGGTAGCAGGGGGCCTGTTAACCACTGGGACGGCCGGTAAGCGGCGTCCAGTGCGATCTCCTGCTGAACCAGGTATTGGAGCTCTGCCTCCCACTCCTCTGGGGATCGGCCTTTCAGGAATGCTGCTCTGGCATTGTACTGCACTTGGTAGATGGCAGCGTCGCAGGGAACATTGACACCATGGTAGTCCCTTTCATGGTACAGTGCCTCGTACCAGAGTTCTTGGCGGATCTCGTCCCGCCACTCGGGCCCAGAGGGCTCAACTGTAGATCCATGATACCGATCCAGGCCCTCCTGTAGCCTTCTCGGGAATTCAGCCCTCGTGTCTGCGAGGGTGCTGGAACAGTGGCACCACCACTCGATGGGGGGGGTGTGGCGTCCTCAGATGCAGCTCCAGGCGGGCTGTAAGCCTCCATCCAAGGGTCGCTGAGATGTGCGGTTTCCTCAATTAAAACTCCAGGCGAGCTGTGAGTCCAAAAAGAAGTATCGCTGGGGGGTGTGGATTCCCTGGATGAAGCTCCAGTCGAGCTGTCAACATCGAACCAGAGTTCTACGGGGTAGGGTTCAGGGGCAGGGTATTCAGTCCTTTTTGCTCGGAGCACCGCCATCCACAGCTCGTGCTGACGGTCCTTCTCTTGCTCCTCTTCCTGCCAGATCTCCTGGATGGCGTTGTGTATAGCGGCTTCTGACGGGGCAGCTCCGAAGAGGGCTAGCCGCTGCCGCACTTTCCTTTGGAAGGGATCTTCTGGGACCAATGCCTGGGTGGGTGGTAAGGTTGGCGTGCCCACGGCTCCCTGGTCCATTTCCTGCAGTTCCTCGATCAGGGCGGCTTTACTTTTTGAGCCCGGGGTGCCTCCTCGGCTCTCCAGGATGCCCCGCAGGGTGTCTTTTTTGTAGTTGGCGTACCCTGCCATGCTGAGTGCTTTTTCTGGGGGTTCAGAGAGCCTATCCCACCGCTGCCACCAGTGTGGCGGGATGGAAGTCCGCCTGCGGTCCTGCTCTATCTAACCCCCCCCCCCTTTGGTGGCGTCCGGCCCGACTACCGAGTGGCACGGCACTCGGCGTCTCGAGCAGCCTGGAGGATGAAATGGCGTTGGTCCGGCGTCTGGAGAGATGGTGCGGTGTTGCCTTGAGGATCCCGTTCCTGGGTTGAGTGGTGATGTAGGAGACTGCTGAGTGTCTCCTGCAATAGTGATTGTAGCTCTGAAATGAAGACACCAGACGCGGCTGTATGCTTTAAAACAGTGAACTGAATTTTATGGGTTTCAACAGGGTCATTTATACAACTTCACACAAACAGATTACCAACTCCACCACCCACACAACCAGCACTGATTGGCTCCTTTCCCAGCCTCCTGTTCCCTTTCAGCCTTCCCATTGTCCAGGGATTAGGCAGATGAGGTCTTGGAAAAGCCTCCAATCAACTGGCTTGCTGTATCCTCTATCTTGCCCTTTCAGGCTCCCCCATTGTCCAGGGGATTAGGCAGATGAAGTCTTGGAAAAGCCTCCAATCCTCTGGCCCGTTGCATCCTCTATCTTGGGGCATGAGATCCTTTGTTCTGTGAAACCATGCTGGGATGAGCAAAATGGCGACGGGGAAAAACACATACAAACGGTTTCTTTCATACTTTTACAGTCACATCATACAGGGTACATTTTTATTACATTACACCAATAAAACCGCATCTAACAATAAAATAAGAGGTCCATAGGCTCACATGCAAAACCAAAACGAAAACAGGAAAAATGGTCTTTATAAAGGGTTCAGTCTTTAGTCCTGTGGCTCGCTGAAAAGCGCTCTCATGTCCGTTCCGTGACAAGAGCATAGATTAAGGAAGTAGGCAGCGCCAGACGTGCGCTGCAGACTTCTCAATGAATCTATATCTGGGTGTAGATTCAGGACGTAGGCAGCACCTTCAATTAATCTATTAGCCAGCTTGAGCCAAGCAAATTGCACAGGCTCAGAGCAGGCTGCTGCTGCTGTGTGATGATTCACATCACACAGCAGCCAGCAAACTAGAAAAAAAAGCGAAGAAGCAGAGACAGACGGCGGGGGAGCGTGGAACAGGTGAGTGTGTGAATATTTTTTTTTTTTAAAATAGCAGCAGGTTTTATTTTAAAAGTTGACACTCCCTACTTAATGGAATTATGGCAGGTGAGGCACTGCCTCACCAGCCGCCCCTGATTGCACGTCCCTGTGGGGGGTGGGGGGAGAGACATCCTGCAAGGGAGCGACACTAGCGGATATACCCAGCCGAGGTACTGCGTACCGTTACATACACTGGAGATGCCAGAAGAACTTTAGTATTTGCTTAATATTTCCATTTCTGGGCTTTCTATTCTTAAAACCACCTTGAACTTACTTTAAGATCAAATATACATATACAGTATATATCAATGTCTTTTTTAAATGGTTTTCGCCTAATAAACCCTTGATTGAAAAAGTCGTTTCTGTAACTACTGCAAATAGTACGTGAATGTCAAAATGAAATTAACCTTTTTTTATGTAAGTGACAATAAATAAAAATCAAATATTAGCAGTAAAAGCCTATTTTAATTAAAATTTTAAAATACATATTAGTTAGAAAATTACAGCTATATTTTTATGCAGCTAGTTTAATTACATTTTTTACGTAGTAATAAACAATGGATCAATTTAATACAATCCATACCATGAAGAATGCAGATGAATACTTTTAATAGGTTCAAACGGAATTCAATTTGCATGCTTTAGCATTTTTAATACTATTGTGTATAAATAAGGTGAATAATAAAAAGTGGATCTGAGAGGGAATTAACAAATAATGAGTAGAGAAGAAAGTTAATTAAGCCAATGAATTCAGCATTGTAATTGAGGAATAAGCTAAAGAAATCCAACAAATAAAAGTGAACATTAAATATTCAAAGAATGCACTTTTAGTAAACCTGGGAAAAAGAGATATTTAAGTATATATGGGACAATAACCCACGACAAGGGTAGTCAATATGTAATAAATGTCTTTATACTTAAGGGGTTATTCAGAAAGCACCGAAATGTCACAGACATTTAAGTGCTCTCTTGTTCCCTGCACTTCGGAGAATCAAATTCCCGACCTTCCCATAAATTCAGCCTTCACCGCAGGGGAAAAGCCGTCGACTGCATCCGAAAATCAGCCACATTGGACAGAAAAAAACCGCCACAAAACCGTTGAAAAAAGCCAACCAACCGCTGCAAACCACTGAGGAAAACCCGAACGCATTAAAAAAAAGCCGACGATCCAACGAGCACAGCACTGACCAGCCACCGGAAAATGCAGACGAAGGGGGTAAAAAAAAAAAGTTTAAAAGTTTGAAGCTCTACAAAAATAAAATGGTCTGTTATTGTAAAAAAAAAAAATATTTTAAAAAAAATATATAAAAAAAAAAAATCAGAAAAAAAGTTTGCCTAAAAAATCTCGAAAAATGCCTAAAAAAATCCTTAAAAAATGAGAATTTTTGCGGCAAATTAAGATAGTAAATAGTTTAATGGATATTATATAGAAACGTGAATTTTTTTTACATTGAGACCTATGGGATTCGCCTGATTAAACGTGCCGAATTAAACCACAGAACATCAGAGCAGTTCACTGACATTTCTCTGCTGTTCGGTGTCTCTGATTAGATTAACCATTGCTTCTCTATGGGGATTTCACTGCCGTCAAACAGCACCGTATTTAGCTGGCAATTCGCCAAAATTTGGCGAACTGCCTGCTCTCTGAATAGCCGAATGGCCACGAAAGTGCAATGTATGCGGAAATTTCCTGTTCGGGGCAATTTCGTGAACAATTCGGCTGTCTTTGAATAACCCTGTTAATGTTTTACCTGTCATTCTCCTTCTCACTTACTGATCATGTACTTTATAGTCTATTATGTCTTAGAAAATTATTTTCACAGTTTTTTCTTGAATCAAACTATAGAAAGTTTATCAGTGACTACCCTATATAATCACTGATAAATGTCCAGTACTGTAAAGCCAAGGAAGTCCTCTCTGCACAAGAGATATAGCAAAACCCGACAATCATTTCGGCCTGATAAATTGAGTTGGGTCCCACCCCACTTTCTGGCACTGGAGTTGCCAAATCCCGCTGGCTATAACCGTGAATAAATGATCCCGATATATTAAAGGCATGATGGTCGTCAGAACAAAACAGCAACAAGGTTAAGAACATAAGCACACAAATCGGGCAACAAGGTTAAACATAGAAAATATACAAAATTCCGCATTCACCACAAGATCCCCGAAGTGTAACAAATCGACCCACCGAACGAATCGTAAAACCACCGCTTCGATACGAAAAACAGCCGCAAAACCGCCGAATCGATCGTAAAAGGTGTTTTCAAAAAAACTACTGCATGAAAATGCCTAGAAATAATATAGAAGATCCTATGAATAATAATAAAAAGGTCTGTTACAGAAATAAAAAATTATTTTAAAAAGGGCATTTCTCTGGTGTTCGGTGTCTCTGAATAGGTTAACCATTACTTCTCTATGGGGGATTTCACTGCCGACGAAGGTCACCGTATTTCCCTGGCAATTCATCAAAATTTGGGGAATTGTCAGGTTTTGAATAGCTGAATGGCCACAAAATTGCACCGTACGGGGAAATTCACTGTTCTTTGTAATTTCGGGGCCAATTCGGCTCTCTGAATAACCCTGATAAAGAATTCTTATTAGAATTCTGGGTACATTTCTATGCAAACACAAAATGTAGTATTTACAGTGAGACACAGTAAACCAGGGATGTACATCTTGTTCCTAGAGTTGGCAAAACAAACAACAATTAGGAGATAGTTAGACCTGGAGTGCAATATTTGGACAGTCTGGACATAAGTAATAACTTTGTAATCTGCTGAGTTCTTGTAATGGGAGGTTTCTATATTTACAGAAATGTCATAAGGTACATTAATTTCTTGTGCTTAACACAAGTGCTAATAGATTTGTGACCCTGTGTTTCAACTTCATACGAAACAACGAGACAAATATTGATAGAGCCGAAGCATACGTTTTCACCAACATCATGTTAAAGCATGATGGAAGGTTTACAGTTGAGTTGCAAAAAGTACCTGACCTAAGATTCCTGCACTGGGAATAAAATACACTTTTATTAATCCATATATTTGGCTGTTGGTTGTACAGACTGTCAGTCTACCCTTACCTCTTATATTTAAAAAGAAGCTGTGTTCAAAAACCTTCCATTAATGCCATATAAAATCACATGAATTCTAATGCACACCGATTGAGAAAGCTATTTAGTGAAACGCGTCTCCGTGATTAATCCCACATCTTCATTAATAGTTTTATTAGTATTTTCACACAAAGGCTGTAGGCATGGAGTAATGGGAGGGGTTTGATGCCCACTTAAATACTTACCTAAACCTCTGCAGGGCTCATCACTACTGGCAACTGTGAAAGCCCCCCACCCATCCTCTCTCAATTACCAGCCTTTTACTCTACCAGGTATACCCAATTTTACAGGCAATTCTTCGTGTTGGTTCCTGTCACATAATCAACTGACTTTCCTACCATTATTCCCCAACTACAATTATATGTTAAAGGCTCACAATGGCTGCCATATTTAATATATTTTTTTTATCAGAGTACTAGCCTGTCGATCTTCTTCACCCCAATCCCACACTAGAATAGTCCCAGGTCCAGGATGGACCATGAGCTGGTTCAGCAGATGTTCCTTCTAATATTTTACCACTGCCAGATGTGCCAAGAGCAAAATTCTTTGGGCCATAATCGAGGCTCTACAAATTGGGAGTTTGGTGCATCCGTATATATACTGTACATGTACTGTCGAGATTTACTGCCCTATGAGACTCTTTTGTACATTTTTCATAGAGAAGATACGACAACTGCCCAGTATAAAAAAGGAAAAGGTCACCCTCATTGACCTTTTGTGAAATTCATAGAGCCAATCAACGGGCCTCTTGAATTTGAGTGCTATTCTTTGGGGCTCTAACAGGGACAACCTTTTTTACTTTGTTCAGACAGTACACACACAGTCAGCACTCCAGACTCTGCACCCTTAAGGACTCCCAAGCTCAACACACACAGCCAGCACTCAAGACTCTGCACCCTTAAGGACTCCCAAGGTATCCTGCACTCGACCACAATATCATTCAAGCCACTCCACTGCTTCACTTCTGTTGTTTTCATAGTCTCCTGCATTTTATGTATTATTCCCAGGCTGATTACTTTTCCTCTTTAATGCCTTCCCTCCATTTTTGATAGTTTTTTATAACGCCAAAAACTTTTGTTTTACCACCATGCTTCCGCTTCCCCCTCCCCTCCACCTCCTCCCTCCTCGCATGTCAATAACTGCTTGAACACATACAGACCTCCACTCCTAAAAGCTCTGCCTTTTCCTCCCTATAGCTCAACACACACAGCCAGCACTCCAGACTTTGCACTCTGCAGGGCCACCGCCCCTCCATCCACCCTTCCACCCAGTCCTAGGCCCAAACTCATTCATTCCCCTCCACCTGCTGCCACTTTATTCTAATCAACTTGTGGCTTGCTATTCTCTCTCTAGCCACCAGATCCACACTCCCCAGCTCCCCTTCTGTTTCACTTACCCCTGTCCTTTAGATTGTAGGCTCACGGGATGTCTAGCTGAGCACTTGTGTAAAGTGCTGTATCAGTAGGACAATTATCCTAAAGCAGGGCCATCTGTTCCTTATGTGTTTTAGTATGTCTCATGTCTGCGCTCCCCCATTGTACAGCGCTGCGGAATATGCTGGCGCTTTATAAATACAGAATAATAATAATAATACTGCACCATTGGCTCTTTTTGTTATTTATTTTATATTGTATGGAAACCACTTTTGTGTGTTTTTCGAGATATCATTTTTGTATCGTTTTTTCTTTGTGTGCTTTGTAGTTATCACACTACGTTTTCGTCGCATTAAGGCAGCACTTATTATTTCAAATATTCTACGAATTCTCCTGGAAGCTCCTCACTTGGCCACACACTTTTCTACATATTGTCATATAACTTCACAGCCATGGGTTTTATTTCGAAGTTTTGACGACTTCAATGAGTTATTTTAAGTTACTCGGGAACTTCCCAAGACATTATGATCTTGCACTTTCATCTTAAAAATTCATGTCCTAGAAAGGTTACTAATTTAAATTCATGTATTCTAATTCAGTCCTCTTTCACTCCCGTGATATACATTGCAAGCTGGTTCCCATCTTTTGTTCCTGCTTGACAAATGTTCCATGAATTCAACGTTGTCTTCTGTTGCCTGTGTCATTACGGGCAAGAGCGAAACAAATAGATATATAAAAGCACTGCAGTGTGGAAATCATTTTGGAAACACAAGCTTATAATGCATGTTGTTTTTGATGATGGAGAACATTAATTTACGACCTTGTGTGTCGCGATGTCGACTCCTTATAAATGATCTGCAAAATTCATAAAATGAAAGCACTTTCGAACGCGCCGAACTTTTTTGTATAGTTAAAGCAGAACAGTTTTCACAGAGGTAAGAATATAAATGTATATTCTACAATGTATCACGTTTTCCCGTAATCTGAATGTGTTTGTGATCCCACAAATTTACTAAAATTATTAATAACTATCAGGGTTATTCAGAGAGAGGTGAAAACCAGGAGAATGACTGGAGAAGTGACAATTCTAGGTCAACATAGTCAAACCAGAAAAATTCTCCCATTGATCTCACTTTCCAAATCAGCGATTTGGTCTAGATTGTTCTCTTCTCCTGCCATTCTCCTGGTTTTCACCTCTCTCTGAATAACCCTTTATGTTTTGAGGCTTGAAAACACTTTTGTATAAGAAGCACCTAAATGGTATTTATTGCATTTTTTCTCTTTTTTTTCTTTTTTATCTAAACCTGACTAAATCTTCAGATTGTGATTCACCTACGACATACAGGGCTATTCGTTCTCTTCAATTCAGCTTGATTCGGCGATCCCATTTCGGCGACCCTGAGGTGTATTCAGCAAGCATCACAGGTCCATCGTAGTGCAGGGAAAAGCCGCCGCAAACCCGACGAACACTCACCGCAAAACCCAGGCGAATGCACACCGAAACCCTGGATTAACCCCGCCGAAGACGCCGGAGAAACCCGAGCAGGAGCCGATCAGAGCGCAGAGCAGCTGCCAGAAAAACCCGACACCGCAGACGAATGGAGTGAAAAAAAAAAAACAGTACGCTTGAATGTTGAAAAGTGAAACTCTGTTTGCAAAGAAACTACAGAACGAAAATGTCTGAAATTTACATATAAGATACAATGAATGATTATAAAAAGGGCTGTTACAGAAAAAAGAAAAAACATAGTCGGATTGAGCATGCAAGTCTCCAATCAGAACATGCATTATATATAACATAATTGTTTGCACTGTATTTTTAACTGTTTTGCGCTCCCATATACCTTTTAGGTGTGCTTGGTTGAATTCTAAAATAAGCATAAGTAAAATTTAAGCTCACAGAATGTCACGCCTCCTCTCGGTTCACCACTGGCCAAGGCACTCACATCAGGTAGCGGCTGATCCTGGGTGGCTGTCAGTGCGGCAATCACAGTGGCTGGCCCAGAGGCTGAGGGCATCCCAGGCTCTGGCACCGCCTCTCGCTGGGTCCTTGCAGGATGCACCTGGGCATCTGGCGCAGCGGCTCCATTTCATCCACACTGGGCAGAACGCAGCATGTCACGTTTTCAGGGGCATGTAGATTGGATAGTGTCCGGGTCCAGGGGAGGATCTGGTGGGGGACTGTGCCAGCCACCTCCGGGGCCTGATTGGCTGGGCTTAGGGAGAAGGCTGTTTGACCAGTGAGTGTGTTTTGTGGGAGTGGTATGACCACCTCACCACCTATATAAGGCTCAGCTGAACATACTGCTTCAGCGTTGTTCTCACCTCTGCAGTGATTTCCCAGTGAAGCATATGTTCCTCCTGTGTTCCAGTTCCTGGCTTGTTTATAGTTTATTCCTGTCTCACCACCTGCCCTTGGCCTTGGATTCGTTAGTGACTCATGTGTATGGATTATCCACTTGTACTGCCATCTTGGTTCTCACGGCCTATCTCTGCACCTGGGTTCTGACCCTCTCCACGCCACCCGTGTCACTCAAACAAGGTCCTCTTTCCTATCGATGTCTATATGTCAAACTGATTTTGATATTTTATGCCCCCCCACATTGTACAGCCCATAGGAATATGGTTTATGCTTTATTAAATTGTAATTGTAATGCGTTTTTGATAAATTTCAATCAGAAGGACTTTCTGCTTGGTTTATAGAACTATTCTATTACTGGGTATTTCTATAATGTAATAAAATTATAGTAATATTGACGTTTCAGAAAGGCCTTTATTTTGCATAGAAACATTTGTTAAATCAGATTTTCTCTGCAAATGACAAAAAATAAGGACATTTTACAATATATATAAAAATATGTATGCTCAGCCAAGCGTGACTTGACCTTTCAGAGCATTATTTAAGAATAATCTATAAAACCATAGAGTTCTTTTTTTTTTACGCTTCGAAATGTAATAATGCGACAAACTAGGTTATATATTTTCCAAGTTGCTTTTTGTGGGACAGAGAGTTATCTCAGGTCTGCCTATTTAGCCTTTCCTAAGACTCCGAGTTACTCTTTATGCAATCATTTGCCAGATTATTATTGCGGTTTAAAATGAAATGCCGAGTTGTGACTTTCCATTTGGAGCAAATTACAGAGGTTTCATTGTGTTTAGAAAACGTTTGATGCCGGTTAAAATGTAATTTTCCAATTATTCACTATATTTATTAAGTGCCATGTCCTGTCGCCTTCAGATTTCATAAAACTTTTGCAAAGAAACAGTTATACGAGAGGATGGAGGTGAAAAAGTATGTCTGGCTGCAGATTAAAAATTGTGTATACTATACTATAATTTTATGTTAACTTTTTTTTTCTTTTTCCAATGCCAATTTCTATTTTCATAGATCTTCTGGACACGGCGCACTTACCATTTCAATTTATTTAGTAACGTTTAAGTAGTTTCGGAAAACTCTTACAATTCTGGATTTCAGAATTCCGCATAAAGGGTGCCCAACATGTAAGGCATAGGCGTGCGCACCCTAATCCCACCCACAGCACACTCTGGGTCCCAGCTGGCCGCATCCCATGGATAGCCGCCGGGACCCTTTGCCTCTGCAAGACAGGCAAGCCTGTACTTCCCTGGTGGTCCGGTGGCTGTGGGCTCTGCAATGCGATCTGTGCTTCGTGCACAGAACGCAGAGCATGTCCCACACTGGACTCGTGTGCCGGCGATCCTCTGATGACCTGTCACCTGACCGCCGGCGCACACTGACTGTGTCAGAGAGAGCCGGCGGTCAGGTGACAGGTCATCAGAGGATCGCCGGCGCATGAGTCCAGTGTGGGACGTGCTCTGCGTTCTGTGCACGAAGCACAGATCGCATTGCAAAGCTCACAGCCACGGACCGCCAGGGAAGTACAGGCTGGACTTAGGACCAGACTGGACCGTCCCCTCCTCTGCCAACGGACGTGTTCAACCTCCTCCCTGCAAGAAAAAAGGTAAGCAGGAGAGGGGGCAACTTTTACATTTTTTTTAAATATTTAAATTTTATTTTATGGCAGTGGATTCTGTGATACGCTTATACGCACCGCACATTACTGTGAGTTTCATGGCAGTGGATTCTGTGATACGCTTATACGCGCCGCACCTTACTGGGTGTATCATGGCAGTGGATTCTGTAATGTGCGGTGCGTATAAGCGTATCACAGAATCCACTGCCATGAAACTCCCAGTAATGTGCAGTGCATATAAGCGTATCACAGAATCCACTGCCATGAAACTCCCAGTAATGTGCAGTGCATATAAGCGTATCACAGAATCCACTGCCATGAAACTCCCAGTAATGTGCGGTGCATATAAGCGTATCACAGAATCCACTGCCATGAAACTCCCAGTAATGTGCAGTGCATATAAGCGTATCACAGAATCCACTGCCATGAAACTCCCAGTAATGTGCGGTGCATATAAGCGTATCACAGAATCCACTGCCATGAAACTCCCAGTAATGTGTGGTGCATATAAGCGTATCACAGAATCCACTGCCATGAAACTCCCAGTAATGTGCGGTGCATATAAGAATATCACAGAAACCAATGTGACCTCCCCTGGACACTGATATAATCGCTTAAGGGTGATGATGTCAGAGTCTTTTCCACTCCTCCCCCTGTGAAATCCCTTTACTGGAGATACTGGTGTCCTTTGGGCCGCTGTATCTCTGGTATCGTAAGGTCTACAGGGTCATATGGGGCTTCAGTGGATAGGTCAGAGTCTGCGTTATTGCCCATTGTTTCATCTCAAACAAAAACCACTGTACCGGTGCGGGGAGAGGAGGGGGGTCCTATGGACCTCTGTACACTGGTGTATTTTGGCCTAGGCCAACAAGGCCTAGGCCTAGGGCGGCACTCTCCAGGGGGTGGCGGCCCGCCGGGTGGCCCCACCCCTAAAAAAAAAAAAAATAATAATAATTTTTTTTTTTTTTTTACTTTTGCAAAACTATTTTACCAGGAAGGAAACATTGAGATGTCACTAATTTTCAAGTATGTCCTGGGTAGCAACGCCTAGTCTTTCACTTTCCAGGGGGCAACAAAAAACCTCACCACTAAGTGGGTTACTCACAGACCACCGAAATGACGCCAACATTTTGGTGTTCTGTAGTTCCCTGCACTTAGGAGAATAAAATTTCCCCACCCTGCAGTGAATTCACCATTCACCGCAGGGTCCCCAAAGTGCATGGAGTCGGCCGGTGAATGCTGCCACTGCAAACCCGTGCCTGCTGTTTTCAAAAGAACTACTGAACGAAAATGTCTGGAATTTACATAGAAGATCCTATGATTGATAATAAAAAGTTCTGTTACAGAAAAAGAAGAACCGATATAAAAAAAAGGGGGGGATTTTGCCCAAAAAATTCTGAAAAATTACTAAATGGTACTAAAAAAAAAAAAATCAATAATAAAGACTTTTTACTGCAGATTAAAATAAGTGGTTTATTAGATATTGCATAAAAAACGGGAAATTTTTAACATTGAAACCTATGGGGTTCACCTGAATACCTGAACCTGCTGATTGAAACCACCAAACATCAGGGTATTTCACTGTCATTTCTCTGCTGTTTGGTGTTCTCTGAATAGATTAACCATTACTTCTCTATGGGGATTTGCAATGCCTTCAAACAGCACCGTACTTGCTGGCAGTTCGCCAAACTTGTGTGTGAGCATATCACCAGAGCAGTGGTGTACTTAGAGGAGTGGTGGAGGCGGGCCGCCCCAGGTACCAGTGATTATTGGGGTGTCATTAGGGGTACTAGGAGGTGCCACTGTCTCTGTGTGTCAGCTTTGAGCTGTGTTCTCAAACAACGAGCAGCGGAGCATGGCATTTGCATACGGAATAAAATCGAATAGAATAAAAATCCCCCTCTCCTCCCTCCATAGCTCCTCCCCTGCCCCGCAGCAGCTCTAGGAGGGGGATGTGATTTGTGTCCAGAGAGAGAAGATGACAGTAAACGGCAGGTAAAGGGGGGGTATCAGCAGAATATGAAGCCCTGTCTGCTTACTGCTGTTTAAAGTGGACCTTTCCTTAACCAGCACTGCAGTGATAGAAATTTGTCATTGAGCTGCCTGGCTCCTGGTGAGGCTGCGTGCGTGCAGGTCACACTCGGTCCGGCCAGTCAGGTGGTACGGAGTCTCAGTACCACCTGACTGGCTGAACCACGTGACACACACGCAGCTGCCCACCCTTTCGTTAACATGGACTGTCACTCTATTCTGGACTGAACACCCACCAGGAAGGGAATCAAAGCCACGGTGCACCCTCTGGCAGTGGCACCCCACTGCTGACAAGATGGCTCCACGCACAGGCACAGCCACGATCCTAACATGGCCTGGAGGGACCTCCTGCTGAGTCTGTACACAGTCCCTGCTGACTCTGCACACAGCCCTACCGCGGACGGAGGCCGGTAAATGTAGAATAAATAATTGCTGTGTGCTCATATACACTCGGTTTGCTGGGAGTTTTATTGCAGTAGATTCTGATGCACTCATACACTCCACACATTGCATTGCTGGGAGTTTTATTGCCGTAGATTCTGATACCCTGACACACACCACAAATTGCATTGCTGGGAGTTTTATTGCAGTGGATTCTGATACACTGACCCGCACATTGCATTACTGGGAGTTTTATTGCTGTGGATTCTAATACACTCATACACACTGCACATTGCATTGCTGGAATTTTTAATGCTGTGGATTCTGATACGCTGACACACACCAAACATTGCATTGCTGGGAGTTTTATTGCTGTGGATTCTGTGATATACACTGCATAGTACTGTGAGTTTTATTGCCTTGGAGCTCTGGGATACACTCATACACACTGCATATTACTGTGAGTTTTATTGCTGTGCAGTTCTGTGATATGCTCATACACAGTGCACATTTCTGTGGGTTTTATTGCTGTGTAGCTCTGTGATACGCTCATATGCAGTGCACGTTTCTGTGGATTTTATTGTTCAACCAATTAGAGCGGCTGTGATCCAGTATACTTAACATGCATGGCTGTTCTTTGTAAAAATGCTTGCATTTAAACATTTCATAATTTTATTTATCTCAATAGATACATTTGAAAAGGTATACAAAATATACAAGTAGGCACTTGGTATCCACTTTTAATATAAAGAGAGGAAAAGCCGTAGCTCTAAGAGGAAAAGGTGGAGCTTAAAGAGGAAGGGTGGGGATTAACCAGGAAGAGGTGTGGCCTTGACAGGAAGGGGTGCCTCAAATTTAAATTAGGGGGTGCACGAGTTTAGTCAGGCCTAGGGCAGCACAAAACCTAAATACACCACTGCCCCTGTATCTCCATTCTTTACACTCCACAATGTTAAGTTAGGTGTCATTGGAGAGGTCAGAGCCCGGCCTTTCTAATGAGACCAAACACTATCATGTAGAACAAATACAAAATTTCCTCATTGACACTTTTAACACTAAAGCAATGTTATTTCTCACCTCGGGATTAAACATTCACAGGGTTATTCAGAGAGCGGTGAAAATCAGGAGAATGACTGGAGAAGTGAAAATTCTAGTTCAAAACAGACAAACCATAAAAATTCTCCCATTCATCTCACTTTCCAAATCAGCTATTTTGACCTAGAATTTTCCATTCTCCAGTCATTCTCCTGCTTTTCACCGCTCTCTGAATAACCCTGACAGGGTTATTCAGAGAAAGGTGAAACTCAGGAGAATGAGTGGATACGTGAAAATTCAAGGTCAAAATAGCCAAACCAGAAAAATTCTCCCATTTATCTCACTTTCCAAATCGGCTATTTGGTCTAAATTGTTCTCTTCTCCTGCCAGTTCTCCTGGCTTTCACCTCTCTCTCAGGGTTGTTCAGAGAAAGGTGAAAACCAGGAGAATGGCAGGAGACGAGAACAATCTAAACCAAATAGCCGATTTTGACCTAGAATTTTCACTTCTCCAGTCATTCTCCTGAGTTTCACATCTCTCTGAATAACCCTGATAGTCATAAAACACAATCAGCCACAATACTCAGCCACTAATTGGGTTAGTCGAGACTCATGGGAAATGTAGTTCAAAAACAACTGGATGGCCAAGGTTGCTGCACCTCTGAATTATACACATAGTAATCACATATTTAGGCTGAATGTGTGAGAGTGTGTGCATGTGTATGTATGCATAAGGGTGCGCGTATATATATATATTTTCATGTGTTTGAGCTTTTGGGTGCACATCCTAATGCAATAGGCTGCGCACGCCTATGATGTAAGAGGTTATTAAGAGAGAGCCGATCTGGCCCCAAAGTGTCACTGAACAGTGAATTTCCCCGTACAGTGCCATTTCAGGGCCATTCGGCAATTCTGATAGCATGCAGTTTGCCAAATTTTGGCAGACCGCCAGTCAGTATGGTGCCTGTTCGAAGGCAGTGAATTTCCCCATAGAGAAGCAATGGTTAATCTATTCAGAGACACTGAACAGCAGAGAAATGTTGCTGAAGTTCCCTGCTGTTCAGTGTTTTCAATCAGCAGGTTTATTCAGGCGAATCCCTTATGCTTCAATGTTAAAAATGTTCCCGTTTTAACTCAATATCTAATAAACCGTTTATTATTTTAATCTGCAGTAAAAAGTTTCTTTATCTATAGATTTTTTTAGAATCTTTTAGGCATTTGTCGTGATTTTTTCAGTTTTTTTTTATAAAAGTTTTTTCTTTTTTCTGTAAAAGACCTTTTCATTAGCATTCATAGGATCTTATATGTACATTCCAGACATTTTTTGTTCAGTAGTTTTTTTGCAAACAGTGTTTCAATTTTGACACTTTCAAGCGTTTTCTTTTACCCCGTTTGTCAGCTAGTCGGCAATTTCAGCCGGCTGGTTTGTGCTGTAATCGGCGGCTTGTCGGCTAGTTCTGACGTGTTTGGTGTGTTTTTTGTGGGGGTACCGGCAGGTTTTCGCTGGGTTTTCGGCGTGTGTTCGGCGAGTTTGTGGCAGGTTTGCCCTGCACTCCAGGGACCCTGCAGTGAATGCTGAATTCACCGCAGGGTGGGGAACTTTGATTCCCCAAAGTGCAGGGAATCAGAGAGCACCGAAATGTCGGCGACATTTCGATGCTCTCTGAATAACCCCCCAATGCCTGTTTTGAATTATTATTATTTGGGAACAATTAACCTCCCTGGCGGTGTTCCCGATCGGGTGTGTCTCGAGGTTAAATTTCACTGCTGAGAGCGGTAACCCTGAGACACACTCGGGTTGTATACATCACCTCTCCGTGCACTCCCTCGCTGATCTCTGCAGTCTCCTCCGGCGATCGCGGCATTTTACTTCCTGGTTTCCTTCTCGCGAGGAGGAAACCAGGAAGCAATGAGGTCGCGATCGCCGGAGGAGGCAGCTGGGGACATCGAGGGAGCGCAGGGAGAGGTAATGTATGCAGCGGCATCCCGAATGATGCTTGGGGTTACCGCTTCCAACAAAAGGCATTTAACCCCGAGCCACACTCGGGATGCCGCTAGGGGGGCAAAAAAAGAAAAATTTGACCCTTTTCAGCACAGAATTTGCTGAAGAAATAGACCGCCAGGGAGGTTAAGCAGTTCTTGTCAGGATAGAGAGCCGCTGAGCACGCAGACAAAATCCAGATAGACCAGGAAACCCCTAATCAGACAGACTGGTCCTTAGAATGGCCAGTACTAAGCTGAATAGAGAATATGAACAATACATAGAAGTATTGAACCCGCAGGGACAAAAGAGATATCACACTAAACACAGAGCCAGAGGTCGGTCAGTACACGGAATCAGTATAATATATAACCATACAGGGAATATAGAGCAAAATGTCCAGATATCATAGTCAGGGGCAGTGAACATAATAAATATAAACCAAACAGGGACAAAAGCAGAAATCAGAAAAGAGAATACTTAGCCAGAAGTCAAACCATGGAATCAAGAACACTGATAATCAGGAACATTCTGGGGGGTCACTAGAAACCACGACAGGTCACAGAGCTAATCCATTAGCTTCTATTTAAATCCCTCCTAGGTCTCTGACCAGGTGCAGCAGTCCCAGATGCTAGATTGCATGAATGGTGCCCTCTCTGCAGCACCACCAGCTGGCATGACAGTTCATATGCAGAGATACATTACTTAAAACTGTATTTAGTTGGCCTTTGCTACCAAAATGCTACAATAAAAAAAGCAAATAAGTGTAAGTTTAGCACTGCATATGTGCAGATAGACTACGGACAATTTTCTGACCACTAAGGGAAAATATCGTCCTGAGCAATAACCCTTAGAGGCTCCTTATTATCAACTCTGTTACTACCAAAATATTAGGAAGCCATTCACATGTACCAGGAGCAGCGCTACAGGCTGACACTCATATCTGCTGGTAGAGTCCATAGAGCTCCATGGAGCCAAGTGTAATCATGCAGGGTCACAAAGGAGCTGAAAAAGGACACTGGGAACTATTTGTTTTCAGTGTTCCACTGCTTTTTTTTTTTGAGAAAGTATTTTACCAGGAAGGATACATTGAGATTTCTCTCATTTTCAAGTATGTCCTGGGTGGCGAGTATGTACCGTTAGGTGTCTTGCCCAAGGACACATACTGGAGAGGTGCTCTTGCCAGGATCCGAACGTGTGTCTCATACGGTTATAGAGCAGTGATGTTACCTCTACTCCACCCAGCCGGTATTCTGACCGTACAGTAAATGCAAAGAACCGCACTGCCAACTGAACCATAGCACCAGTGGTAAGCAAGGACTTTATTGATGTATTTAACCCCTTAGTGACCGGGCGGTTTTACACAAATCCGTCCTTTAGTGATGGCTGCTGTTTTTACGTTTCTGTGCTGTTTGTGTTTACATCAAATTTTCCTCTTACTCGTTTACGCAACCCACACATATTTTACACTGTTTTTCTCGTCATTAAATGGACTTTATAAAGATACCATTTTTTTCATCATTTCATATAATTTACTATGAAAAACATTGTGAAATATGACAAAAAAATTGAAAAAACACCACTTTTTCGAACTTTGACCCCCAAAATTTCTTATGTATCAACAACCGCCAAAAAAATTTAATTCCTTAGTAGTTTCTAAATTTAGTTCTGAGTTTAGCAATACCCAATGTTTACATATTCCTCGCTTTGCTCCTTATCTTATGCAACAATAAGTGAAAGTAGCACTTTGCCATTTACAAAGGGTTTACTTTTAAAAGTAGTCATAGTGACATTGTAACACTGATATCTGTCACTAATTCCTGAATAACCCTCCACATATACATTTTTTTTTAAAGTACACAAATCAAGGTATTAAACTTGGCGTATTTTGACTCTTTCCATGCAAACCATTTTACCACAAATCTATGCCAAAGTTTGAGAAAAAAAAAAGTTTTGGTGACTTTTTTTTTTTGAATGCAATATAAGAATACATGTACTGTGAACTTTAAGGTTTACTGCCAAAAAGCACCCCAAAATATGTTCAGCAACATCTTCTGAGTAAATTGATACCACCCATGTATAGGTATGTCGGGTCATTTGGGAACTAATAGGCCTTATTTGGGGGGGTGCGCATTTCAGTTTTCCAACTTGGAATTTTCACATTTCGTCATCATGCACCCATGTCCTATTTGGGACATTTTTGAAGCCGGCCAAAGTAATTTACCCCCATCAAACCATATATTTTTAGAAAGGGCACACCCTAGGGTACTTCAAAGAGTTGTATTTTAACACTTTCCATGCACTAGCTCTTTGTCAAACTTTCAGGTAGTCACTTTTTGTGTTATTTTTTCACACACATTGTACTTTAGGCATGAATTGTCAAATCCAGTTATGGGTTACTGCCAAAAAACGCCCCAAAATATGTTCAGCAACATCTTTTGAGTAAATTGATACCACCCATATATAGATTTGTTCTGTTGTTTTTGGGGTGCTACGCCAATCTTTTGACATGTGCTTGTAATTTTTCTAATTTGACATATCTTCTTTGCTTATCTTCTTTTTAGGGGCCTTTTTACATACCCCAATTTTATGAACGTGCATATATTTGGTAAGCTAACACCCCAAAGTATTGTAAATGGAGTGTTTTTATGCCATGGATGCAACCGTTTGCTCCAAACAAATTGGATACTGTTTGGTGGTCATTTTTCATTTTCACACCCACATCAGTTTTGGACTGTGATTTAGGAGACACTGTTGTTTGTTACTGCATGAAAACTCTCCAGGTTGTTTTCTGCAAGGTCTCCTGAGTACACCCATGCCCCCCATGCATAGGTTTGCCAGGATTTTGGGAAGGTTCAAATACAATTTTTATGACTTTGTCATTGGAGTTGAAATTGAGATTATTTCTTCAGCTAGGCCTATCTTTGGTTTTGGGTCTACCGCATACCCCAGTTTGAATTATTGCCAGAAAACTGTTTATATTTGTTATGTTGACACCCCAAGGTATTGCATATGGAGTGCTTTGATGCCATGGATGCAACGGTTTTAGCCCAAAACATTTGAGAAGGTGTGTGGCGGTAATTTTTCAATTTTTTATTTTTACGCCCACATTAGATTTGGACTGTGATTTAGGAGACACTGTTGTCGGTTACTGCATGAAAACTCTGCAGGTTGTTTTCTGCAAGGTCTCCTGAGTACACCCATGCCCCCCATGCATAGGTGTGCAAAGATTTTTGCAAAATACAGCACCAATTGTAGAACATAAAAATGTAGGAATAAAATGTAAAAGTCTGGTGCAGTAAAAGAAAAAAAAACTAAACTGAACTAACTAACTAGACTGTAAGAAAAAAAAAATCACAGATCACGCACAGTGTGATACATCTTGAAACAGTCCCCAAGACACAGACCGGGTTGTCCAGGGCATTCTGGACAGTAAAAGATTGTGTCTCACCTCTGCTCCCTCTTGAAACACACCCTGCATCTTTTTTGGGGTTTCTGTTTGCCCTCAGTAGGGGGGATTTTAAAAATAAAAGGTGTAGCCCCAACTCTGTCCCCCATCACTGTCCGGGGAGCAGGTGCATCCTGGTACAAAAACCCCGAAATGACCTGGAGCTGAAACTGTAAAAAGGACAGCGTCACTCCGGGCTTTGCCTTTTTGCAGAGCATAAAGGCATTGTGGGTTGCAATTTGCATCAGGTAAATTGCAACCTTTTTGTACCAGGCCCTTGACTTCCGCATAATCTGGTAGGTCTGGAGCAGCTGATCTGCCAGATCAACCCCACCCATATGCCGGTTATAGGCTTTGATGCACACTGGGTTTCTGATGTGCTCAGCTCTGCCACGTACAGAGACCTCCACAGACCTCTCAGTGTGGATGGTGGATAGAAGGTATGTACGGAAGATAGAAGTACATCCTTCTTGTCTCTGTATTGACCGCCAACAGCTCCTCTTGGCGCAGAGCTGAGGGTTCCCCCCTTTTTAACCGGGTGCGGACAAGCTGTGCTGGGAAACCTACGCGATTCTTGCGAACAGTACCGTATGCTGCTGTATCAAAACAATACAGCAGCTTGAACAAAGGGACACTCGTATAAAAATTATCAACATACAAGTGGTACCCTTTGTTCATCAGGGGAAAAAGTAGGTCCCACACAATCTTGCCACTGGTTCCCATGTGTTCTGGCCAAACCTGGAGGGTCAAGGCTACTATCCTTTCCCTCGTACACCCGGAAGGCCTGAGTATACCCACTCTCGCTGTCACAGAGCTTATACACCTTCACTCCATACCTGGAGCGTTTGGAAGGAATATACTGCTTGAATCCCAGCCTTCCCTTGTATTTCATTAGGGATTCATCAACGCAGATATTCCTTCCAGGTGTATAAGCCTCTGCAAACCTGGCGGCGAAGTGGGTAATCAGGGGGCGGATTTTATACAGCCTGTCAAACTGGGGATGCTCTCTAGGAGGGCACAGGCTGTTGTCACTGAAGTGCATGAAACGCAAAATGTTTTCATACCTTCTACGTGACATTGATTGGGGTAAATGGGGGTAGAGCAGATGGGGCTACTGCTCCAGTAGGAGCGAATTGAGGGCTTCTTTATGATGCCCATCAGCATAGTAAGTGCCCAGAATTTCAGAAATTCTGGCACATCTAGCGGGGTCCATTGCTGCCTTGCCAAGTAGGAGTCTGGCTTCGCAGCACAATGCTGATGGGCATACAGATTTGATTGGGCAACAATGTGGCCCAACAAATCATCCCCCATAAACACCTGCAAAAACTGTGTGGCGGTAAATCCTGCAACATCAATATTGATGCCAGGATTTGCCGTGAAAGGAGGGATATCTGGCCTCTGGCGATGAGGCACTACCCACTCCTCAGCTGGAGCTGTGCGTCTCCTGCTGGCAGGTGGTGGCCCAGGATCTGCATCAGAAACATCACTAGGAGATAAATCAGCCAGCGTAGATGATGTATCTAGCGATGTCTGAGCACTTAGCGGGGTCAAAATCTGGGTCGGAGTCCGACGCAGATGCCTCAGATTCTGACGCCAGGATGGCATATGCCTCCTCGGCGCTGTACACCCTCTCAGACATTATATGTAATATATATAATAATTATAAAATTTTATAATCTATATGTATATAAGCGGATTATTGGTTCTCAAAAGAACCGTTGGGTTTCACAAGAAAATACAAATAAACACCTAAATCTCTCTAAATCCCTCTAAATCTGCCTCAATTTTTCTAATCTCACTAAATCTACCTAAAATCTCTAACCTGTCAAATCTGATCTCTCTCTCTCGCTCACCAAAACACAAGTGAGGAGAGGGAGGGAGAATCACAGAGGTCACGGCCAATATTTACAAAATATTGACCTCACCTGACAAATTAGAAATTTTATTTTGATTTTTTATAACTTTTGATTGGATGTTGCTAGCCTGCCTCTCTGATGAGGCAGGCTAGGAACATCCCACACAGCCCCAAGATGACCCTGCCCTTAGAAGGGCAGCACCATCTTGGCTGTCACTTTTATTTTATTTTATTCATTTTTATTTATTTATTTTTCTTTTTTTACACTTTTTTTAGTCTGCTGGGTGCCTTGATCCCTCGAGGCACCCAGCAGAGCACCTGATCACTCATATGATCGTTTTTGTACTGAGTGCCATGATACCTCGTGGCACTCAGTACTTCCTGCCGCTACCGGAAGTGATCGCTCGGGGGGAGCGATCACAGACGGACCGGCGGCAGATAACCATATTGCAAGGATGCCTCGATGTCGAGGCATCCCTGCAATATACTCAGAGCAGCTGGAAGCGATACCGATCGCTTCCAGCTCTCTGTAGAAGTGCAGGGCACCTTTCCGGTCAAACTGGATGTTGATCGCTCCCGGGGAGCGATCACAAGGGGGCCCGGCACTTCTGTCCGCCATTGCACGGATGCCTGGACTCCTAGGCAGCGTGCAATGGCCCTGTAGCTGCTGGAAGTGATCCGATCGCTTCCAGCGCTCTCTAGAAGTGCGGGGCACCTTTCCGGTCAAACCGGATGTTGATCGCTCTTGGGGAGCGATCACAAGGGGCCCCGGCACTTCTAACCACCATTGCACGGATGCCTGGACTCCCAGGCAGCCTGCAATGGCGTTTGAGCTGCTGGAAGCGATCCGATCGCTTCCAGCGCTCAAAAGACCGCAGGACATACCATGTACATCAGCGGGTCTAAAAGAGACCTGCGGCCGTGACGTACATGGTACGTCCGCGGTCACTAAGGGGTTAAATTTATGTGTTAAGTGCAAAAGCAAAATCACTTAACACCAGGCTCTGAGAGCTTGCATTTATTTCTGGCTACTGGCTACTACATATCAAGAACAGCGATTTACATTGGAAAAGCATGTTCTTAATTGTTGTCATTAGTAATGGCTCCTATGCAAAGTGGGGGGGCAAAGAGTTACAGTAAGGAGCTGCTAATGCTGTGGCACAAGCGTTATGTGTAATTCCTCCAGCTGTAAGCTTAACAGTTGGGTTAGCGTAGGGCTCGCCTCTACATCTCTACTTTTCAAGGTGGTATCCCCCACATTTGGGGTATGATACACATATCACACAGATCATGCTGTGAGTGTACATGCAGATTACATAGCATTTAATTACTGATAAATGCTAAGCTTTTAAGGGACCCAATAATACAATAGTCAAATTAAACAGAGAACCAAAGTTCAAACCTAGATATGTGAATGTACCTTATTAGAATATTTCTTGTGTTCTCTAAGCCCCAGGCAATCCTACCATACCTGCCGCAGGTCATAATATGCCTCCAGCACAGGATTTATAATTGTGCTACTGGGAGCCAAGAAACACCACTAGACCCTTTGCGTCTGCAAAGGTTAGACTTTGGCTTCAAAATATGCATAAATATCTGGTCAACAACGATATCCCTGAAGCAACGAAGAGAAAGGCAACTTATCTGGACTTTATTCAAAGCAAACTTTAAAATGACTTTTCACAGGTTCTAGGAACTGGTCTTATCATTAATTATTCACAGCTGGAGACAAGAAAAATGCAGACATGTTGGGCTCTATTACATTCTATACGCAAAAACGCACGCAGAACGCGTGAATTTTTGCGTGCAGCGTTAAACGTTAACACGTGTAAATCATCGCTGGTATTACAATCCTCTCGTATTTTTTCATCCGTCAAAAAATAACGCGCATAAAACGGATGCGCAAAAACACACGCGCAGCAACTTTGCACGCAGAAATCCTGTTTTTTCACGCGACTCAGCCAATCAGAATTAAGAACCACAATTGTCTCCTGTTAATTTTTTTGCGCCTGTCAAAGTCAATCTGCACATATATGCTGCATCAATAAAAAAAACACGCACAACTTCTCAATTTTATTGTTTGGGTATGTGTAGAATGTGTAACTATACTTTGTTGTATTGTTTTTATCTCCTGCTGGTGTATTTGGGTTCGGCCAGGATGTTCAGATTTGCCGTTACCACCACCAGCTTTTCAAAGACATTAACATTATGCGCGCAAATGCTGTGCGTTAAATTTTGCGCATAGATTGTAATACCATCCGCGTACCAGCGCACAAACGCATTTGCTCTCACAATGTTAAGTATAGGACGCGCGCAGTACAGTAAGCTCACGCAGCATTCGCGCAGGTTCACCCGCGGTAGACGTATACGTGCATTTGTTGCGCTGACATTGTAATACAATGTTCAGCGCAAAGGGTTTTGCCCCTCGCGTTAATGCGTTTTTGCGCGGGAGAAAACGTATGCGCGAAGAATGTAATAGGGCCCACTGTGTGTAGGTACAAACATAGTCAAGTCAAACATAGCCCTTAGAATCACGGAACAGCCTTGTGTCTGCAATGAGTGCAAGAGCAAAATGAGAACCACAGAGGGGGCTACATTACAGTCATCGCGGTAAAACAGGGACATAAAGTAGAAAAACCTGCGCCTGCAGGTTTCTCCATTGCGCCCCCGTTTTACTACGATATTACAATGCAGGCACTTAAAAAGCTTCCTGCATTGTTATCAGGCACTAAGGCTAGGGTCAGACGAACGCATTTTTCACGTTGTCCATGAAAAAGTGCGTTCGAACGAATGGACGTATTTTTTCACGGAATACACGATAGCGGTCATACGATGCGCATTTTCGTCCGTGATTTTGTACTGATCATCAATAAAACCCTTTTTGTGTCTGGACGTTATGTTGGCCGGACGTGTGCAGCGTCTGACGTCTCCTAATCACGCAAACACGCCGCTATGCGGCCACAGCGCACTATGTATGGCAGTAGTAGCGGTTTGACGTTCTCGAAAAAATGCGTTCGTTTGCCACTTGCGTTGCACGGACGAACTTTCGTGCAGCCGTTCGTCGTATGTTCCCCGGCATTGGACGTCATTTGCTGCTAGCACGGCCGTGATTTCGTGCGGCTAAACGCACGTTAAAACTGCTTTCATCTGACCTTAGCCTAAGCCCCGGGATGCACGTGGCAGCACTAAGCGCCGCTGCGAGCAGCCACTCGATGGAGTCCATAGGACTCCATTGAGTTTCTCCTCTGCTGGTCACATGACCTGCTGGATCTCACCTCGCGAGATCCGGCAGGCATGCGTAGTGATCCGCAGGGGGAGACTGTGGGACTTTGTCCCACAGTCTCTCCCTGCTCCCGCCGGATGGAGGAGACGGACGGAGCCGCGGTCTTTGCCGCGGGATAGTAGGTGAGTATCTGAATTTTTTTGGGAGGGGGTTTCTGCTGGTTCTAACGGATTCTGAACCAGCGGAATCCATTAACACCAAGTCCAGACTGTGGTTAACTTTTTGTGAACCTCAGCCAGACATTAATCAGCGTTAGGACTTTGTAATCCTAACGCTGATTAACACTTTGCTCTCCCCATGTTAAGCATAGGGAGCACAAAGTACAGTAACCTCGTGCTGAAAAGCACAAGATTCCGAACACTAATGGGTTTCATGACAGGTGAGCGCTAACATTAGCACCAACAATGTAATGTAGCCCAGGGTCGGGGGAATTCTCCCACATGGCTCAGGGCCACAGTAGCGTGCCCACCTATACCCCCTGCCCACCGGGGTGCAGAGATAACATACCAGGAGGGGAGCATGGGGGAAGGGGAGAGGAAGGCACAGGGAGAAGCAGAAGAAAGGAGATAAGGTAGGAGGAGAGAAGAAAGGAAGGGTGAGAAAGGAAAAAGGAAAAAAAATAAGGAAAGGAAAGCAGAGGGCACCGCGGGGGTCGGTGGAGCAAGGAAGTATCGCAGCCCACACAGCGCTTCTCCTCTGCCCCACACGCCTTAGCCTGAAAAGGCAAGCGCTTTGCTGTGGGGGCAAACCTCATCAGCCACGGAGACTACACCCGCTCAAAGTGTGTTATACGATCGTGGATCACCACCGTCAGTCTTTCCCTAGTAGGGAATTTTGTAGCATGTAGCATGTAGTGAATTTTCGGGTTCCGGTTCGCACCCCAGGTCCTCCTCCCATTTCCCCTTAAAGCTCAGATCCTGGGGGAAGGCGCAGCGCAGCAGGTGGGAGCAAAGCAATGAGATAAGTCCCCCGCCTGGAGCTTCTCTCGAAAAAAGAGAGCTTCTGGTTAGGGGCCCCTCTCATGAAGCATCGGACATAGTGCAGGAGTTGGCACGCCCTAAAGGTTTCATGTGGCGGAAGGGCGTGTGATTACCTGAGGTACGCCAGAGAGGCAGGATTACCCACCAGGGTCAAGTGTCTCACCTCGGTGAATCCCTTCACCCACCACCACCAAAATCCACCGGGTCTCAGTCCTTCCAGGAACTTGGGACTCACTCCCCTCTTCTGGAACCCTAAGTGGAGAGTGGAGAGGCCATTCCGATAGCAAATCTTCCGCCATAGAGTCATCAAATGGCGAAACGCCGGGCTAGGGTGGACAGTCTCAGAGCAGAGGCCAGGAAGCCACATGGACCCATCTCGTCTGCATTGCCGGGAGGTTAACGTGGCTCAGCATAGCGAATTGGGCAGCTGTGTAGTAAGTAAGTTGGGGGGGTCACCCAGTCCTCCAGCGGCCCTCGCGAGGTACTTTCCAGATCTGGGAAGACAACTACGCCCCCCCCCAAATGAAGGAGTATATCACCCTCTGTAGATGAAGGAGTTCCGATTTACAGTCATATTTTAAACTCGTAAGTCCCTGCTTCAATATTTTTATTTCCAACCCACAAGTCCGTACTTTGCTATTGCCACTGTTACAGCAAAAAAGCACATGTCCAGGATTTACAGTAACACCAGCATTTACTAGATTAAAATAAGACCTGGATTTACAGTAATAATGTGTATGTCCGGGATTTTGATTACAACGCACATTAAGGGGATTTACAGTAAGAATGCGTATGTTCGGGTGTACCGTAACAGCATTTACTGGATTTAAAATAACCGTATTCACCGGATTTACAGTAAGAGCGCAAGTCCGTGATTTACAATGAAGCCCACACTAACGGGATTTACAGTAAAATACAAGAGTTCTCTCATTTACAGTGTTTAGAATAAAAAGCTACGTAATTTGGGGGTTTACACTAAAATTAAATCCCAGACGTGCGTGTTGTAAATTTCACAATCTCCATACAGGAAGAGCCAGACCAATACATAAAACTTTGCTACAAGCATCAAAAAAGCCATTTAACAACACCTTGATCACCTTGAAGCCGATACTTCCATTGAAAAGTAGCTGTGAATGCAGATGTTTGATCCAGATTTTTATCGGGAATCAAAATGCCATTAATCCTGGATTTGAATCTCCCAAACCGAAAAATGGCCATAAAGTAGCTGGAAAAGGGTCTTGATTTCAGCCATTGGTACAAATTAAATCGAGGCCAGGGGCTGACTGGCAAATTTGGCCCGGGGGCAAGTGCAACCCAGAGGCCCATAGTGCAGCAACTCGGCTCTTGTTTAAATAAAAACAAAGACCGGAAGCAAATTAAGTAATACAACTCAGAGTAATGTGCAGTGTGTATGAGCGTGTGACAGAGCTCCTCAGCAATAAAACTCACAGTAATGTGCGGTGTGTATGAGCATATCACAGAGCGCCACAGCAATAAACCTCACAGTAATGTTCAGTTTGTGTGTATGAAAGAATCACTGAGCTCCACAGCAATAAAACTCACACTCATACACACTACCCATTCCTCATCACAGAGCTCCACAGCAATAAAACTCACAGTAATGTGCGGTGTGTATGCTCGTATCACAGAGCTCCACAGCACTAAAACTCACGCTAATTCACACCGCACATTACTGAGTTTTATTGCTGTGGAGCTCTGTCATACGCTCATTCCCACCGCATGTTACTGTATCACAGAGCTCCACAGCAATAAAACTCACAGTAATGTGCGGTGTGAATGAGCGTATCAGAGCTCGACAGCAATAAAACTCGCAGTAATGTGTGTTGTGTATGAGTGTATCACAGAGCTCCACAGCAATAAAACTCACAGTAATGTGCGGTGTGTATGAACGTATCAGAGCTCCACAGCAATAAAACTCACAATAATGTGCGGTGTGTATGAACGTATCAGAGCTCCACAGCAATAAAACTCACAGTAATGTGCGCTGTGTATGAGTGTATCACAGAGCGCCACAGCAATAAAACTCACAGCAATATGTGGTGTGTATGAGCGTATCACAGAGCTCGAAAGCAATAAAACTCACAGTAATGTACAGTGTGTATGAGCGTATCACAGAGCTGCACCGCAATAAAACGCCCCACTAAGAGCTGCCAGTGAATGGGCTTCCGGCAAAAATAAAGCTCTAATCATGTCGGAACAGACACACACACACAAACTTTTTTGTGGATTTCAGAGTTTTATTCAGCTTTTATAACATGTATTTTTTCTATTCTCTGCTCAAGGTATAGTTTGTATTAACAGCTTAATGAAACTAAAAGCATCCGGCACAGCAATGTACACACACATCAAAATGCTACTCTATATGGTCACTGAGCACTGCGCACATGGACAGCAGGTCACCAGAAGCCAAAACATTCCACCTTAGAAAAGAAACACAATACAGGGAAGGGATGGACACTGCAACGTGTGAGGAGTGATGGTATGGGGAGAGAGATGGGGAGACTGGCAGAACAAGGGGGGGCACCGGGACGAGAGCTGAGCAGACAGAACAGAGACACATATAATCTGTGGAGACCTGCAAAGTTCCAGCATCAACCGGCCCAGCACGCTGACACGACCATCCTGACCCCAAACTACTAGGATGGTGGGACACCCCTGAATCCTGATTACTACTGACTGCACTGTCACACTCACCACTAAGGGGGAGATCTACAGGGCCAGCTTGTTAGCAGTAAAAGTGCCAGCAGCGCTGCCATAATACTTACCGGCTGGTGGTGGTGCCTGCGGGAGATGAGGGGAGGAGCGGCAGGATCTGCTCACACGTGCATTAATCCCACTCTTACATTCGGTTTCCTGGTCCGGCTGACCGCATCCACACACCTGTGGTCTCACATGCCGGGCCAGCACTGCGACTGCTCTGTTAAATAGTGCAGAAGGGCCAAAATTTGCAGCTGGCCGCATTAAGGTGCAAGAGCCTGCCTGCCCCCCCCCTGAAGTGGTAGAATGCCAGAGCCCTGCGACCCTGGTAGTTCCGCCACTGTTTCATAGATTCTGGCCGGGTCTCTGATTTCCTGGGCTGGCAGTGGCTTCCCCACTGACCACTGACCTGGAGGATGCAGGCTGGCTGGCTCCGTCTGCAGGCTCCAACAGCTCGACTGCGCCCTCCTCTTCTGTGGTCATGCGTCGTGTGGCTGAAGGGGGGCGGCGCTAACGCAGCTTGCGTTCCCAGGCCAGCTCATGTCTTTAATGCGGGATGCACGCTGCTACGTTTAGCAGTCTGCGGCCACCCGTGACTAAAAAGTATATGGGGGGATTGCAGCGGCCCAGGGGGCGTTTGCGCCCCCCCCCCTGTACCTGGCACAGTCCGCCCCGAGAGGCCTATATTACTAGTAAGACCATGGGCCAGCAACTGTTCACCCTTCCATTGCCTTATTAATTTCTGTGCGAATGGATTTGACCTACAAAAGTCATTAGAATAATTAGCGGTTCCAAGATCTTGTATCAGGCTCGCAATACTCTTTATGGAATCCTATGGACTCCAGTAAGGGATACCAGCAGTGGTGTAAGGCACCTCTATCCTGTCTCTGTTAAGATTATCAGCTGAGCCACTAACATAGGGTCTTGCTCATAAATAGAGCCAGAATGGGAATCGTAAACCATTAATGGTGTGCCGTCTTTTGCCATTTACGGCTCACTGTTACTGGCTCAGCTGGAACAGGGCCCTTATTAGAACCATGTAACCATGGAACGGCAGAACAAAAATCAACTCTCCAATAGGGATGTGCGTTTCGGGTTTCGGAATTTCGGAATTTTCACGAAATTTCCCGATTCGTGTTTTCGGATCCGGCCGATCTTCCGAATCGGATCGGACCCGAAAACCGACAGATCTGAAAAGTTTTCCGAGCCGAAACAAAATATTTTCGGAATTTTCGAATGGACTTGAAATGTGTCAAATCAAAATTTATTTTCGCTCTATTCATGATTTCGGTTCCATTCGTGATTTCGGTTCCATTTCGGTAATTCTGGACATCGTATATTTAACTATTATCAGTTATATCGCTGATTCTGTAAATTTTGTATCTGTAAATGCATATCACTTGTTTCAGTTTAGCGTTTTTTAAATCGTTGTTTCATTTTTTTGTTCCTTGGCTTTCATACCATTTTAATATGATTAAATAAAGTTGTGAAATGTATATTCATAAGAAAAAAAGAATCTTTATTTAATAAAAAAAAAACACGATAGAATCGCCAGAATTATCGTATCGACAGAATGAATTATCGGATCCGAAAAACAAACCAAAAACTTTATTATAAAAAAATATATAAAGTATAAAAAAAGTAAACCATAGTAGTTTACGTCAAAATGAATAGAGTTAGACACTTTGAAACGAGGAGAACAGACGTTCCGAAAAAACAAAAATTTCCGAAATCACGAAAAGTCGATACAAAAAACGAGCAAAGTGACCCGAAAACACGAAAAATGGTCGATATTCAGAAAAAAAAATGTACACAAAAACGAACCGAACCGAATCGAAACAGAAATCGGTCGAAACGAGCCGAATCGAAAATTTTAAACATCCGAACAAATCGAACCGAATCGAACCGAAAAAAAAAATCGGTGCACAAGCCTACTCTCCAACTGTGTTTGGCCTCAAAAGTTATGCAAAGTACTAGAGAATCTTATTTTAATATTTTATCTTTTAACTTCTAATGAATCTTTATTTCTGTAAAGAAGCTTACAGTAAACACTAAAATAAAATTCAAGAAGATAAAGGCATTAGATATTAAATGGATTCTTTTTACGTTCAATTTGTTTATTGCAGCTAATAAAATCGCCGTAAAATGCTAATGAGATGTTTGTGCATATATTTCTGTGAACACAGTCGTACTTATGTTTTCTGGGACGATTTTTAATTAAAAAATGTGTTTATAACGGCAATGTTAAAATGTATTTAGAGTAAATTTTTAATGACTATAATTTCCTACCAAAATACAGGCATATTTCACAGACATATTTATTTACATTTTATGTATTCGTTAACTCGGGTATCGCAGATTTATTTTTGTTTATTTAATTAGAAAGAATGGCTGTTTTTAATAAAAAATATACCGTAGGTTGAAAAGGAGATTAAATCTTGAGCTTCTTCTAAAAAAAATACATTTTATGTTCTAATAAATGTCTTGAAATGATTTAGGAGACCGATTATTCAGCAGAGGTCTGATACATACCAATCCACTAGAAATCTCAAATTACTCTGAAATTAATATCACGGTTTTACTGAATTATTTTTGCCATATTGTAAAAGTCAACAAAAGAAGAATGAATAAAATTCACCTATTCTAAAACATATATAGACACAGAAATCGCTTTAATTCGTCATAAGAAGCATTTATATATCCTGAATTTCACTGTTCTTTGCAAAGAATATTGGATTCTGGGACCTTTGGTGGATCAAAATTCACATACAGATGAATTTTAAGATATTCAAACAGAAGTAGAGGTCAAGTCGAGCAGGAACTCATGGGAACGCAGGAACTGATTTCCCATTCCCCCCACACACTTTATAGGTTAATTTGGGTGTTTATCCCCTTCACACCCAAAATCGAGTTATCTCGATTTTGCATTGTAATGCATTGAAAAGCACTTGTTAGCATATCAAAAGACAATTTTCACAACAGGATTGGTCTCTCCCCTGAGGAGAAACAAAATCCTTTGTTTTTTGCCTCTCCAAGCACCCTGGAGAGACATGAAACCAGCTGCAAATAGAAGCCCCAATCCTCACTGTAATAAAAAATTCAAATAGATTACTGTTGCATTATAGCTGTCAGGGAGTTGGCAGAATACAGGGAGAGCTATGGGGGTCACTCACTGCTGTATATGAATACAATCCAGAGGGATATAATGACTGAAAATCCCTATACAGTACAGATACAAGGTGTTACTGTAATTCCCATACACAGACATTATGCAGCACATACAGATACAAGGTGTTGCTGTAATTCCCATACACAGGCATTATGCAGCACATACAGATACAAGGTGTTACTGTAATTCCCATACACAGGCATTATGCAGCACATACAGATGCAAGGTGTTACTGTAATTGCCATACACAGGCATTATGCAGCACATACAGATACAAGGTGTTTCTGTAATTGCCATACACAGGTTTTATGCAGCACATACAAGGTGTTGCTGTAATTGCCATACACAGGCATTATGCAGCACATGCAGATACAAGGTGTTTCTGTAATTGCCATACACAGGCATTATGCAGCACATACAGATACAAGGTGTTGCTGTAATTCCCATACACAGGCATTATGCAGCACATACAGATACAAGGTGTTACTGTAATTCCCATACACAGGCATTATGCAGCACATACAGATACAAGGTGTTGCTGTAATTGCCATACACAGGCATTATGCAGCACATACAGATACAAGGTGTTTCTGTAATTGCCATACACAGGCATTATGCAGCACATACAGATACAAGGTGTTTCTGTAATTGCCATACACAGGCATTATGCAGCACATACAGATACAAGGTGTTGCTGTAATTGCCATACACAGACATTATGCAGCACATACAGATACAAGGTGTTGCTGTAATTGCCATACACAGGCATTATGCAGCACATACAGATACAAGGTGTTGCTGTAATTGCCATACACAGCATTATGCAGCACATACAGATACAAGGTGTTGCTGTAATTGCCATACACAGGCATTATGCAGCACATACAGATACAAGTGTTTTCTGTAATTGCCATACACAGGCATTATGCAGCACATACAGATACAAGGTGTTACTGTAATTCCAATACACAGGCATTATGCAGCACATACAGATACACAGTGTTACTGTAATTTCCATACACAGGCATTATGCAGCACATACAGATATTATTTTTATAATCCGTTGGTATTTTTGGAAGCTGCTTTGTTATATGATCACTACAAATCCACATACGTAGGAGATCTCACCATATTTATTACCTTTATCACAAATATTACATTTGACACAAAGGCCATATCAGCCTGTATGATAATAATGCAGCCAGTGTGAAAGAGTGCAAGATCAAAGACGCCATCTAGAGTTTAGAACCTTTCATCTACGTGTTCCTTAAACCTGTCCTCAGGACCCCCTAACAGGCCAGATTTTGCAGATCACCTTGAGGAAATGCAGACTTTATCCTGCAATCACTGAGCAGCAAATCATATCACCTGTGCTGTGCTTCAGCTATCTGGCAAACCTGACCTGTTATGGGGGTCCTGAGGACAGGTTTGAGAAACACTGATCTCAGGAATTTTTCTGTAATGGGTAAACAAAAACATGTAAAATTAAAGTAATCAAATTTACACACTTTTAATTTAGTCTTTCATTATGCAAGCTGTACCGCTGGATGGAGTAGAGGTAATGTCACTGCTCTGCATGGAGAGAGCCTTGGAGTCATGGGCTCGATCCCAGCGAGCAACCTCTCCAGTAAGTGTCCTTGGCAAGACACCTAACGGTACATAGTCGCCACCCAGGACATACTTGAAACCGAGAGAAATCTCAATGTATCCCTCCTGGTAAAATCCTTTCACAAAACAAAAAATTTTTTTACAATACATGTTATTGTTAACTACACAATCCCTTATTTAAAATATATATATATATAATATTTTTTCCAACACAGTGCTTCATTGTGAAAAGGCTTAAAACATTAAATTCTACAACCTTAAAACATGAACAAATATAAAGTAACTACAACCCAATCAGAGCTACCGTCAATCACAAGTAGCTTATATCACCCTGTGCAAACCTCAGCAGGGCCATTCCTCTCTAATTGCCTTCACTGATTTTGTGTGCAGAATATTGCATCTTTTCTTCTAAAGAAATTGACCATTGACCTTTAATGAAGTGTATAAAAAATGAAATATATAAAATCCAATCTCCCATTACTAAAATGACAAAGAAATTAAAATGCAATATAACAAATAAAACTAAAATAAAAAATATCTAAAAAAATAATAATACAATAATAACATAAGTAATGACAACAAATATATTGTGGAAGAAATTTAAAGTATAACATAACAGAATAAATTATATTCTAGGCATATAATTTCAAAGCTGCACATTTTTATTTTTGTAGTCTTTTTTCTATTTAAATAACTTTATTTCATGCATTTTTATTTTTTCTATTAAATGCTGTGTGAGGTGAGCAGTATTACAGGTTATTAAATTGTTGATGATTTTTTTCCTAATTATTGCGTTTTAATTAATTATTATGTTTTAAATAAATTATTTTAAAAAATTTATGTAGGTAGGTATAATATTAAGTATAAACTATTGTCATAAAAAATAAAAGGCTTAAAGGCTATAATTTAAAAATAAAAATAATAGTGATAGAAAAATGCTTTTGTGTAGACCACGCCTGAAGATCAAATCATTGTTCTGACAGTATGGGCGATACCACTTCATCTACCAATTACTTCATTGTGCAGTTAGTGGTTAGACAAAAAAAAATAATAAAATAATAAAAATAAATTTAAAAAAATTGCTCTTGGCCCTGAATTTAATTGGCTGGTGCTGACATTTAATAAACTTCCTAATACGCCATTACGTGCTTGAAATACGAATCCATAAGTATCTTGGGAGTGTGTTCCTGGCTGAGAAAAGTTAATCATAAATGAAAGGAGAGAGAAGAAAAATACCTCCAATTAGTCACCAGCGTATGGATCACATTTTCTTTTTAACGTACTGTCAACCATGTTATTGCTAATATATTCATTGCAACCTCACCAAAGTCCTTGGTCTGCAATAAAGTCTTCCTTTATAATTATTAATGGCACGGCATAAAAATAAAGCTGCATGCTTATCATTGACTGCTTTATTAATGGGACTTGAATAATCATGTAATTTTTAGAATAATAACATAATAAATCCAAAGCTTGGGTCAGTGCCCCCATCAGACGTCTCATCAGCATATATGGGATGTACATGCTGACCGCAGCTATTAATTAGCGTGAACGAAAATAGTGCCTACATTGCTTTCTTCTTACAAGGGGATGCTTGTTACGACGAACTAGTAACACGGGCGCTTTTAATCTGTAACAAGATAATCATATCAAAGGGGCAAAGTCATCAGAAAGAGACAATTCCTGCTAAAAAAAATAAAAAAATTTTTATAGGCTCTCGTTGTAATTTTTTATTGGCGAGAGCCATAGATAGATCCATCATTACACCCGCAGGGCAAAAGGATAAACTCTCTGAACATGCTTAATGACCTGTGATTTGCTGAAAATGCGACGAACAAAATGGCTTTTAAATCAACTTTCTAGCCTAATTTCTTGACTTTTTATTTTTTATCCAGTTGTCTTATTTTATTTTGATTACGGTTTGAAATTATCATATAGAATGTTTAATACTAAAGACACCATCAGCTCCCTGAAGCTAAAACGGGACACTAACAGGGTTATTCAAAGAGATCCGAATTGTGGCCAAAAGGTAACCGAACAGTGAAATTCAGCGTCCGGTTACCTTTTCTGGCCATTCGGCTATTCAGAGAGCAGGCAGTTCGTCAAATGCTGGCGAATTGCCTGCACATACGGTGCCTGTTCGGTGCCTGTTCGAGGGCAGTGAATTCCCCATAGAGAAGCAATGCTTCGACTATTCAGAGAACACAAACCAGCAGTGAAAAGTTGCCGAAATGCTGTTCATTCGACAGGTTTATTCATGTATTCATGCGAATCCCATAGGCTTCAATGTTAAAAATATTCCAATGCAATTTTAATGCAATATCTAATAAACAGTTGATTATAATATTTTGCAGTAAAAAGTCTCTTTATTTATAGATTTTTTTAGCATCTTTTAGGCATTTTTCGGGATTTTTTGTGAATTTAATTTTCTGTTTTTTTTTTTTCTGTAACAGCCTTTTTTATTATCATTCATTGAATCTTAGATGTAAATTTCAGACATTTTCATTCAGTAGTTTCTTTGCAAACAGCGTTTCACTTTTCAAAAATTCAAGCAAACTTTTTTTTTCCATTCCATTCGTCTGCGGTGTCGACTTTTTCCGACGGCTGCTCTGCGCTGTGATCGGCGGCTGCTCGGGTTTCTCCAACCATCGGGTTTCTCAGCCATCATCCATTATATTGTTGCTGCATTACTTTTTATGGTCTTGGATATTTGGGGTTAGTCAGGTTGTTCAGATTTGCCATTAACACCAGCTTTTAGGAGTTGCTAAAATTATGCGCGCAACGGCTGTGCGTTACAAACTGCGCATAGATTGTAATACCATCCCTGTACCAGCGCACATTCGCGTTTGCGCTCACAATGTTAAGTATAGGACGCGCGCAGTACAGTAGGTTTGCGCAGGTTCACCCGCGGTAGATGATTGCACGCCGTTGCTGCGCTGACTATGTAATACGGGATTCGGAGCAAATGGTTTTACCTCTCGCGTTAATGTTTTTTTGTGCCGGCGCAAACGTTTGCATGACGATTGTAATTTAGCCCTATATGTTTTATAGCTAAGAACCAGTTAGGTTGGGGTCAGACGAACGCAGTGCGAACGCACGTGCAGCCGCACTTTATCACGGCCGTAGTAGCAGCAAATGACGGCCAGTGACGGGCAATATAAGAAGTACGACCACACGAAAGTGCGGCTGCGCAACGCAAGCGGCAAACAAAGGCATTTTTTCGAGAACGTGATACCTAGTACTGACGTACAGAGTGCGCTGCGTCCGCTAGCGTCGTGTGTGCGTGATTAGGAGACGTCAGACGCTGCTAATGTCCGGCCAACATAACGTCCAGACGCAAAAAGGGTTTTATTGATGATCCGTACAAAATCACGGACGAAAACGCGCATCGTATGACCGCTATCGCGTATTCCGTGAAAAAATACGTCCATTCGTTCGAACGCACTTTTTCACGGACGACGCGAAAAATGCGTTAGTCTGACCCTAGCCTCAGAAAGCATATATTTTTGTTGCTTTCCTGTGGACTTAAATTGTCCTTTATCTCCATCGAGCTTAAATGTATAGATAAAGGAATAACTTTTGTAAAGACTTTTGTTTAAAATAACTTTTCAGCTTTCTGAAGGGTTGACTGTGCGACAAGTGACAGTGGGAATTGTGTGAAACACAACTTTATATTGTGTGTCTCTAATTCGGTTCCGCACAGTTTGAATATGACAAAAGGGAATATGAGACACATTTTCACCTACTATAGAAAGTATAATGAAAACTAATATCAGTGAAAATGGCTTCTCCGATGTCAACTGAAGCACCTAACACAGAGGTGCTGGCAGCTAACATTTCCACCGTCAATCCAAGAACTATAATCCTCATATAATAAGCTATATTTTTAGCAAGGGAAAGGAATTCTTTTTGCACATATTGTATTTCTTAACCGTTCCACTACCAATTGCATTTTAATGAAAAAAATATTGTAACTTTAAGGCTAGGGTCAGACGAGCGCAATATTAACGTGCGTTTAGCCGCACTTAATCGCGGCCGTGCTAGCAGCAAATGACGTCCAATTTCGGGCAGCATACGAAGAACGGCCGCACGAAAGTGCGGCCGCGCAACGCAAGTGGCAAACGAACGCATTTTTTCGAGAACGTCAAACCGCTTGTACTGACGTACAGAGTGCGCTGCGTCCGCTAGCGGTGTGTGTGCGTGATTAGGAGACGTCAGACGCTGCTAATGTCCGGCCAACATAACGTCCAGACGCAAAAAGGGTTTTATTGATGATCCGTACAAAATCACGGACGGAAATGCGCATCGTATGACCGCTGTCGCGTATTCCGTGAAAAAATACGTCCATTCGTTCGAACGCACTTTTTCACGGACAACGCGAAAAATGCGTTAGGGGATGTGCAGTTAAAACATTAAAAAGATGTGAATTTGCTCATTTTTTTTAAAAAAAAAACCTGTATGGTTTATCCTTTACGGAACTATTGTTGGAATGAAAGGTTCAAAACTCTAGATAGCGTCGATTATCTCACACAATTTCCCACATTGTCTGCATTATCAGCATACAGGCAGAAATGCCCTCTGTTTGCAAATACAGTAAATATGATAAAGATAGATAACAAAAATGGTGAGATCTCCTGCTTATGGGGATTTCTAGTGATCATAATGAGATTATTAGCAATGAACTTCCAAAAAATCCCAATATCTGTATGTGCTGCATAATGCCTGTGTATGGCAATTACAGTAACACCTTGTATCTGTATGTGCTGCATAATGCCTGTGTATGGCAATTACAGCAATACCTTGTATCTGTATGTGCTCCATAATGCCTGTGTATGGCGATTACAGTAACACCTTGTATCTGTATGTGCTGCATAATGCCTGTGTATGGCCATTACAGCAACACCTTGTATCTGTATGTGCTGTATAATGCCTGTGTATGACAATTACACTAACACCTTGTATCTGTATGTGCTGCATAATGCCAGTGTATGGGAATTACAGCAACACCTTGTATCTGTATGTGCTGCATAATGCCTGTGTATGGGAATTACAGCAACATCTTGTATCTGTATGTGCTGCATAATGCCTGTGTGTGGCAATTACAGTAACACCTTGTATCTGTATTTGCTGCATAATGCCTGTGTATGGCAATTACAGCAACACCTTGTATCTGTATGTGCTGCATAATGCCTGTGTATGGCAAATACAGCAACACCTTGTATCTGTATGTGCTGCATAATTCCTGTGTATGGCAAATACATCAACACCTTGTATCTGTACTGTACAGGGTTTTCGCTCATTATAACCCTGTGAATTGTATTCCGGTAGAGAAGTGAGTGACCTCCGAGCTCTCCCTGTATTATGCCCTCTCCCTGGCTGTTGTAATGCAGCAGTAAAGTTTGTTGTGCTTTTTGTTACAGTGGAGGTGGCAGCTGGAAAGGAGTGAGATCTCACAAATGAAATTGTTTCTCCCCAGGAGACACATTAGTCTTACTCTACGCAAGTAGGAAAACTGCATTTTATATGATAATATACTGTTTGTTCATGCTTTACAACACAAAGTCATGTTGCCACATTTTTGGTAGTGAAAGGATTAGCCATAGTAAACATATATGAGCTTAGCACTTTATCGTTTGTATGTCACATGTGTGATTGTTGGAAATACACTATTCTATTTAACATTGGCATTATTTTTATTGTCCCTATTTATGGGTGAAATACATGATGTACGATTATTCCACTTAAATCTTTTTTTTATATATACTGTATCTGAAAATACAGAAAACATTATTAATGTGCAGTTTGTTTCTACAGCAGCACACCATAGCTACATGTCAGCTTTCTTTATTTTATACAGCTTTGTTTTTGTGTTCAGTGTAAAATCTCTCGGGTTTCACATCTTTGAAGATTTTCTTCAACTCTTTGAAGCATGGGAGATGGAAAGATTTAACTATCTTAACTAGTACACATCTTTATACTGAGGATTTCACTGTGTGTTTATCGAAATCCCACTGTGTCGCACTTTGTGTTAAATTATCACATACTGCTTCTATCACCATTGTCTAAATATGTTTTCCTTCTACTATAGGTCTGATTTTTTTATTACAATAACACATAATTTATTTACTATCAGGGTTATTCAAAGAGATCCGAATTGCTTGAGAAAGGTAACCGAACGCTGAAAATCAGCGTTCGGTTACCTTTCCTGGCCATTCGGCTATCCAGAGAGCAGGCAATTCGCCAAATCCTGGCGAATTGCCTGCACATACGGTGCCTGTTCGGAGCCTGTTCGAGGGCAGTGAAATCCCCATGAAAAAGCACTGCTTCGGCTATTCAGAGAACACAAACCAGCAGTGAAAGGTTCCCCTAATGCCCTGCCCTTCGGTGGTTTAATTCGGCAGGTTTATTCAGGCGAATCCCATAGGCTTCAATGTTAAAAATATTTTGATATACGTTTTAATTCAATATCTAATAAACCGTTCATTATAAAATTCTGCAGTAAAGAGTCTCTTTATTTATAGATTTTTTAGGATACTTCAAGCGTTTTTCTTATTTTTTTTTTTTATTTTTTATTTTTAAGTTTACTTATTTTTTCTGTAACAGCCCTCTTTATTATCATTCCCTGGACCTCATATGTAAATTTCAGACATTTTCGCTCAGTAGTTTCTTTGCAAACAGCTTTTCACTTTCACATTCATACAAACTGTTTTGCTAATTTATTCACCTCCCTCTGTCTGTGGTGTCGGCTTATTCTTGGCTTTTTCCGGCGGCTTCGCTGCGTGTGATCGGCTCCTGCTCGGGTTTTTCCGGTGTCTTCAACTGGTTAATCCAGATGTTTTTGCGGGTTTTCGGCGTGCATTCGGCAGGTTTTGCAGTTAGTTTTCGTCAGGTTTGCGGCAGCCTTTCCCTGCAATTCGGGGACCCTGTGGTGCTTGCTGAATACACCGCAGGGTTACCGAAATGGGATCGGCAACACGAACCGAATTGAAGAGAACGAAAAGTCACCGAACGTGCGGTGACTTTTCGAATCTCTTTGGATAACCCTGATAATTTATTTACTATATGCACATTAAAGGACAATTTGTAATGATTAATTGCACTCAATGAAATCTTTAAAAAGAAAACGCATTTTGTTGTTCGGTGCGCTGTTCACGTGGGACCGCTTTATCTATCTTCTAAGGATTCTCGAACACACCGTGGAGCTTACTGAATAATGGTACACAACGAAAGATTGATCATTTTTTAGGGAGTTAAAATATTCAAAAGGGATGATTGTACTAAAATAAATCTTTTTAAACTCAAAAATAATGATGGTCAAAAGAAGAAAGAAGCTGAAGCTCAATGTAAATGTGGAAACACCATTCTTATTTGACATAACAAAAAGTTAAAAACAATAATAAAAAAAGATCAAAGCATTTTCAGGCGAAATAAGAAGTCTACAAAATAAGGGCTCTATTACATTCTTCGCGCAATTTTTAACGCGTGAGCAAAAACGCATTAACGCGAGGGGCAAAACCCTTTGCGCAGAATGTCGTATTACAACGTTCGCGCAAACGATGCGTGTTATCGTTTAGCGCGGATGGACCTGCGCGAGCGTGATGAACTGTGCGCGTCCTATACTTAACAGTGTGAGCGCAAATTCGTTCGTGTGCTGGTACGCGGATGGTATTACAATCGATTCGCATCTTTTTACGAACGACGTTTGCGCGCATAATTTTAACGTCTTTGAAAAGCTGGTGGTAACGGCAAATCGGAACGTTCTGGCCACAACGAAAAACACCAGCACGAAAAAAAAGACAGCACAGTATAGATACACATTCTACACACACCCAAACAATAAAATTGTGAATTTGTGCGTGTTTTTATTATTGCTGCAGCATGTATACTCAGATTTACTTTGACAGGCGCAAAAACTTAAGTGAGTCAATTAAGGTCAATTGATGTCAATTAAGGTTCTTAATTCTGATTGGCTGAATCCCGTGAAAAAAACCAGTCCGCACAATGATTTACGTGTGCTACGTTACTGCGCGCGTATTACTCTTCGTTTTGCGTGTCGTTTTTACGAACCTTATTATTGGACGGATGAGAAAATGCGTTCGGATCGTAATACCACCGTTAATTTCTGAGCGATAATGCTGCGTGCAAAAAAAAATTTGCTGCGCAGATGAATTTGCGCGAAGAATGTAATAGGGGCCTCTGTCAATAAACTTGACTATAATGGTTTTACGTTTGTGAAAATGTCACATGTTATTACTAATTTCTTTACTTATTTCTATTAAATAACTTTTTGAATTTGATCTTTCATATAAAATATTTTTAAAGTGACACTCTTCACGTCCGGTCCACTTGTATTGGTTGTTGTAAATTACTGACCTTAAGCACATGTCTTCCATTTTGTGATAGCTTAGATAATTTGTTTAATAACTAGTGAAATTTCAATTGTTAAAACTCGTCTGTTTTTTATAATGAGAGTTCCTCCAGCAGAACTGGCGGTTGGAGATTTTTCATCTTTTATCCTACAAAAGCTTCCCTGTTGTAAGGACCAGTTTCCTTATCTGGATGTCAAAATTAGCCAAGGGCAAGAAATGTGGTCCCATGATGCAATGTCAAAGTATCTGGCCAATTTTGTGCCGTACAGTCATGAGATCACGTTCTCATCTCAAGAGATGATGTTAATATTATATAACGAGAGAGCACATATTATTCAGAGAGAAGCCCCATCTACTGCCTGTCTTGAAACTTTCTGCCCGACTACAAGGAGACCTTCTGGACATGCTGACGGAGATGTTGCCTGCAACTCAAATGGTGATGCTATTTACCTCCTTACTTTAGTGATGCTATCTACTTGTTTATTGCACTCACAATAAGTTGCCTGATTCATTTTATTTTGCAATACATATATTTTATACCTTTCGGCTGTGTAATTTATTCTTGGTGTCCAAAGTGCTGTGCAATACAGCACTTTATTGTTTTAAAGTGATCAGGGTGTGGGGAGTACCGCCCCATCTCCCCCCCCCCATCCCCACTGCCCCAATCTGGAGATATTGTAGGGTGAAGCGGAAGAATTTCCTCAATTGTGGGGCGGCGGGTTAAGTGTGACATGTTAATGGATAATTGGAGAGCGGAAATCTTGGAGACATCCTTCACTTAAGGGGTCATTCATAAAGCGATGAACTTGCCACCGAATTGCACCGAATGGTGAATTTCACAGTATGGTGCAATTTTGCGGGAGTTCGTCTATGCCCTAAATTTTTAATTTGTCAAATACTGCTGAATTGACAAGGAAATGCGTTGCAGTTCGTCACAGTTCGGCGCTCTTTGGTGGCAGTGAAATTGTCCCATGGAGAAGTAAGGCTAGGGTCAGATGAACGCATTTTTCACGTTGTCCGTGGAAAAGTGCGTTCGAACGAATGGACGTATTTTATCACGGAATATGCGATAGCGGTCATACGATGCGCAGTTTTGTCCGTGATTTCGTACGGATCATCAATAAAACCCTTTTTGCGTCTGGACGTTATGTTGGCCGGACATTAGCAGCGTCTGACGTCTCCCAATCACGCAAACACGCCGCTATGCAGCCGCAGCGCACTCTGTACGTCAGTACTAGCGGTTTGACGTTCTCAAAAAACTGCGTTCGTTTGCCACTTGCGTTGCCCGGACGAACTTCCGTGCGGCCGTTCGTCGGATGTTCCCCGGCATTGGACTTCATTTGCTGCTAGCACGGCCGTGATTTCGTGCAGCTAAACGCACGTTAAAACTGCTTTCGTCTGACCTTAGCCTAACGGTTAATCTATTCGCAGAACTCCGAACTGCACCAAAGTGTCAGTGAAATGCACTGATTTTCGGTGATTCAGTTTGACAGGTTTAAACATGCGAATCCCATAGGATTCAATGTACTTGATATAATTTTTAAATATAAAAATAAAATTTTTACAAAAAAAATTTATTCTTTTCATTTTCAGCTAAAATTCTGTTATTTATTTCTTTTTTAGAAAACCTTTTTGTATTTTGACGAAATTTTTGTTTCCCAATTTTTTTAAAAGGTGTTTTTTTTTTCATTCGGTAACAGACCTTTTAATTATTTTTTAGCGGACCTTTTTTTTTTTTTTTTTAGACACATTTTAATGCATTTTTATTGGCTTAAACAACTATTAGGAGAATAGGAGAGTTCCTTTTTTTTTTTTTTGCAGTCGGCAATGTTCGACGGCCAGTTGGGCGGTCTCTGGCAGCCAGTTCGGTCGCGTTCAGTGACTCCATCTTCAGTGCATTACGGTGACATTGTGGTGAACAGTGAATTTACAGAAAGGTTGGTGAAATGGAATAGCTGAAGTGCACCGATTGGCCCCGAAGTGCAAAGCACCAAACATTTGCTGGAATTTGTGAATAATCCCTTTACATTTTAGGACTAGACCCCTGGATTTATGACATCACCAATTCAATTTACATCAGGTGAAGACTAGCACCTTACAAAGAGGCAAGCACATCCCCTTCTTTTCTATTGACCATAGCGGGGAGCAGTGTTTCGGGATAGTGGCAGGCTTAACAGAGAAGATAAGAAAAAGAGAATCGATAGCAAACGCCCAGAAACTCACCATTTACCAATCCTTACAGAGGGAATACAAACTGGCCCCATACCTGGAGGTACTACAAGAACCCAAGGACAGACAAATCCTGAGCCGGTACAGACTGAGTGTCCACAGCCTGGAAATCGAATCAGGGTGGCATAGACAGACCTACAAGCCCAGGGAGAATAGACTGTGCCAGAATTGTGACCAGGAGGCCCTGGAAGATGAGGTCCACTTCCTCCTACAGTGTCCCAAGTACTCAGCACTGAGGGACGCTCACTTCCAGAGACTCTCCGCTCTCATCGCGGACTTCACCTCTATAGAAGAGACGAGGAAACTCCACATCATACTGGGAGAAGAGACGAGGAAACTCCACATCATACTGGGAGAAGAGACGAGGAAACTCCACATCATACTGGGAGAAGAGACGAGGAAACTCCACATCATACTGGGAGAGAGACGAGGAAACTCCACATCATACTGGGAGAAGAGCCGAGGAAACTCCATATCATACTGGGAGAAGAGACGAGGAAACTCCTCATCATACTGGGAGAAGAGACGAGGAAACTCCACATCATACTGGGAGAAGAGACGAGGAAACTCCACATCATACTGGGAGAAGAGACGAGGAAACTCCACATCATACTGGGAGAAGAGACGAGGAAACTCCACATCATACTGGGAGAAGAGACGAGGAAACTCCACATCATACTGGGAGAAGAGACGAGGAAACTCCACATCATACTGGGAGAAGAGACGAGGAAACTCCACATCATACTGGGAGAAGAGACGAGGAAACTCCACATCATACTGGGAGAAGAGACGAGGAAACTCCACATCATACTGGGAGAAGAGACGAGGAAACTCCACATCATACTGGGAGAAGAGCCGAGGAAACTCCACATCATACTGGGAGAAGAGACGAGGAAACTCCTCATCATACTGGGAGAAGAGACGAGGAAACTCCACATCATACTGGGAGAAAAGGAGCCGGCGGTGAAAATATCTGCCCAATACGTCACAGAATGTCACAGACTGAGAGGAACATGAGAGATCCCAGACTTATAAATCCCCAACACGGACTCGCCCCACCCCCCTTCACATTATCCCTTACCCCTGATAATGCCCATGGACTTGCCCATTCCCCCCCATAGATGTCCCACTACCCCCCCTCCACCCCATATAACCTCCCCATATGCTTTGGCAATGCAAAAATGTATTTGGTCCTGTCAATAAAGCTTATTTTGATTTGATTTGAATCGAGAGTCGGGCCTAGAGTTTTTGAGGGTGAAGGGGTAATAGAAGAGCTCCAGGCACACCAGAGTTTGAGTTGCACCCAGAAAATATGTTTCAACTTCTTAATTCCATTGAAAGATAAAAACACATATCAATGCTAAAGCTTAGCTGCAGTCAGGGAGCAGAGCAGTATCAATGTACCAGAGGCAGACAGACGCCATCAGTCAAAATGAACTCTCTATCTTAAATAACAGTAAACATCGACTAGATATGACTTATTTGGGATATGGTAACACATTCACCATGGATTCAAGGAGCAGCCGTCCTATAGTGTATACATTGGCTCTAGATTCAAATGTAATTAGAGAATAAGACGCAACAATGTGCAGTGATTGATGGTTCCAATTTGTGTTCATGAAATAAAGCCCTTCTGGCATTTAAAAGTCTTGTCTTCGGATCTTCATTCATCAAAATATTGAGCAAATAAAATGTTGACTAGAAGATATATTAGCGGTATCGAATGTAAATTACACATATAGTTCCTTCAATATAAAGCCAAAAATAGAAGACCGGGAGCGAAGGATGAAGCTAGTACATAGAATATTGACACAATTTATCCATTAATCATGTAACAAGGTATCAGAGATTTTTGCATTTTCTGTGATCTTTGTGATACTTTTTCTTACAGTACTTTCCAAAAGTCCTTTCTAGTTTTGCCTTTCGTTCTTTTTTACAGGAAAGCAAAGGTTGTTTTTTTTATTTCTTAAATTCTTTATTTTAAGTTTCACAGTAGTACAAATAAAGGTCAAACACACCAAAAGATATTAAGGCAACAAGGAGCACAGCCAAGAATACAGTAAAATAAATCCACATATAAGAGTCATCGGGAACAAAAACAAAGGAAAACAAAAGTTCGTAGGGACCGAAAAGAAAATTTTAAAAGAGGAGATAGGTAGAAGGGATGGCAAAGGCCCAACATGTGACCTTCCTGGCTCACCCCCGCAAGTCCGAGGGACAGTGGGAGGCCACGGAAGTATATAGGCCACAAGGCCAGGATGCTCGAGAGCCAGACATGACAGGCAGAGTCTATGTAGCTAGGAAAATCCTCCATGACCTTGTGGAGATCTGCTGCAGTAGCAAATGTAGAGACTGCGGCTCCTTCGGGTCTCTAGTAGGGGCAGGTAGGGTGACCCCCATCCGATGACTCAGACGGTGGCCATAACTGTGGTACCAGACCTCCTCCAGACACCCGACACCCAGTGACGTGTGCCTTTCCAGACTTCCCTGTCCTTTTGCCCATACAGGTGAGTAGGCCAGTCCAGAGCAGCAACCAGGCAAGAGAATCGTAAACATAAGCCGCAAGATGGTCACCGTAATCAACAGGCCGTAGGGTAGAGCCGCTCAAGCCCTGTCTTCACAACTCGCCGCTCCACGGAGGGGGGGGGGACTCCACAGGGTGGGGGAGAAGTGTCACAGAGCCAGGCCACAAGATAGTTTCCAGCCCGCAGGGAGCACCCGCAACCGCCAAGCACTTCATGGCAGGAGGCCTCAGCATCACGTAGGCCCCAAGATGACTGCCAGGTAGAGAGCTGACGGCCGGCGGAATCAGGTTACAGAGGCCGCTGAAAACAGGGATCGCAGTCTAGTAGCACAGATGTCACCATGCATCAGAAGGTGCTAAGGGCATATTCTGTAGGTGGCCCCGAAGGGTCAACAGAGCCGGCAAGAGGGAGCCCGATACACGGAGCTCCTGTGGGACACGTCTACCCTCCTCAGTGACCAAGCTCCGCAACCCAGCAAATATCATTTAATCCCTTCATTACCTAGAGATTATTGTCAAAAACCATTTTATCACAACATTTATTTGAAACGTTGAATGCAAAGTTAACAATTAAATATAGGGTAAAATAGAAATTCTGCACAGAGATTGTTCTGACATTGTTAAAAAATTAAAATAATGTAAATTTGCTCGTTTTTAATTCTGTTACATCATTTATCCATAACAAAAACATTGTTGGAATGAAAGATTGTGAACTCTAGATGGTGTACTTTATCTTACGTAGTGTCACACAAGGTCTGCATTATTAGCAAACAGGCAGAAATGGCTTTTTTGTCAAATACTGTAACTGTGATAGAGATAAACAATAAGAATGGTGAGATCTCCTGCTTATAGGGATTTGTACTGATCATAATGAGATTATTGGCAATGCAGCTTCCAAAAAATACCAATATCTGTATGTGCTGCATAATGCCTGTGTGTGGCAATTACAGCAACACCTTGTATCTGTATGTGCTGCATAATGCATGTGTATGGGAGTTACAGCAATACCTTGTATCTGCGTGTGCTGCATAATGCCTCTGTATGGCAATTACAGCAACACCTTGTATCTGTATGTGCTGCAAAATGCCTGTGTATGGCCATTACAGTGGGGATTATGGGGATTTGTACTGATCATAATGAGATTACTAGTAATGCAGCTTCCAAAAAATACCAATATCTGTATGTGCTGCATAATGCCTGGTGTATGGGAATTACAGCAACACCTTGTATCTGTATGTGCTGCATAATGCCTGTGTATGGCAATTACAGCAACACATTGTATCTGCGTGTGCTGCATAATGTCTGTATGGTAATTACAGCAACACCTTTTATCTGTACTGTACAGCGATTTTCACTCGTTATAACCACCTGAATCTTATCCTGTACAGCCGTGAGTGACCCCAGAGCTCTCTTTGTATTTTTTCCTCTCCCAGGCTGCTATAATACAACAGGGTTACAAATTGGGTTTTGATAAGCTAATGCTTAAAAAATTCTAAAAAATGAATAAATAAAGAGACTTTTTGCTGCAAATGAAAAGAATAAACAGTTGAATTTTTTTTTATAAAATTGGGTATTTTTTCTTCCAATGAAACCTATGGGATTCACCTGTTTAAACCTGATGAGTAAAACCACCGAAAATCAGAGCATTTCACTAACATTTCTCTGCTGCTCGAGGTCTCTGAATAGGTTAACCATTACTTCTCTATGGAGATTTCACTGCCATCGAACAGCACCATATTTCACTGGCAATTTGCCAATATGTGGTGAATTGCCAGCTTTCTGAATAGCCCAATGGCCAGGAAATTGCGCTATATCCAGGTAAAGTATCCATGTAATTGGGCAGACTAGATGGGCCGAAAGGTTCTTATCTGCCGACATGTTTCTATGTTTCTATACGGAGAAATTCACTGTTCGGTGCAATTCGGCAATCAATAACCCCTTAAGATTTTTTTAATCAAATGTTCACGTGCCATGAAAGTTAATATTTACTATAAATAAAAAAAAGGCTGAAATCTATTTTTATTTTTTTAAACCTAAAACGTTAAGGATCCAAAAAGAAGAAAAATAAATAAATACTTGCACTCCAGCTGGTCAGAACGCTCTTGTTTTAGAAAACCCGACGCTTTCTGAATGAACCAATTTTATGCCCAACTCCTATGTAACAATTAACATTTTTCTTAATTTTTTTTTTTCCCTCAAGCTGTCGTTGCAGCTCTTTGTTTTGTTTTTCTCTTCACTAGGAATACTCGCAGCAACATAATAACATTTCTGCGGTATAATGCGGCTCTGCGTTTAAGCCGCGCGATGCACTGTACGCCAATCAATTTGCAGAAGTTCAATATGTTTAGAGGTGAGCTGCATTTTTCTTTGGAGAAAACCTACGTCGAACCCGCTGTTTTTCGAGGACGATATGTCAAACTTTACTGCCATCTGCTGGCAGCCAACGGAATGCAATGTCCTCATGCCAGTCTTGCGTAATGTTTTAAAAATAAAACGTTATCTTTCTGGACTTTTCTCTATGGCATAAAAGAGAGAAATAAATAAGAATAAAACCCTTTGAATATTTTTTTTTCCTACTAATTTGGTATTTGTTCTTCAGTACCATATTAGAAAAAGATTAAACATCGCAGGAAAGCACTTGTAAGGGATTATGGCGTTATTGAAAGAAAAAAAAAAAAAGAAGAATTGGCATTGAACGTTTCATCTTTTTGCATATCTTAGCATATTAAATTTGCCTTAAAGAGCAACAAGATTACTGGTGAGTGAGAAGCCCGTTTCTCCATCTTAACCTTTTCTCCAAATCGTTGGCATTTCTCGATGAACAGTGAAATTTGAATGATCCGAGCAGGAGGATAATATTTGAGCAAGATAAGGAAAAATAAGAAATATATTATAATTGTCCCTCTTCTCACGTCTAGAAATCGCCGTATGCTCCTCCGCGGCTCCGGACCTTCATCTCATACCCAGCTGTTTTAATCTAGAAGCAAATAGTGACTTTTTAACCTTGAATGTTATTACTTTGATTTGTTCACTGACCGTTTTGGAGATTGTGATCTTTTTTTTATCATTGCCAAACTACAGGACACAGTGTCAAAGGTTCATTGCTTGCTGTAATTGCAGACAGTGTGCGGCTCGGTCAGCTTCTGATGTTACTGTACTTTTGGCGTTGACGTTTCTTTTTGTCTCGTTGAATGCAAGAAGTTGAATGTCACGTATCCCCACGTGTCAAAAAGTAAAAGGTTGAAAGTCCCTGCGAACAGGCTGTGCTTTGATTTTGGAGATCCAATGAAACGCGTACTAGTAGGGAACCGGTTTCTGGACTTAGAAAAGGTCCCATGGGAAGTCGGGCATTTTGCGCACGACTGGAAATTTCATGTTTTGTGCAACTGCCATAGATTCAGTCTAATATGGTTTTTGAAAATGACAATGAGCAAAAAAAATAAGTACCAGTAAAAATATTCAATGTACAATGAGAAAGCGATGTGCTTGAAGAGTTTCAGGACTCACCTCTCCTGCCACCTGCTCTGGGGCCTCACCGGTGCGTGGCATCGCATCCCAGGCTGTCAACCCGCGGCCCTCCTGGAGGTCAGCGGGCTGGGATGACGCCAGCGGTCAGCCATGGCATCCTTGCACTCGGCTGTCGGCCCGCGAGCGAGAACATGTCGGGCACCAGTTTCATCTCCGGCAGCCGCTGGCATTCCATGGCGGCCTCCCCGAGCCAGGCTCACCTGGAGAAGGGCAGTGCTGACCGGGGATCACCACCCCGATGCCAGTAGGAGGAAATGGACTGGCGTGGTACTCCCGGCTCAGCGACCGAGCCCTGCTCCGCCTCTGTTTGGGGAGTTCCCCTGCAGGGATTGGACATGGAGGTGGTGACAGCAGCCGGGGGCTGGGCTAAGGGACCCATGACCTCAGACTGTGGTTCCCTGACTCCCGAGTTGCACCCTGCCTCCAGGGGTGGAGCAAGGAATGGGCTGGACTCTACTATGAAAGCATGGATCACCCATACCGCCTTGCTCAGTTGTTGTCTGGACTTCCTATAGACACTACCAAGCATTATACTCTTGATCCTGGTTTTGACCCTCCTTCCTGTTTACCGTATTGACTCTTTGCCAGGCATGTACTGGCCATTGGGAGCACTGGGAGAATCCAGATGGGCTGATGGGTCAGTGGGCCGGCTGAGCCTGCGGGTGCTTTTTTTTTTTAAACTTAGTCCAGCACTTAGTATAACCAGGACTGGATAACACAAGTGTGGAATGTCAGCACTTGTTTCAAAGGTCTGAAGGATTTCTGCATTGCAACGGTGGATTTGGGGGGCTTCCTTGGACACTCACACATGGATTCAGGAGCTGGCTGAGGCTTTATTGTGTGTAAAGGAGCAGAATCCACAGAGACTGCAAGGATTCCGCTCCATATTTTACTTGCAGCTTCTCTTCCCAGTGACTGGCGGCTTCGGAGTTTGAAGTCAGCAGCAGCCGGAGCACCACATGTTGATACACAGCTCTCCTGCCTGTGCTGTTTGCTGTGACCAAGAGCCATCCCCAAAATGTGAAAATACATAAGGTATTGACTAAACATGCCAAGTGAGGGTGAATCCCAGCCAGCCTCACAGCCAGGCATGCAGGGAGCTGTCAATCTTACAGATCCTCTGATCTGACAGTCCTTTGGGATCTCGGCCTCCCTCTCTCCCCTGCACCCTTTCTATAGCCTACTAAACTGGAGCTCAGTGTGGCAGTGCTGTGCTTTCTCTATAGGAGCACTCAAGGGGTTACTTATCGCAGGAGTCTGCAGAGCTCAGGAAAGTATGGCTAATCAGCCATAGCCATGTAGCAGGGAGACATGTCCAGGAACAGAGTCCAGCTTGGCCTCGGATTTAGAGAAGTGTGCACCCTTTTTCTATTCAAATACTGTAAATTAGGGATTTGCACGACTTTTTTTTCGTTTCACTTCGTTTTTTCTTTGGGTGTTTTTTTTTTCATTTCGGACAGTTTTTCTTTTGTTTCGGATCATTCGATTCGGTGAATTTCGTTGATTCGGCTCATTTCGGCGATCCGGATCATTTTGCCGATTCGGCTCATTTCGGGTGATTCGGATCGGTTGGTTTTTTGCTTTTTTATGACTTATTTGGTTTGTTATTGCTTATTTAAGAATGGGAAGTAGATTACTACCAATAGAATGAAAGTTTCTTTACTTAATTAATCTTTTAGGAATTTTTAGGCAATTTTTGGGTGAAATTTTAGGTTTCCTAACTTTTGTTTTAAAGAAACAAGGCTTTTTAGCCCATAAGTTTCAATGCAGCATATGAATCTGCACACAGCCAGGCAGCGCCTCTCTGCAGTATAATTAATGCAGCATATCAATGATCACACTGCCGGTCAGGGCCTCTCTACAGTATAATTCAGCATATGAATCCACACACTGCTGGGAAGCACCTCTCTACAGTATAATTAATTCAGCATATGAATCCACACGCTGCTGGGAAGCGCCTCTCTGCAGTATAATTAATGCAGCATATGAATCCACACACTGCTGGGAAGCGCCTCTCTGCAGTATAATTAATGCAGCATATGAATCCACACACTGCTGGGAAGCGCCTCTCTGCAGTATAATTAATGCAGCATATGAATCCACACACTGCTGGGAAGCGCCTCTCTGCAGTGTAATTAATTCAGCATATGAATCCACACACTGCTGGGAAGTGCCTCTCTGTTGTATAATTAATGCAGCATATGAATCCACACACTGCTGGGAAGCGCCTCTCTGCAGTATAATTAATGCAGCATATGAATCCACACACTGCTGGGAAGCGCCTCTCTGCAGTATAATTAATACAGCATATGAATCCACACACTGCTGGGAAGTGCCTCTCTGCAGTATAATTAATGTAGCATATGAATCCACACACTGCTGGGAAGCGCCTCTCTGCAGTATAATTAATGCAGCATATGAATCCACACACTGCTGGGAAGCGCCTATCTGCGGTATAATTAATGCAGCATATGAATCCACACACTGCTGGGAAGCGCCTCTCTGCGGTATAATTAATGCAGCATATGAATCCACACACTGCTGGGAAGCACTTCTCTGCAGTATAATTAATGCAGCATATGAATCCACACACTGCTGGGCAGCACCTCTCTGCAGTATAATTAATGTAGCATATGAATCCGCACACTGCTGGGAAGCGCCTCTCTGCAGTATAATTAATGCAGCATATGAATCCACACACTGCTGGGAAGCGCCTATCTGCGGTATAATTAATGCAGCATATGAATCCACACACTGCTGGGAAGCGCCTCTCTGCAGTATAATTAATGCAGCATATGAATCCACACACTGCTGGGAAGCGCCTCTCTGCAGTATAATTAATACAGCATATGAATCCACACACTGCTGGGAAGCACCTCTCTGCAGTATAATTAATGCAGCATATGAATCCACACACTGCGGGGAAGCATCTCTCTGCGGTATAATTAATGCAGCATATGAATCCACACACTGCTGGGAAGCGCCTCTCTGCGGTATGAGAAGCGCCTCTCTGCAGTATAATTAATGTAGCATATGAATCCACACACTGCTGGGAAGCGCCTCTCTGCAGTATAATTAATGTAGCATATGAATCCACACACTGCTGGGAAGCGCCTACTCTGCAGTATAATTAATGCAGCATATGAATCCGCACACTGCCGGGCAGCACCTCTTTGGAGATCAATTCATTGATTCAGATAGATTAATTTTTTGATCAGTTAGTCTTTCGTTTTTTATGAGTTATAATTAACCACTTGGCTGCTATGGACGCGCTCAGCGCGTCCAGCCAAGTGGTTCTCCTGTGCTACGAACGCGCTCAGCGCGTCCGAGCACAGGAGGCAGCAATCTGCCGGATTGCTGCGCCCCCCCTGGTGCGGGCTGACATCTTGGATGTCAGCCCGTCAATCCGGGAGCCCGGCGGGGACATTAGATGTCATCGCGGCGACGCGATGACATCTAATGCAGGCACCCCCCCGCATGTGCGGAGGAGGCGCCTGAAAGGGAGGGGGTGAGGTCCTTCGGACCTCTCTCCCTCCCGATCGCCGGGGAGTAGCGAGTTAAAACAGACACCGCTTGGAAGGGCACAGCCTGCCCTTCCAAACGGTGGCTGTCATTAACCCCTGGGGAGCTGGATCATGAATCGGCGCTGAAAAGCGCCGGTTCGTGATCCTTTCCCGGAGCTGGCCGACATCTTGGATGTCGGCCAAGCCTCCGGGAACTCCCCCTGAGGACTGGCGTCATCGTGCTATGCACGATGACGCCAGTCCTGGAGTTAACCCCTAGCTGCCACCAACGGTGGAGATAGGGGATTCATTGGAACCCCCTATCTCCCGATCCGTGGCAGCTAGGAGTTAATGTTTGGTACTGTTGGATCGGCCAGAGCATGGCCGTTCCAACGATACCAAACACCACTGTGAAAAAAGTTTTTAAAAAAAATAAAATAATTAAAAATAAAAATAAAACAATATTAAAAAAAAAATTCTTAAAAAAAAACAAACAAGTTTTTTTTTTTTGTTTTGTTAATGCAGCAATATTGTTCCCATTTCAATTATAATGTGAACAATGATGCTGCACTAACGATTTTTGTATGCGGTGCGTTTGTTAAAAATCGCGTAATTTTCCCCAAAAAAAAATGTAATGAGTCCCCATCTCTAATTTTTTTAACAAGCGCACCCCATACAAAATATAACCGCAATTGCTCACATGTTAAAATGTGAAAAAAAAAAAACTTTACACATTGTAAATTATTGAAAATTCATATTTTATTGCATTTTTTGTTATAATATACAGACATGACATAACGTATACATATAATAATGACATATTATGAATCTACCGAGTCTGACAGAAAGAACGATATATAATATGTCTGGGTCATATACTAAAATAAGCCTTCAAAACACGTTTAAACATGATGAGCAAACCGGTAAAAATGACCTCAGCACAGAGGCGGGAAAAGCCTCAGCAGCGAAAGGGTTAATGCAGCATATGAATCAGGGCTCGAGTCCAGCGGGAACACGTGGGTACGGCGTTCCCGCACTTCTCCCGCAGCGGGAATGCACCTTGTCCCGGGCAACTCCGCTGGACGTAGGAGGAGCGTGATCGCGTCCAGTGTATGTCCATGCAGGTGATCGCAGCTGCTCCTGGCCGATACACGCTTCTCTGCGTGTGATTGGCTGGCGTTAGTCATGTGCCCGGCTGCCGGCACATGCTCGCTGTGTGTGAAGTCACACACAGCACGGCCAGAGCCAGGAGGACCGATCCGAGTGAAAATTCAAGAGGGGACCGTCTCTGCCTGTACTGCTGCCCGGCTCCTGCTGTACTATGGCCGACTTATCCTCCTCTGTGGCCAGCGCGGCGTCCAGCTCATCCCCTGGAGGAGACCCATCACAGTCCCGGCGGTGCCACGCAACCCTGCAGCTGCAGGCAGCCACCTCGCTGTGCAGCCTAGGTATGTATATAATTCTGTCAGGATTGATGAGATGATGTCTTTGTGGAGTAGCAGGTGATTAATGTTTGCTCATGGGACAGGGGCTCCTTAAATATCCATTGGAGTGCCCCCCACCTCCTCCCATGACCATGCCTTCTTTATCAGTGGCTTGATCTGGCCACCTCTCCAGACACTCTCAGGTGATTCTTTTGAGAGGTGGAGAGGAGACACTCGGGTCTGCCAGACCTAACATTTGCATAAGAGGTGCCATTCATCATTACCTTGGAAGAAAGAAAGAAAAAAAAAGCATACCAGGAGGACCATGGCTGGGAGATGGAGGGAGACCTGAATATTAAATGGGCTGAAGTGACCATGTCTTGTGAATGTGCTGACATGTAAATGGACAGACAGACTGTCTCCTGGGGCTGCTGAGCTGACAAAAAAAAACCTTATCAAGGGCACATGTGTTCTTATTGCTAATTGCTCCATGTCTTCCTCCCTGGATATTCCTGTTTGATCAGTGTAAGAAGGGGACATAGTCTTCCTGAAGACAGGTGTTATCTTAGGCTGGGGTCAGACGAGCGTGATTTCTACGGGCTGTACGTCCGTGCAGTACGGACATCGTCAGTACGGATGACGCAGTAGTGGTCACACAGTCCGTTTTTTCACTGAAGTTATTTTTTGACGGATGTAGGAGGGGAAAATAAATTACAATGAAAAAACATTCTGTCCGTCAAAAATGCTGGACGTATAAATGCAGTCCGTCTGACCATGCTCCATCACTCACACACAAAGCTATGCAGACGTTGAGGACGTGGCGCACTCCGCACGTCCGTTCTAGCAGTATTACGTTCTTGCCTAACCTGCGTCCGTTTGCGGCGGCCGTTGTGCGTCCACAGTTCAGTGCGGACGTACTTCATGTGTCAGGCTCCAATGGGCTTTCTGTCATGCTATCACGGACGTACTTTTAGGCGCAATCACGGACGTGAACACTACGCTCGTCTGACCCCAGCCATATAGTCTTCATGGCCATTTAAAATGTAAAGGTCTGGAGCCTGGGGTTTAATAAGACCTAGATCTGTCTGCCAGCAGGAGGATCCCCAGGCTGGGCCTGATTCTGCCTCTGATCACAGGGAGATTGCACTGCTAATAATAATAATACCTCTTTACATCAGATTTTTTGTGTGTCTTAGCCCCCCCCCCCCAATCAATTCCACTTTCTGTCTCCCTTATGTTAAATGGTACTTGTGGCTGCCTGTGTGACGTCACTTCAGTCCAGGCTCTTTTGGCAGAAATAGAGGGGATAATCTAATAAAAATGTGATGTAATATGAGCAATAGTGGCTGGGAGACACAATGTGTGGATTTCTTATGCTTAGAAGCATCACACAGCATAATGTCAATACATATTAAATAACAAATAAAAGGTCAGGGCAGAGAATGTCACCAATACCTTACAGAGCCTTATTTATTTGCAAAGTATTTTACCAGGAAGTATACTGCTGGTCTGCTGGGTGTATATATATAGTTCTGGGGTCTGCTGGATATATATATATATATATACACGAAAGGTCAAGAGGTCCCGCACTTCACATACCGAAAATGTCTTGCTCCGGTGCAGTCAATCCAGCTGCAGGTAGATAAGAGACCAAAATCCAGACGCACACGGAGACTTCTATTCATAGTTTAAAGAAAATAAAAAACTTTATTCTGGCATCATTACCATTACCATGAATGATACTGCATTTGACCGCATTGAGAAGCAACTTGTGTCACTACAGACTGCTATACTCGTGATTTTGGCATCTGGACTAACACAGCCTACTATATCTACCGTATTTTTCGCTCCATAAGACGCACCTGACCATAAGACGCACCTAGTTTTTAGAGGAGGAAAACAGGAAAATAAATATTCTGAAATCAAATAGTGTAATAATGGATATACTGCCCCAGCTCCTCTCATGGATATACTGCCCCAGCTCATGGATACTGTCCCCCAGCTCATGGATACTGCCCCAGCTCATGGATACTGCCCCCCAGCTCATGGATACTGTCCCCCAGCTCATGGATATGCCCCAGCTCATGGATACTGTCCCCCAGCTCATGGATATGCCCCAGCACATGGATACTATCCCCCAGCTCATGGATATGCCCCCCAGTTTATGGATATGCCCCCCAGTTTATGGATATGCCCCCAGTTTATGGATATGCCCCAGCACATGGATATGCCCCAGCACATGGATACTGTCCCCCAGCTCATGGATATGCCCCCCAGGTTATGGATATGCCCCAGCACATGGATATGCCCCAGCTCATGGATACTGTCCCCCAGCTCATGGATATTGCCCCAGCACATGGATTTGCCCCAGCACATGGATTTGCCCCCGCTCGCTCATGGATGTGCCCCAGCTCGCTCATGGATGTGCCCCAGCTCGCTCATGGATGTGCCCCAGCAGCTCATGGATATGCCTCCGCTCACCTGTCGCCGCCGCGTTAGGCTCCCTCTGAGCGTGCGTCCGGCGGCAGGAAGCTTGGGCAATCTCGCGAGATCGCGGTCACGTGGCTCCCCCAGGCGAGTGCCCAAGCTTCCTGCCGCCGTACGCACGCTCAGAGGGAGCCTAACACAGCGGCGACAGGTGAGCTGAGGCATATCATGGGGCATTCGCTCCATAAGACGCACCCACATTTCCCCCCACTTTTTGGGGGGAGAAAAGTGTGTCTTATGGAGCGAAAAATACGGTATATATATATATATATATTTCTGGGGGTCTGCTGGGTATATATATAATTTGGAGGTCTGCTGGGTATATACATAATTCTGGGGGTCTGCTGGGTATATATATAATTTGGGGGTCTGCTGGGTATATACATAATTCTGGGGGTCTGCTGGGTATATATATAATTCTGGCGGTCTGCTGGGTATATATATAATTCTGGGGGTCTGCTGTGTATAAAAAATCTGGTCTGTGTGGTCAGGGTGTGCAATGGGTAAATGGGGTGTCCAGCCAAACATTTCAATATTAACATAAACTGGACAGACTCTCAGCAAAATCCAAAATTATTTATTGGAAAATGTCACATGACATTAAATAAAAGTGTCCAGCTCAGCTACTAATAGAGCCACAAGAGAGCAACCGATGTGTGAGCTATTAACCCATTGCAACTCCCTATTACCAGTGTTCCATCATTTGATCAAGTCTTAACTGAGCGAGACCTTCGTCACTTCCCGTGCATGTACATCCCTTCTGCTGGCGTGAAATTGGCTGTTCACTGCCATAACAACACAATACTGATGCACGCCACACCACAAAATGCACAAGCAACGTCACACTGACATGTCAGTTTAATTGTCAGTGTGACGTTGCCAAGGTGTGGTGCACATGCACATTGTCTTGTCTTTATGTATGAGAAAGAAGCGTATATGTAGATGCATCTTTTTTTTTAGGTAATGGGGGTAGTGGAATTCTTGGGTGAGTTCCCTCACTTTTTTTCCCAGGACTTGACCCCTGAATGAGGCTAGGGTCAGACGAACGCATTTTTCACGTGCGTTTAGCGGCACAAAATCACGGCCGTGCTAGCAGCAAATGACGTCCAATGCCGGGGAACATACGACGAACGGCCGCACGAAAGTTCGTCCGTGCAACGCGAGTGGCCAACGAACGCATTTTTTCGAGAACGTCAAACCGCTAGTACTGACGTACAGAGTGCGCTGCGGCCACATAGCGGCGTGTTTGTGTGATTGGGAGACGTCAGATGCTGCTAATGTCCGGCTAACATAACGTCCAGACGCAAAAAGGGTTTTATTGACGATCCGTACAAAATCACGGACGAAAAGGCGCATTGTATGACCGCTATCGCGTATTCCGGGAAAAAATACGTACATTCGTTCGAACGCACTTTTTCACGGACAATGTGAAAAATGCTTTCGTCTGACCCTAGCCTGAATCCACACACTGCTGGGAAGTTCCCGGCAGTATGCAGATACATATGCTGCATTAATTACACTGCAGAGAGGCGCTTCCCAGCAGTGTGTGGATTCATATGCTGTATTAATTATACTGCAGAGAGGCGCTTCCCAGCAGTGTGTGGATTCATATGCTGCATTAATTATACCGCAGAGAGGCGCTTCCCAGCAGTGTGTGGATTCATATGCTGCATTAATTATACTGCAGAGAGGCACTTCCCAGCAATGTGCGGATTCATATGCTGCATTAATTATACTGCAGAGAGGCGCTTCCCAGCAGTGTGTGGATTCATATGCTGTATTAATTATACTGCAGAGAGGCGCTACCCAGCAGTGTGTGGATTCATATGCTGCATTAATTATACTGCAGAGAGGCGCTTCCCAGCAGTGTGTGGATTCATATGCTGCATTAATTATACTGCAGAGAGGCGCTTCCCAGCAGTGTGTGGATTCATATGCTGTATTAATTATACTGCAGAGAGGCGCTACCCAGCAGTGTGTGGATTCATATGCTGCATTAATTATACTGCAGAGAGGCGCTTCCCAGCAGTGTGTGGATTCATATGCTGTATTAATTATACTGCAGAGAGGCGCTACCCAGCAGTGTGTGGATTCATATGCTGCATTAATTATACTGCAGAGAGGCGCTTCCCAGCAGTGTGTGGATTCATATGCTGCATTAATTATACCGCAGAGAGGTGCTTCCCAGCAGTGTGTGGATTCATATGTTGCATTAATTATACCGCAGAGAGGCGCTTCCCAGCAGTGTGTGGATTCATATGCTGCATTAATTATACTGCAGAGAGGCGCTTCCCAGCAGTGTGCGGATTCATATGCTGCATTAATTATACTGCAGAGAGGTGCTTCCCAGCAGTGTGTGGATTCATATGCTGCATTAATTATACCGCAGAGAGGCGCTTCCCAGCAGTGTGCGGATTCATATGCTGCATTAATTATACCGCAGAGAGGCGCTTCCCAGCAGTGTGTGGATTCATATGCTCCATTAATTATACTACAGAGAGGCGCTGCCTGACAGTGTGTGGATTCATATGCTGAATTAATTACACTGCAGAGAGGCGCTTCCCCGCAGTGTGCGGATTCATAGGCTGCATTAATTATACTGCAGAGAGGCGCTGCCCAGCAGTGTGTGGATTCATATGCTGAATTATATTGCAGAGAGGCGCTTCCCAGCAGTGTGTGGATTCATATGCTGCATTAATTATACTGCAGAGAGGCGCTGCCCAGCAGTGTGTGGATTCATATGCTGTATTAATTATACTGCAGAGAGGCGCTTCCCAGCAGTGTGTGGATTCACATGCTGCATTAATTATACTGCAGAGAGGCGCTGCCCGGCAGTGTGCGGATTCATATGCTGAATTATACTGCAGAGAGGTGCTGCCCGGAAGTGTGCGGATTCATATGCTGCATTAATTATACTGCAGAGAGGCGCTTCCCAGCAGTGTTTGGATTCATATGCTCCATTAATTATACTACAGAGAGGCGCTGCCTGACAGTGTGTGGATTCATATGCTGAATTAATTACACTGCAGAGAGGCGCTTCCCAGCAGTGTGCGGATTCATAGGCTGCATTAATTATACTGCAGAGAGGCGCTGCCCAGCAGTGTGTGGATTCATATGCTGAATTATATTGCAGAGAGGCGCTTCCCAGCAGTGTGTGGATTCATATGCTGCATTAATTATACTGCAGAGAGGCGCTGCCCAGCAGTGTGTGGATTCATATGCTGCATTAATTATACTGCAGAGAGGCACTTCCCAGCAGTGTGCGGATTCATATGCTGCATTAATTATTCTGCAGAGAGGTGCTTCCCAGCAGTGTGTGGATTCATATGCTGCATTAATTATACTGCAGAGAGGCGCTGCCCAGCAGTGTGTGGATTCATATGCTGTATTAATTATACTGCAGAGAGGCGCTTCCCAGCAGTGTTTGTATTCATATGCTGCATTAATTATACTGCAGAGAGGCACTTCCCAGCAGTGTGCGGATTCATATGCTGCATTAATTATACCGCAGAGAGGCGCTTCCCAGCAGTGTGTGGATTCATATGCTGCATTAATTGTACTGCAGAGAGGCGCTGCCTGGCAGTGTGCGGATTCATATGCTGAATTATACTGCAGAGAGGTGCTGCCCGGCAGTGTGTGGATTCATATGCTGCATTAATTATACTGCAGACAGGCGCTTCTCAGTAGTGTGCGGATTCATATACTGCATTAATTATACTGCAGAGAGGCGCTGCCCGGCAGTGTGTGGATTCATATGCTGCATTAATTATACTGCAGAGAGGCGCTGCCCGGCAGTGTGCGGATTCATATGCTGCATTAATTATACTGCAGAGAGGCGCTGCCCGGCAGTGTGCGGATTCATATGCTGAATTACAGTTGTGTTCAAAATTATTCAACCCCCACTGAAATTGAGTGTTTTGGCCAGTTTGACATTGATTTTGATCATTCAGTCATCTTGCTTACAATTAAATCAAAGAGGCACGTGTAGGTCAGACAAATATAACATAACATTTATAATGAAATAACCACAAATGTCTTTTCTGTGCTCACATCATTATCAGTTTAATTCAACCCCCAAGTGACATTCAATCTTCGTACTTAGTACAACATCCTTTTACAGTTATAACAGCTTTTAAACGTGAAGCATAGCTTGACACAAGTGTCTTGCAGCGATCTACGGGTATCTTCGCCCATTCGTCATGGGCAAAAGCCTCCAGTTCAGTCACATTCTTAGGCTTGCGCACTGCAACTGCTTTCTTTAAGTCCCACCAGAGGTTCTCAATCGGATTTAAGTCAGGTGACTGCGATGGCCACTCCAAAATGTTCCAGCCTTTAATCTGCAACCATGCTCTAGTGGATTTGGAGGTATGCTTGGGATCATTGTCCTGTTGAAAGGTCCAACATCTCCCAAGCCTCAGGTTTGTGACGGACTGCATCACATTGTCATCCAATATCTCCTGGTACTGAAGAGAATTCATGGTACCTTGCACACGCTGAAGCTTCCTGTACCTGCAGAAGCAAAACAGCCCCAAAGCATGATTGACCCCCCGCCATCCTTCACAGTAGGCAAGGTGTTCTTTTCTTCATAGGCCTTGTTTTTCCTCCTCCAAACATAGCGTTGATCCATGGGCCCAAACAGTTCTAATTTTGTTTCATCAGTCCACAGAACACTATCCCAAAACCTCTGTGGTTTCTCCACATGACTTTTGGCATACTGCAGTCGACTCTTCTTATTCTTTGGAGACAGCAAGGGGGTGCGCCTGGGAGTTCTGGCATGGAGGCCTTCATTACGCAGTGTGCGCCGTATTGTCTGAGCTGAAACTTCAGTACCCACATCTGACAAATCTTTTCTCAGTTCCTCAGCGTTCACACGGGGACTTTTCTCCACTCTACGCTTCAGGTAGTGCACAGCAGTCGAAGTCAGCATCTTCTTTCTGCCACGACCAGGTAGCGTTTCAACAATGCCCTTTGCCTTGAATTTGCGAATGATGCTTCCTATGGTCTCTCTTGGTATGTTTAACATCTTTGCAATCTTCTTATAGCCATTGCCCTTCCTGTGAAGAGTAATCACCTCTTCTCTTGTCTTCCTGGACCATTTTCTTGACTTCACCATGTTTGTAACCACACCAGTAAATGTCTAGAAGGAGCTGAGTATCACAGTCATTTTAAAGCTGCCTAATTGGTGATTATTATGCTTTATTGCTGCTCCGTGACATCCACAGGTGTTTTCAATACCTGATTGAAAACACTTGAATGAACCTCTGTTCTTCAGAGTGGTAGTCTTTAAGGGGTTGAATAATTGTGTCAATGAAGAATTCACAAAAGAAACATTTACTACTGTATTACAAAACCAATTGATGTCATTTTAGTTGCATATGGTTCTTTAAAAAGTCCTTGTAGGATTTCATTCTGAATACAATTACAAATGTACACTAAATTCCCTAAAACCCTTTACAGCATTGGGGGTTGAATAATTTTGAACACAACTGTATACTGCAGAGAGGTGCTGCCCGGCAGTGTGCGGATTCATATGCTGCATTAATTATACTGCAGAGAGGCGCTTCCCAGCAGTGTTTGGATTCATATGCTGCATTAATTATACTGCAGAGAGGCGCTTCCCAGCAGTGTTTGGATTCATATGCTGCATTAATTATACTGCAGAGAGGCGCTTCCCAGCAGTGTTTGGATTCATATGCTGCATTAATTATACTGCAGAGAGGCGCTGCCCAGCAGTGTGTGGATTCACATGCTGAACTATACTGCAGAGAGGTGCTGCCCGGCAGTGTGCGGATTCATATGCTGCATTAATTATACTGCAGAGAGGCGCTACCCGGCAGTGTGCAGATTCATATGCTGAATTATACTGTAGAGAGGGGCTGCCCGGCAGTGTGCGGATTCATATGCTGCATTAATTATACTGCAGAGAGGCGCTTCCCAGCAGTGTGTGGATTCATATGCTGCATTAATTATACTGCAGAGAGGCGCTGCCCGGCAGTGTGCAGATTCATATGCTGCATTAATTATACTGCAGAGAGGCGCTTCCCAGCAGTGTGCGGATTCATATGCTGCATTAATTATACCGCAGAGAGGCGCTTCCCCGCAGTGTGTGGATTCATATGCTGCATTAATTATACTGCAGAGAGGCGCTTCCCAGCAGTGTGCGGATTCATATGCTGCATTAATTATACTGCAGAGAGGCGCTTCCCAGCAGTGTGTGGATTCATATGCTGCATTAATTATACTGCAGAGAGGCGCTTCCCAGCAGTGTGTGGATTCATATGCTGCATTAATTATACTGCAGAGAGGCGCTGCCCGGCAGTGTGTGGATTCATATGCTGAACTATACTGCAGAGAGGTGCTGCCCGGCAGTGTGCGGATTCATATGCTGCATTAATTATACTGCAGAGAGGCACTACCCGGCAGTGTGCAGATTCATATGCTGAATTATACTGTAGAGAGGCGCTGCCCGGCAGTATGCAGATTCATATGCTGCATTAATTATACTGCAGAGAGGCGCTTCCCAGCAGTGTGTGGATTCATATGCTGCATTAATTATACTGCAGAGAGGCGCTGCCCGCAGTGTGCGGATTCATATGCTGCATTAATTATAATGCAGAGAGGCGCTTCCCAGCAGTGTGTGGATTCATATGCTGCATTAATTATACCGCAGAGAGGCGCTGCCTGGCAGTGTGCGGATTCATATGCTGCATTAATTATACTGCAGAGAGGCGCTGCCCGCAGTGTGCAGATTCATATGCTGAATTATACTGTAGAGAGGCGCTGCCCGGCAGTATGCAGATTCATATGCTGCATTAATTATACTGCAGAGAGGCGCTTCCCAGCAGTGTGTGGATTCATATGCTGCATTAATTATACTGCAGAGAGGCGCTGCCCGCAGTGTGCGGATTCATATGCTGCATTAATTATAATGCAGAGAGGCGCTTCCCAGCAGTGTGTGGATTCATATGCTGCATTAATTATACCGCAGAGAGGCGCTGCCTGGCAGTGTGCGGATTCATATGCTGCATCAATTATGCTGCAGAGAGGCAATGCCCGGCAGTGTGCGGTTTCATATGCTGCATTAATGTCCATGCACATTATCAGTGCAATTATCAGCACTTTAGGGTGTGCTCTGTGCTTGAAGGGATACACAAAGAAGGGAAGGTGGATTGAAAAGGAGGACCATTTTATCCCCAGAGTTAATATAAAAACGTGCCTTTATTCCAGCACCAGGCTCCCTTGGTGCTGGCTGGATGTGACAAGCTGTCAAGCATCAGCAAAAGCACCAGCCAATCCAGTTGTTCTCAGTGCTAATTTATTGACAGTCATTGGCTTTAAATAAGGTCAGAAAAGTGCCCACTTAGGCTAGGGTCAGACTGGGGCAGTGCGAACGCGCGTGCAGGCGCACTAAATCACGGCCGTAGTAGCAGCACATGACGGGCAATGACGGCCAATATACGCAGTACGGGCGTACAAAAGTGCGTCCACGCCACGCAACCGGCAAATGAACGCATTTTTCGTACAACGTGATACCGCTAGTACAGACGTACAGAGTGCGCTGCGGCCGCATAGCAGCGTGTGTGCGTGATTAGGAGACGTCAGACGCTGCTATTGTGCGGCCTACAAAACGTCCAAACAGCCAAAGTTTCCAGGTTTTGTTGGAGCGTACCTGCGTACCTGCGACTGTCGAAAATGTCTGCTGGACCAGAGATCGACGTGGAGAGGCTGATCAGCGCTGTGGGGAGCATCCTGAGATATGGGACACGGCCTGCGACAGGTATAAAGACAAGGGGAAGAAGGCCAGCGCATGGGTCGTGGTGTCCCGTGTCGTGTACCCTGATTATGATACGTGGTCCGAGAAAGAGCAGCATATCCAGAGTGAGTATTTGATTATTTTATTCATAATCCCATACATGTAAATCACAATAATAATAACAAAAACAAATATGTAATCATTGAGGTGAAATCTCAAATGCTCCCCAGCTGCCAGGGCACCTGCCCTGCATCACTCGTAAAATAATTAGACAGAGCATCGCGAAACCTGTTGCTGTATCTATTCACAGCTATGATGTCATTGTTCACATCATCTTCAAGACCGACAACTGTGAGGGTATCATCAAAATTAAAACCATCCCTGGCACGCACATAATTATGAAGGATGCAACAGCATTTCACTATATCCACACAGAAATCAACCTGTACATCCAGCGGTCTATGTAAAATCCTCCACTTGTTGGTCAGTATGCCAAAGCTACACTCCACATACCGTCTCGCCCGCGACAGCCTATAATTAAAAACCCGCTTCTTCACATTCAGGTGTGTCCCTGAGTAGGGCCTTAGGAGGTGTGTGGATAGTCCGAATGCTTCATCACCCACGAAGGCATAGGGGACTGCCACGTCACTGCCAGGCAATGGTGCGGGTCTGGGGATGTTCAGGGACCCACTCTCAATTTCATTCCACAGTGTGGAGTTCCTGAACAGTGTGGAGTCAGAGTCCTTGCCGTATGAACCGACATCCACATAGACGAAACTATAGTTGGCATCTGCCACCGCCAGTAGGCCAATGGAAAAGTAATGTTTATAATTCTGATACAGTGAGCCACTGTGCGGTGGCTTCACTATGCGGACATGTTTGCCATCCACGGCTCCCAGGCAGTTTGGAAAGTTGGCTCTCTCCCAGAATCCTGCTGCAATTTCTAGACATGCCTTGTGTGTCGGTTTTGGCAAACATTGGTCCTTCATGGTTTCCCATATGGTTTGGCACACCTTGCGGACGATCTCACCAGCTGTTGATCTGCCAACGCGGAAGTTATAATGCAGATCCTTCAAACTGCATCCACTAGCGAGATACCTAGAAGACAAAACAAAAACTGTTTGAATATGATCACATACCATGAACACAAGCTAATGTCACACTCATCATGTTTTGCAGCACAAGAGGCGATGAACAAATGGCGCACAGTACGCGACAATTATACGCGGGTGCAGAAGAAGCAAGCCATGGCTGCGCGCTCTGGAGCTGGCTCCAAGAAGGTCCGTGGATATATCTACACGGAGCAACTGTCATTCCTCCGAAGGACCCAGGAGCCGCGCAGTAGCGTCAGCAGCATCGACCAGCCATCGACCTCCGGCTCACAGGTCCAACACACGGTGCCAGGAGGTTCTGCCAGCTGCCAGGAGGAGGTGAACCGGGGTGGTGCAGAGTCGCACCTGGAGGAGGATGTGGAGACAGGACAGGTGGCAGGTACCGCAACAACGGTCAGCACCAGACCTGCACAGAGGAGAAGGGCACCAGCTACAGACCTGGAGCAGGCCATGGTTACCTTCATGGAGGCTCAAACCAACCATCCACACCAACGCTGCATGCTTGCGGACTCCATGGACATGTCATTCTTCAATTCCTGTATGATCCTCCTCAACAAGATGAGCGAGGCTGAGAAGGTGGAGTACCGGCGCAGATCTCTGGCTATATTTGACGACATCCTTTCGCGTCCCCATCACGCAGCCGGTTACAATGCTGTGCCACAATCCACCAATGCCAGTGGATCTTCCCTCCCCAGTGAGTGCTGTCCACCCACCCAGCCATGCCCCCTGGAGCCAGGCCACACACAGAGTCGGAGTACTGCTCTAGCCACACCACCGGCCCTCATGACCCAGATGCTCGGCGGTATCATGATCTGTGATACATGTCATGAATATGTTTAAGTTTTGTTTGTCATGTGTTATTTGGTTTCATGTTTAATATATCATGACCTACAGTTAACAAGGTATAATATATGTCGAGAATATATTACTGTTATTTTATTTAATGTTTCATATTATATTATTATTTTTGTCTACATTGTTGTCGGAGTCATTTATGATTATGTACGTGTGATGTGATGCCTGTGTGTGTGTGTGTATGCATGTGACAGTGGGCATGTGACTACAGACATGATGCACTCATGTCAGGTGACTGGCAGCGATGTCATGTATGCAGGTGTTTGACAGTACGTACCGCAAAGTGATGACCAGCATCTCCTCCGGTGGTATGGCGGCCCTCATGTTGCTGTCCCTCTTGGTCACTGGCTCGCGTACCTGCGACAACAGTTCATCAAAGGAGGGGATGGACATCCGCATGTAGTTGAAAAACTTCACGGGGTCCCTCTCTAGCAGTGGCCTGTACAGCGTCACAAAGTGTCCATGCGTGGGTCTGGCAGCGTTAATTTGATGAACCCAGGTTCGCCGCTTTCTCTTCCTCTTAAGATACAGGTACCCCATTGCAGCAAACACAAAGACTTGTACTGGATCCATCTTTGAAAAACGCCACCATACCCAAAATGGATTTTTATAACCCTACCCCTTATTTTTTCATTCATCAATTAATTGGATTCATCGGTTTTTTCTCTTTTTTTACAGCTCCGTCATGAAATACGTCCAGAATTGCGCATCGTCTGACCGCTTTCGCGTATTCCGTGAAAAAATGCGTTCGCACGCACCAACGTACGTTTTGACGCTGGACGTCAGAAATGCGTTCGTCTGACCCTAGCCTTACCTGAACAGTCACAGGGCTTAATAAATGGATTTTCCGGTAGGGAAATAGCGGGAATTAGACTGAAATCATTTTTATAGACCAGATTCTCCTAATAGCCATATTTTAAAGGCAACGATTTGTATGATGCTGACACAAAATAGACGTTTATTTTTTTATTTTTTACAATTTTTATTTTGTAAAAAGTCATCATACAATCATGCATAAAGTGAGGGCCTCGCAGGGCCGTACATATACATCTACAGTGGCACAGCGTAGAGAAAATAACTAAAATATAAAATCAAAAAGCAGGACAACAAATAAAAACGTCCTCGAAAAAAGTTGCAAATAAGAGAGAACAGCAGCGCACAATAATGTCCTCTGAAAGGTGTCTCAAAAAACGGGGGAAATCACCCCCAAAAAAGAAAAAAGGGAAGATCTCAGCTGAAATATCTCCAGCCGGGGAGCACTAATACTAATAAGTCAGAGAAGTCCCAAAAAAAAAGAAAACAAAGAACGTCTCTGAAAAATAATAGACATGGTGTCCCCTTAACCCGTATCCCAAAGGGGGAGCATTCTTATGGCAAGCAGGGCGCTGCACGGGAGGCCTGAAAACATTGGCCTCATCTGTGCGTCTACAGAGTGCAGAGCCTGCAGCTCCGGGAGACTCCATGCCGCCCAACAAGCCACTCCACCAGCCCAACAAAGGAGAGCCTCGGACATCTGCAGAGTGGAAGCCGGGGCGCAAGGCATTATCTGCTTCTTCATCATGGTTGACAAGGGAGGGCCCTCGACCGCCCCCCAAGCCCCGACTCAATTCTCTAGGCCGTGGCAGCGCTTCAAATGGTGCACGATCCAGCGATCTGTGCGTGACGGGCTCTCCTTGATCACCTCAAGACATCACAGCCTTCAGGTCGGGAACCAGAAGCTTTTGTGGCTCCGGGTCCTCACTTGCCTCCCACAGGTCGACTGACTCTGCCAGGGCCGCACCGCCATGCTCAGCAGCTTCCTGCCAGAGGCCTCCAGGCGCGACATCCATCTGACGGTCCAGCTCTAACAATTCCGGCAGTAGCAGGCGGTCTGGCTCCCTATCCTCAGCCCGCAGCTCTCCGGTCTCTGCCTCCTCTCCCATTAAACAGCCACACGAATCCTCCTCATGCCAATAGCCCCTGGAAGCACCTCTGTCCATGGCCTCCCCACTCCTGTCAGGCCGCATCATTGCCATCATGTGGCGCATGTCACCTCATGTCAGCGGGCACCCATCGTCCTCCAGGAAAAGCAGCAAGGTACCCAGCACGGCTGGGAGACGTGGGCCCCCATTAGGGTCGGGATACTCGAGACCGGCTGAGGAGCGACAAAAGCCTAGAGGTAGGCTGCAAAATGGCTGCCGGCAGTACACTCCAGTCGGAGGGTCAGTGAGCGGGTGCATCTCCCTGGACCGGAGGCGGAGGTCAATTGGGCTCCAGTCGGTACACACCCGATGGCTGGCCACCCAGAGGCCTCAGGTACAAAATCTCTGCTAAAACAGTTTACAAAAACCACGAGGAGACAAGATCGCAGTGGAGCTCCTGCCAGCTGCGACCTCTCCTGTCTGTCGCCAGCCACGCCCCCCCACAAAATAAGCTTTTAATGTCCATTTTCTTTATTTCAGACCATCAGCATTTTTTGAGTACCACCTCTGACCTCATCTTTCTCGGCAGAATCAGCCGATATTTCTAAACAAATACCAGCTGAAAGCAGCCACGATTTTTCATAAAACTAGAAAGAATTAAATTGAGCCCTAAGACACAGCTCTGTGACACTGGCTGATAGTCTTTAGATTTCAACATGTTTGGCAAAGAATCTGGACACCCAGTGCCGATGGCAGCAAAGCAACTACAAAAACTAATGAAGCCTCCATGTTTCGTGGTTGGGATAGTGGTATTTTCTTTGAAAGCTTTATTTTTCCTTCTATACCCAAAAGCTCTACTTTGGTTTAATCTGTCCCCTAAGGACATACACTAAGAAGCACTGCGGCTTCATGACATACATTTTGGCAAACTCCAGTCTGACTTTTTCTCTGTCTCTTAAAAAAGACTGGAGTAGGGCAACAGGCTGATGGACAGGACAGGAACTGGAGTCTATGGAGGCAGGAGACAGATGGATACTGCAGTCTTTGGATTCAGGAGGCGAATGGATGCTGCAGACTTGAAGGTAGAAGACAGGTGGATACTGCAGACCTTGGACTTGGGAGACAACTGGATACTGCAGACTTGAAGGTAGAATACAAGGACTGTGATCACAAAACTCAGGACCAGGAAGCAGGTCACTCCAACAGGTAGAATCCTGATTCAATGCAAAGGCATTTGCTTCCTGGTGCACCGTACTAATATAGGATGGACCAGAATCCTCTGCAAGGCAGGACTGGTTTCACCTGTGGATCCCAAACATGAAAAAAGACCTGAGATGGAACTAAGGCTATGGCTCCCACACAGGGCTAGGAAAGGAAGAAATCAGGAACGGATGAACATCCCAGTGGTGCCAGCCTGGAGACGGGGCCGATTTCCTGACAATTACCAAGTAACTGCAGTATGATTTTAGCCATCTTTCACTACAGATGAACAGCGGGATAGAGTAATGTCTCCATTCCACTTCAAAATATCCAATAAAAACTCTCTAAGCCCTTCACTACCACGATTGTGAAAAATGGAGCAATGCAAAGGAATTTCATATATTGAAAACAAAATTCTTTTTTAAATGGGCTTTAGGATGTCCAACAAATGTTTAGTACCTTGGACAAGATGGTCAAGATGCAAAGTTTAAGCGTCTAGGAATCGCCCACCCACAGTAAACACAGAGCCTAAGCTGTATAAATGTGCAATCTGCCTGTCAAATTGTGCATACTGTTTGACAATGTGCTTTTATGATTTTCAGGCACATTTTCACTGTATGGCTGCTGCAAATTTGTTTTCCAAAAATCCACCAGAGTCCTGGTAGCAGTTTAATGGAAAAAAACTCGGTAATAAAGGGGTTAAACTAAAGAGATTATTCCTCACTACCTTCTGAATTGGCCCCGAATTCCACTGGACGGTGAATACTGGCAAACTGACAGCAAAATACAGCGCAATTCACAACATTTCGACGCAATTTGGCGGCACCGGAATTGCCCCATAGAAGACTATCATGTCTACTATTCACAGACCACCGAACTGCACAGAAATTCCGCTGAAATTCCCTGATTTTAATAATTATTATTATTATTGTCATTATTCATATAGTGCCAACAGTTTTCGCAGCACTTTACAATAACCAAAGGGAACAAAATACATATAAACGGACATAAGATGGAAACAAGAGGTGTAGAGGGTCCTGCTCATAGGAGCTTACAGTCTAGAGGGATTGGGGTTGAGGAAGACAAGAGGCATTTCACTAGATAGCAGGAACATTGGTGCCAGTGGTTTGGGAACGGTGGGGCCATACAAGCGGCTTCAATCATGTGTGAGTAGTTGAGCAGGGGATGAGTTGCATCAGTGATGTGGTATGCTAATCTGAAGAGATGGGTTTTGAGAGATTTCTTGAAGGCCTGAAGGTCAGGGGAGAGTTTGATAGGGCGAGGCAGGTCATTTCACAGGACCGGAGCTGCCCTTGAGAAGTCTTGGAGGCGAAAGTTGGCCGTGCGTCTGTAGACCGATGACAGCAGGAGATCACCTGCTGACCGGAGTTGTCTAGATGGGACGTGCTTGCGGAATAACAAAGACATGTAGGGGGGGTTGAGTTATTGAGTGATTTGAATGTGAACATCAGTATTTTAAGCTGTATCCTGAAACGTACAGGAAGCCAATGGAGGGACCGGCATAGTGGGGTAGTACGTGAGGTGCGTTTAGTGAGAAAAATAAGCCTGGCCCCTGCATTCATTACAGATTGCAGAGGGGCGATACGGGAGTTGGGGAGGCCAACAAGGAGCGAGTTGTAGTAGTCAATTTGTGAAATGACAAGAGCATGAACCAGCACTTTTACGGTATCTTGTGTCAGAAAGAGGCGGACACGGGCAATGTTTTTGAGTTGAATGTAACAGGATTTGGTCACTATCTGGATGTGGGAAGAGAACGTTAGGTCAGAGTCAAAAGTGACACCAAGGCAGCGAGCTTGTGGTGTTGGGTTAATGGGTGTTCCATTTACTCGTAGAGAGATAGGTGGTATTGGGTTCTTCTTGGAGGGAGGAATGACGAGAATTTTAGTTTTGGCAAGATTGAGTTTAAGGAAGCGGGAAGCCATCCAATTTGAGACAGAGGAGAGACAGTCAGTGACTCGATCCAGGAGACCTGGAGAGAGATCAGGGGAGGAGAGGTAAATTTGAGTGTCATCAGCGTATAGGTGGTACTGGGTACGTGGTACAGTTTTCCTAGAGAGGCAGTGTAGACTGAAAAAAGTAGAGGGCCCAGTACTGACCCTTGGGGCACCCCAACAGAGACAGGCTGCCGGGAGGAGGTACTTCCAGCAAATGAGACACTAAACGATCGTTGGGACAGGTAGGAAGCGAACCATGAAAGAACAGAATCTTGAAGGCCTATATCACTTACAGGATAATTCAAAGAGATCCAAACTGCTTGAGAAAGGTAACCGAACGCTGAAAATCAGCGTTCGGTTACCTTTCTTGGCCATTCGGCTATCCAGAGAGCAGACAATTCGCCAAATCCTGGCGAATTGCCTGAACATACGGTGGCTGTTCGGTGCCTGTTCGAGGGCAGTGAAAACCCCATGAAAAAGCACTGCTTCAGCTATTCAGAGAACACAAACCAGCAGTGAAAGGTTCCCAAAATGCCCTGCCATTCGGTGGTTTAATTCGGCAAGTTTATTCAGGAGAATCCCATAGGCTTCAATGTTAAAAATATTCCAGTTTTAATTCAATATCTAATAAACCGTTCATTATAAAATTCGGTAGTAAAGAGTCTCTTCATTTATAGATTTTTTCGGGTATTTTAAGCATTTTTCAGAATTTTTTATTTTTTTTTATAAGTCAGATTTATTTATTTTTAAGTTTACCTATTTTTTCTGTAACAGCCCTTTTTGTTATCATTCCTTGGACCTCATATGTAAATTTCAGACATTTTCGCTCAGTAGTTTCTTTGCAAACAGTGTTTCACTTTTCAATCATTCATGTAAACTGTTTTCCTAATTTATTCACTTCACTCTGTCTGCGGTGTCGGCTTTTTCTGGCGGCTTCGCTGCGTGTGATCGGCTCCTGCTCGGGTTTTTCCGTGGTTTTCGGCAGTTTAATCAAGATGTCTTTGCGGGTTTTCGGCGTGCATTTGCCGGGTTTTGCAGTTCGTTTTCGTCGGGTTTGCGGCAGCTTTTCCCTGCAATTCGGGGACCCTGTTGTGTTTGCTGAATACACCGCAGGGTCACCGAAATGGGATCGGCAAAAGGAACCGAATTGAAGAGAACGAAAAGTCACCGAACGTGCGGTGACTTTTCAAATCTCTTTGAATTACCCTGTAAGAGTTTGAAGGAGGATTGAGTGGTCAACTGTATTAAAGGCAGCAGAGAGGTCAAGAAGGATCAGCAGTGAGTAGCACCCATTGGATTTAGCAGTTGCATTGGTCAGTTTTGCAAGAGCTGTTTCTGTTGAGTGCAGTCAGCGAAAGCCAGATTGCAGAGGATCAAGGAGAGAGTGGGTGTTGAGGTAGTCAATCAGACAGGCATACACAAGCTTTTCAAGGAGTTTGGGGGCAAAAGGGAGCAGGGAAACAGGGCGGTAGTTGGAGGGAGCAGTCGGATCCAGAGATGTTTTTTTTAGGATTGGGACTACTGTGGCATGTTTATGGGGAGCAGGAAAGACCCCAGAGGTTAAAGACAGATTAAAGGTGTGCGTCAAGGATGGTACAAGAGAAACAGAAAGAGTTTTGGCAAGATGTGAGGGAACGGGCTTGAGGAGCAGGTAGTGGGATGAGAGGATCGTAGTAGTTTAAGGACCTCTTGTTCAGTAGCTGAAGGGAACGAGTTAAACATGTGAGGATAGACATGGTTAGCATCTTCCTGCATGGGTGAAGATGGCATTGTGGAGAATTCAGTTCTTATCTGTTTAATTTTTGCTGTGATATAATAATATTTTGTACTATGCATGGAGGACTTCTTTGAAATATTTGTTGACACCAAAACAGCTCTTCAAACTCAACATGAATAAATTCAGAATACAACACAGAAATGATAAACAAAAAGTGTAGACTGGACCGGGGTAAGCTTATAAGAACAGATCCTCTCTATGTACTCCTGAAAAAATGGAAAGGATGAAACAGTCAGATGATGGGTGTCACATCCTGCGTCCACAAGAGTCTGGAGATGCCCTGGGGGATGCCCGGCAGCACGTTCCGCAGTGGGGGCTGGCCGGGTACCAGGCGATATGAAGGCCGGAGCAGCTCGCCCGGGTGATCAAGGGGTGGGGCGCAGCATTATGACGCGGAGGCGCACGGTTTAAATCCGGAAGAGCTGAGCCGGATCATTGCTCTGTCGTGGAAATTCCTCCTTGAGTGCTATTGACTAATTTTCTGCGATTCACTGATTCTATGCGTTAATATTCACTGTGTATGACCCGGCTTGATCTGAGAACCACCCTTTGTGTACCAGTCCCTGGCTTTCTTGACTACTCTGATTATCGATACTGTCTGGCTTGTATGAGAAGCACCCTTCGTGTACCATTTTCTGGCTTTCTTGACTATTCTGATTTTATATGTATCCTGAGAGGTGCCGGACAAAATCCCTACAGTCAGGTTCTCTAATGCCAAAATCCCGACGGCCAACTTCCAGACAGAACAAGTGCCGGACATACCAAGTTCCCTACATGGCCAACTTCCAGACATCCAGAATCCCAGCGGCTAACCCTAATACTCCTTGATAGGGCTAGGTTTAGGGGGGTTAGGGCAGTTAGGGCTAAGTTTAGGGGGGCTATGGCTAGGTTCAGGAGGTTAGGGCTAGGTTTAGGGGAGGTTAGGGATAGGGCTAGCTTTAGGGGGGTCAGGACTAGATTTAGGAGGGTTATGGTTAGGTTTAGGGGGTTAGGGCTAGGGCTAGGTTTAGAGGGGGTTAGGGTTAGGGGGATGGGGTTAGGGCTAGGTTTAGGGGGTTAGGGTTAGGGCTAAGTTTAGGGGGTTAGGGTTAGGTTTAGGGGGGTTAGGGAGTAGGGTTAGTGTTAGCCAATGGGATTTTGGATGTCTGGAACATGGCCGTCAGGGAGTTGTCTGTGTAGGGAAGTTGGCCGTGTAGGGAAGTTGGCCGTGTAGAGAAGTTGGCCATCGGGAAGTTGGCCATGTAGGGAAGTTGGCCATGTAGGGAAGTTGGACATGTAGGGAAGTTGGACGTGTAGGGAAGTTGGTCGACAGGGAGTTGTCTGTGTGGGGAAGTTGGCCGTGTAGGGAAGTTGGCCGTCGGGAAGTTGGCTGTGTAGGGAAGTTCCCATGTAGGGAAGTTGGCCGTGTAGGGAAGTTGACCATGTAGGGAAGTTGACCGTCAGGGAGTTGTCTGTGTAGGGAAGTTGGCTGTGTAGGGAAGTTGGCCACCAGGGAGTTGTCTGTGTAGGAAAGTTGGCCGTCAGGATTTTGGCATTAGGGAATCTGGTTGTAGGGATTTCGACCCAAACCCATCCTGACTTGTATGAGAACCACCCTTCGTGTACCATTTTCTGGCGAGTCCTGATTACGCTTTGGTATAATCGTATGATTATACGATTTGGCTTGGTTAACCCTGAGAACTCTGTCCTATGTCTATCGCATAATCTGTTACTTCTTTGTGTTTGTATCCCTAGAGATAGATAGCTTACAACCACCTAAGGATCGGAGGGATAGATAGGGACTGTTTTAAGGGATTCTCCTTGCTATATCTGGAGGGATATGTTACAATGGGTACTGTTCCAACTAAGCCTTTAACTATAACAGCCCCATTCATTCAATTAACCGCATCACTCGTTAACCAAAGAGATTATTCACTAACCTCCTAATTGACCCCGAATTGCACCGAACAGGGAATTTTACGGTTCATTGTAATTTCGTGTCAATTCATCTACTCACTAAATTGTCAATACACCAAATACAGACGAATTGTCAGTGAAATACGGTGCAATTTGCTACAATTTGGCGACACCGAAAGGGTCCCATAGGAGACTATTGTGTGTTCTATTCACAGAACACCAAAATGCCCTGATTTTCAGTGTTTCAATTCGACAGGTTTAAACAGGCGAATCCCATAGGTTTCAATGTATAAATTGAATAACTTTTTAAAGACCGTTTATTCTTTTCAATTTCAACAAAAACCCTTTATTTTTTCAGAACACCTTTTTGTATTTTTTTTTGCACAACATTTTTGTTATCCTTATTTTTTTTAAAAAATCTTTTTATTTTGAAATAGACCTTTTTAGTATTTTTTTAAAAAAGGACCTTTTTTTTATCATTTAGACGCATATTTACTACATTTTTACTACATGCATTTCCTATAAGGAGAATAGGAGATTATTTTTTTTTTGCAGTTCGGTGGAATTCGCCGACGCCAATTCGGCAGTTATCGGTGCAATTCGGCAGTTTTCATCCATGTCCAATAACTGCTTCAGCAACTCCAGTTTTGGCAAGATACAGTGACCATCCGCTATATGTTTAACTCACCGTCCTTTTGGTCGAAAAGGTATCGCCGGAATGCGCCGAAATACGAAGCACTGAAATTGCAGGCTATTTTGTTGCTTTGTGAATAAACCCTTATGACTATCATAGCTCTCTCTCCTATCTACAATGACAAAATATGCAAGGTGCCCTTTGGTCGTGAACCCCCCCCTCCACCCCCATAAACTCAAGATTAACGTTTTCGAGAACGTCGACAAAAATACACAGGAATTCAAACGGTGACGGCATAAAATTAGAATCTGCAGTTGTGCAGAAGTTGCACATATAATAAAAAAAAAAAAAGATTATCCACTACCTTGAACCTGTAAATCTCATTTAATCATTAGCTTTGCATATAAAGTGAGAAAATTATTGTCGTATACCAATTAACATTGATAGATGCTGGGAACATGTGTTCATAAGGCTTTCCTAATGCACATTTCAGGCATTAATAATAGCTTTGCATGCATACGCTATGCGATTTTCACAATAAACTGACAGTTAAATATATTCAGTACAATATAGCTTTGCTGAAATAAATCTCGCAGGCTGCACAAGTTGATAAGCAAATAATATGAAACACACATTTAGAATAAACACTAGCAATAGTCAATCCTATTTTTGTTCCATTTGTACGGAAATATTAACACATAAGATATGATTTGCCCACACATTTCTTATTTTTTATGAGTTTATGTTATCCACCAGGAAAACGGTATGACAGGCATATACGGAATTATAATATACATTTTTTGCATGCATAGATAAACTTGTTTTAAGAAAAGTTATTTTATTTTTGCATAAAAATCAACCTGTTTTTTCTGTGAATTAAAGGTTGAACTGGTAGGATGTTTCGGGCACAATAAATTATTTTAATGAATATAAATACAGTATTAGGTAAACTGGTGTAGCGCTCACTCCCGGAGGAGCCGCTGAAATTGAACCTCGGGTCAGTCTCCCCGCACTAGGGAATAAATATACTCCAGCACCGTTGTGGATTTTATAAATTATATAGTTTACTAGAATAAATGGCATATAATGAATAACACGGTGTTCGTAGATATATTTACAGTACTTCGTAATGCGGGAAACGCGCAGCGGAAAAGAAATACAAGGTTTCGTAATTCGAGAAACGCGCAGCAGAAAATAAATACGATGTTTCGTAATTCGAGAAACGCGCAGCGGAAAATAAATACGATGTTTCGTAATTCGAGAAACGCGCAGCGGAAAATAAATGGAAAATTATCTTTAACCCCTTTCTTCGTTGAGGAGTGAGTCCCGCACAGGTTGTGTCCCGGAATGTAAGTGTGTGTGTGTGTTATGGTACCCGGGTACAATATTCAACTGGCCAGTGAATTGCTTAAGAGGTATCTTCGACTAGTCAAGTTGGGGCCCTGTGGGTTTTGGAAACAAACAGCAGCGTGCTTTCTTGGTTTTGCAACGGCCTAGAAGGCCTCTCACCCATCCGCCAGATACTTGAGGCTCCGCTGGACCCAGGACGTCTCTCCGCTCGATGTTGACTGGGCTCTCTCGGCTTCTGGATCCGCTGTCTGGCTTTCTGCTCCTCCCGCGACTTGTCCAGCTTACCGCCTGCTCTCCCAGTCCGATCGACCTGCGGTACTCCTTACTCGGGGGTCCTCTGGCTTCCTCAATAGCAGCTTGGGTAAGCTTGTGGATCACTGGGTCTCCCTTTGGTAAGGCTGAGTAACCCAATCTGCAACTCCGTAAGGCCGCTCCGGCCTGGACACTGTTACGTTCTGCAGCACTGTGTCTTGTCTCTCTCACTCCCTGGCGCGCTCTGCCAGCTCTCTCCACGAGGCTCAGGATGTAAGTCTCTCTGCCCCACCCACTTCCTGTGTCCGTTCCCAAAGCATGCCGGGAAATGTAGTCCCAATGTAACATTCAGTGTCTCACATTGCGCTTGTCTCCCTCCGGTGGCCAAAAATAGGTACTGCCACAATAAAGAATTAACCACAGCGCTACACTGGATATTATAAATATATCTGTATTTTTAATATATTTCACAGCCTTACTTGGAGGACTTAGTTACAATTTTCTATCGCAGAAGATAATATTTAATTTTACCTTAGTGATATATTTGATTAATTTAGGAATCAACGATTTTAATATTAATTATAAATAATATTTTAAATTATATATTTTTTATTATTTGAATATATTAGAAAAATATGATTTTTACTGAAAAAGAAAAAGTCTAAATTACCTTTTATAATAGTTTCAGGGCCTGATTCTGAGCATGTACGAGTGAGTTGTAAACTATAATGTTAGTGCCTGCTCTGCGATTCCAAGTAGAACATATCATGTAACAAAATTCTCAACAAACTTTACTGGTACATTACAACAGCCAGGGAGAGGGCAGAATACAGGGAGAGCTCTAGGGTTACTCACTACTATACAGGGATAAGATTCAGAGGTTATAATGACTGAAAATCTCTGTACAGCACAGATACAAGGTGTTACTGTAATTCCCATACACAGGCATTATGCAGCACATACAGATACAAGGTGTTACTGTAATTGCCATACACAGGCATTATGCAGCACATACAGATACAAGGTGTTACTGTAATTCCCATACACAGGCATTATGCAGCACATACAGATACAAGGTGTTACTGTAATTGCCATACACAGGCATTATGCAGCACCTACAGATACAAGGTGTTGCTGTAATTGCCATACACAGGCATTATACAGCACATACAGATACAAGGTGTTGCTGTAATTGCCATACACAGGCATTATGCAGCACATACAGATATTGGTATTTTTAGGAAGCTGCATTGCTAATAATCTCATTATGATCACTACATATCCCCATAAGCAGGAGATCTCCATTTTTATTATCTATCTGCATCACATTTACTGTATTGAACACAGAGGCCATTTCTGCCTGTATGCTGATAATGCAGACCCCGAAATTGTCCTAGATGCGGGACACCATCAAGAGTTTAGAACCTTTCATCCCAGTAATACTTCTGTAAAGAATAAAGCAATACATGAAAAACGGAATAAAAATCTGTTTTCAAAATCACTACTTTATGTGACATTAAAGCATATATTTATTTGAAAACATTGGGCTATAACAGCCATTGGAGAAGAACCGACGTACAGCAGGACCTGTCCGGAGTGTCAGGGAGGTACGCAAGACTGAAATTTGAAAGAGTCTGAAATTTCTATGTTTCAGAGCCTTATGGATTTTTGAATATTGGATACGTGGTGCCCGACCTGTATTCTTATTGTATTACGCCTTGGTGTGTAATGACAGGGTCAGGATATTAAAGAGATGCTGTCTCACCGTTGGATCATGAACATCTCAAATGGCCAGAAATTGGGTAACTCAGAGAGCTGCATTTCCTTCAAATGCCCTGATAGCTGTGGGTTTTAATGGTAAATGTACAAACACTGCACTCAAACTAAACATAAACTGTTAAAAGCACAGTTATTTAAAGGTAATGAAATTCTAACTCTGACCTGTGATTGAAGCTTGGACGACACTCATCTTGTGCGACTTCCAGAATCGAGTTTAGGATTTATCTAGTAATATACAAAAAATTATTCCAACAACAACAAAATGCAGAAAATTGTGTCTTAAGCACATTTCTTACCAGATTCATTACAATGTTGTTCCAGGTCCTAATTGTATAGCGTTGTTCCGGGGTGTTTCGGTGAAGTGGGTTTCCCCATTGTAAACATCGACAATCTGTCAATATTCACTAGAAATCGCAGAAGCTTTGTATTCGAGCCTTATTTTAGTGCTGTGCTTTTCTAGCGATCTTTTCCCAATGATGTGTGAACTTGCAGAGGATTCTTTAATCTGGTGGCTTTCCTTTCAAACTGTGGATCTCAGTGAATATTGCAGTTTCTGAACTGGTGGGGACTCAAGACTCAATACCAATCCATAGTGTCTCTGGACCAACATATTAAATACCTAGAGCAGTTTGGGTCCCGTGCTTTAAAAGAATACCATGGACATTGGAAAGTGTGCCAGATCACTTTATATGAAGAAAAGCTAGACAAATGTAGACTCTGTTCCAAACAAGCTGTGAGGCTCATGAACATTATTGGCTGGAGCTGCTATTTCAGGTGATACGGCCGCCTACTGTAAATTTGGAATTGGAGCCGTGTATTTGTGGCTACCTCCAGGAGAACAAGCTATTCCAATGCATCTCATTCTTGAGATACCTGCTCCTGCAAATTTTCCCTTAGCGTCTCCAGTTTAATGTTGTATTCCGGGGTAGGTGCTATCTTGGCACCTCGCCCCAGAACGAAACGCAAAGCTTGCTGGTACCTGCGCCACCGTGGGTTTCTGCTCATGGCGTCCATAGGACCAGAGCCTGCCCAAGACACTGTGCTGCCTGGGTCCAATGATGAAATGCTGCTTCTCCCTCCAAAAAAACAACACATTATTGTATCACAGAGCTCCACAGCAATAAAAATTCACAGTAATGTGTGGTGTGTATGAGTGTATATTAGAGCTCCACAGCAATTAAACTAACACATACACACCGCATTTACTTTGAGTTTTATTGCTGTGGAGCTCTGTGATACAGTAATGTGTGGTGTATGAGCATATAACAGAGCGCCACAGCAATAAAATTCACAGTAATGTGTGGAGTATATGGGTGTTTAATAGAGCTCAACAGCAATAAAACTCACACTAATACACACTGCACGTCACTTTGAGTTTTATTTCTGTGGAGCTCTTCGATACAGTAATGTGTGGTGTAGGAGCATATAACAGAGCACCACAGCAATAAAATTCACAGTAATGTGTGGTGTGTATGAGTGTACAATAGAGCTCCACAGCAATAAAACTCACACTCATACACACTGTACGTTAGTTTGAGTTTTATTGCTGTGGAGCTCTGCGATACAGTAATGTGTGGTGTATGAGCGTATAACAGGACGCCACAGCAATAAAACTCACAGTAATGTGCGGTGTGTATAAGTGTACAATAGAGCTCAACAGCAATAAAACTCACACTCATACACACTGCTCGTTACTTTGAGTTTTATTGTTGTGGAGCTCCGTGATACAATAAAGATTCAGCAAGGTTGAGTTCTCAAACATCACTTGATTAGCGATAGATTTAGCAAGCTTCCGGATAAGTGTGTACACTCCACAGAGAAAATGCTAAACACGGGGCTAATCAGATTCACTTTACTAACATATCTCTCGTATTTTGGCAAGTTTTAGGTCATCACTGCAGATTGTCTGTAATCTGACCATCTGTGAATACAATGGTTTGACTTCTGGCAAAATAATACCGTGTTCTTCTCAGCCAGTTTATTGCCGGCCGCGCGATTTCTGTAAATCCAGGACAATAACGAGAACAGTACACAAACACCATACTTACATCATTTCACATGGGAAAGTTAAAACGATATTGTGCACATTGTCTTCAAGGTATAAAAGTAACTATCAATACGATACATATAAGAAATGGAAAAAAGAAGCTTTAAAATAAGTATCATTAATTATTTGTTACGGCTGGATTCCGGATCATAATTGATCCAGATATACAAACAGTATTGATTTTTCCTCTGCAGTATAGAATACAGTGACTATATCACGGTGTGTGATGATGTACCTTTCCACGCCAGCAGTGTTAGATCCCCAGATGAAAAACAGGAGAAAACAGCACAGTACTGCAGGTTGGAAACAGTCCTATACCTTGTAGATTCAAAAGAAGTGGGGGGAAAAAACAAACAAAAACAACAACAGCAATATTTCTCAATTTTGTCCCAAAAAGGAACCAACAGCAGACAGATTTCCCTTTTAGGCTAGGGTCAGACGAGCGTGATTTCTACGGACTGTACGTCCGTGCAGTACGGACATCGTCAGTACGGATGACGCAGTAGTGGTCACACAGTCCGTTTTTTCACTGACGTTATTTTTTGACGGATGTAGGAGGGGAAATAAATTACAATGAAAAAACATTCTGTCCGTCAAAAATGCTGGACGTATAAATGCAGTCCGTCTGACCATGCTCCATCACTCACACACAAAGCTATGCAGACGTTGTGGACGTGGCGCACTCCGCACGTCCGTTCTAGCAGTATTACGTTCTTGCCTAACCTGCGTCCGTTTGCCGCGGCCGTTGTGCGTCCGCAGTTCAGTGCGGACGTACTTCATGTGTCAGGCTCCAATGGACTTACTTTCATGCTATCACGGACGTACTTTTAGGCGCAATCACGGACGTGAACACTACGCTCGTCTGACCCCAGCCTAAATCAACATGCAATACCATTTTCCATGTATATGTCGCTTCACCTCATAGGTTACCAGAAAATAAACTAAACTATTTTTCTTAACCCCCCTTCAATACCAAATGATTTTCCAAAAAAAACCACTGTGAGGAACTAATGTTTTTTTTTAATCATTTTTAATTAATTATAGAGTAAGAAATATTTGGGAACATTTCCAGTGTATTCCTTACTGTAATAACCTATTTTGAAGTCAGATGATGCCAACTACTGGCTAAATGGAGTTACAGCAGTTTGAGCTGCAGCTTGTGGTTCCCTGCGTTGGCTGCAGAAAGCCCAATATGTAAGGGCATTTTTCAGCTGCTTTTTAACAGTTTTAGCACCTCAAGCATTATGCCCACAGGACTAAAACTTTGGGGGCACCTTCTGCAGCCCAAAAACAAACAAATCTCATTTGTATTTGTCCATCAGAGCTGCGGATCGAGATGACTCGATATCGGGACCTGTTGTGCCTTTGAAGTCCTGAGTTATCTCAATCTCGGGAGTGAAGGGGTGAAAATAGAATTTAAAAAAATCATACTGTATGTTATATCATATGTACTGTATGAGTATAATTAACCACTTGGCTGCTAAGGACGCGCTCAGCGCGTCCAGCCAAGTGGTTCTCCTGTGCTATGGATGCGCTGAGCGCCTCCTAGCACAGGAGGCAGCAATCAGCCGGGATTCCGGACGATTGCTGTGCCCCCCCCCCACCGTGCGGGCTGACATCTTGGAAGTCATTCCGGGACCCCGGCGGGGTCAATAGATGCTAGCGCGATGACATCTATTTCAGGCACGACTCCCCCGCAAGTGCGGAGGAGGTGCCTGAAAGGGAGGGGGGACGGTCCTTTGGACCTCTCTCCCTCCCGATCAGCCGGGGGCTGCGGTTAAAGGCAGGCACCGTTTGGAAGGGCACAGCCTGCCCTTCCAAACAGTGGCTAGCTTTAACCCCTTAGGGGTCAGGATCATGATTTGGCCCCGAAAGGCGCCAAATCACGATCCTCTCCCGGAGCTGGTCGACATCTTGGATGTCGGCCAAGCTTCCGGGATGTCCCCCTGACAACTGCCGTCATCGTGCATAGCGCGATGACGTCAGTTCTGAATTTAACCCCTACCTGCCACCAATGGTGGAGATGGGGGTTCATTGGAATCCCCTATCTCCCGATCCGTGGCATGGCCTTTACAATGATACCAAACATGACGGTGTTAAAAATTAATAAAAAAATAAATAAAAATAAAAAAATATTTAAAAATAAATAAATAAATAAAAAAAAATAATTTTTTTTGTTTTGTTTTGTTAATGCAGCAATATTGTTCCCTTTCAATTATAATGTGAACAATGATGCTGCACTAATGATTTTTGCATGGGGTGCGATTGTTAAAAATCGTGTAATTTTTCCCAAAAAAAATTTAACAAGTCCCCATTTCTAATTTTTTTAACAAATGCAACTCATAGAAAATATAACCGCAAGTGCTCGCATGTTAAAATGTGAAAAGAAAAACACTTTACACGCTGTAAATTGCTGAAAATTCATATTTTATTGCATTTTTTGTTATAATATACAGGCAGGACATGACGTATACATATAATAATGATATATTATGAATCTGCCGAGTCTGCCGGAAAGAACGATATATAATATGTCTGGGTCATCTAATAAAATGTGGATTCAAAACGGGTTTAAACATGATGAGCGAAACCAGTAAAAATGAGCTCAGCACAGAGGCGGGAAATGTCTCAGCAGCGAAAGGGTTAATTATACAGTAAGAAATATTTGTGATCATTCCCTATGTATTCCTTAAGGTAATAACCTGGTTGGAAGGCAGATATCACCATCTTTTGGCCAAATGGAGTTACTACAGTTCTGGTCTCCACGTTTGATCAGCCGTGGTATAGTTCCTTAGAGACATTCCCCAGCTGGTTTTAGAAAATGTTACCACATCGGGTATCATGCCCACAGAAGTACAATATTTCCAAGGAATGGTTCAAAAAAGTTCAATAAATGAGTAGTGATCTGACACCATAGACAATCCTAATGGTTCAGTATGTGTCCTTAAATAGCAGTGCAATGCAAAGGAATGAAGAAAAAAGAAGGGGGTGCTGAAACACCTTTTAACCTACCTGGCGGTCTAATTTTTTTAAAATTTCGTGTCTAAAAGCGTCTCAATTTTTTTTTAAAGAAAATGTGTTTTTGTACATAGTTAGCCTATAATAATTAGGAATCACACACTGAAATCCATGCAATCAAGAGTCCTTATTGGTAAAATCCTTTAAAAATAAATAAATAAAAAAAATAGTAAATACACTGAGTCCGATAAAGTTTGAAACACGACATAATAATTTATCCAAAAAAATTATCCAAAATAATGCAAATAAATGATATTCAATAAAATACAACATAAAATACTGAAATCTGTCTGAAAACAAGGGTGAGACGATGTATGGTCTGTTTCTTATCCTGTAGTACCACCTAGTGGCCGTTCATAAATATTGCACTTTGGATTACAGTGTTTTATGAATTGTTTCTAAGTTTGCTGCTGGTCCCGCCCCTACATTGTGTGACTCGCAGGGAGCCTTACCAGGAAGCATCACACTGCGGGGGACAGCGAGGGAGCCAGGAATTGGTGAGTAAACATCCAGCCCGAGTGTGGCTCGGGGTTATCACTTGCGGTAGTGAAATTTAACCCCGAGTCACACTCGGGAATACCGCCAGGGAGGTTAAAAGTGGTTTAATGGTAAAGTGCTTCCGCCATAAATATAATAAAAGCAAATACTCCATAAAAACACTTTTGTTGTGGTATAAAACGGGTTTGTGACGTTGTAGCGTTACATAAATCTTCTATGGGATTCAAATGTGAATCTTGGTGCAAGATAAGAAAAAAATAATACTCGAATCAAAATGGTGATGGTTGTTCTTCTCAGGGTACATACATGGATGAAGGGGAAATAATTAGGGAATAATAATAGTACAACATTACCTTATATTAAAACCGTTTCAGAATAGTCCAATTGAACACTTTCATCCTCAGGAGCCCAATAAACTTTGGCTCAACTTTGGCAGCATGTGGTATTATGGCAGAAATGTGTCAACTACGAGAGAGACACACAGGGTTATTCAAAGAGAATCAAAAAGTCACCGTATGTTCGGTGACTTTTCGTTCCCTGCACTTCGGGGCGATTTGGCAATCCTATTTCGCCGACCCTGCGGTGTATTCAGCAAGCACCACAGGGCTCCGTAGTGCAGGGAAAACCCGCCGCAAACCTGCGAATACTCACCGAAACCCACAGAAAAAGCTGGATTAACAACGCCAAACGCGCCAGAGAAACCCGACTAGCCACCGAAAAAAAGAAAAAAACGATTTAAAAAAAAAAATGGAAAAAAGTTTGCAAACAAAATTCCAAAAAATGCCTAATGATCCTAAAAAATCTAAGAATAAACAGACTGTTTACTGCAGATTAAAAGAATAAATGGTTTATTAGATATTGAATTAAAACGGGAATATTTTTAACATTGAAGTCTATGGATTTGTCTGAATAAACCTGTCGAATGAAACCAGTGAACAGCAGGGCAATTTGGCAACTTTTTCCTGCTGTTTTGTGTTCTCTGGATGGACGAAGCATTGCTTCTCTATGGGGGATTTCACTGCCCTCGAACAGGCATCGTACATGCAGGCAATTCACCAACATTTGGCGAACTGCCTGCTCTCTCAATAGCCGAATGGCCCCGTTCACTGAATTTCAGTGTCCTGTTACATTTCGGGCACATTTCGGATCTCTCTGAATAACCCTCATAATCTTTGGAAAGATAAAATATTGGCTATTGGAAGATAAAATGTAAAAAATATGTTCACCTAAGGCTGGGGTCAGACTAGCAGGGCCGGCGCTGCCGCTAGGCGAGCTAGGCGTCCGCTTAGAGCGCAGCCCGCCTAGGGCGCGGTAGCGGGGCCCGACCAGTGACAATGTTATAAAAAAAATAATTCACTTGTGAGTGTCCGCCGCCGCGCAGGGCCCACAGGGTGGCAGGGCGCTGCAATTTACTCGCCGGCCGTGGGCCGCGTTACGCACGCTCGCTCGGACACTGACCCAGGCTCCGCCTCCGCAGCACGCCAGCGGCTGACGCGGCGCCGCCGCCGGCACATGTTGGGGCTGGTGGCAGCACACACGCCCCCACGTCAGGTGCTGGGAGGAGGAGGCGGAGGCGAGGCGGGGCGGAGAGTCGCATCGGAGACAAAGGAAGCTGCTCTGTCTCCTCGGCTCCTGCTGGAGTCCTGCTGTCAGTCCTGTCTGTCACTGCTGTCTTGGTACAAAACTTGTGTTGTGTACACATGATTCGAACAGGTATGGGGGGACATGGGGGGGTGCAAATTCGCAATCCTGATGTTAGCTGGGGGAAAATTGGCAATATAATATATATATACCCATGATGTGAGCTGGGGCAATATATTTCCATGATGTGAGCTGGGGCAATATATATCCATGATGTGAGCTGGGGCAATATATTTCCATGATGTGAGCTGGGGCAATATATTTCCACGATGTGAGCTGGGGCAATATATATCAATGATGTGAGCTGGGGCAATATATATCCACGATGTGAGCTGGGGCAATATATATCCATGATGTGAGCTGGGGCAATATATATCCATGATGTGAGCTGGGGCAATATATTTCCATGATGTGAGCTGGGGCAATATATTTCCACGATGTCAGCTGGGGCAATATACAGTTGTGTTCAAAATTATTCAACCCCCACTGAAATTGAGTGTTTTGGCCAGTTTGACATTGATTTTGATCATTCAGTCATCTTGCTTACAATTAAATCAAAGAGGCACGTGTAGGTCAGACAAATATAACATAACATTTAGAATGAAATAACCACAAATGTCTTTTCTGTGCTCACATCATTATCAGTTTTATTCAACCCCCAAGTGACATTCAATCTTAGTACAACATCCTTTTACTGTTATAAGTACTAACAGCTTTTAAACGTGAAGCATAGCTTGACACAAGTGTCTTGCAGCGATCTACGGGTATCTTCGCCCATTCGTATTGGGCAAAAGCCTCCAGTTCAGTCACATTCTTAGGCTTGCGCACTGCAACTGCTTTCTTTAAGTCCCACCAGAGGTTCTCAATCGGATTTAAGTCTGGTGACTGCGATGGCCACTCCAAAATGTTCCAGCCTTTAATCTGCAACCATGCTCTAGTGGACTTGGAGGTATGCTTGGGATCATTGTCCTGTTGAAAGGTCCAACGTCTCCCAAGCCTCAGGTTTGTGACGGACTGCATCACATTGTCATCCAATATCTCCTGGTACTGAAGAGAATTCATGGTACCTTGCACACGCTGAAGCTTCCCTGTACCTGCAGAAGCAAAACAGCCCCAAAGCATGATTGACCCCCTGCCATGCTTCACAGTAGGCAAGGGTTCTTTTCTTCATAGGCCTTGTTCTTCCTCCTCCAAACATAGCGTTGATCCATGGGCCCAAACAGTTCTAATTTTGTTTCATCAGTCCACAGAAAACTATCCCAAAACTTCTGTGGTTTGTCCACATGAATTTTGGCATACTGCAGTCGACTCTTCTTATTCTTTGGAGACAGCAAGGGGGTGTGCCTGGGAGTTCTGGCATGGAGGCCTTCATTACGCAGTGTGCGCCGTATTGTCTGAGCTGAAACTTCAGTACCCACATCTGACAAATCTTTTCTCAGTTCCTCAGCAGTCACACGGGGACTTTTCTCCACTCTATGCTTCAGGTAGCGCACAGCAGTCGAAGTCAGCATCTTCTTTCTGCCACGACCAGGTAGCGTTTCAACAGTGCCCTTTGCCTTGAATTTGCGAATGATGCTTTCTATGGTCTCTCTTGGTATGTTTAACATCTTTGCCATCTTCTTATAGCCATTGCCCTTTCTGTGAAGAGTAATCACCTCTTCTCTTGTCTTCCTGGACCATTCTCTTGACTTCACCATGTTTGTAACCACACCAGTAAATGTCTAGAAGGAGCTGAGTATCACAGTCATTTTAAAGCTGCCTAATTGGTGCTTATTATGCTTTATTGATGCTCCGTGACATCCACAGGTGTTTTCAACACAACTGTATATCCATGATGTAAGCTGGCCTGGGCAATATATACCCATGATGTGAGCTGGCCTGGGCAATATATACCCATGATGTGAGCTGGCCTGGGCAATATATACCCATGATGTGAGCTGGCCTGGGCAATATATACCCATGATGTGAGCTGGCCTGGGAAATATATATCAATGATGTGAGCTGGGGCAATATATATCCATGATGTGAGCTGGCCTGGCCTGGGCAATATATATCCATGATCCAGTTTATTTATATTTATTTTACCTTTACTATTGGTGCTTTTCAAACTTTATTCTTGAAAATAAAAAGAAATTTAGCAGTTTCATGTTGTGTCGCTTTGCTTTTTTTTTTGGGGGGTGCAAGTAGCTGGTCTTGTCTTGGGCGCAAAATAGTCTAGCACCGGCCCTGCAGACGAGCGCAGTGTCCACGGCTGTGTTGCTGCACATTTTGACGTCCGTGGTAGCATACAATTATTATCAATAGAGACCCACACACGAAGTACCTCTGCACAGAAGTGCGGACGCACAACGGACGCGGAAAACGGACGCAGGTTAGGCAAGAATGTAAATCCGCTAGAACGGACGCACATATCCGCAACGTCCGCATAGCTTTGTGTGTGAGTGATGGAACGTAGTCAGACGGACTGCATTTATACGTCCAGCATTTTTGACGGACAAAAAACGTCAAAAACCCGTCAGTCACAAAAATGGACTGTGTGGCCACTACCTTAGTCAGTCATAAAGTACGTCCGTTGTGCACGGACGCACAGAATGCGCTCGTCTTACCCTAGCCTAAGACTAGGGTCAGACGAGTGCATTTTGTACGGACTGTGCATCCGTGCAGTACGGACGCATTATCTGACGGAAGACGCAGTAGTGGCCACACAGTCCGTTTTTGTGACTGACGTTAGTTTTGACGGATGTAGATGGGAAATGAAAAATCATTTTGTCCGTCAAAAATGCTGGACGTCAAAACGCCTGACTACGTTCCATCACTCACACAAAGCTATGCGGACGTGGCGCACTCTGTGTGTCCATTCTAGCGGATTTACGTTCTTGCCTAACCTGTGTCCGTTTGCCACGTCCGTTGTGCGTCCGTTCTTCTGTGCAGACGTACTTCGTGTGTGGGTCTCTATTGATCATAATTGTATGCTTCCACGGACGTTAAAATGTGCAGCAACACGGACGTGAACACTGCGCTCGTCTGACATGAGTCTAAGGCTGGGGTCAGACCAGCGCATTTTTAACGTGCGTTCTGGCGCACTTAATCACGGCCGCACTAGCAGCAAATGACGGGCAATGACGGCCAATATACGAAGTACGGCCGCACAAAAGTCCGGCTGCGCAACGCAAGTGGAATTTGAACGCATTTTTTCGAGAACGCAGAACCGCTAGTACTGACGTACAGAGTGTGCTGCGGCGTGTGTGCGTGATTAGGAGATGTCAGACTCTGCTAATGTCCAGCCTACATAACGTCCAGACGCAAAAAAGTGTATTATTGACAATCCGTAAAAAATCACGCACGAAAATGCGTGTCGTCTGACCGTTTTTGCGCATTTGGTGAAAAAATACGTCAATGCGTTCGGACGCACTTTTTGACGTTCGTGGGGAAAAATGCTTTCGTTTGACCCTAGCCTAAAAGTCCACCTTTTTTCTCCTATTTCAATTCGTTACATCATGCCCACAAGCCTAAAACTTTAAGGGGCACGTTTCAGAGCCCATATGCAAACAAGATTTCTTTACAACAACTGAATTTTCTTTTGCAGTGATACAACATAACCCCAGGTCATGTTAACACTTCTGTGTCTGCTGCATATGCATGATCACGGTAGTGAAGGGGTTTAATTTTATTTACTTTATAAATAAATAAATAAATAAATATTTTACCAGGAAGGATACATTGTGTCATGCCCCGCTCCGCGGCCCACTCCCGGTCCGGACCGCCATGTTGGGACAGACCCGATACTCACCTGGGGTCCCTCGTGGCGCGCTGCTCCAGGATCCCGGGACACAGAGTGGAGAGAGGAGCCCAGGAGACGCCCAACGCCGCCGTCCAGATTTGGACACTAAAAGAGGAAGCGCGCATGCGCGAGCACCAACTCCTTTAAGTAATGTTAAGCCTGGTACTCTGGCGCCCTCGGCTGGCCGATTAGAGGTACTGCTTGACACCTGTGTTGGGGATCCTCGAATTCCTCCCATTGACCTACCAAAAGCTCAGGTACCTCAACTCCACCTCCGACACCCAGGTGAAAGGTATTCCCATGATCCTTTGAACCCTATTTAAATCTGCCGTCCTTCTCAACTCATTAACCAGGTTCTACTGTTCCCTTCCATTGCAGTTTTTCCTAGCGTTCCCCGTATTCCTGAACCCGTTGCCTGTCTCTGATCTTCTACCCATCGACCCGGATTGCCATATCGACCACGCTGCCTTCTTCTACCCATCGACCCGGATTGCCATATCAACCACGCTGCCTTCTTCTACCCATCGACCTGGATTGCCATATCGACCACGCTGCCTTCTTCTACCCATCGACCCGGATTGCCATATCGACCACGCTGCCTTCTTCTGCCCATCGACCCGGATTGCCATATTGACCATACCACCACCTTCGTCACTATTTTTTATTTCTCTGGACTTTTACCTTTTATGTGCTACTAATCCCTACTTCTCAAGAAGATTATCTCAGTTGTATCATTGTACTGGACTTAAGTTGCCCTTCTCGTTTCACTAAAGAATGTTTAAATCCTACTTGGTTTCCTGCATTCCTTACTCCTCTGGCTTGCTATTGGGTTCCATACTCATACTACACAGGGGCCTCAAAACCCTGCATTACACATTGAGATTTCTCTCGTTTTCAAGTATGTCCTGGGTTCAAGAACATTGAATTGTAACATTTCGTTACAGAATCACAAAGTAATAAAATGAAAGATATTAACACAAAACAAATATACAGATTAACAGAAAAATAAATATGTAGGAAATAGTCTCTATGTTACATGTTTACAGGTACATTCCGTATTGAGGTATGTTAATAGGGAACTCTTAACCTCCCTGGCGGTATTCCCGAGTGTGACTCAGGGTTAAATTTCACTACCATGAACGTTAACCCCGAGCCACACTCGGGCTGGATACATACTCACCTCCTCCTGGCTCCCTCGCTGTCCCCAGCAGTGTGATCACGGCAAGCTGCTTCCTGGATGGCTCCCTGCGAGTCACATGATGCAGGGGGGCTGGACCGCAGCAAATTTCATTCATTATACTCACTGAATACAAATGGCAAAGTTTATGAACGGCCACTAGGTGGCAGTACAGGATAAGAAATAGACCATATCTCACCTCACCCTTGTTCTCAGACAGATTTCAGTGGTTTTTGTTGTATTTTATTGTACATCATTTATTTGCATTATTTTGGATAATTATTTTTGGGATAATAAATTATTATGTCGTGTTTCAAACTTTATCGGACTCAGTGTATTTACTATTTTTTTTAAATTAATTAATTTATTTATTTATAAAGGATTTTACCAGTAAGAACTCTTGATTTCACAGATTTCAATGCGTGATTCCTAATTATTACAGGCTAACTATGTACAAAAACACGTTTCCTTTAAAAAAAAATTGAGACGCTTTTAGACACAAAATTTTGAAAAAATTAGACCGCTAGGGAGGTTAAGGGACTTTAGACTGGGGGAAGATTTGATGGCGTCTGGGAGGTTATTCCATAATTGTGGTAGGAAAATGAGGATTGAGACACTTTCTTTTTGTATTGTGGTATTGCAAGTAAGGTGCTGGTCCTGGATTGGAGGTTATAGGATGAGGGAACTGCTGGGGGAAGCAGTCTTTTCAGGTAGGGTGGTAGCTTCCCAGAAAAGCTCTTAAACACCAGGTTGGAAAGGTGAAGGGTGCGTCTAGATTCCAGCGACGGCCAGTTTAGCTCTTTTAACATGTCACAATGGTGGGTCATTTAGTTACATTGTAGCACAAAGCAGCAGAATGAGTTATACAATGTAGTAAGTTTATGAAGGTGTGTTTGCGGGCAGCTGCATACACTACATGTCCGTATTCAATAGCTGGCATAAGCATTTGTTGTACAATCTGTTTTCTTACCGCGGGGCTCAGGCAGGATTTGTTTCTGTACAGGGCACCTAGTTTGGGGTAAAGTTTAGATGAGAGTTTTTTGATGTGGGGCCAAAGGATAGATTTGGGTCTAACCACATACCTAGATATTTGAGCATCATTGAATTGTGTAAAAAAAATCCCTTTGCTAAACAATTCCTTTTTCATTGTTCTTACTGTAAAAATCTTTCCTATGTTGTTGGCTAATCACCCTCTGGTCCCAAAATGCATAATCATTTACATATTTAGAATTCTTCCTGTCTGCGCATTGCTCTAGTTTATGGAAATCCTTCTAGTGAAAAGATATTTGCTTTGACATGTACATAAACAATGGCCCCTATTTTGGTCAAGCTGAGCCATTAACACATAGTAGTGAGTGACCCAGAGCTCTGGGTGTATTTTTGTCCTCTCCCTGGCTGCTGTAATGCAGCAGTAAAGTTTGAAGAGCCTTTTGTTAGTCAGGTCGATGGCCGCTTCTTGTAGCTTCTTTACAGTAATAGTGGGTGAGAGGTCGCAGAGAATTTAGTTTCAGTCCATTAACAGCAATAATCTTGCTTAAAAGGGGGGGGCAAATGAGATTTTTTTACGATTAATTTTGTTTTTTATTGAATAACAATACATAATTGAGTATACACGTTGTGGCTAATGAAAGGGTTAATCCTGCGAAGAGACACTTTTGAAAGTACTGTATGTCTAGTAAAAGGAAACTTATAAAAACGGTTTAAACTAAGAATGGCTGAGAGATTACATGTAAATGAGATGTACAGGGAGGAAGACGCACTCATAAAATTCAAAAAAAGAGCATAATTGAGGTAAAAATCTAAAGAAGAAGCAGAGAGGCGAAATGAGGGAGTACGTGAATGAAAAAAAATGAAGGAACGGGAGATGTGAAGGGAATGCTGAAAGAGGATCTGGAAGTATACAGAAAGGAACAGTAAAGGTCAATTTGGTCACAATGGGAATGGTCCATGTTGCAAGGAGACTCTCCAAATTTACAATGCAACCCTTAAGGCGAATGCATGAGCTGATTGTTAATTTGCAGACTATCAGGCAAAAAGCTGGCACTGTGGCCGCGAGTTAAAATATAAAATATAGTGCAACGTTCCCCATGAGAGCATGGATGTCTGTGCGCAGGATCACATAACAAATACTAATGCCTTCTAGGATATTTGTTAATGGAATAATACTGCTTACATAAACTGTAACTACGTTATTTGTGCAAAACAAATAAAAAGACATTATAAAACACATGTTGCAGTTTTTTCCGATGATGCAATGTAGCAAAACCCTTTACAATATTAACCAGTTAGTGAGGCGGAGGATGGAATGTTTAGATAAGTGATGGCAGTTGAATGAGAAATGACAGGGAGCCTATAAGACTTCTAATCTACCCCCCCCCCCCGGTGATGTCCTTTGAAAACATCCCACACAATACATTGATGTGTTCAGTGATCGACCCATAGACTCCAATCTACGGCCAAAGCCACAGAATGAAGAGCAAGTGATGTAAAGATATGGTAAGGGGGGCAGTTTACAACACAAAAAATATCACACAATGAATGCACCCAGTGACGCATAGAGAGGAAAATATCACACAATGGATACATCCAGTGACGCATATAGGAGGAAAATATCACACAATGGATGCATCCAGTGACGCATATAGGAGGAAAATATCACACAATGGATGCATCCAGTGACACATAGTGGAAAATATTTTCTTAGCTAAACATACAAGAAAAACAAAAACACATACAAGATATCAGCAACATAAATAAACACAATAAGGACATTGCATTTTTTGTGGCAGTGGCCCTTTAAGTAGGTTTAGACAGTTTATTCTGTCTTGTTGGAAACTTACATTTTGAAAATGTGACATTTACAGTGCGGATTTAATTTTATCAGGATGTTTCTGTCAGTGTTGTGCGCATCCATTTTCTCAAACTGGATCACAGACATGTATTCGCTTGATCTGTTAATGAATGGAACATATGTGTTCCTCAGGAACAGTATGGACATTCTCCAAGGCTGCATTCACACCTAGGCGTTTTTCATATGCGCGCAATACGCACGTATTTTTTTTATGCGCGTATTGCGCATACAAAAAACGCGCAATGCAGAGCGTTCGCAGCTGTGTCTATGGCCATGAACGCGCTGCTCTACGCACCAAAGAAGCTCCTGTACTTCTTTGTGCGTAGGACGTTTTAAAGCGCATTCCTGCATAGGTGCATAGGTGTGAACGGGGCCTAAAGCAGTGTTTCCCAAACCTGTCCTCGGTACCGTCAACCAGGCCAGATTTTACAGGTCACATTGTATCACGGTGTGCGAGGGATGTTGAGCCCAATGTGCAGTGAACACAAAAAGAGGAAAGCTAGGTAAGGAAAAAGTAATAAGGTTTATTTAGAACAAACAACAAGGTAACAAAAGACAAATGGCAGTAAGGTAGATAATAGTAATATGGAAACCGGGCAATAAGTATAAGAAAATAAGGCAGAGAAGGGCACGGGAGCCTGGAGGCAGAGAAGGGCACGGGAGCCTGGAGGCAGAGAAGGGCACGGGAGCCTGGAGGCAGAGAAGGGCACGGGAGCCTGGAGGCAGAGAAGGGCACAGGAGCCTGGAGGCAGAGAAGGGCACAGGAGGCTGGAGGCAGAGAAGGGCACAGGAGGCTGGAGGCAGAGAAGGGCACAGGAGGCTGGAGGCAGAGAAGGGCACGGGAGCCTGGAGGCAGAGAAGGGCACAGGAGGCTGTAGACTAGGCAGAGAAGGGCACAAGACTGGTAAACAATAAATTAAATATGATAGAGGAGTCTCTTGGCAGGAGATGAATTCCTTGGTAGAAGGGAAGTCCTTGGTAGAAGGTGGATTCCTGCAGCAGAAAGGGAAGTCCTTGGTAGAAGGTGGATTCCTTGTAGCAGAAGGGAAGTCCTTGGTAGAAGGTGGATTCCTTGTAGCAGAAGGGAAGTCCTTGGTAGAAGGTGGATTCCTTGTAGCAGAAGGGAAGTCCTTGGTAGAAGGTGGATTCCTTGTAGCAGAAGGGAAGTCCTTGGTAGAAGGTGGATTCCTTGTAGCAGAAGGGAAGTCCTTGGTAAAAGGTGGATTCCTGCAGCAGAAAGGGAAGTCCTTGGTAGAAGGTGGATTCCTGCAGCAGAAGGGAAGTCCTTGGTAGAAGGTGGATTCCTGCAGCAGAAAGGGAAGTCCTTGGTAGAAGGTAGATTCCTGTAGCAGAAGGGAAGGCTTTAATAGAAGGTGGATTCCTGTAGCAGAAGGGAAGGCTTTAATAGAAGGTGGATTCCTGTAGCAGAAGGGAAGTCCTTGGTAGAAGGTGGATTCCTTGTAGCAGAAGGGAAGTCCTTGGTAGAAGGTGGATTCCTTGTAGCAGAAGGGAAGTCCTTGGTAGAAGGTGGATTCCTTGTAGCAGAAGGGAAGTCCTTGGTAAAAGGTGGATTCCTGCAGCAGAAAGGGAAGTCCTTGGTAGAAGGTGGATTCCTGCAGCAGAAGGGAAGTCCTTGGTAGAAGGTGGATTCCTGCAGCAGAAGGGAAGTCCTTGGTAGAAGGTGGATTCCTGTAGCAGAAGGGAAGGCTTTAATAGAAGGTGGATTCCTGTAGCAGAAGGGAAGGCTTTAATAGAAGGTGGATTCCTGTAGCAGAAGGGAAGTCCTTGGTAGAAGGTAGATTCCTGTAGCAGAAGGGAAGGCTTTAATAGAAGGTGGATTCCTGTAGCAGAAAGGAAGTCCTTGGTAGAAGGTGGATTCCTGCAGCAGAAAGGGAAGTCCTTGGTAGAAGGTGGATTCCTGGAGCAGAAGGGAAGGCTTTAATAGAAGGTGGATTCCTGGAGCAGAAGGGAAGGCTTTAGTAGAAGGTGGATTCCTTTAGCAGAAAGGGAATCTTTAGAAGTTTGTACAGACCTGGATAAGCGAGATGTCGGCCTAGCAGGAAATAAGGCCTGGCAAAGGCGGAGGACTGGTAGCGGTAATAATCTGGTTGCAGACTGGAGTCTAGGAAGCTTCTGGGTGCACACCTTGAATGAAGATTACTCTTGCAATAATGAAGCAAGGATGGATGGGTGTGTTTTCCTTATAAAGGAACTCAGGCTGCTTCATACAGGTGTAGTTGTATTTTAATTAAGGATCCAAGACTAGCAGGAGAAGGGGACTCCAAGAGGTCAGAAGTGGAATCTGTATTGATATGTATAGATACATATGTTGGGGTTATATTGTTCATCAGGTAGATTTACCAGCTCGGGCACGGTTTCTATGGCACCGTTTATGAGGACTACGGGTTGGCACATGACACATTGGGAAAACGCAGACTGAATCCAGAAATCACTGAACAGCCAATCATATCACCTGTGCTGTGCTTCAGATATCTGGCAAACCTGGCGTGTCAGTGGGTCCTGAGGACAGGTTTGGGAAACACTGCTCTAAAGTGTGCATTAGGCTTGATATAGGCAAGGCTCAGCCTAAAAGATTACGATTAGAAATTAGGTTTAGAAATTCGGGAAAGGTTAGAGTTAGAAATGATGGTTAAGGATAGAAATTAGATTTAACCCCTTCACTACTCAGATTGAGATATCTCGGGCTTCAAATGCACCATCCGGTGCCCTGATATCGAGATACCTCAATCTGGTGATCTGCATCCCAAAAGCAAATTAAAGTAGTTTGCAGCAAAGGAATTTCGCTTGCTTTTGGGCTGCAGAATGTGCCCCCAAAGTTTTAACCCTTTAGGCATAATGCCCAGAGAGCTAAAATTGTGTAAAATTGTCTGATGATGCCCTTACATCGGGCTTTCAGCAGCTTTTCCAGGGGAAAAAAGACATTAAACCTGCAGTTCAAACTGCTGTAAAACAATTTGGCAGTAGATGTCGCCATCTACTGGCCAAAATAGGGTATTTGCAGTAAGAAATACAATGGGATATGCTCAAATATTTCTTAAAGTATTTCAAAAACCACTGGTTTCGGACAGTGTTTTTTTTGAAAATCACTTGGTAGTGAAGGTGTTAAAGATAGAAAGTAGGGTTAGAAATTAGGGTTAGAGTTAAGATTAGAAACTAGGGATAGATTTGAAATTAGTGTTAAGGTTAGAAATTAGATTTAAAGATAGAAATTAGGGTTAGGTGTTAAGGTTAGAAATTAGGATTAGGGTTAGAAATTAGGGTTAGGGGTAGAAAATAGGGTTAGGTTGAAAAATTAGATTTAGAAATTAGGGAAAGGTTAGAAATTAAAGTTAGTTTTAGAAGTGGTTATAAGTAGGGATGAGCCGAACACCCCCGTGTTCGGTTCACAGTCAAACTCGAACAATTTCAAAAGTTAGAGTGCGAACACGAACCGAACGCAATGCAAGTCAATGGGACTCGAAAGTTCGAATTATAGAGTGCCCTCCAAGAGGGCATATATGCAAGATATTTTCCATAAAAGCTGTATGGGGGTCCGGGTAGTGCCCTGGGGGACAGGAAACAAGGAAAAAAAGTTTTAAAAAAAAACATTTTTAAAGGAACAGTCAGTTTTCCATGAAATAAGGGTTCAAAATAAAGTCGAAAAATTCCTTCAAATATCGTGCCTAGGAGGTCCCCATAACCTGCCCGTGAAGTGGTGGATTTTTTGGATGTATAGAAACATTTAAAAACAAAAAATTTACATTTCAAATGACGGTAAATGGTTTTCCTTTAATCTATTCATAAACAACTGCTTGGGGCGGCAGTCTGTATGAAAAGAGGAGACATTTTAGGAGACGCAGAACAAGTTTAGTGATCTTTTAGTTAAATTATGCTGAAACTTATGCAGGCTTTGGATGAAGGTAACAATAGGTGCTTTAAAATTGGGCCTTTAGTGTCGGCAACAGTGCCATCACACCGTAACCCCTCTGTGGTATTGTGGAAGAGTGCAGGGTTGGACCCTGTGGTCCAATATTAAAATGATATGAATCTGGTATATAGGCATCATTGGCAGTGCACCCAAATATTGTGCCTTTGGCAGCAAGTGCCTTCACACCGTAAGTAACCCCTCTGTGGTATTGTGGAAGAGTGCAGGGTTGGAACCTGCGGTCCAATATTAAAATGATATGAATATGGTACAGGCGTCAGTGCACACAAATATTGTGCCTTTGGTGGCAGCAAGTGCCTTCACACCATAAGTAACCCTCTGTGGTATTGTGGAAGAGTGCAGGGTTGGACCCTGCGGTCCAATATTAAAATGATATAAATCTGGTAATATAGGCGTCAGTGGCAGGGCACCCAAATATTGTGCCTTTGGTGGCAGCAAGTGCCTTCACACCGTAACCCCTTTGTGGTATTGTGGAAGAGTGCAGTGGTGGAGGTTTTGTGAATGCAGAAGAGATCCCCGATCTATTCAGTTACATCAGCATCAGGGGATTTATAGCTGCTGATCCAGGACTGATTCATTTTTATAAATGTCAGCTGGTCTACAGAGTCGGTGGACAGACGCACTCTTTTGTCTGTGACAAAACCTCCAGCGGCACTGAACATCCTTTCAGAAAGAACGCTGGATGAAGGGCAACCTAGTAGCTGCATAGCATATTGACTAAGTTCTGGCCAGTGATCCAATCTCAACACCCAGTAAGCCAGTGGATCATCTGCTGTAAAGGTATCCAGGTCTGCCCTTGCCCCTTGGTAGTCCTGCACCATATGGTGAAGACGCTGGCAATGGGTGCCTACATTTGACATCCCTGGGCGTTGTGGACTAAAAAAATTTAAAAAGACATAAGTCAAGCGGCCCCGGCCTTCACTGCTCTTCCTCTGATCATCCGCAACCTCAGAAGCACCTGTGTCATCACTTGGTAACCTACCAGTGCCTATAAAGGTGTTACGCAAGTGTCGCTTTAGAGCCTCCTCAAGTTGTTTCATCCTGTGCTCCCTCTGTGCGGACAGGATGAACTCTGTAACTTTACCCTTGTATCGTGGATCAAGAAGGGTTGCCAACCAGTAATGAAACCTCTCCTTGATAGCACGAATCCTGGGGTCCTTTAGCAGGCTTTGCAGGATAAGGGAGTCCATGCAGCGTAGTCTTCCTTTTAAACCTCCTATAAATCAGTGAGACCCCCTGATAGCTGGCAGTGAGAAGACACAGATTACATTTCCTGGAAACCTCCTATAAATTAGTGAGACCCCCTGATGGGTGGCAGTGACAAGACACAGATTACAATTTGCAGAAATCTGCTAGAAGTATGTGGGGCCCCCTGATAGCTGGCAGTGAGAAGACACAGATTACAATTCCCAGAAACCTCCTCTAAATCAGTGAGACCCCCTGATAGGACCCCCTGATAGCTGGCAACAGTGACAAGACACAGATTACAATTCGCAGAAATCTGCTAGAAGTAGGTGGGACCCCCTGATAGCTGGCAGTGAGAAGACACAGATTACAATTCCCAGAAACCTCCTATAAATCAGTGAGACCCCCTGATGGGTGGCAGTGGCAAGACACAAATTACAATTCCCAGGAACCTCCTATAAATCAGTGAGACCCCCTTATGGGTGGCAGTTAGAACACACAGATTACAACAATTCCCAGATATCTTCTAGAAGTGAGACCCCCACAATTGCTGCTGCAGTGAGAACACAAAGATTAGAACAATTCCCAGATATTTTGTAGAAATGAGACCCCCAAAATAGTTGGTGGCAGTGAGAACACAAAGATTAGAACAATTCCCAGATATTTTGTAGAAATGAGACCCCCAAAATAGTTGGTGGCAGTGAGAACACACAGATTACAACAATTCCCAGATATTTTGTAGACGTGAGACCCCCCCCCCCCAATAGCTGGTGGCAGTGAGAACACACACTAACACACAATCTCCTCTCAAAAAACACGTGCTGAAGACTGTGTGAAGCCTTATATGGTGTGCTGAGGGACTTAGCTCTGTGAGCCCATGATTGGGCAAAATTTGCCCAATCAGGACTCTGAGCCGTGATTGGCATAGTCTTGCACCTGTCTTGCACTTAAACTATGGTCAGGTGCAGGCTGTAGCCAATTACAAGCTTCAGGCCAGTGGAAAAGTTAATTGTGGTGCATTGTGGGCGAACATGCGGCGAACACGCAGAAATGTTCGGAGTTCGACGAACAGCCGAACGGGCGATGTTCGAATCGAACTCCGAACATATCGAACCGAACAGCTCATCCCTAGTTATAAATTAGGATTGGATTTAGAAGATAGGGTGAGAAATTAGGGCTAGAAATTAGGGTTAGAGATTAGGGTTAGGGTGAGACATTCAATTTAGAAATTAGGGAAAGTTTAGAAATTACGGTTAGTAGTGGTTATAAATTAGGACTGAGGTTAGAAGATAGGGTGAGAAATTAGGGTTAGGGTTAAGGTTCGAAATTAGGTTTAGAAATTATGGATAGGTTAGAAAAAAATTAGACTTAGAGTTAGAAATTAGGGTTAAGGACGGAAATTAGGGTTATAGTTAGGTTACTATTTGTGCTTGTTTTAGGGTTAGGGTTGACTCTAATCTGAATATTCTGCTCTATTTTTGCTTTTAGGTAACAGATTCTGACACTTATTTTGACATGAGCGCTAAAAAAAAACCAAAAACAGATTAAGAGTAGATTAATAGAGATGAAAATGGAAAGTATAAGAACATTATTATTGTTAAATGGTTTCCACTTAGAGCAAAGATCAGAATGTTTTGGATATGTATTAAATGCTGCAGGGAAACTATTCACAAAGTTAATAGGAAATAATGAACTCTTCCCTTTGGTATTTCTACACTTAATGGAAGTATGGAAATATTTCATTGTGTTATGAATACTTCAATATCAATCTGACGCATTTCATTGTATTATCCGTGGACACCCAGTACCCATATGGCATCTCTTCCAGCTGACATCTGTATGATCAATAAAAAGCGCTTCCCGGTATATTGAATTTAGTTCCGTCCCTCATATGAACCTATTCTTACGGCAGACAGTTCAGGCAAGAAAAGCCGCTTCCTAGGAGAGAACGCAATCTGATTTCTAAAGGAACTTCAGCAAACAAAACTAGAAACTTCCATTCCTTTGTGGATTTAAACCATCTGAGTTTATTATACTTTTTTTTATTATTATTTTCGTACCATCCTATGAAAAGTTATAGATCTCTTAGAAAAATAATATATTTTTATTATCCTGCGCGAAGATGTTAGCTGTTTTTATAACAACCTGAACGAAACAAAAAAACCAGACGGTATTCTTACATAATAAATAGGGGGGGGGGTAGAGTTTAATTCATATATGCACGAGTAAAGGACCGGCACATGCCCATCAGGAGACTCGTAACAACGGTTTATGGCTCTTCGTCGTGAGCAAGCAGAAGGATTTTAGCAGGTATAGTGAATAAAAATAAAAAAGCATTAAGTACAGAGAATATGAAAAACACAGCAAGAAAGTTTGCAGGTTTTTGAAGAATTTGGAACTCCGGTGGATGAAATGTTAAGGTGACTCAGGATCCCGGCGTATTATTTATAGCATCTCTGGCGGTGTAAAATATTTTTTGCATTAATTCTTCCTGGATCTGCAGGGTTTTCTGCGGGTTTTGATGTCTACAAAATGCCTAATATGAAAGAAAACCACAGAAGAAAATATATATATGGGCAGTCGTAAATAAGAGTCGAGTCCCTTGAGAATAGAGACAGTATCTATAAATTTGTGTTATGATAAAACCTACGATCGGTCGGCGATAATGCATTAGGAAGAAAAGCTTCCGACGATGTAAAAAGTGACTGCGGTGGAGCGGTGCGTTACATAGGAACGGAACAGAGAGAAATAACAAGAAAGGATAAATAATAAGAAACTTAAGAATGTTTTAATGTTGTGGTGTCTTTATCCTCATCCTGATATAATATGCTATTTCTGCATCATTCCGCAGCTGGTAATGTACCGGGTGGTGCTTCCTCTGCCAATGCTGCTTCTTCCACTGGCATTTATGGTGCAGCATGCCACTGTCGGACATGAATTTATCTGAACTCCAACAAGCGTCATCAGAACGCTGCCAGATCCAAGCCTCACTCCCATCTGGGCTCAAAGTGATGACATCATCCTCCTCCAGAGATATATAAACCCTCAGAATTTTCTGTTCCTTGCCCTGTCGTGGTTGCTTCTAGCCCGAGAGAGCCTCACCTTTATCTTTGAGCTTCTATGCATTAAACCTCCACCATGTCCTAACTCTGTTGATTTTCCACTGCTGACCATCTTGTCTAACATTGCTTCTCTGGCATGTCTGATGCCCTGACAGATGATGTTTGTGTTTTTCTGGATTTCGTGACCTTGCGTTAACCCGGCCAGTATAACGACCGGTAGTTAACTCGTTTTTTGGGTGTGAAAGGGTGATCTCGTCTTTGCATTGCAATGCCTTGAAAAGCACTCATTAGCATATCAAAAGACCATTTTCACCCCTGTTCAAACCAAGATTAGTGTGTCCCCTGTGGAGGTATGAAATCCTTTGATTTATACCTCTCCTAGCAACCAGCTGCATATAGCAACCCCAAACCTCACTGTAACAAAAAGTTCAAATAGATTAATGCTGCATTACAGCAGCCAGGAAAAGGACAGAATACAGGGTACAAATCCCCATAAGCAGGAGATCTGACCATGCTATTATTTATCTTAATCACAGTTAGCGTATCTAACACAATTCTTTTCTGCCTGTATGATAATAATGCAGACCCCGTTTGAAATTGTGATAGATAAAGGACACCATCTAGAGCTCAGAATCTTACATTTCAACAATATTTCTGTAAAGGATAAACGAATACATGACGAATTAAAAATGATCGAATTTAAATTATTTAAAATTTTTAAACTACCATAGAACAACAATTTCTGTGAGAAACATCTATTTTACCCAATATTTAATTGTTAACGTCACATCCCATGTTTCATATAAATGTGGTGATAACTTTTTTTTCAACAAAACTCGCTTGGTGGTGAAGGGGTTAAGTGCTGCTTAATTACTGGGTTTTAGGGTGATACTACCTTATGCAATGGAACAGTCAAGCTATCAAACTATGTTTAGAGAGAAAGCAGGCGGAGAGCAGAGTGGTCGGTGAGATATCTCAGTGGCTAACCCCATCACCACCAAGTGGTTTTCTATAAAACCACTGCCAAGAATCAGTGGTTTTATGGAAAACCACGTTACAGTAGCCACAGAGCAAAAATGTGTTGTAAAATCTATATAGCACATTTACACGCTGTCTCCCCTATTTGATAGGCAGATGTTTCCATCTGATTGCCAAATGGCGTTGCTACTCCAGTGCAGCTGGGACTGCCATGTCTCTGATAGGTAGGGATGTGCGTTTCGGGTTTCGGAATTTTCATGAAATTTCCCGATTCGTGTTTTCGGATGCGGCCGAATTTCCGAAAATTTTTAGATCCGAAAATTTCAGATCCGAAATGTTTTCCGAGCCGAAACGAAATATTTTCGGATTTTTCGAATGGACTTGAAATGTGTCAAACGAGAACAGATTTTCCGAAAAACGAAAATTTTTCGAAAAACGAAAATTTTCTGAAAAACGAAAATTTTCTGAAAAACGAAAATTTTGTAAAACGAAAATTTTGTAAAAACGAAAATTTCTGAAAAACGAAAACTTTTCGAAAAAACGAAAAGTCGATACAAAAAACGGGCAAAATGACACGAAAAATACGAAAAATGGTCAATATTCCGAAAAATGTGCAATTCCGAAAAACGAAAATTTCCGAAATTACGAAAAGTCGATACAAAAACCGAGCACAGTGACACGAAAATACGAAAAATGGTCTAAATTCCGAAAAAAAAATGTACCCGAAAAATGTGCCGAACCGAATCGAATCGAAACCGAAATCGGTCGAAACTGGCCGAATCGAAAAGTTTAAAAATCCGAAAAATCGAACCGAATCGAACCGAAAAAAAAATCGGTGCACAAGCCTACTGATAGGACAGAAGAAACACCGGGACCTCGCATGACAAGCGACTTTTCGGTTCAACCTAGACTTTCTCAAATATACTTACATGCCTTTTTTTAGTGTAATAAGTGCATGCTCTATCACCATTAAATTTAGATTGGAATTTGTGAACAAAATCTCTTTCCTTGGTCATAATATGAGAAATTAGATGGTGCATTTACAATAAACAGCAGAACAACAACAAACAAACAACAACAGACAGAAATATGCTTCTGAGACATGATTGCTTTCATCTGCCAACTGCCCTAAACCCCCATCTCAAGAATCAACTGTTAAAAAGATTGGTTTCTGAAGATTCAGTCTTGAAAACACAATTTGACTCCACGACACATCGACTTAAGCAGAGGGTATCCTAAAAATGTATTGACAGAAAATGTGTAATCTTGCATGAATTGATAGGGACTCCTTACTGCAAGCTGCAAAAACGGACCGAAATGGGGACCGTAACAGGGTAACGTTTGATTTCCAACAAATACCCATGCCTGATACAGAAAAAATGGTGTCGCGCCTGATCCCCACCGGGGAGACCACAACCACCAGATGTATCCAGACCAGCAACATGTATAAAACATAACGAGAAAAAAAGAAGACACTTTTCTTTTTTCTTGTTATACTTTTTTTTTTCTTGTAATGTTAAATACCCATGCCTGCCCATAAATCAGAGGACAGCAACCTTGACAATCCAAGTGTTTTGGAACTACATCTCCCATGATGCTCGGTCACTCATTAGGTTAACAATGCCTCAAGGGAAATGTAGTTCCAAAACATCTGGAGGGCTTAGGTTGCTGACTTCTGCTATAAGTGATACCCCAGCATCATGAACAAATTGTCACACAATGACCTATAAAGTCACCACAAAGAGAAAAAAAAGGTCACAAGCCTGGTCGTTTTCCCTGATTCAATTTTTCCTCATGTCCTTCAAGGATTCGTGAATCGTGGTGAGACTTTTGCATAGTAGGATAGAGCATGACTTGTTTGAGTTGAAACGTTGCTTGTTGTGCTCCAACTGGTGTGTTTGTTCCTTCTGATGTGTCTGGGGGACAGGTCCACTTTGGTTCATGGTGGCACCTGTGGCAACAACATCTATACTGATTCAGTGGGTGCACATCCCATAACAAACAGAAACGTGTCCAAGTCCTTAGAACAGCTCCAGCACATTGGCTGTGATGTCTGGTTTACTGGTACTTTAGGTGCAAAATCTGGAGCCTATTTGTAAAAGAAAGTCCCTTTTCTTCGCTTCAGAATTAGCCCGTGAGGAGTATACTCAGTATTGGGGCACTAACATGTGCTTATGGACATTGGGTATACTTGATCTTGGCATGGAAAGGGTTAACATTATGGAGCAAGGTTGTTTTACTTATCCCCTTCAACACCAAGTTCTAGTGTACTCGATCTGCAAAGCAGCAGCTGGTACCTCAATATCAATTGTACTTGATGTTGGCTACTACTGGAGCAATGCAAAGGAATTTTGGGGGTTTTTTTGCAAACAAAAGTCATACGGAAACACCCTCCAGGATTTGCCCCTAATGTTTTAGCTCCTTCGGCATGATACCCAAGGTGCCAATACACTTTAAGCAGCTTGTATTCCTTTATTTTGCTGAAGAAATAAACAGGACTCAAGCTGTACTATGGAGATTAAATTTTGCTATTTGGCCAGCAGATGGCGCCACCTGCCTGGCAAATAATGCGTACATTTGAAAATGTGCTTTTAATATTTGAATCTGTATTTGAAGCACAGGTTCCAAGCATGTATAGTATAATGCAAATTTGTTTTTCCATAAATACACCGGGTCCTGGCAGGGGATTTATGGAGAACAACTATGTAGTGAAGGGGTTAACAGCTCACAGGCCAATATTATGGTCTCAGATGGCATAGGGCCAGTACTCTCAATCAGCTAGTTTCCAGCCAAGCAATGGAATTCTACTGTTTTTGAACAAAAAATAATCCATATAGCTATAGTTTTGTATTTCGGTAATACTTTTTCTTTGACCTTTTATTTTCCTGATGTGCCCTACAAATAAAACAATAAGTGATTCACTCCTGTGGAATATAAAACCATAAGAAGAGATGCTGAAACTGTGTGGAAACAAACGTCGGAAGATTTTTTTATTTTTTATTATTAGGTGAACTAATATTGGAAGTAAATAGTTTTTTTTAATGTATCCCATGTGATAACAGGCCATGAAAAGTGGGAAACACGATTTTGCAAGAATAAAATAATAGCACAACGTTGCGCGATTAGTGGAACTGTTTGACATAAAAATGAACAGCTTGGTGCAGAACGTGCACAGGAATTGTAGGATGAATAGAAAGATTTGAAGTTATGTGGCAGCGCTGGTGCTTTGCTCCGTTACATACTTCAATTTTTTGAGTTTAACCCTTGCGCTACCAAATTACTTTCCCAAAAACAACGATGCCAGGACCCGTGGATTTGTGGAAAACAAATTTGCATTATACATACATGGAGACTGTGCTTGAAAATCTCAAAAGCACATTTTCAAATGTATGCAATATTTGACAGGCAGATGTTGCCATCTATTGGCCAAGCAGCAATATTACATCGACATAGTACAGCTTGGGATCTGCTTTTTTTCTTGACTATAAAAAAAAAAAATGATGCGGCACCTGCCGAGTTTATATTCAGATGCCTAAGCCATGGTCCCTTGCCCTGATGTGGTTTTCACTCCTCTCAGTGCATTATATGCGCATATACCCTTCGGTTCACCTGTGTATCGATTTGGCTTGTCTGACGTTTCTCCTGGATGTTAACCCCTTGGCTCATATTGTCAGCCAAGTGCCAGGGATCCTTATGCCGGAGAGGTAGTCAGATCTTTCCTGGCATAATGTTCCCTGGCACTTTTTTTTTTTTGAGAAAGTATTGTACCAGAAAGGATACATTGAGATTTCACTCGTTTTCAAGTATGTCCTGGGTGGCGAGTGTGTACCGTTAGGTGTCTTGCCCAAGGACACTTACTGAAGAGGTGCTCTTGCTGGAATCAAACTCATGTCTCCACAGGCTCTCTCCACGCAGAGCAGTGATGTTACCACTATTCAACCCAGCCGGTACTTGGCTGACAATCCTCTCTCTCATATTAACCCCTGGTATCTGGCTCACGAGTAACTCTAGTATTTACCCCTGGTGATGATATTCTATTTCTGGTTGTATATACATCTGGTTTTATTGGTATCTGGTCATAGGTAGATATTCCGGCCACTTAAAGGACTGGCAGTGTGGTTTAACTTGTCTGCATACAGGGATTAGACATTAGACATTATTTCGAGGAGGATCGTGACAGAGAAAGAGGACAAGTGAAAGAAATGGCGCTGAAATAAAGAAAAGACGCCTTAATTCGAATTCCAGTTAGGGGGCGACCAAAACGATGTTGTTGTTTTCTGAAGTGTTTTTCCCAGGAGCAACTGCACAAATTTAGGCAACAGAAAATTTCCCATTGCTCTGGATTGGATAGTTTTCAGAAGCTATCAATTTCAAAGGTTAGGTTACAATTTGTGCTTGTTTTAGGGTTAGGGTTAACCCTAAGGCTGGGGTCAGACTAACGCATTTTTAACGCACGTTTAGGCACACTTAATCACGGCCGTAGTAGCAGCAAATGACAGGCAATGACGGCCAATATACGAAGTACGGCCGCACGAAAGTCCGGCCGCGCAAAGCAAGCGGCAAACGAACGCATTTTTTTGAGAACGCAGAACCGCTAGTACTAATGTACAGAGTGTGCTGCGTCGGCATAGCGGCGTGTACGTGATTAGGAGACGTCAGACGCTGCTAATGTCCAGCCAACATAACATCCAGACGCAAAAAGTGTTGTATTGACGATCCGTAAAAAAACACGCACGAAAATGCGCATCATTTGACTGCTTTCGCGTCCACCGTAAAAAAATATGTCAATGTGTTCGGACGCACTTTTTGATGGTCGATGTGAAAAATGCGTTTGTTTGACCCTAGCCTAAATCCTAACATTCTGCTCCACTTATGCTTCACTTTTATGCAGAAGAAAAAGCCTTAACCAAAAATAACACCACTATCATGTCACATATAAAAAGGTAAGAATATAGCCCAGCTCACAGGTATGAGTAACCATACAGATAACCCATGCTACAACCAGTCCTTAACCCCTTAATGACGGGCGTCACCTGTCACGTGTGGCTTAACGTCGACGAGGCGTACAGGTACGATACAGTTACAGTACCTGCTATTTATCATAATTCAGAGAAGGAACATCCAAATATCAATGGTGGTGGTCAAAGATGAACCCTTCACCCAACATTAGGGTATGTCTGGGCACACCAGGCACACCCTGTGCGTCTGAGTAAATCCTAAGGACGAGTACACGCTCCATGTATGGTCTCTGATTGTAAGCGCACAGGTCATCTGGCAGAGCACTTGGATAAAGTGCTACAATTGTAAGATTTGTGCCCCTCGGGAGTGGTATACGGGTATGTCTAGTCTGTATTTCCCGATTGCAAAGCGTTGCTGAATATGTTGGCGCTATATAAACACAAGATAATACTAATACTCCAGAACGTCAGACGTTCCAGGCTACCACTGCTTAAACATCATGCAAGCAAAATATGATAACTGGAGAGCGTTTTCCATCAAGTCAGTTTTGATTAAATGTCTATTGAAATCAATAGCGAGCAGGAGGAGTAATTTACTGCAAGATAGCACAAAGTCTGAGCTATTGCAAAACTACACTGTTTACAAGCGGCAATTATATTTGATTCAGATGTGATTCAGCTTCTCCATGAAATAATAATAAAAACACATCTTCAAGCTGCTTGGAAGTAAAATAAATTGCGTGCTTTATGGAACATATTTTAGCTTTTGCACCATGAACAATGTGTCGTTTGTGTAAGGAGATATGGATTGTATTTTTTCTTTTTCAGTATGTTGTATTTATACTTTTTGGGCACTAACGCAAACGTTAACGCTCATCTGTGTGAGCATTAACGTTTGCTGCGGTATTAACCGCTTATTACAATCCAAACACAAATGGGTTTAAAAACTCGTTTGCGTTTGGTACCTTGCGCTCCTCAGCACGAGGTTACTGTACTTTGCGCTCCCTATGCTTAACATGGGGAGCGCAAAGTGTTAATCAGTGCTGGAATTACAAAGTCACAGCGCTGATTAACGCCTGGCTCTGGTCAGCACAAAGTTAACCAGAGCCAGAACCTGGTGTTAACACCAGGCTTAAAAAATAAAAAATTAAGCACATACTCACCCTCTGCCCCGGGGCTCCAACTGCCTCCTTGGCCGGCGGGAGCAGGGAGAGACTGGGGGAAAAAGTCCCCCCAGTCTCTCCCTGCGTATCCCTACGCCGACCGGCCGTATCTAGCGAGGCGAGATTCGGCTGGTCACGTGACCGGCAGGGAGGAACTCAATGGAGTCCTATGGACTCCAGCAAGTGGATGCTCGCAGCTGCGCTCAGCACTGCCGCGAGAATCTAAGATTTTACGCTCGATAACAATGCAGGCAGCATTTTTTGCGCCTGCATTGTAATCCAGCATTAAAACGCGGGCGCAAGGGGAAAACTACGGGCGCAGTTTTTCCTCCGTTGCGCCCGCGTTTTAACGCTAAGAGCGTAATAGTGCCCTTTCTGTATTATCACACATAGGCTTATTCATGTACAGATTAAACTCCCGTTATCCGGAAAGCTCAAGATCCAAATAGCAGATTCTTCTGAATTTCAGAGACCGGGCAAATCTGATGTCTGAGAGGAAGGAGAATGTGGTGGGAGAGCTGCGATCCCCTTCCTGCTGCAGCCACTAGCGTGTACACAAGCTGAGAGCGCTGTACAGCCTTTCTCCACGAACATGCTACTCGGAGCTAGGGTGACTCCAAGCAGCATGTCAATGCTGGGGCTACGTAGAGGCTCCCAATGTGTACTGTGGGATACTGCAGCCCTTGGGAGCCGGTTTCCCAATTGGCAGGACCAATCCAAAGCCGAATTTGGAATTACTAAACTCTGGCTCTGCAAATTCCAGTTTTCAGACTTTCTGGATTTTAGAATTTCAGATTGGGGGCTATATTCCATAGTTGGTGTTAACTTAACCAGAGCAGTTGTAAACTTATTACCAGAGCCATTAAAGTCTATGGAGTTGTTAACTTAACCAGAGCTATTGTAAACTTAACACCAACTTTGGAATATTGCCCTAGAGGTGCCCAAACTATATCATCAATTGCTTCCTTCACTTGATAGAAGAAAAAGGCCACTATTCCGTGCCTGGCGCTAAAATGGGGAAGCAAATTGGGGAAAACCTGTGTCCTCAGGTTTTCCCGTAGCGTCCCCACTTTAGCACCATAATCCAGGGCAGGTGCTAAATCAGCAGCCTGCCTCAGAATTAAGCGCACTCCTCCATGATACTCACGATAGCACTTCCACGGCATGCGAGTATCCTCTCCTGGAGTCCATAGGACTCCACGGAGGATTGCACTGCCGGGCCGCGAGTCCTGTGCGATCTCGCCCTCGTGAGATTGCGCAGGGCTGCAGAGTGATTTGTGGAGGGACACTAGGTACTATTTACCCCAGTCTCACTCAGCTCCCGGCGATCAGTAGTGGCAGATCAGGGGACCGTTCTCGCCGCGGGATGAGAGGTGAGTATCTGATTTAATGGAGGGGGTTTCTAATTCTGCAAAAGCGGAATCAGATAGCATCAGCTTCTGCGGTGCTAAAGTTTAGGTTTGAGCTTCAGGGTAGTAATTATCCTTAGGACTTTGTAATACCTTACTTATCCCAACACTAATTACTGATTGCACTTCCCATGTTAAGTATAGGATAAGCAAAGTACAGTAACCTCATGGAAGCTAGTGCAATCATTGATGCGCAAACTGATTTCTCACGAGTTTAGTGTTAGGAATAGAATATGGGGGGGGGGCGATCATTAAAGTCACTTATCCTGTCATTATCGCTTACTCACCCAAACTCTACAGTTAGCATTCACTAGGGAATAGTGCCCGAAAACGGGGAACAGAGAGTTTCCAGTGTCTCTCCGTTGGCCCTGTAAGATCGCATATATTACTCTTTCTCTTCTCTATGGCATCCCGTGGACTCCAGGAGCAAAATTACTTTACATCAGCCACTGAGACCCAGTATTCATTATCTAATACAGTCGTGAGCTGATGAGAACAAAGCTTGTTGGAATAAAAGAAAGATGTGCTGGAGTTGGCTCTTCTTGTCCTGTTAGTGGTTACTTTAGTGGACAAGAAGCGCCAGCTCCAGCACATCTTTCTTTTATACTGACTTACAAAGTGGAAAAGAGATATACCACCAAGTGGTCGGGAGCGGCAGCTGACTCCACAAATACCAGATACTGTATGACTTTTATTTTTATTCTTCCCTGCACTGATTATTAAGACTTTCACAATCAATAAGACTTTTACAACCTGGAATATACAGGATAAGACTGTAAATGTCACAGTACTTTGTTTTATCCCAGATTGTTTTATCCTATTTGCACCATTTTATTTGCATTGTATTATTTGATTGTATTGAGGTTGTTTATTTGCTGGCGGCACCAGTGGCACAGATTATCACCATTTTTACAAAGTATGTTGGAATAGCTTGCTCTTCTTATTCTGGGTGCAAACTGATGGGTCTTATAAAAGTAAACAAAGAATAAGAGTCGTTACATTTGTGGAACAGCTAGACTTTCTGCTTGTTAAAGGACGTGACGCTATATTGCAACATATGGGTGTTTTTACGTCTCCCACCATTTACGATTTCCTTATGTTTCCCATTGTTTTACCCGAAGTAAAGAACAAATAGCTAGTTGCTTTTATCCTTTTTAAAAATATTCGCGCTTCTATGATAGATTCTACACAATAAAAAGGATAATACAAATCATGGAGTATAACTCCACATGTGTGAGTCTGCTTGTTTCGCCGTCATTCTTTTCCTTTTTTTTTTTTTACTTTACACTTTATTAGAGGTGTGCATTCATTTTGTAACGAATTTCACTTCACTTGAAAATCCACAAAAATAATGTTCGGCTCATGAAGCGAATCCTCGCGAAACGCGTGCTGGCTGTATTTTTATCCAATTTTACTTAATAAATTATCTATTTTAAATGATACTCTTTTAGGCTGGGGTCAGACCAGCGCACTTTTAACGTGCGTTCTGGCGCACATAATTACGGCCGCACTAGCAGCAGATGACGGGCAATGACGGCCAATATACGAAGTACGGCCGCACAAAAGACCGAGTGCGCAGCTGCGGCGTGTTTGCGTGATTAGGAGATGTCAGACGCTGCTAATGTCCAGCCTACATAACGTCCAGACGCAAAAAGAGTTTTATTGACGATCCGTACAAAATCACGCCCGAAAATGTGCGTCGTCTGACCGTTTTTGCACATTCCGTGAAAAAATACGTCAATGCGTTCGGACGCACTTTTTCACGTTCGCGGGGAAAAATGCTTTCGTCTGACCCTAGCCTAAATCCTGCTTTTTTGCTGTCCTCTAAAAAACGGGAGATTCTAAGAAACATTTAATTCCTGGAGGGGTGATCCAGCGCTCCCACAAAAAAAAAAAAAAAATCTTTAGCTGCCCATATATCGAGTGCTTGAGTTGTTGGCACTCCAAAACGTGAGTAATACTCCAAACTTCTCTATACTGCATAATTTCTACAGGCTGTACTATGTTAGTTTATCTCATTTGAGGTTATCCCCATTGAAAGAAGAAAGGGACTTCATTTCCTCATATGCCTTAACACCAGGGAGTATTTAGGGACAAAGCCAGAGTCACTACATGGTAATAAAAATCAATAGAAGCAGAATCACACTGAACAGGAATGGGGCGGTGAGCTACACGTCGTTTTTAAATCTGGTGGGCGTCGTGTCAGCAGGCCATGCCCCACCTGTATGACTGAACCGCGGCCGTGTTCTTAGGCCATATCACTCGGGCATCCGTGACAAAAACAGACTATAACGTTTCCCTCTTTTACAAGATAGCTGTTCTGACACACTAACAGGGTAATTCAAAGAGATCCGAATGGCTGAGAAAGGTAACCGAACGCTGACCTTTCTTGGCCATTCTGCTATCCAGAGAGCAGGCAATTCGCCAAATCCTGGCGAATTGCCTGCACATACGGTGCCTGTTCGGTGCCTGTTCGAGGGCAGTGAAATCCCCATGAAAAAGCACTGCTTCGGCTATTCAGAGAACACAAACCAGCAGTGAAAGGTTCCCCTAATGCCCTGCCATTCGGTGGTTTCATTTGACAGGTTTATTCAGGCGAATCCCATAGGCTTCAATGTTAAAAATATTCCCGTTTTAATTCAATATCTAATAAACTGTTTATTATAAAATTCTGCAGTAAAGAGTCTCTTTATTTATAGATTTTTTAGGATATTTTAAGCATTTTTCTGGAGTTTTTTTTTAAGTTTACTTATTTTTTCTGTAACAGCCCTTTTTATTATCATTCCCTGGATGTCATATGTAAATTTCAGACATTTTCGCTCAGTAGTTTCTTTACAAACAGCGTTTCACTTTTCAAACATTCAAGCAAACTGTTTTCCTAACGTATTCACTCCATTCGTCTGCGGTGTCGGCTTTTTCCGGCAGCTGCGCTGCGTGTGATCGGCTCCTGCTCGGGTTTTCCGGTGTTTTTGGTGGGTTAATCCAGATGTTTTTGCTGGTTTTCGGGCGTGCATTCGCCGGATTTTGAGGTTAGTTTTCGTCAGGTTTGCGGCAGCCTTTCCCTGCAATTCGGGGACCCTGTGGTGCTTGCTGAATACACCGCAGGGTCGCCGAAATGGGATCGGCAAAACGAACCGAATTGAATAGAACGAAAAGTCACCGAACATGCGTTGACTTTTCGATTCTCTTTGAATTACCCTGTGGGACTATAATTGGGATGGTTCCTTTGAAAGGATAAGATTGCTGCTTCTGCACACTTTTATTGTTTTGGACAAAATTAAAACGTTAAAACTATTTTAAATCGCGCTTTTGGGATGAAATAAGCACATTTTTTTATATGAATGGTTCCCGGTCCTTTGTAGAAGAAGAAAATTACAGCGAACGCGAGCTATTTTTCTCCATCGAGAATTCTACCAGCGGGTCCTGTGTCGTACAAACCGAGGTTGGCTTCGGTGATTGTTTTCAAAGCCCTTCATTGAACGTCAACAACTCAAACCTTGAACATCTTCTCGGTGGGTGGCATTCTTTCTCAAATTGGAATATAATACTTTCCATAGATTGCTAAGACTTGTCGCTATTCTTATGAAGAGTTGCTGAGCACTTCTTTCAGACTATAATAAGAATTACTGTCAATGTTCAGTTAAAACACTGGATGCTGAAGATAAACCAGCGTGCTCTTTGTTACGCCTTTGTTCTAGGTGAATGCTTTGAAGCTCTCATCCAGCGCAGGGATCGGTTCTGCGTGCTCTGCACCGCGGAATTTGTGAAATTAAAAAAGTTACCCGGCAGATAAGTATAAATAAACGCGTGGCATTGGAGAAAAGCTAGATTAAAAAAAATAAAATGATGCTTTTTGTTATGTTTTAAAAAGTTCCCTTTAATATTTTTTATACACTGACTGTCAGGAACCATGCCTGCTCCTGAATCAGCTCCATGAAAAGTGCTCCCCTCACGGAAGCACAAACTACCAGCAAACTCACAGTTAAAAAACCAAACACAGCCACACCCCTACCTGTGTCCATAAAGGACCACTCCCTCCTCCATTGGCGTGCGCAGCCCATTTCATTAGGGTGTGCACCCATGGAATATTTATTCATTTTTTTATCTATGCAAGGATAATTTTGTACAGAACAGTAATTTATAGTTAGGAATAACCAATGTTTATGCAGTGATACAGTCAATATTCACAAAATTTATTATGAATCAGATAAGGAACATCCAAAATATTCATGTTGGGGGTCATATATGAACCAGTCATCCAACATTAGGGTGTGCCTGGGCACACCCTGCACACCCTGTGCGCACACCTATGACTGTGCCTCAGTATTGAGTCTGTCTCCCTACCTGACCAGTCCTATCCTTGGATGTTCCTGATTTATCATGTACCAGACCCTCTGCTTTGCCCACCGACCACCGCCTTGTGCCAACCCTCTGACCTCGGAACGCCTACTGACTACTCTCCTGATTAACCCCTTTGTACTGCGCTCTGGTATCACCCTGTACCTGCTCACACCAAGGTACCAACTATGTGTTTTCCCTGCATACTGGGCTCAGACCCCCTGAACCTTGGGTTATTGAAAGAGAATTTAAAAGTCACCTCACGTTTGGTGACTTTTCGTTCACTTCAATTCGGCGCGATTCGGCAATCCTATTTCGGCGACCCTGCGGTGTATTCAGCAAGCATCACTGGGTCCTCGAATTGCTAGGAAAACCCGCCGGAAACCCGCTGAACACTCACCGCCAACCCGCTGAACACTCACCGCAAAACCCGACGAACACTCACCGCAAAACCCGCATAACAGCTGAATTAACCCCGCCAAACATGCCGAAGAAAGCCGAGCAGCCGCCGATCAGAGCGCAGAATAGCCGCAGGAAAAAGCCGACACTGCAAATGAATGGAGTGGAAAAAAAACAAAAAACAGTACGCTTGAAATGTTTGAAAAGTGAAACGCTGTTTGCAAAGAAACTACAGAACGAAAATGTCTGAAATTCACATATAAGATCCAATGAATGATAATAAAAAGGACTGTTACAGAAAAAAGAAAAAAACGATTTAAAAAAAAAAAAGAGAAAATAAATTTTGCTAAAAAGTCCTGAAAAATACCTAAAAGATCCTAAAAAATCTATACATAAAGATACCTTTTACTGTAGAATATTATAATCAACAGTTTATTAGATATTGAATTAAAACGGGAATATTTTTAACATTGAAGCCTATGGGATTCGCCTGAATAAACCTGTCAAGTGAAACCACCGAACAGCAGGGCAATTCTGCAACTTTTCACTGCTGGTTTTTGTTCTCTGAATAGCCGAAGCATTGCTTCTCTATGGGGATTCACTGCCCTCGAACAGGTAACGAACAGGCACCGTATGTGCAGGCAATTCGCCAAGATTTGGCGAACTGCCTGCTCTCTGGATAGCCGAATGGCCAAGAAAGGTAACCGAATGTTGAATTTCACATTTCGGTTACCTTTTCGGAGCTCTTTGAATAACCCTGTATAAATTATATATATACAGTTGCAAGAAGAAGTATGTGAACCCTTTGGGATTAAGTGGAGTTTTGCATGAATTGGTCATAAACTGTGCTCTGATCTTCATCTAAGTCACAACAATTTGAAAAACACACACAGGGTTATCCAAAGAGATTCGAAAAGTCACCGCACGTTCGGTGACTTTTCGTTCTCTTCAATTCGGTTCCTTTTGCCGATCCCATTTCGGCGACCCTGCGGTGTATTCAGCAAACACCACAGGGTCCCCGAATTGCAGGGAAAAGCTGCCGCAAACCTGTCGAAAACTAACCGAATGCACGCTGAAAACAAGCAAAAACATCTGGATTAACCTTCGAAGAGGAGCCGAACAGGAGCCGAAAAGGAGCCGAATCACACAGAACCGAAGCAGCTGTGACGTAGAGGAGGCAGTGAATAAATTAGAAAAACCATTTGTATGAATCTGGGAAAATGAAACGCTGTTTGCAAAGAAACTACTGAGCGAAAATGTCTGAAATTTTCACAGGAGGTCCAGGGAATGATCATAAAGAGGGCTGTTACAAAAAAAATAAGCAAACTGAAAAAAAAAAAAAAAAAAAATCGGACTTTTAATTTTTTTTTAAAAAATTCAGAAAAATGCTTAAAGTATCCTAAAAAATCTATAAATAAAGAGACTTTTTGCTGCAGAATTTTATAATGAACGGTTTATTAGATATTGAATTAAAACGGGAATATTTTTAACATTGAAGCCTATGGGATTCTCCTGAATAAATTTGCCGAATTAAACCACCGAATGGCAGGACATTAGGGGAACCTTTCACTGCTGGTTTGTGTTCTCTGAATAGCCGAAGCAGTGCTTTTTTATGGGGATTTCACTGCCCCCGAACAGGCAGCGAACAGGCACCGTATGTGCAGGCAATTCGCCAGGATTTGGCGAATTGCCTGCTCTCTGGATAGCCGAATGGTCAGGAAAGGTAACCGAACACTGATTTTCAGCGTTCGGTTACCTTTCTCAAGCAATTCGGATCTCTTTGGATAACCCTGACAGTCTGCTTAAAATAATACAACACAAACATTATATGTTTTCATGTTTTTAATGAACAGAACATGTAAACATTCACAGTGCAGGGTGGAAAAAGTATGTGAACCTTTGGACCTAATAACTGGTTGACCCTCCTTTGGCAGCAATAACCTCAACCAAACGTTTCCTGTAGTTGCAGATCAGACCTGCACAACGATCTGGAGTAATTTTGTACCACTCCTCTTCACAAAACTGTTTCAGTGTAGCAATATTCTTGGGATGTCTGGTGTGAATCGCTCCCTTAAGGTCATGCCACAGCATTTAAATCGGGTTGAGGTCAGGACTCTGACTGGGCCACTCCAGAAGGCGTATTTTGTTTTGTTGAAGCCAATCTTTTGTTGAATTACTTGTATGCTTTGGGTCATTGTCCTGTTGCATCACCCATCCTCTGCGGAGCTTCAGTTGGCGGAGAGATGGTCTTACGTTTTGCTGCAAAATGTCTTAATAAACTCTGGAATTAATTTTTCCATCAATGACCACAATCTGCCCAGGCCCTGAGGCAGCAAAGCAGCCCCAAACCATGATGCTCCCTCCGCCATGTTTTACAGTGGGGATGAGGTTTTGATGTTGGTGTGCTGTGTCTTTTTTTCTTGACACATAGTGTTGTGTGTTTTTTCCAAACAACTCAATTTTGGTTTCATCTGTCCACGGAATATTTTGCCAGTAGTGCTGTGGAACATCCAGGTGCTCTTTTGCAAACTTCAAACGTGCTGCAATATTCTTTTTGGACAGCAATGGCTTCCTCCATGGTGTCCTCCCATGTACTCCATTCTTGTTTAATGTTTTCCTTATTGTAGATCTGTCAACAAAAATGTTAGCATATGCAGAGATTTCTGTAAGTCTTTAGCTGACACTCTAGGATTCTTCTTTACCTCATTAAGCATTCTGCGCTGTGCTCTTGCAGTCATCTTTACAGGACGACCACACCTAGGGAGAGTAGCAACAGTGCTGAACTTTCTCCATTTGTAGACAGTCTGTCTTACCGTGGACACATGAACATCAAGGCTTTTGGAGATACTTTTGTAACCCTTTCCAGCTTCATGCAAGTCAACAATTCTTGATCGTAGGTCTTCTGAGAGCTCTTTTCTGCGAGGCATGGTTCACATCAGGCAGTGCTTCTTGAAACCAGTAAACCCAAAACTGGTGTGTGTTTTTAAAAGGCAGGACAGCTTTCAGCAACACATCCAATAATATCACACTGATTGGACTCAAGGTTGGCTCACTCCTGGCTCCAATTAGCTCTTGGAGAAGTCATTAGGCTATTGGTTCACATACTTTTTCCACCCTGCACTGTGAATGTTTACATGTTCTGTTCAATAAAAACATGAAAACATATAATGTTTGTGTTGTATTATTTTAAGCAGACTGTGTTTTTCAAATTGTTGTGACTTAGATGAAGATCAGAGCACATTTTATGACCAATTCATGCAAAACTCCACGTAATCCCAAAGGGTTCACATACTTTTTCTTGCAACTGTATATTAAATAACATAATTACAAAATAACAAGCTTTTATTTATATTCTAAAACAATAGTAATATCTGGGTTAGTATAAACAATATAAATTACTTTTATGTGAATCAATTCATGATCAAGAAATTGAGAAAACTCTTTTAAAGAGGGTTTTCAAACACAGTTTAAATTGGCAGCTTGGCTAATGCGAGATACTGTGACTCTGAATTCCATTTCACTCGAATTGTTATTTTAGTATAAAAAGGCAAGAAAATTGCATTTGTCTTCTGAAGAAATACATTTATTATTGGAATGGAACAAACAATAGGACTGGAGGTAGAATCATTTTGCTGCATTGTTTGTTTTTTCTTTTATCCTGTGGGATTTTTGAGTCTTACTGGAGGAGAGGAAATAAACAATCTGAAATATATAGATTTTTTAAAAATCATGGTGTAGCTTATCATTTTTCGTATAAATAATTATAAATATGGAGATATTTAACAACTACACTGAGTATAATGGTAAGGGCAAGAAGGGTAAAACGCATAAACTCGTGTTCTGTTTATTTTTCCATAAAATGACTAGATACATCAGTGTATATAATAATAAATACCATTGAAAGGATAAATTTAGCGCAATATAAAAATAAATTATTATGGCAAAGTAAATGGTGAATTGATTCGGAAGAGTGGATATTCAACATATTAATCCCTTCCCTACATCACTGGGTTTACTCAATCTCCAAAGGCTCTTTTGCGGCAACTCAACATCACTGAGCATGCTGACATCATCCGTGAGTGATTTGGTGATCGACAGCTGGGAAATTCAAAATCCTGCCTGGTAACGTGTGTGTGTGTGTGTGGGGGGGGGGTGTAGGAAACTCTTCTGCTTCACACAGCAAACCCGACCAAAGGGAATGTGGGGAAAGGAACTTATTCTGGAACCCTAGCATCATATGCAAGAAATGCATGTCACATGCAGGATATGGAGAAGAGGGGTTTGTGAGGGTCCTGAGAACGAGCAACGGCACTAATGGCCTGCTCTACGGTGGGGGCCTGCTCGGGTCTCACAAGGTTTTAGCTTGTATGTGCCATTACAGGGATGAATGCTCCATATGCAAATCAGTCTGCTCTCACCCAATGAGGGTGGCCAGTGCTGATTGCCAAGAACGTCATCCCTGCACGAGAGGTGCAGCAACCCCCGACGATCGTTTTGGCCTTCTTGGGCCTCGTCAGGAGGGTATAGCTGACACCCCTCTAGGCACACCAAGCAAGGGGTCCACGTCTGGATAACCCTGTAGACTAATAGTGAGGAGAAGAGGGGTTTGTGAGGGTCCTGAGAACGAGCAACGGCACTAATGGCCTGCTCTACGGTAGGGGCCCGCTCAGGTCTCACAAGGTTTTAGCTTGTATGTGCCATTACAGGCACAGGTAATCACCTGGTCATCACAGGTCTCCAAAGGCTCTTGCAGGAACTCAACATCACTGAGCATGCTGACATCATCCGTGACTGATTTGGTGAACGACAGCTGGGAAATTCAAAATCCTGGCTGCCTGGTGACACGTGTGTGTGTGTGGAGGGTGTGTAGGAAACTCTTCTGCTTCACACAGCAAACCCGACCAAAGGGAATGTGGGGAAAGGCACTTATTCTGGAACCCTAGGGTCATATGCAAGAAATGCATGTCACATGTAGGATATGATTGACACCAGATAGCTTATCTCATCCTGTTTTGAAAGCACTCAAAGTCCTTTATATTTTCTTCACTTTATTGGGAAAGTAACAGCAAATAAAGAGTGACTTGTGGAAGAGAGGACTTCTCTGGTGTGCTTTGTTATGGGAAGAAGGTAAAACAGGATGCAATAGCCCAGTATAAACATGATGCTTCCTCACATGCCTCTATGGTTATACTGACAGGAAGAGCAGCTTGCTGAACAGGAATGTAACTGTTGGCACCCGCTTCGGCCATCGTGGAGGCTTGGAACAGGGACTGTAGCCCTTTAGGCAGATGAGCCACTGACTTGACACAGGACAGATTAATAATACAGACTTATTTCTCCAAAGCCAAGGAACATAAGAGCAGGACTGACTTGCATCTAAGCTCAAGTGGTGTCAGGGGTAGACTGTGATTGGTATAGTATGGAGGGGATGTGAGCCCAGGATGCAGTGAAAGAGGCAGGTTCGGAACAACAAAAGGGTGTTTAATGTAGCATAAACACTAGAACATAGAATCAGGCAGGGAATAGACAATAGAGTGGTCAGAGTTCAGCAATGGGTCTGGTACACGGGGATCCTAGATGGGGGGCAGAAGGGGAGCAGGATGGGGAGGGTACCGGTATGATGAAGCAATGAAAGTCCAGATAGTAACAGAAGGTCCTTGGAGTCTTTGGTGGTTCAATCAAGGAATTCTTGGGAACGTCAGGGAGCTTTCTCAGACAGGTTCACAGTCTGCAACTTAAATGTGGAAGTGTGCTGGGGAGGGCGTAACTTCCACAAATACTGGGGCAATCAGGGGAAGGTGAGGTCAGGTGAGGCTCCATGGCCAGAACGTCAGAGTCCAGAAATAAACATAGGTCATGGAACATGGCGAAAAAGGGAAAACAAAGGGGGCGCCAGGGGGTATGGGGTACGGGTCCTGACAAATGGTTTCCAGACAAAAAGACAACTTAGTGCACATTCAGAAACACCAAACAATACCGAAGTCTGTAATACTTGAATAGGAGTACTGGGATGGTAATCTGGCAACAATGTATGACAGTTGATGAATTGTGCAGGCTGCAGGGCAGTCCACAAACTGACAGACTTAGCGATACAGGAAATGAATTCCACGTCAGGGCTATGCAGGAACCAGACAGAGACACTTGGAACAGGAGGGCCAGGGAGAAAACTAAAGGGATCCCTAAGCTGGGAAATCATTTCTATCTAAGAAACCCTCACAAAGAATAACAGAGCAAGGTGGGCAAGAAGAGCAAGGGTTAACAAAACATACAAAAATCCTGCACTGAAGAGGTCCTTGTAAATGGCCTCTGAGATACTAAACTAAGACAAACAAGGTACATGAAACATGAAACATATAAAAATGGTCATACAGGCAAAGGTTGGCAACAGATCAGCACACACAGAATCCAGGAGCAGGAAGAAAAAGGGTCGTCAGAAATACAGCCGAGGTCAAAAACAGAATATAAATCAAAATACTTGAGCAAGAATGCTTTGCAGCAACGTTGAAAACATAAACTGGACCACCACCAGAAACTCCACAAATCCTCAATCAGGCTCTGTGCTGCTGGGATATATATAGGGAGTGGGTCTGTGTGATTGGGCCATGTGACCCCAGACCAGGTGATCACAACAGAACCCCAGATCAGCCCTAGCCAGCACAGCCAGACACACCACAGGGGAAAACAGACAAGGAGGCCCTTCACCACCAGGGGGCGCGGCCAAAACCAGGGAAAATGTAACAAGGAAATGGGGCAGGGCCAAAATAGCTATGTAAGTTAGACAGGGAGAGTGGACTAAACCATTTTAAGTAAAAACATAGGGGGAAAAACAAATAAGGAATCTGGTGCCATGATATCACTGCACACAGCCTGACCACTTAAAAAGCTAACACGGTCAGGGTATGTAGTGTCCACTTAACCAATCTTACGTGCTTTAACTCTTAAACGGCTGGATCGATGATAAAATAATGAAGAGGCAAGGACTGAAGAGGACCTGTTGTCACAAACCTGGGTCCAGCAATCAACATGCTACGCAGGTGGATCGAGGAATGGCTGAGCCATTTTTAATATCGTGCATCATATCCTTTTAAGTGATCGCTAACAGGGCTGTCAAACTCATGGCCCCCCAGATGTTGTTGCCTATATTTCCCAGAATTCTTTCAATGCAATACCTGGTCAGGGAATCATGGGAGTTGTAGTTCCGAAAAACATCTGGGGGCCCAGAGTTTGGCAGCCCTGAGATACAGTACGTCCTACGTCCTTACAGTCACATGATTGCTCATGCTCAACCACAATCTTCACGCCAACCGTTCGTTACATTTTGTAGTTCATTGCAGGTAACATTGTGTCGGGGAACACTTCCCAGTCATAACACAAACTCTGAATCTCTCATACCAGAACACATTTTAATTTTATGAATCAGTGTTAAACCCTCTCCTGTCATATTCAAGTTGTTTATGCTATTTGGCTTTGATGCTTCGCTTCCTTCATCCTTTTGTTAAAACAATATTATCTGTCTTTGCTCTGCCTGCTACAACTATTGATGTACAAATCCTACTCCATACCAGTCTCCTGCTGTTAGAGCAGATTGCGTGTATTTCTTTCCGCGGTATCTCCATCTGTTTTAGAGGTTTCATGAAAACATTACTATAGTTTAGCATTTTAGTAGCCACATTAGCCCTATATACATTCTGAATTATTATATTTGTGTAAAATCTTTTATTTAACAAACTGGAGAATTAAATATGGATTCATCTGCCATCGTGCTTCGAAAGCCGCGCGTGCCATTCTAATGAGGAATTTCCGAAAGCAACATCAAAAAGGTGACAATTAATTAAACCGTAAACATTTTTAAGAGACTGTAAACATAATATTTATATGAGAATGAATAGATCTATAGGTTTTTAACCCCACTACTCATTACCAAGATCAACTAGACTCGATTTGCATCGCAATTCCTTGTGTTCCAATATCGGACCCTATTCCAAGATTGGTGTAAACTTAACAACTCCATAGACTTTGGGCCCTATTACAATCTTCGCGCATACGTTTGCGCATGCGCAAAAACGTATTAACGCGAGGGGCAAAACCCTTTGCGCTGAACGTCGTATTACAATGTCAGCGCAACGAACGCGCGTATACGTCTACCGCGGGTGAACCTGCGCGAACGCTGCGCGAGCTTACTGTACTTTGCATGGCTTATACTTAACGTTGTGAACGCAAATGCGTTTGTGCGCTGGTACGCGGATGGTATTAAAATCTATGCGCAGTTTGTAACGCACAGCCTTTGCGCACATAATTTTAACAAGTCCTAAAAGCTGGTGTTAATGGCAAATTCTATCAACCTGGCCAAAACCAAATACACCAGCCCAAAAAAAAAATATGCAGCAAAGTATAGTTACACATTCTACACATACCCAACCAATAAAATGGAGAAGTTGTGTGTGCATTTTTTATTGATGCAGCATATATGCACAGATTGACTTTGACAGGCGCAAAAACTTAACGTGAGACAATTGTGGTTCTTAATTCTGATTGGCTGAATCGCGTGAAGAAAACAGTCCGCACACGGATTTATGCGCGCAACGTTGCTGCGTGCGCGTTTGTGCGCGTCCGTTTAACGCGTGTTATGGCTCGATGGATGAAAAAAATGCGCGAGGATTGTAATTCCAGCTTTGATTTACACGCGTTAACGTTTAACGCTGGGCGCACAAATTCACGCGTTGCGCGTGCGTTTTTGAGCGAAGAATGTAATAGGGCCCTTTAATGGCTCAGGAAAGTTTACAAGGGCTCTGGTTAATTTAACACCAACCTTGGAAAAGGGCCCATAGAGTATAGTTGGTATGTGTTTCCAGAAGAGCAACGCAAAGCAATTTAATTTATCGCAAAGGAAATTCATTTGAATTCAGACCCCAGAACATGCCCCTAATGTTTTAGCACCATGGGTATGATAGTTGATGCGCTAACACATTTTTAAACCAGCTGGGAAATGTGTCTCAATGACATCTCCCCAGCTGAACCTCCAAGGAAGCAAGAACTGCAGTAACTCAATCTGTCCAGCAGGTGGGGAAATCTTTCTGCCAAATAGGTTATTACAGTAAGGATTACGCTGAGAATATTTCCAAATATATATTACTGTATAATGAATTAACCCCTTAGTGACCGGACTGTTTTACCATTGTCTGCCAGAAAGTGCACACTGCTGTTTTTACATTTCTGCACTGTTTGAGTTTAGGTCTGATTTTCCTCTTACTCATTTTCTGTACCCACACATATTATATACTGGTTTTCTCACCATTAAATGGACTTTCTAAAGATACCATTATTTTCATCATATCAAACAATTTGCTATAAAAAAAATTGAAATTTGATGAAAAAATAAAAATAAAAAATTATTTTTTGAACGTTGACCCCCACAATCTCTTACACATCTACATTCGCCAAAAAAGACCCCGGCTAAACAGTTTCTAAATTTTGTCTTTGAGTTTAGAAATACCCAATGTTTACATATTTTTTTGTGCAACTTATATGACAATAAGTGCAATTAGCACTTTTGCTATTTCCAAATCTCTTTTTTTCCAAAATATATAAGGAATTAGGGAACGGGGGAGGGGGGGTTATTTTATTTTTATTTACTTTATTTTTACTTTATTTTTTTTATCATTATTTGCCTTGACTAGGGATGAGCTGTTCGGTTCGGACGATTCGGAGTTCGGACCGAACTTAGCCTGTTCGGTCTGCTCGCGAACTCGAACATTTCCGGGTGTTCGGCGCATGTTCGACCACAATGCATCACATTGGACCACAATGCATTTTCCCACTGGCCTGAAGCTCGTAATTGGCTACAGCCTTGCACCTGACCACAGGTCTGGTGCAAGACAGGTTCAACAGTATGCCAATCACAGCTCAGAGTCCTGATTGGGCAAATTTTGCCCAATCATGGGCTCACAGAGCTAAGTCCCGCAGCACACTATATAAGGTTACCAAACACGGCTTCACCACGCATTTGAAAGGAGATTTCGTAGGAGATGGTTGTTGTGTGTTCTTACTGCCAGTCTGCCACGCTACTGGGGGGGGGTCTGGGGGTCTCATTTCTACAAAACATTTGGGAATTGAGGTGATCTGTGTCTTGTCACTGGTGCCAGCAATTATTTTGGGGGGTTTCACAAATTTCCACAAAACATTTGGGAATTGAGGTGATCTGTGTCTTGTCACTGGTGCCAGCAAGTAATTTGGGGGTCTCACAAATTTCTACAAAACATTTGGGAATTGAGGTGATCTGTGTCTTGTCACACAGCCAGTGCCACACAGTATTTTGGGGGTCACTAATTTTTACTAAATATCTGGGAATTGAGGTGACCTGTCTCTTGTCACTGCCAGCAAGTATTTTGGGGGTCACCAATTTCTACAAAATATTTTGGAATTGTTATAATCCGTGTGTTCTCACTGTCTGCCACCCATCAGGGGGTCTCACTGATTTATAGGAGGTTTCTGAGATTTGTAATCTGTGGCTTCTCACTGCCACCCATCAGGGGGTCACACTGCTTTATAGGAGGTTTCTGAGACTAGTAATCTGTGGCTTCTCACTGCCACCCATCAAGGGGTCACACTGATTTATAGGAGGTTTCTGAGATTTGTAATCTGTGGCTTCTCACTGCCACCCATCAAGGGGTCACACTGATTTATAGGAGGTTTCTGAGACTTGTAATCTGTGGCTTCTCACTGCCACCGATCAGGGGGTCCCACATACTTTAGAAGATTTATGCAAATTGTAATTTGTGTCTTCTCACTGCCACCCATCAGGGGGTCACACTGATTTATAGGAGGTTTCTGAGACTTGTAATCTGTGGCTTCTCACCGCCACCCATCAGGGGGTCCCACATACTTCTAGCAGATTTATGCAAATTGTAATTTGTGTCTTCTCACTGCCACCCATCAGGGGGGTCTCACTGATTTATAGGAGGTTTCTGAGACTTGTAATCTGTGGCTTCTCACCGCCACCCATCAGGGGGTCCCACATACTTCTAGCAGATTTATGCAAATTGTAATTTGTGTCTTCTCACTGCCACCCATCAGGGGGGTCTCACTGATTTATAGGAGGGAATTGTAATCTGTGTCTTGTCACTGGCTGCCAGCTATCAGGGTGTCTCATTGAGTTATACCAGAGTTCTGTAAATCTTTAATCTTTATACCAGAGTTGAATCAGAGTTCTGTATATATTTAATCTATATATCACTCACTATGTCTGAAAGAACAAAAAGGACAGGCAGACGATCCCAGACACAGATAAGAGGACAAGCAGCCCCTGTGTCGGGAGGCTGTGCCTCTGGTCGTGGTGGACGTGGTGCATCCTCTGCAGGGGCACGCTTGTCCTTTCTAACTGGTGCTGGCCGTCTTAAGCAGCAGCAACATACAGAGGATTTGGTGGATTGACTAACCATGCCATCCTCATCCTCCGAGTCCTCTGCCAGCCAGGCTTGTAGTGCTTTACAGTCCACCTCAGCTACCAAAGCATCTAATGCAGCTTGAGGATGCGCAGCAAGTACAGTGCTCTGATTCAATCTCTGAGGTTGAGGAAGGGAGTATAATCAACCTAGAGGAAGGGGGTGCCAGTGATGACACACAAATAACTGGCTCTCATGTTGCCCCAGCAGCTGCAGCATACTGCCAAGTTGGCTCCAGTGACGAGGAGATAGGGGATGATGATGAGATCACTGACTCCACCTGGGTGCCAGATCGAACAGAGGAGTCAAGTGAGGAAGAGGGGGAGGAGGAGGCACAGCAAACACGAGGCACAACATCCTCTATGACCAACCGTAGCACTAGCCAGTCCAAGGCATCACATGTCAGAGCTGCTCCGGTGCAGAGCGCTGTTGTCTCAAAGCACACATGCAGGAACTCTGTTGTCTGGGAGTTCTTTAAGAAATGTGCAGCAGAGAGCACCGTTGCTATTTGTAATCTATGTCAGATGAGGCTTAAGTGTGGGAAAGACACCGGACACTTGGGTACCACGTGCTTGAGGTGACATATGAACACCTGCCACACATCCCGTTGGCGCAAAACTTTGCATAGGTCCTCCTCCTCCTCATCTGTCTCTACCCCCACTGTATGTCCTGCCATGTCATTGCCTACAACCTCCACTGACAGGGATGATGCTACAGTAATGGATGTACCAGCTCCTTCCTCACAATGTGACATCATCCCATCAGCTGAAGATTTACGCAGTCAGATTACGTTGCCGCAGCTGCTACAGCGTAAGAAAAAATATAGTCCCAACCATCCCCAAGCACAGCGTCTAAATGCCAGCTTAGCAAAATTACTCGCATTGCAGCTGCTGCCTTTCCAGCTGGAGGACTCTGCTCCCTTCCGTGAATTTGCTGAATGTGCTGTACCACAGTGGCAGGTTCCAAAACGCCATTACTTTTTACGCAAGGCCATTCCAGCACTATACCAGCACGTGGAAGACAATGTTATCCAGTCATTGGGAAAGGCAGTCAGCAACAAGGTGCATATGACTTTAGACACGTGGTCCAGCAAGCATGGACAGGGTCGTTACATTTCCTTCACGGCACACTGGGTAACTCTGATTGCAGCTGGGAGGGATCTGAGACGGGGCTCTGTGCTGGAGCTTGTTCATCCACCACGTCTCCAGAAAGCTGCTTGTATGAGGTCTGTCTGCTCCACCACCTCTTCCTCCTCCTCCTCCTTCTCTGTCTCTGGTGAAGTGGCAGTTAAACCGACGCATGGCAGGGGCTACGCAATGGCTCAAGCAAAAAGATGCCATACTGTGCTTGAGCTGGTTTGTTTAGGGGACAGGAGCCACACCGGGCCAGAAATTCTGTTAGCTCTGCAGGGGCAGGTGCAGAGATGGTTAACACCACGCCAGCTTCAGCTGGGAATGATCGTCTGCGATAATGGCAGCAACCTTCTCTCCGCCCTATGCAAGGGTAAATTGATGCATGTACCATGCCTAGCACACATCCTAAATCTAGTGGTACAGCGTTTCCTAACAAGGTACCCAGGGCTGCCAGAGCTTCTCAGCCAGGCCAGAAAAGTCTGCAGCCACTTCAGACGGTCATTCCCAGCAAGCGTTCGCCTGGCAGAAATTCAAAGAGAATTCCACCTTCTCACAAACCGTCTGATCTGTGACATGCCCACCAGGTGGAACTCGACATTAGCAATGCTGCAGCGTCTGCACAAGCAGCAGAGGGCCATCAACGAGTACCTGTGTGAGTATGGCACAAGGACAGGTTCAGGTCAACTTGGGTTTTTTTCCCCCCGCAGTGGCTGATGATCAAGGATGCATGCACTGTACTGTCACCATTTGAGGAGGCAACAAGGATGGTGAGCAGGGACAGTGCATGCATCAGTGACACAATTCCTTTAGTGTTCCTGCTGGAGCACACTCTGCGGGGAATTATAGATGTGGCTCTAGAAGCAGAGCAGCGGGAGGAAGAGGAGGCCTTCCCTAGCTCTCAATGCCCCAGTCTTTCTGCAGACAGCATTCCAGCGGGTCCTACTCAGATCAGACAGGAGGAGAATGAGGAGGAGGAATATTTAAGTAGTGGGGGCATTGAAGGTGGGGATTCCTCAAGGGAGGCTTTCGTGTGCCCAGAAACACAAGGGCTAGTGCGTAGCTGGGAGGAGGAAGTGCACGATACGGTCATCCTCATTGACCAGGAAGACTCGGAAGCTAATGCCACCTCCAACCTGCGCTGCATGGGCTCCCTTATGATGCAAAGCCTGCTAAAGGACCCCAGGATTCGTGTTATCAAGGAGAGGGATCATTACTGGTTGGCAACCCTTCTTGATCCATGATACAAGGGTAAAGTTGCAGAGCTCATCCTGCCCGCACAGAGGGAGCACAGGATGAAAAAATTTGAGGACGCTCTAAAGCGACACTTGTGTAACACCTTCCAGGCACTGGTAGGTTACCAAGTGATGACACATGTGCTTCTGAGGCTGCGGATGATCAGAGGAATAGTGGTGAAGGCCAGGGCCGCTTGACTGATGCATTTTTAAATTTTTTTAGTCCACGACGCCCAGGGACGTCAAATGTAGGCACCCATTGCCAGTGTCTTCACCATATGGTGCAGGACTACCAAGGGGCAAGGGAAGACCTGGATACCTTTCCAGCAGATGATCCACTGGGTTACTGGGTGTTGAGATTGGATCACTGGCCAGAACTTACCCAATATGCTATGCAGCTACTAGGTTGCCCTTCATCCAGCGTGCTTTCTGAAAGGACGTTCAGTGCCGCTGGAGGTTTTGTCACAGACAAAAGAGTGCGTCTGTCCACCGACTCTGTAGACCGGCTGACATTTATAAAAATGAATCAGTCCTGGATCAGCAGTTATCATTCCCCTGATGCTGACGTAACGGAATAGATCGGGAATGTCTTCTGCATGCACAAAACCTCCAGCACTGAACTCTTCCACAATACCACAAAAGGGTTACGGTGTGAATGCACTTGCTGCCATGAAAGGCACAATATTTGTCTGCACTGATGCCTGTGACAGATTTATATCATTTTAATTTTTTGAACAGCAGGGTCCAACCCTGCACTCTTCCACAATACTACAGAGGGGTTACTGTATGATAATAGTACTTGCTGGCAGTCTGGCACCAAAAGCACAATATCTGGGTGCACTGACTCCTTTACCAGATTCATATCTTTTTATTATAGGACCACATGGTCCACCCCTGCATTCTTCCACAATACTACAGAGGGGTTACTGTATGATGAAACTTGCTGGCCTGGCAGTCTGGCACCAAAGGCACAATATCTGGGTGCACTGACGCCTTTACCAGATTCATATATTTCTAATATAGGACCGCAAGGTCCACCCCTGCATTCTTCCACAATACTACAGAGGGGATACTGTATGATAGTACTTGCAGGCCTGGCACCAAAAGCACAATATTTGGGTGCACTGCCACTGACGCCTGTATCAGATTTATATCCTCAGAGGGGTTACGGTGTGACGGCACTGTTGCTGATGCTAAAGGCCCAATTCTAAAGCACCTATTGTTACTTTCATCCAAAGCCTGCATAAGTTTCACAATAATTTAGCCAAAAAATCACTAAACTTTTTCTACGTGTCCGAAAATGTCTCCTCTTTTCATACAGACTGCCGTCCCAAGCAGTTGTTTATGGATAGATTAAAGGAAAAGCATTTACCGTCATTTGAAATGTCATTTTTTTGTTTTGTGCTTCTATACATCCTAGAAATCCGCCACTTCACGGGCAGGTTATGGGGACCTCCTAGGCACGATATTTGAAGGAATTTTTTGTTTTTATTTTTAACCCTTATTTCATGGAAAACTCTCTGTCCCTTTAAAAATGTTTTTTTTAAAACTTTTTGTCCTTGTTTCCTGTCCCCTAGGGCACTACCCGGACCCCCATACACCTTTTATGGCAAATATCTAGCATATATGCCCTCTTGGAGGGCACTCTAAAAACCGAATTTTCAGCCCCATTGACTTGTATTGGGTTCGGGTTCGGATTCGGATACGAACATTTGGAATGTTCGGGTTCGTACCTCAGGCTTGTTCGGCTCATCACTAGCCTTGACCCCTCATTTTGCCTGCCACTTCACCGGGTATACCAGCAGTGATCGCTTCCAGCGCTCTATTTACTAAAGGACATACCAGGTAAGTCCTCGGTCGACCTTTTTCGTTGGACATACCTGGCAAGGCCTTGGGTGTTAAGGGGTTAAAAATGATTAATAAAAAAAAAATAATAATAATCCGGCCAGACATTTTCTGGAAAATCTGTTGGTAGTGAAAGGGTTAAATTAAGGTTTTATTCGTGCAGAATGTGTAAAAGTGATTACTAGATTTTTAATATTTGCCAAACCGTGCTGGGTCCCAGAGTAATGACACGTGGCACATCTAAGACATTTCGCCTTATTGCATTATTCGTTTTGTATCCGTCAGCAGAACTTGGCGTCTCGCGCTTTATCCAATTGTTTTGTTGTAACATGTCGAATCTTGTCAATGTTATTTTCCTCCGTGCCCTGTTGTTTGTGATGCTCAGAATCCAGTTGTTCTCCCCCCTTGCATTTAATTGAACTACTACTACGCTTCTTGTCTGCGGAATATTTTCTCCTTCCTTTCTTGTTCTCCAATTTCTATAAATGTCTTTCCACTTCAGTGCAGCTATTGATTTTCTGCATTCCATTCAACTCCTTTTTTTTTTCCCCGATTGACTCCGAAATTTGTCCGCTAGGTAAACATACGTGTTTCAATACCTATACATATGGTTTGTGTTTACATCAACACTTTTCTTTGTAGATGTCTGTATACTATATTGTATTATATTCATCATCGTTCCCTTGTGTATCCATGACGTGTATTAGGAAGGCCATTCTCCTGGGTTAGTGGGCTCCTAGGGCTGAATTCACTGAAGAGGTTATACAGAGAGAGCCGATCCGGCCCCGAAATATCAATGAACAGGGAATTTCCCCGTACAGTGACATTTCGGGGCCATTCGGCTATTCAGAGAGCAGGCTGTTCGCCAAATTTTGGCAGTGAAATCCCTCATAGAGAAGCAATGCTTCATCTATTCAGCGACACCGAACAGCAGTGAAAAGTTGCCGAAATTCCCTGCTGTTCAGTGTTTTCATTCGACAGGTTTATTCAGGCGATTCCCATAGGCTTCAATGTTAAAAATATTCCCGTTTTTATCCAATATCTAATAAACCGTTTATTATTTTATCTCCTGCAGTAAAAAGTCTCTTCATTTATAGATTTTTTAGGATCTTCTAAGCATTTTCAGGATTTTGTCAGCAATTTTATTTTCCGTTTTTTTTTTTAAATCGTTTTTTCTTTTATCTGTAACAGCCCTTTTTATTGTCATTCATTGGATCGTATATGGAAATTTCAGACAATTTTGTTCAGTAGTTTTTTTGCAAACAGCGTTTTAATTTTGACACTTTCAATAGTATTGTTTTTTTGTTTACCTATCCGGCAACTTGTTGGCTGCGGTTGGTGGCCCTCCGGAGGGTTTGCGACAAATATTTGGTGGGTTTGCAGCAGATGTTCAGCGGGTTGGCGGCAGTGGGCAACGGGTTTGCGGTGGGTCTGCTGTGAGTTTGTGGCGGCATTCGGTGGACGATTGCCTGCACTTCGGCGCAGCGGCGTAGCGTGGATTGTCGGCGCCCAGGGCAAAGCAAGAATTGTGTACCCCCAACCTGTGGACACGGTAACACACCCTGATTCCCTTCCACCAGTCTGCCATGCACAATACCAGTCTGCCAGCCTTATTACCAGTCTGCCAATTTTTACCAGTCGGCCATGCACAATACCAGTCTGCAATGCACAATACCAGTCTGCCAGCCATATTACCAGTCTGCCATGCATAATACCAATGTGTCATAATACCAGTGTGCCTAACTACCAGCCTGACATGCCATGCATACCACGTGCCATTATATATACACATAAAGTAAATTTACGCATAATGTATATGCATTACAAAAAAAATGTCTACCCAAGCCCAACACAATCTAAGGGGCCCCATGAGCTTACAATTTAAGGGGCCCCATGAGCTTACAATTTAAGGGTCCCATAAACTTACAATCTAAGGGGTCCCACAAGTTTACAATCTAAGGGGTCCCACAAGTTTACAACCTAAGGGGTCCCACGAGTTTACAATCTAAGGGGTCCCACGAGTTTACAATCTAAGGGGTCCCACAAGTTTACAATCTAAGGGGTCCCACGAGTTTACAATCTAAGGGGTCCCACGAGTTTACAATCTAAGGGGTCCTGTTCCTGTGAGTTTACAATATAAGAGGGTCCTGTTCCCGTGAGTTTACAATCTAAGAGGGAAGAGGAACCTACTCTGTCAGCTGTGCGCGCACCCATCAGAGCTGCTCAGTTGGCCCTCCTGTTGCGGATGGGATGGCGACGGATGTGTTACAAATGCATTTATATAGAGAGAGATACTCTTGGATAGGACATTGAAAAACAAATATGTGGACATGAATTCTGAGCTTGCGACAACAACAATAGACTGCCCTCTGGGCAGGCTTTCCACCTAGTAATTAATAATTAATGCATGAATGCATGATTTACCATACGAGTCCCGTTTGGCAGGCAGACATTGCCATCTGCTGGGCAAAAGGAGCTATTTCACCTAATGTGCACCAAATCGTTTATGAACAAATGCAATATTTTCACTTGTTGCCAAATAAAAGTCCCGCTCGCCACGTTTAACACTTTAGCTGCTGAGCCATTTCATCTCTGTGTGCTGAGCTAATTTTTTACCATTTTTGCTCATGTTTAAACGGGATTTGAAGTTATGTTTTATTATATGACGCAGGCATATTATTTATCATTTTTATGACAGACTCGGCAGATTCATAATATATCATTATTATATGTATACGTCATGCCCTGCCAAAATGCTATAACAAAAATTTTAAAAAATGTGAATTTCCAATCATCTACAGCAGGGCTCAAAATTTCAAGTTCAAAGCTACTAACCAGGCCATAAGAGTTCCTCGCCACAAGTTGCTCCACATAACCCCTACCCAGCCCTTAACTCTGTCCCTAAACACACGCCCTTAAATTATCTTATGAAATTACACTGTTAAAGGTTTTATTTAGAATAAAGTTACAAAAATAACATTAATACCCAGACATCAGACCCCAGATACATGAATACCCAGTCATCAGATCCTAGTGTGAGCAGAGTGAGGAGGCAGGGAAGCTCCTCTCCACCTCTGCCAGTGACAGAGATGAGCTGGGTCAGGTTAGGCAGCTGTTTCCTGCCACCGTGCAGACTGGTGAAGGGGGGGGCTGCACAGTGGCACCTCTGGAATACGCAACACAAAGTAATTTATTGTGCTGCCTGCGTGTGCATTTCCACTCGCCCTCACTTCGTCTCCACTCGCCAAATGCTAGTAGGCGAGTGAAAATTTTGAGTTCTGATCTACAGCGTGTAAAATAATTTTTTTAACATCTTAGCATTCAAGCCTTTGCGGATATTTATTCTATGGGTGCGCTTGTTAAAAAAATTTGAACTGGGAACCCGTTACTTTTATTTTGCTGAAAAATTACATGATTTTAGCTAAAACAAAAAAAGAATTAGTGCAGCATCATTGTTCACTTTATAATTGAAATGTGAACAATAATGTTGCATTAATAAAAAATAAAAAAACTGGTTATTTTTTTAATAAAAATATATATATTTTTTTCTTTACTTTTTACATGGTCATGTTTGGTATCATTGGAATTGACCATGCTCTTGGGACCGGGATTGTCATGCTCTGGGCCTGCATAAGTGCTGCTGGCACTGGGGAGCTACAGTTCATTGCAGAGGCGTGCATTGAGGTCAGTGGCTGGTGAGGCACTGGCTATTATCAGAGCCAGATATACACAAATATTAACGAACTTTCTGCGGTTTGTGTTTAGCTGTAAATTACCTTTTACCCCTTTACTATGCCCACACATATTATATATAATTTTTCGCGCCATTAAATGGACTTTCTAAAGATACCATTATTTTCATCATATCATATACTTTACTATTTAACCCCTTAAGTAGCAAGGGTCTTTAAAATCAATGCATTTATGAAGTAACAGTTACGTCATTGGTCCTAGAACAGTTTTTCTGTGCCTGCCATACTCTGTATCCACCACTAGAGGCAGCAAGGGGGAACAGCTTGTGTCTGTCATACTCTATATCCACCACTAGAGGCAGCAGGGCGAGCAGCTTGTGCCTGTCATACTCTGTATCCACCACTAGAGCCAGCAGGGCGAGCAGCTTGTGCCTGTCATACTCTATATCTGCCAATAGAGGGAGCAGCTTGTGCCTGTCATACTCTGTATCCGCCAATAGAGAGAGAAGAGGGAACTGCCTGGGCCCCTTTCTGTCAATCAGAGGCCAGTCTCCAATGCAGGTGGTTTTTTGAATGGCTTGAACTAATGGTGCTTTCCCATTGGTTCAAGCTATTCCATTGCTCTGTCAGGGCCTCTCTGTCTTGCTAAAGAAGCTGAAGGTCAAGGTGATGGACTGGCCAAGCATGAGTCCAGACCTAAACCCTATTGAGCATCTGTGGGGCATTCTCACATGGAAGTTGGGGGCAGGAGTGTACCTAGAACACTTGGCACCCGGGGCGGATACAATATTTGTCACACACCCCGCCCCCACTTTAAAATGTAAAAAAAAATCACATGCACTTTTTTGTAATGTTTCAAAAATATTTTTAGTTATAGCATTCTGGCAGGAGATGACGTATACATATAATAATGATATATTATGAATCTGCCGATGGTGGATCATGCGTGCTCTGTGCTGTGCAATAAGAGGCGAGTGTAATTTCTTTTTGAATAATTGTTATTTTTAAGTGATTTTGGAAACTCACAACATATCCATCCTCATGCGATGAGCAAAAGTACACGTGTAACTGGTTTTGTTGATGGGAGTTGTGTGTGTTGAGTGGCTGGTTTTGTGTGATAGGAGTTGTGTGTTGGTGGCTGGGTTGTGTGTTGGTGGCTGGTTTTGTGTGATGGGAGTTGTGTGATGGGAGTTGTGTGTTGGTTGGTTTTGTGTGATGGAGTTGTATAGGTGGCTAGTTTTGTGTGATGGGAGTTGTGTGTGGGTAGCTGGTTTTGTGTGATGGGAGTTGTGTGTGGGTGTGGCTGGTTTTGTGTGATAGGAGTTGTGTGTTGGTGGCTGGGTTGTGTGTTGGTGGCTGGTTTTGTGTGATGGGAGTTGTGTGATGGGAGTTGTGTGTTGGTTGGTTTTGTGTGATGGAGTTGTATAGGTGGCTAGTTTTGTGTGATGGGAGTTGTGTGTGGGTAGCTGGTTTTGTGTGATGGGAGTTGTGTGTGTGTGGCTGGTTTTGTGTGATAGCAGTAAGCAGACAGGGTTTCATATTCTGTTGATACCCCCCCCCCTTTACCTGCAGTTTACTGTCATCTTCTATCTCTGCACACAAATCACATCCCCCTCTCCTAGAGCTGCTGCGGGGCAGGGGAGAAGCTATGGAGGGAGGAGAGGGGGATTTTTATTCTCTTAATACAAACGCCATGCTCCGCTGTTCGTTGTTTGAGAACACAGCTCAAAGCTGACACACAGTGACAGTGGCACCTCCTAGTACCCCAGAATGACACCCCAATAATCACTGGTACCTGAGGCGGCCCACCTCCCATCCCTCCCCTAAGTATGCCACTGCTCTGTAATATGCTCACACACAAATTTTGGCAAACTGCCAGCAAGTACGGCGCAGTGGAAATCCCCGTAGAGAAGTAATGGTTAATCTATTCAGAGAACACCAAACAGCAGAGAAATGCCAGTGAAATGCCCTGATGTTCGGTGGTTTCAATCAGCAGGTTTATTCAGGCGAACCCCATAGGTTTCAATGTTAAATATATTCCCGTTTTTATGCAATATCTAATAAATCATTTATTATTTTAATCTGCAGTAAAATAGTCTCTTTATTTATAGATTTTTTTTAGTACCTTTTAGTAATTTTTCAGCAAAAATTTCTCCCATTTTTTTTAATAGCGATTTTTCTTTTTTCTGTAACCGACCTTTTTATTATCAATCATAGGACCTTAAAGGTAAATTCCAGACATTTTCGTTCAGTCGTTTTTTTTTTAAACAGCAGGCCAGGGGATTTCGACGGCAGCATTCGGCGGCCGACTCCGCAGGGTGGGGAAATTTGATTCCCCGAAGTGCAGGGAACAACAGAACACCAAAATGTTGGTGTCACTTCTGTGCTCTGCGAGTAACCCCTTAAGTGGTGGGTTTTTTGCTGCCCCCTGGAAAGTGCCAGCCTAGGCCTTGCCTACCCAGGACATACTTGAAAATTAGTGAAATCTCAATGTATTAAAATACTTGGTAAAATACTTTGTAAAAGTAAAAAAATATATATATATTTTAAGGGTGTCACCCTAGGGGGTGGTGTCACCTGGTGCAGGCCGCCCCCGCCCCCCCCACTGTACACCCCTGGGTGGAGGAGTGCAAGATCTCTAGCATCCAACAACTCTGTGATGTCGTCATGGAGGAGTGGAAGAGGACTCCAGTGGCAACCTGTGAAGCTCTGAGGAACTCCATACCCAAGAGCGTTAAGGCAGTGCTGGAAAATAATGGTGGCCACACAAAATATAGACACTTTGGGCCCAATCTTAACATTTTCACTTAGGGGTGTAGTCACTTTTGTTGGCAGCGGTTTAGGCTAGGGTCAGACTAACGCATTTTTCAACCCTAAACCCTTTTTGCGTCTGGACGTTATGTTGGCCGGACGTGTGCAGCGTCTGACGTCTCCCAATCACGCAAACACGCCGCTATGCGGACGCAGCGCACTCTGTACGTCAGTAGTAGCGGTTTGACGTTCTAGAAAAAATGTGTTCGTTTGCCACTTGCGTTGCGCGGACGACCTTTCGTGCGGCCATTCTTCGTATGTTCCCCGGCATTGGACGTCATTTGCTGCTAGTACGGCCGTGATTTCGTGCGGTTAAACGCATGTTAAAAATGCTTTCGTCTGACCTTAGCCTTAGACATTGTTGGCTGTGTGTGTTGAGTTATTTTGAGGGGACAGTAAATTAAATTTACACTGTTATACATTGTAGCAAAGTGTGATTTCTTCAGTGTTGTCACATGAAAAGATATAAGAAAATATTTACAAAACTGTGAGGGATTCATTCATTTCTGTGAGATACTGTATATTTATATTTGCAGATATTCGTTCTTCAGTTCAGAATAACTTTAGAAGAACACTAATATGAGAATGACTCAAGCCCCTGGGAGATAATGAAGCGGGGAAGTGTCTGAATCCAAGGACTACATACTGTATAATTTACAATAGCTCAACATGATTCACCTGATACCTAATTGTTTCGAATTCATTAACATACGTTTAACTAGAAATATTGCTTGGCCAGATTGAACAGACTTGAACTTTTCTTACAGTGCAGTGGAGCTCCAGGAAGTCTATAACTCACCCGTACCCTGTATATGGAGATATAACCGAAGCTGTCATCTATCTGCCGGGCTTAATTTCCCCGCAGACCAACACTATTACCAGAGAAATCACCTTAACCCCGTCCTTTTCCGTCTCGTTGGACAGAAGCATTAATTGCAGAGTGGTTACATTATGTATGTGTCTCTTTCTGTCTCATCTAAAGGGTTAAATAACAATCCAGATACAAGCGACTGGTTCATTTCATATTGGATGGGAGTTTTTTTTTTTATTATTAGTTGTAACACATCAATAAACTTTAGTCAATAATGTAATAAAATCTCTTATGGAAATTCCGACATACATTCATTTGAATTGGAGACCCTGACAGCGAATCCCGGGGCGACAGATAACTGGCCAGAAATAAATGTACATTGATTTTCCTTTTTTTTTTCCTTTTCTTTTTTACTAGGCTTATGTCAAAAAGGTTTAACCTGTAGTTTGCTATGTTCATTGCACAAAAATATAGGACCAAGCTTTGAAGGTCACTCACTACCTCCTTTTAACCCTCTTTCACTACCAAAATTGAGTTAACTTGATTTAGCATTGTAATACATTGAAAAGCAATCTTTAGCATACCAAAACACCCTTTGCATATTTTTTTAAAGCAAGATTAACCCCTTCACTGCTGAGCCATTTCACGTCTTAAAAAAACACGTTTTTCTTTTTTTTAATTATTTTTATTGATTACTTTAGACATGGTCATGTTTGATATCATTGGAAAGGCTCTGGTCTTTCTAATGATACCAAACATGACCCTGCTAGCTGCCAACAGTCAGAGGATATCGGGGTTCAAAGGAACCCCTATCTTTCCTTAGAAGTCAATAAGGACGTTCCCCATACGTCCTCAGCAGCGAAGGGGTTAATAAGACTGTGTGGATAAACGCAATTATTTGTTTTATCTTTCTCCAGTCAGTCCGTACTACTGTAAACAAGCTGCAAATAAGAGCCACCTCACTCGAAGAAAATGTTCAAAAACTTTACTGCTGCATTACAACTGACAGGGAGAGGTCAGAATACAGGGAGAGCTGTGGGGTCACTCACTGCTGTACAGGGATCAGGAGGTTATAATTACTGAAAATCCCTGTACAGTACAGATACAAGTTGTTACTGTAATTTCCAAACACAAGAATTATGCAGCACATACAGATATTGCATTGCTAATAATCTCCATTATGATCACAACAAATCCCCATAAGTAGGAGATCTGAACATTTTATTATCTGACTACATTGCATTTACTGGATATGACAAAGGCTATTTCTGCCTGTATGCTGATAATGTGGACCCTGTGTAAATTTCCGTGAGATAAGGGACGCCATCTAAATTGTATAAGCTTTCATCCCAACAAAATTTCTGTGAAGGATAAACCAATACATGAAAAATTAAAAATTAGTAAATTTGCATTTATTTTTTTCCGTAAATTCTAGTAAATCTCCACAGATATTTGTGCAATATTTCTTAATAATAATTTTTTTTTAAAAAAAAAAAATTTATTAGAAAAGAAAATGTCAACAACAAAAAAACTTGGTAGTGAAGGGGTTAAATTGAGAAATATTCAATAAACTATAAGGTATATGCTGCAAATCATGTATGTGTCCAGGTTTGCTCTCTAAGGGGTTAAACAGATCAGTGATGTGGTCAGTCGGTGTCTCTTCTCAGGTTTTATTTTACCTGGTTTGGTTACACAAACTGTGTTCGTTTAAAGAACTGCTTAATTTATGTTTTAGCAATATTTTCTGCCTGTGCATTCAAGGTGTCCTGTGGCCAGGGTGCATGCCAACAAAATAGCTTGAATAATTATATCTGTCATCTCCCTGTACTACTTTATACGTTCGCCTACTAAAATTACTCAAAGCACTAATATAAAAAAGGCTTACGACGTGACTTGCTGTGTTTATTTTTAAAATGGAACGCGCACAGGCTGCTGATTTCTATAAGTTTCAGTTGTTGAAGGGGAAAACATTTCAAAGTTGGGATTTCTTGCAATACTTGCAAATTTTAATGCACTCTGTAGATTAACCCCTTCACTACCAATCGGTTTTTGTTGATACAAAATGTCATCCTAGCCTTTATTTTAAACATGGGATGTGAAGTTAACAGTTAAATAAGGGGTGAAATAGAAGTATCCCACAAAAATTGATCTGAGATAGGTAAAAAAATTAACCACTTGGCTGCCAAGGACACGCTCAGCGCGTCCTGCCAAGTGTTCCTCCTGTGCTACGGACGCGCTGAGCGCGTCCTAGCACAGGAGGCAGCAATCATTGCTGGCTCCCCCGGTGTGGGCTGACAACTAGCGGGGTGAAGATAGATGTCATCGCGGCGGCGCAATGAAATCTATTTCAGGCGCCCCCCCCCCGCGAGTGCGGAGGAGGTGCCCGAAAGACCTCTCTCCCTCCCGATCGCGGGGCTCCAGCTGCTAAAGGCAGGCACGGTTTGGAAGGGCACAGCCTGCCCTTCCAAATCGTGCCTGCCTTTAACCCCTTAGGTGCCGGATCACGATTCGGCGCTGAAAAGCGCCGAATTGTGATCCTCTCCCGGAGCTGGCCGACATCTTGGATGTCGGCCAAGCTTCTGGGAACTCCCCCTGATGACTGGCGTCATCGTGCATAGGGTGATGACGTCAGTCTGGGAGTTAACCCCCAGTTGCCCCCAATGGTGGAGATAGGGGTTACAATGAACCCCCTATCTCCCGATCCGTGGCAGCTAGGGGTTAATGTCTGGTATTGTTGGATCGGCCAGAGCATGGCCTTTCCAACAATACCAAACTTGACCATGTAAGTGTAAAACAATAAATAAATATAAATAAGAAAATATAAAAAAAAAAAGAAAGAAATAAACAATTTTTTTTGTTTGGTTTGTTAATGCAGCAATATTGTTCCCATTTCAATTATAATGTGAACAATGATGCTGCACTAACGATTTTTGTATGCGGTGCGTTTGTTAAAAATCGCGTAATTTTCCCCAAAAAAAATGTAACGAGACCCTATTTTTAATTTTTTTTTTAACAAGCGCACCCCATACAAAATATAACCGCAAACGATCGCATGTTAAAATGTGAAAAAAAACCACTTTACACATTCTAAATTATTGAAAATTTAAATTTTATTGCATTTTTTGTTATAATATACAGACAGGACAACACGTATACATAAAATAATGATATATTATGAATCTGCCGAGTCTGCCGGAAAGAACGATATATAATATGTCTGGGTCATATATTAAAATAAGGCTTCAAAACGCGGTTAAACATGATGAGCGAAACCGGTAAAAATGAGCTCAGCACAGAGGCGTGAAATGCCTCAGCAGCGAAAGGGTTAAATAATGTTAATTTGCTCATTTTAAATTTTTTCATGTATTTGTTACTATACTCTACAGACATATTGTTGAAATGTAAGATTTTAATCTCTAGATGGTGCGCCTTATCTCACACAATTTCAAACGGGGTCTGTGTTATTATCATACAGGCAAAAATTGTGTTTGTGTTAGACACAATGACTGTGATAAAGATAAGAATGGTGAGATCTCCTGCTTATGGGGATTTGTAGTGATCATAATGAGATTATTGGCAATGCAGCTTCCAAAAAATACCTTGTATCTGTATGTGCTGCATAATGCCTGTGTATGGCAATTACAGCAACACCTTGCATCTGTATGCACTACATAATGCCTGTGTATGGCAATTACAGAAACACCTTGTATCTGTATGTGCTGCATAATGCCTGTGTATGGCAATTACAGAAACACCTTGTATCTGTATGTGCTGCATAATGCCTGTGCACGGCAATTACAGCAACACCTTGTATCTGTATGTGCTGCATAATGCCTGTGTATGGAAGTTACAGTAACACCTTGTATCTGCACTGTACAGGGATTTTCAGTCATTATAACCCCCTGAATCTTATCCCTGTACAGCAGTTGAGTGGCTCCAGAGTGCTCCTTGAATTATGCCCTCTCCCTGTCAGTTGTAATGCAGCAGTAATCTATTTGTACTTTTTGTTACAGTGAGGTTTGGAGCAGCTATTTGCAAATGTTTTTATCAGTCTCCCAGGTCCTTGGAGAGACATAAAACAAAAGATTTGGGGCCCTATCATCTGATTAGAGCTAAAACACCATCGGTAACAGAAAAATCTAGCGCAGGTCGCTAAAAGGTACGCCTGACGACCCACCAACAGATCACCTTGTCCGTGGGGGTCCGTGTACAAGGTTGTTTAGCTCACACTAGGGAAACACTAAGACCTGGGCGGAGACCCAGCGCTAATGTGGTTGTGTACAGGATAGAACTATTTTTTTCCAGTGCAGAGTGCCGGGCCATACCTATCCTCTGCCCTCACAAGCTTGTATAAGTATGTACACATCCAGTGAAGAGCCCACACACCCCTGCATTATTAAATTCCTCCAAGGTGGCTGTATTATCCATGTTTATATGCCCACATATATTAAGGCTGATGGGCATTGCATGATAAATGCCACACAACGGCATGTAGAATCATTACACTGCATTTAATAGATCCAAAAGGAAGGCCAGGTGAGCGACAATAATTTCCCTGCTGCAGCATATAAATAATACTTGTTTCAGGGCAAGACTTATCCATGTGTCCCCTTTAAACATGGTCCACACGGTCACTCTAATAATCAACCGCTTACATACTATGAATAACCCCCAGCATAAAATGTTTAAAATCAGCCAATATGTTAGAATTAGGATATATGTGGATAAAGGATACATATATATCATAACAGAGTCTACTGCAAAAGCAACGATATTGCTGACCAGACTATTACTATGGTGTATGGGGCCAAGAGAACACCTGTGCTGCATTCCTTTCAATTGCCTGTTAATTGCCTGTTAATTTTGGACGTGGACCTGTTTTTTTTGAGTTACCACCAGGGTTGAGTAGGTAAAATTTAGCGATTAGCGTCCGTCTAAAAATTAGCACAGGCACCAAGTGATCTGTTGTGATTGTTCCCGTTTCTAGCAGGAGGCAAACGATCTATTGGTCAGGCACTAGACTCATTTTACCCAGCGCTAACGCAAAAACATTCCATTGCCAGGGTTAGCTCACACCAGGTTAAAGAGCCCTTTGTTTCTCCACAGGGTACACACTAATTCTGCTTTAAAAAGGTGTGAAAATTGTAGTTTGGTATGCTAATGAGTGCTTTTCAATGCATTACAATGCAAAATCGAGATAACTCGATTTTGGGAGTAAAAGGATTAAGTGTAATACCAGGATGTAACGACCAGTGGCTACTTGGAGAGTAATGATAGAAGTGTATAGAGTGCATATGTCACAGATAAAGTAAAGTCCGAAATGGTGATAAACCTAGGATTACTCGGGTAAAACTGACATTACTCAGCAGTTCTGGGTAAAGCACGAAATGAGCAACAAACATGGTTAAACACTAGTAGAGACAATATTTCACAGCCTTCTTTGCTCATATTTACCAAGTTGCCAATACTAGTGGAGGCACTGTAGAGATAGATAGAAAATCATTAATTATCCTGGTCGTATTCAAGAAATAAAATCACAATGGTACAGCAGGTACCCGGCAATGTTCTGCTTTGTTTAAGGATTCCGATCCTTGTCTTGAAAGTCATTTATATGCATTGTGATATTATGCTAAGCAAGCCGTAGAATTCTATCAATGCAAACATAACTGTTAAAGAATACCTGTCACCTATTCTTGGCAATTTCATTACAGTAGTAAGAGATTCCACAAGGCTTATTTCTAAGGATTATTGCATCTGCTGGCCTTAGCTGGAAGGTATGCAATAATCCGGTATAAACGCACAGCCTGTTTTGTGTTATTGCGTAATTAAAGACGGATACAGTGTTTCCTGACGGTGTACCTTGAAGCATTTTAAGCTATTATGGTACATTCTGTAGGACATATAAACCGGTGTATCGAGGTCATAAAACTTCAGAAAAAAAGTTATCTGGCGAGAATTTATAAATTTTAAATGGAATTCATTCCCCCGAACAGTTATGTTTTTTTCTGAGGAATGTTTTCTATTAAGACTGGCGTTATAAAAGAACAAATCAAAGTGTTCATCCACTGCAAAGCGTTGACAAATGTTGGATAGGGACTGGGAAATAAATGTCAGAGCTGATAAGGTTTGGGTTTGCCTGTCACTGAGATGGCTTTCAAAGAAAATTTAAAGCACATATATTATAAATGTAGGGATTAATTTACAGCCGAGGCAGAGTTTTCACTAACTTTGCTTTTATCACCCTGTAGGTGTGTACCAGTGGACAGATTTGCAACATTATGTCAGATTTTTGTAGAGTTTCTAAACATAATTGTAGTCACAGGTACACAGTGTGATGTGTGGCTACACATCTATTGTGATTAATAGTCAAATTCATCTTTACCCTCTTTTTGATGGTTACCCTGCCTTTAACCCCTTCACTGCTGAGCCATTTCACCGCTGTGTGCTGAGCTCTTTTCTACCGTTTTGTGCTCATGTTTAAATGCGATTTGATGTCATGTTTTATTACATGACCCAAATTATATATCCTTATTTTCAGCAAACTCGGCATATTCATAATACATCATTTTTATATGTATACGTCATGCCCAGCCAGAATGCTATAACAAAAATGTAAAAAAAAGTCAAATTTTAATAATACAGGGTGTAAAATTTATCCTATTTTTTTTTTCAAATTTTCTCATCCAAGCCTTTGTGGTTATATATTCTAATGGGGCACTCTTGCTAAAAAAATTAGAGATGGGAACCCGTTACTGTATTTTTAAGAGAAAATAAGCTATTTTAGCTAAAACTGAAAAAACTAAATTTGTCATTAGTGCAGCATCATTGTTCGCATTATTATTGAAAAGTGAAAAATAGTGCTGCATTATAAATTAAAAAAAGAAAAAACATTTTTATTAATTTACTTTTACACTTAACCTGGTAAGTTTGGTATCATTGAACAGGCCAAGCTCTGCCCTTTCCAATGACAACAATTATGACCCTCTAGCTGCCACAGTTCGTTGAAATTTGTGGACAGTTACAGTTACAAGTTTTTGCAAAGCGCCAACAAGTTCCGTAGCACTGTACAATGGGACACAATGATGTCAGTGAAAGGGGGGAGGCAAGTGGGCTCCAGAATGTGCCCCTCAAATTTTCAGCACATTGGGTTCAGCCAAGGTGCTGAAGCTGTTAGAACAACTTGGAGATCTGCTTTTCCTATACAAGAAGATGAAGCTTTTGTTATACATTTAATAGCCCTCTTTGGCCAGCAGGGGAGCTCTCTGCATTTCAAATAAGTTTACTGTCTCTAAAATATTTTATGGAGGGTACAGGGGTCACATTAAAGGAAAATGCAGTTCCTAAGTTCCTCTGTTAGTTTTGCAGAAGGAACTGAGTTTCCATTTGTCCCACACACTATAAAGCTTTTCTGCAGCTGTTTAATCATATGTTTCCCTGTTAAGTATTATACTGTATATATACAGTATATTTCTCTTTTGAGAAAGTATTTTACCAGGAAGGATACTCATCTCATTTTCAAGTATGTCCTGGGTGGTGAGTATGTACAATTGGGACACTTACTGGAGAGGTGCTCTTGCTGAGATTTGAACCTGTGTCTCTACACTTATAGAGCAGTGATGTTATCTCTACTTCACCCAGCCGGTACAGTCCCTTATTATATATTTTTTGAATATATATATATAAATATATATATAAATTATATATATATATATATATATATATATAATTTCTTATTATTATTTTTTAAATATTACGTTTTTATTGTGGTAGCAATATACAGAGTAATCAAGAGGCACGGCCCAAGCATATCAAATTATGAAACACTAGGTGGAAAGCCTGCCCAGAGGGCAGTCTATTGTTAAGTGAGGCGTGCATGAATGTTCGCCGAAATGAAAGCAGCTCACATGGATATATATATTGCCCCCAGCTCACATGGGTATATTTGCCCCAGCTCACATGGGTATAATTGCCCCTATCTCACAGACGCTGGATCCGCGTGCAGCCTCTACCCGTTGGCTGCGCGCGCATCCAGGAGAACAGGACCCGCACACAGCAGCCGGGAAGAGGCTGCGCGCACATCCTGTAGAGGCGGATGCGCTCGCAGCAGACGGCGATGGGCTGCGCACGCATCCTGGGCCACATAGTTATATTTGCCCCCAGCTCACATGGGTATAATTGCCCCCAGCTCACATGGGTATATTTGCCCCAGCTCACATGGGTATATTTGCCCCCAGCTCACATGGGTATATTTGCCCCCAGCTCACATGGGTATAATTGCCCCAGCTCACATGGGTATATTTGCCCCAGCTCACATGGGTATAATTGCCCCCAGCTCACATGGGTATAATTGCCCCCCAGCTCACATGGGTATAATTGCCCCCAGCTCACATGGGTATATTTGCCCCAGCTCACATGGGTATAATTGCCCCAGCTCACATGGGTATATTTGCCTCAGCTCACATGGGTATATTTGCCCACAGCTCACATGGGTATAATTGCCCCAGCTCACATGGGTATAATTGCCCCCCAGCTCACATGGGTATAATTTCCCCAGCTCACAGACGCTGGATCCACGCGCAGACTCTACCCGTCGGCCGCACGCGCATCCAGTAGAAGAGGATGTGCACGCAGCAGCCAGGTAGAGGCTGCGCGCGCATCCAGTAGAACAGGATGCGCACGCAGCAGCCGGGTAAAGGCTGCGTGCGCATCCTGTAGAGCTGGATGCGCTCGCAGCAGATGGCGATAGGCTGCGCACGCATCCTGGTCTACTGGATGCACACGCAGCCTATAGCCGTCTGCTGCCAGCGCATCCGGCTCTACAGGATGCGCGTGCAGCCTCTATCGGCTGCTGCGTGCGCATCCTGTAACCGCTGCGGCACGCGCACAGTCAGCGTGTGCAGCGGCGGTTGGATGCACGCGCAGCCAACCGCCGCTGGTTGTGCGTGCATGCGCAGAGGCATCGTGGCAACGGACACGCTGCCTCTTACTCTTTTTTAGAGTAGATAGGAACAATTTGAGTAATGACATACGGGTGCACAATGGAAAATGCAGACATAGTAAAGGCACGACAACCAGGCCAAATGCTGTATTAAACATACCACATTAGGGTTTAAAGAAATAAAGAGTCAGGGGTGAAAAAGGATCATCAAAATTACATTGGAGGAGGGAGAAATGTCAGGGAAGTTCAGGGAGGCATAACCGTGGCCGAGTGCACAGAGCAGGCAGGACACTTCGACAGGAAGTATGCCCCCCCCCCCACCAAAACCAGGTTCTGTGATATTTATTAAATTGGTCCTCCCGGGAAAAATGTAATTCCTCCAGATGTCATACCCGTTCCAACCTATCTGTCCAGTCAAAGACACAAGGCTTTAGCAGCGTTCAACAAATGAATTAATAAGGACTTCTGATATGTGGTGGTGGAAAAAGGGACAGCGCGTAGCAACACCACAGCGGGGGACATCTGCATTGAAAGGCCAGTAATATCATGGACACAGCCAAATATCGCCTCACAATATGAGGCGATAACTGGGCAGTCCCATCAGATATGAAGAAATGTACCAGTAGCCGCTTGGAATCTCCAGCATAAGGAGGGGACTGACAAATAAGCTGATCAATCAAATTTTTTTTTGAGTAAGTATTTTATCAGGAAGGGTACATTAAGATTTCTCTCGTTTTCAAGTATGTCCTGGGTGGCGAGTATGTACCATTAGGTGTCTTGCCCCCAAGGACACTTACTGGAGAGGTGCTCTTGCTGGGATTCAAGTCTGTGTCTCCACAGTCTCCACGTTTATAGAGCAGTGATGTTACCTCTACTCCACCCAACCTGTAAAACTGCAAATTAACTTAGTAATATAACATCTTGTTGGTGCCAAATCATTTTCCTTACATGGTTGCCCATGAGAAGGAATTATTAACTATATTTATTACATTTCAAGGACTCTGATAATAATTGAGGGGTTTTTATATGGGCTAGCGCCCTGCCTTTTCAGTAAGTTGTGGTTTTATACCATGGGTGTTTTTAGGGAATACAGATATCCCTGGTTTTTGTAATACTGATTTGAGCTCTGCAATAAATAGGTTGTGTACGCCCTTCTGGAGGGACACGAGTGGGACATCCCCTCGTAGTTTGAGCCTTTGGTTTTTTTGTATCCAATTTTCTTTGGGTTACCCCCAAGGGCTCAACCAGAAATGTGTGATGACTAAATAATTAATCATTACTGTATGTTTGCTTTTTTGAATTTTTCATAAAAATACATAATCCCCGCCTCCCCTCTCCTTTTTTCGTAAGCAACTTGCACCGTGTACATAACGTTTGTATGTACATACACAAATTGCATACTTTTCGCACAGAAGGTACACGAGCGCCTGGTCACAGTGATGGATTGATGCTGCCTGTGGAGCTTAAGCCCATGTCTTCTTTCTCCACAAACAAATGCTGCTTCAAGCCCTCAGATAGACCTGATGATGTAGCATGAAAGCAGGGTTGGAACAGGTGGCACTCCATACAGCCTGACCACTTTAGCTTATTAGAGTGTCCCTTCACAATAATTTCATGAGCAAACTGAGCGGGAGTAGTGTCCTGTGGTGGAAGGGAGCGAGTTTGTTGAAGGTACTTAACCCGGATGTGAGAGGGAGTGGGTTTGGGCAAAAGACTGGACCTGAGAGTGGGATGGAGTTTGTGGGAAGGGACCGGACCAAGGGGAGTGAATGGCAGCTCCAGACCAAAGAGGGTTGATGGGAAAGTTGAGGTGGTGACACAGGACTCCAGCTTCAAGTAAGGATAAAACACCAGTGGTACAGCGCCCATACCCAGTGGCAGTATCCCAGGGTTTGCGTTATAGCACTTCTGCAAATGTAAACTAAATAAAAACAAACTTGTTATCTCTGACATAACCCTAGAATATTTTCATTATCGATTAGTTCGATTAAACGATTACCGTAGTTGTTTCGACCCTAGCTTAATTTGCACGCGCTAAAACGACAAGAGTGGCTTTTCGTTGCTCCTTGCTCGAGTTAGGAAAGTTCTACAGAAAAAAACAACTTGCTAATATGTTACAAAATATTAATCTAAAACTTCTAAAAGAGCTCAGTGCTGACGTCTAAGATATGCTGCGTTTTATTGCAGAGAAAAAAACAAACGTGAACGCGGAATGTAACTGGAAAGCACTCTGTCTCTGGAACGACTGCATCCTGCTGATTGAAAAACACTTTAGAAAAAAAAAAAACAATAAAAGACGATAAAATAACATTTTAAACCGTGATCTTTTACAGCCGAATACTAATATTTTTACTCTCGGGCTGCTTTGTAAAGCCGGATAAATTAAGGGCAGCGTAAAACATCTTTGTATAAACAAAGTAGTAAAATCCTGAAATCACCCCGCTGCATTTTATCCAGGACGCGCGTTATTAAAGCCGCGCACAAAGGAAAATAGCACTTCTTCAAAACATTAATTGAAGGCGAAATGGATTGAACATTTTCAAGTGCTGCGAGACAGGAGGCGTCCGTCTGTTAATATGTATAGGATTAATTAGCGACCCGGACGAGAAATGTGAGACGCGCACAAAGGTGTTGTACACTTTCGAGCTTTGAGAGGACCAGGAGTGAAAGCGGTATATAGAAAGATCTTGCAGAGAAATCCTTCCATTTATCGATAATGTGTATCATAATGTGTCCTCGTTAAGGCATTCGTAGCAACCTTCGATGTTTTAGTAGACACTTACAGAGCCTACCTATACTGAAAGAACTGGAGTGTTTTTTTTTTATATGTGCTTTAATTATCCCATTGAGCTTCCGAATATAGTTTTGGACTAAACAAACAGTATATTACATTTATTAAGGTGTTTGTGCAGCTGTTATTAAAGCACTTGACATTTTTAGAGATCAGTCATGTCTACTGTTGCAGTGAAAATGTGATTATGCTCCCTATTTCCCATGCAGGTGTATATATATATATATATATATATATCAGGTCGGTGCTGGTGTGTATTTAGGGGCTTTAGTACATTAGCAGGTCATGCGGGACCAGGTTTTTATGATATGATAATGTAGAGGATAATGCGTTATGATGGAACTCTAGCATTATCATTCTTTTGATCTCTGCAAACTATAAATGAACATCGGTTATCATGGTGTTGCACATTAACCCCTTCAATACCAAGTGGTTTTTCATAAAACCCACAGGCAGGAATCAATGGCTTATTAAAATTACCCCTTAACACTATAACCCCTACACATACACCAATGCACACATACAATCCTAAACACACTCACAGTCTAAATGCACTGCGATTGCCCATATAATGTGCATTTTAGAGACTGTCAGGTCTATTCAAAGAAAGGTGAATCTCAGGTGAATGACTGAAGAAGTTAAAATTCTAGGTCAAAACAGCTAAACCAGAAAAATTCTCCCATGTATCTTACTTTCCAAATCACCTATTTGGTCTAGAGTGTTCTCTTCTCCTGACAGTTCTCCTGATTTTCACCTTTCTCTGAATAACGCTGTGTATGCACTATTTGACAGGCAGAGGCTCCCTCTGCTGGACAATGATGGTACTGCTTAAAATCTCCAAGAAGAGTCTGCAGAGGACATTCAGCACAATTTCAGAGTTACAGTCAGGCCCGGACTGGCCATCGGGCATACCGGCGCCGCTAGCCTGCCTTGATGGTCAGCCGGTCGACATAGCCAGCCACCCGGCAAGGCAGCCTAGGTCGACTGAAGGGGGCGGCCAGCCATTCGGCAAGAACTATGATCTAATCAGAGGGAGTCAGTCAGCCGTCCCCGCCGCTGATTAGGTCACGCCATATGATGTCATCTTATTTGTTATTTTAAATTTATATAATGTGGATAGTCAATGGAGCGTCAGCGAACTGGATGTACGGTCAATCATTACACATGTCCAATAAACGTCTTCTAATCCGTTCAGAAGAAACTCCTATTCCAGATAAGAAGAAATTGCTGCAAAGAAGAGGAGGCAAGATAGCGCAGTATGTCGATTCACCATAAAAGGAAAGCAAAGCGGTTGTAGTCCTACTCACATTCTGTTGAGCCCAACCTTGGCTCTAGGATGGATAACGATTATGGGTCTTCAAAGGATATTCAGGTGCCCATATACCCGCAACAAGGTTCTTCAATCGCTTTCCCCTGCAGTGGATCAAAAAAATACCAACGCACTACCTAGTGCAATATCGTTTAAATGTAATGGTAAAGTTGGTACTTATATATGGTTACACTCACATGTTAATGAGCCGCATTGGCTCCAAGATGTCGCATGGGAATATTAAGGTAATTCCAAAACCTTCTCTAAATCACGTTACACGTTACAGGAAGCAGCAGTGGTTAAAATAAAAACAAATTTATTAATACATAAATTATATTACCAGAACGCGTTTCGCTCCTCAGAGCTTCTACAGCTGGTATCACTGGTCTTATGTCTGCTGCTTCCTTATATACTATTAGACTGTCCCATAGACTGTCCCATTTAATCATTCACAGTTCACATCGAATCACGAATCACAATCACCCCAGAGTGGTCAACAGGCGATATTTATTGAGCCATATCTGGCTCTACACTTGTGAGTTCCTCATACATATAACCTGTTATCTCACCAAACTGTATTATTCGTTTACACAAACGTTATTTGCACCATGGAGTTTTTGTCTTTGTTATTATTAGGTCATTGTGATCAAGAATACTATTGAAGTTTTCCATTCAAGCCTATCCATTACAGTTAAGTGTGCTCACACCGGGGCTTATGCCCAATTTTTTCCATTTATTATGACAAATGTTTGAAAGAGATAATATGGTTGTAACTGTAGGCTGTAAAATAGAGTCTGATTAAAGTAAAGTCTAACAAAAAGAAATTGGTTTAAGTGAACAATAATTCTTCGATTGTTAATGGCTCGGTTGAAACAGGACTAGCGATGCCAGGTCGGCCATGTTTTCCTGGACACATATTACTATTTCATAGAGAGGGAGAGCACAGGGAAAACTGCTGCCCTGCAACATGTATAATTCATATGCTGCAAGAAGGAAATCAAGGCAGGTCACCAGGGATTCCTTACCTGCAACATATGGTATATACATGCTGCAGGTGGCATTTTTCATGCACTTCCCATCAGCATGAATAAATTATATGTGACGAGGAAAACATGGCTGACCTGGCAACTCAAAACATTTTTCGTCCTTTCCATTTTTACAGGAGTACAGAGTGACGATCTGCTCTTATAAGCTTACTCCGGTCCAGTCTAAACTTTTTGTTTACGTGTTGTCTTATGAATTCATTGATGAAGCCAAGAGTTTGAAGAGCTTGAAGATGGAAGATGGCTTCCATGCACAGCACAAAATATTAATGCCTTCGAATGATATTTATGGGAGAAATCAGAAGTATTCTTAAATGTCCTCTCCTTGAAATGAAAAAAAGTACTTATATTTAAAAAGTAGAGGGAGAGTGAAGTCATTTATATCCACTGAATATTTCATTCGGACATTTAAAAAGCCTATTTTAAAATCATAATTAAATCAAAGCCGTGAATTTAAAGTAAATCCAATTTATAGTTTACTTAGAACAGTTTGAGGTGAGATTTGCCAGTTTTGTCCCGTTTTCTGTTTTTCTCTTTCACTTACAAAGTGAACAGATAAATTAATGAAAGGACAGAGCTCTGCACTCTGTAATTTATCATACAATCAGGGAATGCTGCGTACAAAGTGAGTCTGTGCCAGAGATGCCAACTCCCATTACTCTCAGGTAAATCAGAGAAGATCAGCACCTGCATGTGATTTCAATATGGCAGAGACGCCTCTGAGAGACACCTCGTATCTGCTGCTCATTCTGTAGGTTTGTAAAAGTACAAATGTGATACACATGTATTTCTGTGTCTGTGTATACCACATCGGAAACAGAATTTGAAAGCAATGGCAGTTTAACCCCTTCACTACCAAAGAGGTTATTGAACGAGAGCCGAATTTGCCCCCGAATTGGTGAATTTCACAGTACGGTGCGATTTCGTGGCCATTCGGCTATTCAGAAAGCTATCAGTCTGCCAAATGTTGGCGAATTGCCAGTGAAATATGGTGACCTTTGGCGGCAGTGAAATCCCTGTAGAGAAGTTGTGGTTAATCTATTCAGAGAACGCCGAACAGCACCAAAAAGTTAACAAAATGCCCAGATTTTCATTGCTTTCGATCGACAGGTTTAAAGTCAAATCCCATACGTTTCAATGTGAAACTAAAATCCCTGTTTCTATTAAATTTAGCATTCAACCGTTTATTCTTTTAATTTGCAGCAAAAAGTCTTGCTATTAATATATTTTTTAGAATTGTTTTAGGCATTTTTATGGATTTTCTTTTTTTTTTGCCGCACATTTTAACGCCCATGGTAGCATACAATTATGATCAATAGAGACCCACACAGGAAGTACGTCCGCACAGAAGTGCAGATGCACAATGGACGCGGCAAACGGACGCAAGTTAGGCTAGGGTCAGACGAACGCATTTTTAACGTGCGTTTAGCCGCACGAAATCACGGCCGTGCTAGCAGCAAATGACGTCCAATGCCGGGGAACACACGAAGTACGGCCGCACAAATGTTCGTCCGCGCAACGCAAGTGGCAAACGAACGCATTTTTTCTAGAACATCAAACCGCTACTACTGACGTACAGAGTGCGCTGCGTCCGCTAGCGGCGTGTGTGCGTGATTAGGAGACGTCAGACGCTGCTAATGTCCGGCTAACATAACGTCCAGACACAAAAAGTGTTTTATTGATGATCCGTACAAAATCACGGACGAAAATGCGCATCGTATGACCGCTATCGCGTATTCCGGAAAAAAATACGTACGTTCGTTCGAACGCACTTTTTCACGGACAACGTGGAAAATGCGTTCGTCTGACCCTAGCCTTAGGCAAGAACGTAAAACCGCAAGAACGGACGTGCAGAGTGCGCCACGTCCCCATAGCTTTGTGTGTGAGTGATGGAACGTAGTCAGACAGGCTGCATTTATACGTCCAGCATTTTTGACTGACAAAATAGTTTTTCATATTAATTTTATTTCCCTCCTACATCAGTCAAAAAAAAAACGTCAGTCACAAAAACGGACTGTGTGGCCACTACTAGGGATGAGCGTTCGGTTCAGATCTGTTCGGAGTTCGAATCGAACATTGGCTGTTCGAAAGTTCGCGAACTTCGAACTTCTTTGGGACGTTCGCCAAAAGTTTGAAAAAAAAATTATTTTGAAAAAAGTATAAAAAATGCTTAAAAAAATACTAAAAAAAATCTATAAATAAAGAGGCTCCTTACTGCAGAATATTATAAGCAACGGTTTATTAGATATTTAATATTTTTAACATTGAAGCCTGTGGGATAAAACATTATTTTTACTAAAATATCAGGCAGACACGGCCCTCTAATCAGGCACTGTAGAGGGCAGCCTGCCTGGGCCTCCCAAGGATCCCCTTGAGGAGCATGCGGCCGCCGGATGACAGAGCTGCGACTGTGCGGGCTAGCCGCCCAGGTGCATGTGGCAGACACAGGCGGCGCAGGGAGGGAGCCACTGCACCTGTGGCCACGGCAGACCCCCCCCCCACAACCAGGATCTAGGGAGCCCCCACTGACCACCAGGCTAAGGTAAGGTGACACATTTCTAAAAAAAATAAAATCCGAGGACATTTTTAAATGTCCCCGGGAACATAAAATAAAACCTTTTTTTTTCTTTCTCTACCTTGCTGAATGTATTTAATTATATATATTAGATACATTCAGCCAGGTAGAGGGGGGTGGCATGTGGGCTGCGTGGGGTCTCAGGCAGTGATTTGTTTTTTTGTGTCTATATTTTTAGCAAATTTATAGGGGAAGGTAAGGGCAGGTGTGATATATATATATATATATGTTACGGGTAAAGCCAGGAGTGCGGTTAATCCTAGGAGTACCCAGGTAATCCTGACATCACCCAAAACCGCTGGGTAAAGCTGCAAAAAAATGAAAATTTTGGACTTTACTCGGGTAATCTTAGGACTAACCAACTGCCCTTGGGTAACAGTCTGGAAGAGCTGAAAAATTCGCACTTTACCCGGATAATGTGCAAGTGTGAAGCTTCACCCGGGTAATCTGAGGACTATCCACAGCTTCACCTGGGTAATCCGCAGAGCATCCAACCCTGCTTGGGTAACAGTGAATTTTACCATTATTATGTGTCATATGTGCTTACATATCGTTTATAAAACATAATAACCATCAGGTTACTCTTTATATAATACCTTTATCTTCATTAATTAATTTTCAGACAATTAATGCACAGAGTCACATGACAGTTATTTAGTGGGGTTTGTGACCGTGGTTAAATTTCATTAAAAATAACCAAAAACACAATTTTGTTATCAGTCTGATGACAGTTTGCAGCTTTATCCAGGTAATCCTCAGAATTCAGTCAACTGTAACCTGCTGAAACCCAAGAAAAGCGGAGTACCCAGAGGCGTTTGGATACTTTGCAGATTACCCGGATAAAGTCTGATGTTTCGTTGCACATGACACTTTATCCAACAACACTAGGGTAATGTGCGAATTACCCGGTTAAAATACAGCAGAAAAGCAGGGTACCCAGAGGCCTCTGGATACTTTGCAGATTACCCGGGTAAAGTCCGAAATTTCATTTCACTTCGGACTTTTGCTAATGGAGCCTGGGTAATGTCAGGATTACCCAGGTACTCCTAGGATGAACCGCACTCCTGGCTTTACACGTAACATATATATATAGATAAGATATATATCTATATTCTTATAAATATATATATCCAGACTTGTATTACACACACATTTTGGCAACTAATTGCCCCCCCCCCTCATTTGGCGTATCCCTCCAGAAGAAATGTTGAACCCGATAGAGCAGAGAATAATACATATATTCTCTGCTCTGTCGGGTTCAACATTCCTTCTGGAGGGAATCAGCCAAATGGGGGGGGGGGCACATTTAGTTGGGATTGTCCACATGCCACCCCCCGATGTGCATATGTGTATATATGGTCTGAGGTCTGTGGGTGGGTGTATATATATATCTGCGTGTTGATATATACGTATATATAGGTCTGCATGTTGTTTCAATGCATCCCTACTCTATACACAGCGCTCCGTGTCCCTATAATATACGTATATGATCAGGGGTTACCTTTTTTTATATATTTTTATACTATTCCTATTAAATTAACAGTCATTTTTGATGTATTTTATTCAGTAGAAACTTTTTTTGCCTATATAACATGTGCTTTGTGAAAATAAAACGGTTTTGTGTGTACATTTTAATTTAGTTAGTGGATTCCTGTCCAGTGCGGTGAGAAGCAAACGTAATGCAGTGTAGACATGCTGCGAGGCGGAGCGGAGTGAAGTCAAGCCTGCAAAGTGTTTGCTTCTCTTCGCTTCGCTACGCTGTGCGACGCTACACGCTCAGTGTGTCTCAGCCTTTATTGCCGCATCGCTAGTTTACCGAATCCGTTTGTATACTTGTTACTGACCCTGCATGTTCTGAGGACCCGATCTGTTGCCGCCTTTGCCTGCCATTTGACTATTCTCTGTGTATTTCCTGCCTGTTCTGTTTGCTTCCTGTTTCTACTGGTGTGCGCCGATTCTCACCATATACAGTAGCGCAGTACAAGTGCCTAAACATTGCTGACCCGGTTTTGTTATAGCTGCTGATGTAACTGAATGATCGGGGATTTCTTCTGCATTACAAAAACCTCCACCACTGCACTCTTCCACAATACCTCAGAGGGGTTACGGTGTGAAGACACTTGCTGCCACCAAAGGTAAAATATTTGGGAGCACTGACACCTGTACCAGATTCATATCATTTTAATATTTGACCTCAGGGTCCACCACTGCACTCTTCCACAATACCACAGAGGGGTTACGGTGTGACACTGTTGCCGACACTAAGGCTAGGGTCAGACTAACGCATTTTCGCGTTGTCCGTGAATAAGTGCGTTCGAACGAATGGACGCATTTTTTCACGGAATACGCGATAGCGGTCATACGATGCGCAATTTCGTCCGTGATTTTGTATGGATCATCAATAAAACACTTTTTGCGTCTGGACGTTATGTTGGCCTTTCATTAGCAGCGTCTGACGTCTCCTAATCACGCACACTCGCCGCTAGTGGACGCAGCGCACTCTGTACGTCAGTACTAGTGGTATCACGTTCTCGAAAAAATTTGTTCGTTTGCCACTTGCGTTGCGCAGCCGCACTTTTGTGCAGCCGTTCTTCGTATGCTGCCCGGCATTGGACGTCATTTGCTGCTAGCACGGCCGTGATTTAGTGCTGCTAAACGCACTTTAATACTGCGTTAGTCTGACCCTAGCCTAAAGGTCCAATTTTAATGCACCTGTTGTTACTTTCATCCAAAGCCTGCATAAGTTTCACCATAATTTAGCCCAAAAAAATCACTAAACTTGTTCTGCGTGTCCTAAAACGTCTCCTCTTTTCATACAGGTTGCCGCCCCAAGCAGTTGTTTATGAATAGATTAAAGGAAAACCATTTACCGTCATTGGAAATGTCACTTTTTTTGTTTTTAAGTGTTTCTATACATCCTACAAATCCACCACTTCACGGGCAGGTTATGGGGACCTCCTAGGCACGATATTTGAAGGAATTTTTCGTTTTTATTCTTAACCTTTTATTTTGTGGAAAACTCACTGTTCCTTTAAAAATGATTTTTTTTTAACTTTTTGTCCTTGTTTCCTGTCCCCCAGGGCACTACCCGGACCCCCAAACACCTTTTATGGCAAATATATAGCATCTATGCCCTCTTGGAGGGCACTCTAAAAATCGAATGTTCGGGTCCCATTGACTTACATTGAGTTCAGATCGTGTTCGAGTTCGAACTCGAACTTTTGAAATTGTTCGAGTTCGAAGTCGAACCGAACACGGGGGCGTTCGGCTCATCCCTAGCCACTACCTTGTCGTCAGTCAGAAAGTACATCCATTGTGCACAGACGCACAGTCTTCACAGAATGCACTCATCTGACCCTAGCCTAAACCTTGGCCTGTAAGGCTAGGGTCAGACTAGCGCACTTTAAACGTGCGTTCTGGCGCACTTAATTACGGCCGCACTAGCAGCAAATGACGGGCAATGACGGCCAATATACGAAGTACGGTCGCATGAAAGCAAGTGGCAAACGAACGCATTTTGTCGTGAACATCAAACCGCTAGTACGGTCGTACAGAGTGCGCTGCGGCCGCATAGCGGCGTGTGTGTGTGATTTTGAGATGTCAGACACTGCTAATGTCCGGCCAACATAACGTCCAGATGCAAAAAGTGTTTTATTGATGATCCGTACAAAATCACGAACGCAAATGCGCATCGTATGACCGCTATCGCGTACTCCGTGAAAAAATGTGTCCATTCGTTTGAACGCACTTTTTCACAGACAAAGCGAAAATGCGTTCGTCTGACCCTAGCCTTAGGAAGGGGGGGCCTGAGGAACAGGGTTTGGGACCCACTGCTCTAGTCAACATACAGAAGAAAAAAAGAAGCAATTCCAGCTCTCATGCGGTGAAAAATGCATCCATTATTGAAACAAGGAACGACTGCAAAGGTTTTTCAGCCCTTTGGGGCTTTTTTCAAGCTGTACAGTGTTTAAAATTCCCAGAAGGACAGTAACATCCCTTGTTTCAATAAAGGACACATTTTTAACCCCATGAATTAATTTCACTTTACAGCTTACAAAATGGGCATATAATATGGCGTGAACTGTTTTTTGCGAGCAACAAACACAACAAAATCTTAAAAGTTCATTCAGAGAGCACCAAAATTTCGTTGCGCTTTCGTTCAGCACACTTCGTTGTGTTTCTGCGATTTAAGTTCCCCGAAGTGCGCCGAATGGGATCTGCCGAATGCCGCCGATGATCCACTAAACAGACCGCTGAATGCCACTGAAAAAAGACGTTCAGCTGCCGGACACCACTCAGGCTCGGGTCAGACAAGTGCAGTGTTCACGTCCGTTTTGCTGCACATTTTAACGCCCATGGTAGCATACAATTATGATCAATAGAGACCCACACATGAAGTACGTCTGCACAGAATTGCGGACGCACAACGGACGCGGAAAACAGACGCAAGTTAGGCAAGAACGTAATACTGCTAGAACAGACATGCGGAGTGCGCCACGTCCTCAACGTCCGCACAGCTTTGTGTGTGAGTGATGGAGCGTAGTCAGACAGACTGCATTGATACGTCCAGCATTTTTGACGGACAAAATGGTTTTTCATATTAATTTTATTTCCCATCTACATCAGTCAAAAAAAACGTCAGTCACAAAAACAGACCGTGTGGCCACTACCTTAGTCAGTCAGAAAGTACTCTGACGCACAGTCCGCACAGAATGCGTTCGTCTGACCCTAGCCTAAAGCTAATGTCAGACGAACGCAGTCTGAGCGCACTCTGCGTGCGTGCATAACGAACAGACGTACTGACGGAAGATACTGTAGACACAACACGGTCCTTTTTTTTTTGACAGATGTAGAAAAAAAAGGGAAATATGGGAATCAAAATTAATAAAAATTAAGAGACAGGTACAGTCAGCCAGACCAAAAAAAACTTCTGAGCGTTAACGTGATGCACACCGCAAAAGCGCTGCGTCTGACATCCCGGCATCAAGCACACAGGACGCGGACGTGGCGCACTCTGGGCGTCCATCGTAGCGCTTTTACGTCGATGCCTAAATGGCGTCCGTTGCCATCTGCGTGGTGCGTGCGCACTTCGGTGCGCACATACTTCGTGTGTTGGTCTCTATTGATCACAAATCAATGCTACGACGGACGTTAAACTGTGCGACGACACGGACGTGATGACTGCGTTTGTCTGACGCCAGCCTAAATTGGTAACTAAAATAACAGGACTCTGCAATTTAACCCTTTCGCTGCTGAGGCATTTCACGCCTGTGTGCTGAGGTGATTTTTACTGGTTTCGCTCATCATGTTTAAACGTGTTTTGAAGGCTTATTTTATTATATGACCCAGACATATTATATATCGTTCTTTTCGGCAGATTCATATTATATCATAATTATATGTATACGTCATGTCCTGCCTGAATATTATAACAAAAAATGCAATAAAATTTAAATTTTCAATAATTTACAACGTGTAAAGTGTTTTTTTTCACATTTTAACATGCGAGAGTTTGTGGTTATATTTTCAATGGGGTGCGCTTGTTAAAAAAAATTGAAACGGGGAATCGTTACATTTTTGGGGGGGGGAAATCACGCGATTTTTAACAAACGCACCCCATACAAAAATCGTTAGTGCAGCATCATTGTTCACATTATAATTGATATGGGAACAATATTGCTGCATTAATAAAAAACAAAACAAAAAACTGTTTATTTTTTTCTATTTTTTTATATTTTTTTATTTCCTTTTTTTTTTTCCGTAACTTTTTACACGGTCATGTTTGGTATCGTTGGAAAGGCCATGCTCTGGCCAACGATACCAAACATTAACCCCTTGCTGCCACGGACCGAGAGATAGGGGGTTCATTGGAACCCCCTATCTCCGCCATTGGTGGCAGCTAGGGGTTAACTCCAGGACTGACGTCATCGCGCTATGCACGATGACGCCAGTTGTCATGGGGAGTTCCCGGAAGCTTGGCCGACATCCAAGATGTCGGCCAGCTCCGGGAGAGGATCACGATCTGGCGCTTTTCAGCGCTGAATCGTGATCCGGCACCCAAGGGGTTAAAGCCAGGCACCGTTTGGAACTTCTAATATGAGTGGTGACCAGAGTTAATAATCACTACAGATGTGCAATTTGTTTCGTTCCGAATTGAAATTCGGAATAAATTCACCATTTTCGTATTGAGGGAGTATTTCCGAAAACGAAATATCGACCATCCGAAAATTTTGGATCACTCCGAAATTTCAGATCATTTTGGCGATTCGGATCATTTCGGATCAGTTGGTTTCTCGGTTTTTGTTATTTAGTTTTTTTTATTGCTTATTTAAGAATGGGAAGTAGATTACTACCAATAGAATGAAAGTTTCATTACTTATTCTTTTAGGATTTTTTAGGCATTTTTTGAGTGAAATTTTAGGTTTCCTAACTTTTTTAAAAGAAAAAAGGCTTTTTAACCCATAGGTTTCAATGCAGCATATGAATCCACACACTGCTGGGAAGCACCTCTCTGCAGTATAATTAATGCAGCATATGAATCCACACACTGCTGGGCAGCACCTCTCTGCAGCATAATTAATGCAGCATATGAATCCACACACTGCTGGGAAGCGCCTCTCTGCGGTATAATTAATGCAGCATATGAATCCACACACTGCCGGGAAGCGCCTCTCTGCAGTATAATTAATGCAGCATATGAATCCGCACATTGCTGGGAAGCGCCTCTCTGCGGTATAATTAATGCAGCATATGAATCCGCACACTGCTGGGAAGTGCCTCTCTGCGGTATAATTAATGCAGCATATGAATCCGCACACTGCTGGGAAGCGCCTCTCTGCAGCATAATTAATGCAGCATATGAATCCACACACTGCTGGGAAGTGCCTCTCTGCGGTATAATTAATGCAGCATATGAATCCGCACACTGCTGGGAAGCGCCTCTCTGCAGCATAATTAATGCAGCATATGAATCCGCACATTGCTGGGAAGCGCCTCTCTGCGGTATAATTAATGCAGCATATGAATCCACACACTGCTGGGAAGCGCCTCTCTGCAGCATAATTAATGCAGCATATGAATCCGCACATTGCTGGGAAGCGCCTCTCTGCAGCATAATTAATGCAACATATGAATCCGCACATTGCTGGGAAGCGCCTCTCTGCGGTATAATTAATACAGCATATGAATCCACACACTGCCGGGCAGCGCCTCTCTGCAGTATAATTAATACAGCATATGAATCTACACACTGCTGGGAAGCGCCTCTCTGCGGTATAATTAATGCAGCATATGAATCTACACACTGCTGGGAAGCGCCTCTCTGCGGTATAATTAATGCAGCATATGAATCCACACACTGCTGGGAAGCGACTCTCTGTGGTATAATTAATGCAGCATATGAATCCACACACTGCTGGGAAGCGCCTCTCTGCAGTATAATTAATGCAGCATATGAATCCACACACTGCCGGGCAGCGCCTCTCTGCAGTATAATTAATGCAGCATATGAATCCACACACTGCTGGGAAGCGCCTCTCTGCGGTATAATTAATGCAGCATATGAAACGCACACTGCTGGGAAGCGCCTCTCTGCAGTATAATTAATGCAGCATATGAATCCACACACTGCTGGGAAGCGCCTCTCTGCGGTATAATTAATGCAGCATATGAATTCACACGCTGCTGGGAAGCACCTCTCTGCAGTATAATTAATGCAGCATATGAATTCACACGCTGCTGGGAAGCACCTCTCTGCGGTATAATTAATGCAGCATATGAATCCGCACATTGCTGGGAAGCGCCTCTCTGCAGTATAATTAATGCGGCATATGAATCCACACACTGCCGGGCAGCGCCTCTCTATAGTATGATTAATGGAGCATATGAATCCACACACTGCTGGGAAGCGCCTCTCTGGAGATAGATTGATTGATTCGGATCGATTCATTTTTTGATCAGTTAGTTTTTCATTTTTTATGAGTTATTATTAATGCAGCATATGAATCCACACACTGCTGGGAAGTTTCCGGCAGTGTGTGGATTCATATGCTGTTTTAATTATACTGCAGAGAGGCGCTTCCCAGCAGTGTGTGGATTCATATGCTGCATTAATTATACTGCAGAGAGGTGCTTCCCAGCAGTGTGTGGATTCATATGCTGTATTAATTATACCGCAGAGAGTCGCTTCCCAGCAGTGTGTGGATTCATATGCTGCATTAATTATACCGCAGAGAGGCGCTGCCCAGCAGTGTGTGGATTCATATGCTGTATTAATTATACTGCAGAGAGGCGCTTCCCAGCAGTGTGTGGATTCATATGCTGCATAAGGCTAGGGTCAGACGAGCGCAATATTAACGTGCGTTTAGCCGCACTTAGGCTAGGGTCAGACGAACGCAGTTTTAACGTTTAGCCGCACGAAATCACGGCCGTGCTAGCAGCAAATGACGTCCAATGCCGGGGAACACACGACGAACAGCCGCACGAAAGTTCGACCGTGCAACGCAAGTGGCAAACGAACGCATTTATTCGAGAACGTCAAACCGCTACTACTGACGTACAGAGTGCGCTGCGTCCGCATAGCGGCGTGTTTGCGTGATTGGGAGACGTCAGACGCTGCTAATGACCGGATAACATAACGTCCAGACACAAAAAGTGTTTTATTGATGATCCGTACAAAATCACGGACGAAAATACGCATCGTATGACCGCTAACGCGTATGTCGTGAAAAATATGTCCGTTCGTTCGACCGCACTTTTCCACGGACGACGTGAAAAATGCGTTCGTCTGACCCTAGCCTTAGGCTAGGGTCAGACTAGCGCACTTTAAACGTGCATTCTGGCGCACTTAATTACGGCCGCACTAGCAGCAAATGGCGGGCAATGACGGCCAATATACGAAGTACGGTCGCACGAAAGTCCGGCTGCGCAACGCAAGTGGCAAACGAACGCATTTTGTCGAGAACGTGAAACCGCTAGTACTGACGTACAGAGTGCGCTGCGTCCGCTAGCGGCGTGTGTGTGTGATTTGGAGATGTCAGACACTGCTAATGTCCGGCCAACATAACGTCCAGATGCAAAACTGTTTTATTGATGATCCGTACAAAATCACGAACGCAAATGCGCATCGTATGACCGCTATCGCGTACTCCGTGAAAAAATGCGTCCATTCGTTTGAACGCACTTTTTCACAGACAACGCGAAAATGCGTTCGTCTGACCCTAGCCTTAATCATACTGCAGAGAGGCGCTTCCCAGCAGTGTGCGGATACATATGCTGCATTAATTATACTGCAGAGAGGCGCTGCCCGGCAGTGTGCGGAATCATATGCTGCATTAATTATACTGCAGAGAGGCGCTGCCCGGCAGTGTGCGGAATCATATGCTGCAGCACATCTCTGCGGTATAATTAATGCAGCATATGAATCCACACACTGCTGGGAAGCGCCTCTCTGCGGTATAATTAATGCAGCATATGAATCCGCACACTGCTGGGAAGCGCCTCTCTGCAGTATAATTAATACAGCATATGAATCCACACGCTGCTGGGAAGCGCCTCTCTGCAGTATAATTAATGCAGCATATGAATCCACACGCTGCTGGGAAGCGCCTCTCTGCAGTATAATTATTGCAGCATATGAATCCACACGCTGCTGGGAAGCGCCTCTCTGCAGTATAATTAATGCAGCATATGAATCCACACGCTGCTGGGAAGCGCCTCTCTGCAGTATAATTATTGCAGCATATGAATCCACACGCTGCTGGGAAGCGCCTCTCTGCAGTATAATTAATACAGCATATGAATTCACACGCTGCTGGGAAGCGCCTCTCTATAGTATAATTAATACAGCATATGAATCGACACACTGCTGGGAAGAAGCGCCTCTCTGCAGTATAATTAATGCAGCATATGAATCCGCACACTGCTGGGAAGCGCCTCTCTGCAGTATAATTAATGCAGCATATGAATCCACACAATGCTGGGAAGAAGCGCCTCTCTGTGGTATAATTAATGCAGCATATCAATCCACACACTGCTGGGAAGCGCATCTCTGCGGTATAATTAATGCAGCATATGAATCCAGACACTGCTGGGAAGAAGCGCCTCTCTGCAGTATAATTAATGCAGCATATGAATCCACACACTGCTGGGAAGCGCCTCTCTGCAGTATAATTAATACAGCATATGAATCCACACACTGCTGGGAAGAAGCGCCTCTCTGCAGTATAATTAATGCAGCATATCAATCCACACACTGCTGGGAAGCGCCTCTCTGCAGTATAATTAATGCAGCATATGAAACCACACACTGCTGGGAAACGCCTCTCTGCAGTATAATTAATGCAGCATATGAATCCGCACACTGCTGGGCAGCACCTCTCTGCAGTATAATTAATACAGCATATGAATCCACACACTGCGGGGCAGCGCCTCTCTGCAGTAACCCATCAAACACATACAGTTGTGTTCAAAATTATTCAACCCCCACTGAAATTGAGTGTTTTGGCCAGTTTGACATTGATTTTGATCATTCAGTCATCTTGCTTACAATTAAATCAAAGAGGCACGTGTAGGTCAGACAAATATAACATAACATTTATAATGAAATAACCACAAATGTCTTTTCTGTGCTCACATCATTATCAGTTTTATTCAACCCCCAAGTGACATTCAATCTTAGTACTTAGTACAACATCCTTTTACAGTTATAACAGCTTTTAAACGTGAAGCATAGCTTGACACAAGTGTCTTGCAGCGATCTACGGGTATCTTCGCCCATTCGTCATGGGCAAAAGCCTCCAGTTCAGTCACATTCTTAGGCTTGCGCACTGCAACTGCTTTCTTTAAGTCCCACCAGAGGTTCTCAATCGGATTTAAGTCAGGTGACTGCGATGGCCACTCCAAAATGGCCAAGCCTTTAATCTGCAACCATGCTCTAGTGGACTTGGAGGTATGCTTGGGATCATTGTCCTGTTGAAAGGTCCAACGTCTCCCAAGCCTCAGGTTTGTGACGGACTGCATCACATTGTCATCTAATATCTCCTGGTACTGAAGAGAATTCATGGTACCTTGCCAGGGCCGGTGCAAGCATTTTTGTCTACTCAGGCGAAGGTGCGTTTTGGTGCCCCCCCCCCCATCCCTACCATGCCATGTCAATCAGCATTGAGATGCATAATAATCTCTAAAGCATACCAAGAAAATAAGTTGTCATTTGCGCTCACCCCCAGGCATGTACTGGCCATAGGGACTACAGGGAGATTCCCGGTGGGCCGATGGCTCTGTGGGCCAGTGTGAATGCTGGTTCACCGCGTGGCTCGCGCTGCCCTTAATGGGTGAGGTGAGAACTTCCACACTGCAAAACAGACACAGTCTCATATTGCGGCCACCGTGCCGGTGAGACCCTCTGCGCATCCGCCTCACCTTAAGGCATGGTGCACACTTGACCTCAGTGCCACTGCGGTGCTTTACCCAATCGCTCTGCAGCAACTCCAGTATCTGTAGAGCGATTGGTTGAGCGATCCAGTTGGATTATATACTATATTTGTGCGTATTTGCATAATTAAATTGGGCCGGTCTGGATGACATCCAGGGCTGATTTTCTGTCCCAGTCCAGCCCTGCTCACCCCTGTAGCTCCATGTTAACCCCTTAACACCGCAGGACGTACATTTACGTCCTGCATTAGGCGGGCTTTGCCGCCGCAGGACGTAAATGTACGTCCTCGGCGTTTAGAGCCCCCCCGGGAGATACTCACCTTCTCCGGTCGCTCCCACGCTGTTCTGACTCCCCCGGAGTCAGATCAGTGTGATCCCTCCTCCGGCGTTGTGACGTCATCGCGCCGGTGGCGCGATGATGTCAGTTTCAGGCGTCCCCCCCCGCCGGAGCAGGGGAAGCGCCTGGAGGGGAGGGATCCTTCGGATCCCTCTATCTCCCGATCGCCTGGTCCCCGGCGGCTGTGGCCAGCATCGCTGGAAGGGTCACAGCCTGACTTTTCCAGCGATGTATGGGGGGTTAACCCCTAAGTTGCCAGGTCGCGACCGGGCACTAATTTGTGCCCGATCGCGGCCTATTTCCGGTGGGGGCCGCCATCTTGGATGGCAGCCCCCACCTCTGGGTCACCCCCCGGTCAACTGACTCATCGCGCCATGCGCGATGATGTCAGTTAACCGGGAACCCCCTAGCTGCAAAGGGATTTCCCATGGAAATCCCTTGCAGGAGATAGGGGGGTTCTTTGAACCCCTTTATCTCCTGATCGGTGGCAGCTAGGGGGTCATGGCTGATATTGCTGGAAAGGCCAGAGCATGGCCTTTCCAATGATATCAAACATGACCATGGTAAAAGTGAAATAAAAGTGTAAAAAAAGTAAAAATAAAAATAATAAAAAAATAATAAATTAAATAATAAAAAAATAATAAATATAATAATAAAAAAAAATTTAGTTTTTTTTAATGCAGCACTATTGTTCACATTTCAATTATAATGTGAACAATGATGCTTCACTAATGATTTTTTTTTTGGGGGGTTTAGCTAAAATCACGCAATTTCTCCCCCAAAAAAAAATGGGTTCCCCGTTCTAATTTTTTTAACAAATCTACCCAATAGAATATGACCGCAGAGCCTCGGATAATAAAATAAAAAAAAAAAAACACTTTACACACTGTGGAAGATTGAAATTTTATTGAAAATTCAAATTTTTTTACATTTTTTGTTACAGCATTTTGGCAGGGCATGACATATACATATAATAATGATATATTATTAATCTGCCGAGTCTGCCGGAAAGAACGATATATAATTTGTCTGGGTGGTATAATAATACGTGACTTAAAAAATAAAAATGGTCAAAATGAGCTCAGCAAACTTCTACTTCCGAAACAGCGCCGAAGTTGTAAAATTACTCCCGTCCTTAAGGGGTTAAACAAAACACAGAGGTTTTGGTTTATTTGAATGGTCATTAAAGTGTAAGCTCTTCTGCCGCATCACGACACCTCTGGGTCAGGCTAGTCCTTCCTAATGAAACCAAAAGCTGCTTTCTAAGCAACCACATGTCCTCATGCGGCTTCTCAGCCATGAGAGAAACTGGTGGGTTTTATTTATACCCTCACCAGGAGCAATTCAGGTTTATAAGATACGTCTACCTTATTGATGTACTTATACACACTGCAAATTACAGAGCTCATTTCAATAAACCTTCCAGTAATGTGCAGTGTGTATGAGCGTATCACAGAGCTCCACAGCAATAAAACTCATAGTAATGTGCAGAGTGTATGAGCGTATCACAGAATCCACAGCAATAAAACTCACAGTAATGTGCAGTGTGAATGAGTGTATAACAGAGCTCCACAGCAATAAAAAAAGGTAATGTACCAATATCAGTTTATTCAAACCCCCTGCATATCATTTTACACCCCCAGTACATGATTTTACACCCACCAGCATAGCAATTTACACCCCCAGTAAATCAGTTTACAGCCCCAGACCCAGTATATCAATTTACAGCCCCCCAGTATATCAATTTACAGCCCCCCCAGTATATCAATTTACGGCCCCCAGACCCAGTATATCAATTTACAGCCCCCAGACCCAATATATCAATTTACAGGCCCCCCCAGTATATCTATTTACGGCCCCCAGACCCAGTATATCTATTTACAGCCCCCAGACCCAGTATATCAATTTACAGCCCCCCAGTATATCTATTTACAGCCCCCCCAGTAAATCTATTTACAGCCCCCCCCCAGTAAATCTATTTACAGCCCCAGACCCAGTATATCAATTTACAGCCCCCAGACCCAGTAATTTCAATTTACAGCCCCCCAGTATATCTATTTACAGCCCCAGACCCAGTATATCCATTTACAGCCCCCAGACACAGTATATTCATTTACAGCCCCAGACCCAGTATAGCAATTTACAGCCCCCCCAGTATATCTATTTACAGCCCCCAGACCCAGTATATCCATTTACAGCCCCCCCAGTATATCTATTTACAGCCCCCAGACCCAGTATTTCAATTTACAGCCCCCCAGTATATCTATTTACAGCCCCCAGACCCAGTATATCCATTTACAGCCCCCAGACCCAGTATATCCATTTACAGCCCCCAGACCCAGTATAGCAATTTACAGCCCCCCCAGTATATCTATTTACAGCCCCCAGACCCAGTATATCCATTTACAGCCCCCAGACCCAGTATATCCATTTACAGCCCCCAGACCCAGTATAGCAATTTACAGCCCCCCAGTATATCTATTTACAGCCCCCAGACCCAGTATATCCATTTACAGCCCCCAGACCCAGTATATCAATTTACAGCCCCCCAGTATATCAATTTACAGCCCCCAGACCCAGTATAGCAATTTACAGCCCCCCAGTATATCTATTTACAGCCCCCAGACCCAGTATATCCATTTACAGCCCTCAGACCCAGTATATCCATTTACAGCCCCCAGACCCAGTATAGCCATTTACAGCCCCCCCCAGTATATCTATTTACAGCCCCCAGACCCAGTATATCCATTTACAGCCCCCCAGTATATCTATTTACAGCCCCAGACCCAGTATATCCATTTACAGCCCCCAGTATATCTATTTACAGCCCCCAGACCCAGTATATCCATTTACAGCCCCCAGACCCAGTATAGCAATTTACAGCCCCCCCAGTATATCTATTTACAGCCCCCAGACCCAGTATATCCATTTACAGCCCCCAGACCCAGTATATCAATTTACAGCCCCCAGACCCAGTATAGCAATTTACAGCCCCCAGACCCAGTATAGCCATTTACAGCCCCCCCAGTATAGCCATTTACAGCCCCCCCAGTATATCTATTTACAGCCCCCAGACCCAGTATAGCCATTTACAGCCCCCCCAGTATATCTATTTACAGCCCCCAGACCCAGTATATCCATTTACAGCCCCCAGACCCAGTATAGCAATTTACAGCCCCCAGACCCAGTATATCAATTTACAGCCCCCAGACCCAGTATAGCAATTTACAGCCCCCCCAGTATATCTATTTACAGCCCCCAGACCCAGTATATCCATTTATAGCCCCCAGACACAGTATATTCATTTACAGCCCCCAGACCCAGTATAGCAATTTACAGCCCCCCCAGTATATCTATTTACAGCCCCCAGACCCAGTATATCCATTTACAGCCCCCCAGTATATCTATTTACAGCCCCCAGACCCAGTATTTCAATTTACAGCCCCCCAGTATATCTATTTACAGCCCCCAGACCCAGTATATCCATTTACAGCCCCCAGACCCAGTATATCCATTTACAGCCCCCAGACCCAGTATAGCCATTTACAGCCCCCCCCAGTATATCTATTTACAGCCCCCAGACCCAGTATATCCATTTACAGCCCCCCCCAGTATATCTATTTACAGCCCCCAGACCCAGTATATCCATTTACAGCCCCCCAGTATATCTATTTACAGCCCCCAGACCCAGTATATCCATTTACAGCCCCCAGACCCAGTATAGCAATTTACAGCCCCCCCAGTATATCTATTTACAGCCCCCAGACCCAGTATATCCATTTACAGCCCCAGACCCAGTATAGCAATTTACAGCCCCAGACCCAGTATAGCAATTTACAGCCCCCCCAGTATAGCCATTTACAGCCCCCCAGTATATCTATTTACAGCCCCCAGACCCAGTATAGCCATTTACAGCCCCCCCAGTATATCTATTTACAGCCCCCAGACCCAGTATATCCATTTACAGCCCCCAGACCCAGTATATCAATTTACAGCCCCCAGACCCAGTATAGCAATTTACAGCCCCCCCCAGTATATCTATTTACAGCCCCCAGACCCAGTATATCCATTTACAGCCCCCAGACCCAGTATATCCATTTACAGCCCCCCAGTATAGCCATTTACAGCCCCCCCAGTATATCTATTTACAGCCCCCAGACCCAGTATAGCAATTTACAGCCCCCAGACCCAGTATATCCATTTACAGCCCCCAGACCCAGTATATCCATTTACAGCCCCCAGACCCAGTATAGCAATTTACAGCCCCCCAGTATATCTATTTACAGCCCCCAGACCCAGTATATCCATTTACAGCCCCCCAGTATATCTATTTACAGCCCCCAGACCCAGTATATCCATTTACAGCCCCCAGACCCAGTATAGCAATTTACAGCCCCCCCAGTATATCTATTTACAGCCCCCAGACCCAGTATATCCATTTACAGCCCCCAGACCCAGTATATCCATTTACAGCCCCCAGACCCAGTATAGCAATTTACAGCCCCCCCAGTATATCCATTTACAGCCCCCCCAGTATAGCAATTTACAGCCCCCCCAGTATAGCAATTTACAGCCCCCAGACCCAGTGCAGCAATTTAAAGCCCCCCCAGTATATTAATCTACACCCCCCTCCCATTAGTTTATTCACACCTGGTAATAAATCTCCTCCATCGCAGCAGAGTGAAAGCACGCGGGCTGGTGGCTCCTCCTGCAGTTGTTTTCCTGTGGATCACGTGTGGGGGCGGTGCCAAATTACACAGTGTGCCTGCTCGTGTTAAGAACGTGGGATGGGACTGAGACAGGCACACACACTGCAGCGCCGCCGCAAATCTGATTTTTCCGCCCCTCAAACTGGCAGCAGGCCAGGACAGTAAGGCGGCCGCCTGTGCCGCCTTACATTAGCGCCGGCCCTGTACCTTGCACACGCTGAAGCTTCCCTGTACCTGCAGAAGTAAAACAGCCCCAAAGCATGATTGACCCCCCGCCATGCTTCACAGTAGGCAAGGTGTTCTTTTCTTCATAGGCCTTGTTCTTCCTCCTCCAAACATAGCGTTGATCCATGGGCCCAAACAGTTCTAATTTTGTTTCATCAGTCCACACAACACTATCCCAAAACTTCTGTGGTTTGTCCACATGACTTTTGGCATACTGCAGTCGACTCTTCTTATTCTTTGGAGACAGCAAGGGGGTGCGCCTGGGAGTTCTGGCATGGAGGCCTTCATTACGCAGTGTGCGCCGTATTGTCTGAGCTGAAACTTCAGTACCCACATCTGACAAATCTTTTCTCAGTTCCTCAGCAGTCACACGGGGACTTTTCTCCACTCTACGCTTCAGGTAGCGCACAGCAGTCGAAGTCAGCATCTTCTTTCTGCCACGACCAGGTAGCATTTCAACAGTGCCCTTTGCCTTGAATTTGCGAATGATGCTTCCTATGGTCTCTCTTGGTATTTTAACATCTTTGCAATCTTCTTGTAGCCATTGCCCTTCCTGTGAACGAAGAGTAATCACCTCTTCTCTTGTCTTCCTGGACCATTCTCTTGACTTCACCATGTTTGTAACCACACCAGTAAATGTCTAGAAGGAGCTGAGTATCACAGTCATTTTAAAGCTGCCTAATTGGTGCTTATTATGCTTTATTGCTGCTCCGTGACATCCACAGGTGTTTTCAATACCTGATTGAAAACACTTGAATGAACCTCTGTTCTTCAGAGTGGTAGTCTTTAAGGCAAGGGTCAGAGGAGCGCATTTTGTACGGACTGTGCGTCCGTGCAGTACGGACGTACTTACTGACTGACGACAAGGTAGTGGCCACACAGTCCGTTTTTTTCACTGACGGATTTTTTGACTGATGTAGCAGGGAAAATAAATTACAATGAAAAAACATTCTGTCCGTCAAAAATGCTGGACGTATAAATGCATTCCGTCTGACCTTGTTGCATCACTCACACACAAAGCTATGCGGACGTTGTGGACGTGGCGCACTCCGCACGTCCGTTCTAGCAGTATTACGTTCTTGCCTAACCTGCGTCCGTTTGCAGCGTCCGTCAGCCACCGCACTTCTGTGCGGACGTACTTCGTGTGTGGGGCTTCATTTAACACAATTGTATGCTATCACGGACGTACTTATGTGCGGCAACACGGACGTTAACACTGCGCTCGTCTGACCCTAGCCTAAGGGGTTGAATAATTTTGAACACAACTGTATATCCTTGCGGTGTGTTGTCCTATAGGTGAAATTGGTTCCTATAGAAAAAAGTGCACATGCAAATAGTGCAAAAAGAAGTTCATAATACACAGTTCTTTAGTAGCTTTGGTATAGATGGATGAGAGATGAATACTCATACGTGGTGGTAAATTCTTCTTCCTTTTTTCTGGGTAGGATATTCCCAACATAAAGGGAATAATATTTTTGCTCTGTACATATTTCCTGAATATACTGATTTATTTGGTTCATGACAAATATGCACACCACAAGTTTGTCCTCTTACCACTAGATGGCGATAGTTATCAGTTTGTATTAATAGCCCTTACTCAGACCTTGCAATGTCTATAGAGACCACTAGATGGCGCCGAAAATACCAATATGCCTTTCGTTTATATCTTAAAACAAAGTTATTTCTACAAATCTGCACACAAGTCGAGCGGTGCACTAGAAAGTGCAGACCCAGCTGATGACAATGCTGATGGAACAGAAGCTAGCAGTTGGCTTAATGCTGGCAGCAGATCAATGTAAAAAAAAGTATTAAAGAAATTAAGAGGCTGAAACATCACGACAAATTAAAAGATTCATAATGGTGTCTAAAAGCGCTCTATAAAAAAAAATATATGGTAGGATTAGGAAATATTAGGTCCGAGTGCAACCTTTCGAAAGTCTAAACGATAAAAAAAATCTAAAGTCTGAGACGTTTCATTTTAATGGGAAAGAACATATGCTAAAATTTATCATCAATAGCATATTAATGATTTGGATTTATTGTAATTCAATTGATGGAAAACCCATGGAACGATAAAAAGAATGGATGTGAGAACAAAAGATGGCTTTAATAAAAAATAATGTAATTTAGAATATACTATGGGGACAGATCATTGAACAAATTTATGACTGTATGAGCTTAGAAGGAAAACTAATGCTTGGGACTACGGGTATCAGCCAGAAAAGCATCAATCAGATGTTCTCATTCAGTCCCTTACCTTCTCCTTTTTGTCTGTGCAAACAGGTTTCTTTTGTAACCCCTTCGCTTCCAAGTTGTTTTCCATAAAACACGGTTAGGATCCATTGGATTTATCAGATCCAAATTTGCAGCAGCCATACTGTGGGAGAATCCCAAAAGAACACTATTTGACAAGCAGATGGCACCACCTGCAGGCCAAAAAGCACTACTACATCTCCACAATGCCGCTTGGGATAAATTACTCTTTAACCCCGTCACTACCAAAGGGTTTTTGAAAAATCATCATTTTTAATTAAATATACAGTAAGAAATATTTGACAATGTTCCCAATGTATCCCGTACTGCACTGTTTCCCAAACCTGTCCTCGGGACCCTCAACCAGGCCAGATTTTGCTGATCACATTGGGGAAATGCAGACTGAGGCTAGGGTCAGAGTGGGGCAGTCGGAACGCGCGTGCAGACGCACTAAATCACGGCGGCAGTAGCAGCACATAACGGCCAATGACGGCCAATATACGCAGTACGTGCGTACGAAAGTGCGCCGACACCACGCAACCAGCAAATGAACGCATTTTTATCAGAACGTGAAACCGCTGCTACTGACGTACAAAGTGCGCTGCGGCCGCATAGCGGCGTGTGTGCATGATTAGGAGACGTCAGACGCTGCTAGTGTGCGGCCAACATAACGTTCAAACAGCCGGATTTCCCTAGACTTCTTTTTACCCCACCGTCATGAAATACGTCCAGAATTGCGCATCGTCTGACCACTTAAGCGTATTCCGTGAAAAAATGCGTGCGCACGCATCGACGTACATTTTGACGGTGGCTGCAGAAAATGCGCTCATCTGTCCCTAGCCTTAATCCTGCAATCACTGAGCAGCAAATCATATCACCTGTGCTGTGCTTCAGATATCTGGAAAAAGTGGCGTGTCAGAGGGTCCTGAGGACAGGTTTGGGAAACACTGCCGTACTGTATTAACCTATTTGGCAGGTAGATAGCGCCATCTGCTGCCCATATGGCGTTACTGCAGTTACAACTGCAGTTCATGGCTGCATGCATCGGCTGGGGAACGTCCTATAAAAGACACTCCCCAGCTGATTTTAAACAGTTTTAGCACCTTGAGTATTATGTCCAGAGGGCTAAAACTTTAGGGGCACTTTCTGGAGGCCATAAGCAAACGAAATTCATTGCAACAAATTAATTTGTTTTGTGGTGATACAGAATAGTCCCTGATTCCCTTCTCCCTCCCCCTCCCAGCCCCCTGTTTTTTCTAAAAAGCTGGGTGAAGTGGTGAAGTTTCCTCCACCCCACTCAGAGTCACCTGCAACCAGGAAATTTGAATTTCCTGGTTGCTGGTTAGTATTTGGTAGGGACGTGCATGTGTTTTTTTTTCGTTTCGTTTCGGTACGTTCGGTTTTTCAAAAAAAAAATTGGATCGTTTCGGCTTGTTGTTTTGTATCGATTTATTTTTTTGTGAAATCATGGAATTTCGGTCTTTCGGATCGTCTGTTCTTTTCGTTTCAAAGGGTCCATCCTTGGATTTTCGTTTCAACTTTAGACGTATGGTATTTCGGATGCTCCGATATTTCGATCGATACGGTAATCCTGCCGATTCGTTCCTTCTGACGTATCGTTTTTTATGAAAGATCCTTTTTTTCTTATGAATAAATGTTAATACAAATCCCCGTTTTTAAGTATTAAATATTTCTAAAACCATTTATTATTTTCAATTGCAGCAAACAGCCATTTTTTAAAAAAAAATTAGGATTATTTTTCCATTTTTCGGGAATTTTTTTGGTTAATATTTAGGGTTCTTCCTAATTTATTTTAAATGTATAACGGGGTCTGTTGTTTTCTTTGCAGAACACATACAGCTGGATTATTTTCTCACAGTCCGTCCGTATGTGTTCTGTTCAGCAATGAATTTTGATTCATTTTGTCAGTATCAGTACAATGCATAGTAACAAGCCTGTCGCTATCCATGGTGCTGATATGAAGAAATAGATCGATAATATGTGTTTCACCATCGGCAAATGTCCATGGTTCTGACTCAGATCAGAACCATGGACATTCGCCGATGGAGAAACACATATTATCGAGCTATTTCTTCATATCAGCACCATGGATAGCGACAGGCTTGTTACTATGCATTGTACTGATACTGACAAAATGTATTGTATCAAAATTCATTGCTGAACGTACTTACGCTACGCAAGTAATGCAGGAAGCGCAGAAAGGTTATTGGAACTTCCGGGTTTGAAGAGGCTGAAGAGGAGGAGCTGCGCGCCACGAGGGACAAAAGGTGAGTAAAATTGGGCAAAATTCTAATAAATAATAATAATTGGGCAGACAAAGAGAATTTCTCTACTTTTCAGTAGTGTTCCTTTAAGACGATATCAGGCTCTGTGTCTGCTACCACTGATCATGTATACACGATGGCAGTAGTAAAGGGGTTACATTTTTTTTTAAGTTGATCACATTTTTTTAAAATTCTGTTTGCAAATTGAAGGGGTTAAAGGTACGTATTAACCCTTTCGCTGCTGAGGCATTTCCCGCCTGTGTGCTGAGCTCATTTTTACAGGTTTCGCTCATGTTTAACCGCGTTTTGATTAGCCTTATTTTATTATATGACGCAGACATATTATATATCGTTCTTTCCGGCAGACTCTGCAGATTCATAATATATCATTATTATATGTATACGTCATGACCTGTTTGTATATTATAACAAAAAATGCAATAAAATATGATTTTTCAATAATTTATAACGTGTAAAGTGGTTTTTTTTCACATTTTAACATGCGAGCAATTGCGGTTATATTTTCTATGGGTTGCACTTGTTAAAAAAATTAGAAATGGGGTCTCGTTACATTTTTTTGGGGGGAAAATTACGTGATTTTTAGCAAACGCACCTCATACAAAAATCGTTAGTGCAGCATCATTGTTCACATTATAATTGAAATGGGAACAATATTGCTGCATTAACAAAACCCAAAAAAATAAAAATATTTTTTTAAAATATTTTTTCCTTTTTTTTTTGTTACCTTTTACATGGTCATCTTTGATATCGTTGGAAAGGCCATGCTCTGGCCGTTCAAACGATACCAAACATTAACCCCTAGCTGCCACGGATCGAGAGATTGGGGGTTCATTGGAACCCCCTATCTCCACCATTGGTGGCAGCTAGGGGTTAACTCCAGGACTGACGTCAACGCACTATGCAAGATGACGCCAGTCATCAGGGGGAGTTCCCGGAAGCTTGGCCAACATCCAAAATGTCGGCCAGCTCCGGGAGAGGATCACGATCTGGCGCTTTACGGTGCCAAATTGTGATCCGGCACCCAAGGGGTTAAAGTCAGGGCCGGTTTGGAAGGGCAGGCTGTGCCCTTCCAAACAGTGCCTGACTTTCACCACTGGCCCCCGGTGATTGGGAGGGAGAGAGGTCTAAAGGACCCCCCTCCGTTTCAGGCACCTCCTCAGTTCTCACGGGGGGGGGGGGCGCCTGAAATAGATGTCCTCGTTCCAGCGCAATGACATCTATCGTCCCCGCCGGGGTCCCAGAGTGCCGGGCTGACATCCAAGATGTCAGCCCGCACCGGGGGGGCCAGCAATCGGCCGGAATCCTGGCCGATTGCTGCCTCCTGTGCTAGGACGCGCTCAGCGCGTCCATAGCACAGGAGGAGCACTTGGCAGGACATGCTGAGCGCGTCCTTAGCAGCCAAGTGGTTAAAGGGATAAAAAAGATGGGGGGCCATTAGGGGTTAATATTTAGTATTTTCTGTTTTCTACCCCATTTTATCACTGCATTACTGCTAATTAAACCTGTAAATATAACATATTAGGGGTTATTCAGAGGCCCCGAAATTGCACTGAACAGTGAATTTCCCCCTTACGGAGCAATTTCGGGACCATTCGGCTATTCAGAAAGCAGGTAGTTCGCCAAATTTTGGCGAATTGCCAGCGTAATACGGTGCTGATTGATGTCAGTGAAATTCCCATAGAAGCAATATTTAATCAATTCAGAGACACCGAACGGCAGAGAAATGTCTATTAAACCATTTATTCTTTTAATGTGCAGCAAAAAGTCTGCTTATTTATTTTTCTTTAGGCATTTTTCTGGCAGTTTTGCGCGGTTGGTCAGCTTTTTTCGGGTATTTTACAGTGTTTTTTTGGCGTATTTTTGGGCGTTTTTCGGCGGTTGGTCGTCTATTTTCACACGCGTTTGGTGTTTTTTCAGCAGTTTTGCAGCGTTTTTTCCGTTCAACGCGGTGAATTTTTCTTGCACTTCGGAGACCCTGCGCTAAATGCTGAATTCACCGCAGAGTCGAAGGAATTGGTTCCCCAAAGTGCGGGGAACAAAAGAACTCAAAAATGTTGGTGACATTTCAGTGCTCTCTGAATAACTCCGATATAATTGTTGTTTTTCTTTAATATAGAACGCAAAATATCATTTATTATCTATTATAAGCTACTTAACTAAACTTTAACCTTCATAAAAGCATTGCGGTGTCATTACATTGCCGCTGAATGTACCCCGTGGTGCTGCAGTGAGGTTTACGCTCTTGTTCTCTGTGTTTTCGGTAATGACAGAAAGTTTGCGGCGGTCGATATTCTTGTCTTAATGTATTCCAGCTGTCTAACTCCTTCCGAAAATAATGAGCTCCGATTTGAAATGTTCAGACTTTTCTTTATGTTTTGTATTTAAAAAGCGCAGAACATACTATTCTCGTAATGTAGCAGCCACAGAACCCTGTGCAGATTGTAAAGTCAATGACTTATTGCATCATATTCTCTATACCATACAATCGAATCCGTTTCCATTCCACTTAACCCTATTCTGATGGTTTAATATTCCGCTCTCTCCTTAACTGAATATCCGCTTCACTGCAGATTGAAATCCCTTGTTTCCAGAATTATAAATCACCCTGTCAGCCTCAATCTTGGGCTCTTTTAATCTGATAATCATTTTTGTTGCAAAGACTTATTCAATTCTGTTGGGTCTACTTTGATTATACTTTCATATATCAGTTTTATACGTAATGTTTGTGTTCACGGCTCGTATATATATATATATATATTTTTAATAAATGTGAGACTTTTTAGAGGAATAGTCTAAAAAAAAAATCCCATTATGATATGATTATGGTTTGGAAATTGGATTTACTTGTAGCCGGTAATAGTAAAACATTGTATATATTTAAAGATAAACTGAACGGAGGCAATTTTTCTGAAATTTTATTTTGAAAGACCTAATGCACGGCAGCTTACACCTTCCTCCAAAAATGGACAAAACAAATATTTAACCTCTTCACTACCAAGCAATTTTCCAAAAAACACTGTTAGGAGCCAGTGTTGTTTTTTTTTTTTTTAAAAAAAATCATTTTAATTAATTATACAGTAAGAAATATTTAGGAATGTTCCCAATGTATTCCTTACTGTAACAGCCTATTTGGCAGGCTGATGCTGCCACCTACTGGCCAAAAGAAGTTTCTACACCTGCAAATGCAGCTCGTGGCTCCGTGATAGCAGCTGGGAAAGGACACATTCCTAGTTGGGCATCATGCCCGCAGTGCTAACACTCAAAATTTCAAGTCCAAAGCTACTAGCCAGACCTTAAGAGTTACTCGCCACCAGTTGCCCCACCTACCCTGTCCTTAACTCCGCCCCTAAAAGTACCCTCTTAAATTATGAAATGACACTGTTGAATGTTTTATTCAGAATAAAGTTACAAAAATAAATAACACCATTAATACTCAGACATCAGACCCCAGATACATGTATACCCAGACCCCAGATACATTTATGCCCAGACACATGTATACCCAGACATCAGACCCCAGTATGAGCAGAGCGAGGAGGCAGGGAGGCTCCCCTCCACCCCCCCCCCGCAAGGGACAGAGACGTGCTGGGTCAGGGAAGGCAGCTGCTCCCCACCCCTGTGCAGCCTGGGGATAACTCATTGCAGAAGGCAAAGGTGTATTTGGAACGCTGTATCTTCGCCGGAATGTGATCAAAATTTATAACTGAAAAAGTGTAAATGTTGAATTCCTTTGACTAAAATAAGAGATAGATATGAAAAAGGGCTTACATGCAGTACTTTTTTCTAGAAAAAAGGTGGGTGTTCTCACCTCGAAGCGTCATAAAGTGCCACACTCCGAGCTGAAAATGAAAAGAAGGGGTATGGTGGCATGCAGCCAATGAATGGAGCTAGGGCTTGGCCACGACGTTGTGTTGCCTGGGACCAAGGATAAAATGCTGCTACCCCTCAAACTATGTCCACCAAAACATGCCCATGCTTATCACAGAGCTACACAGTATTGTGCGGTGTGTATGAGCATAGCACAGAGCTCCACAGTAATGTGCGGTGTGTATGATCGTAGCACAGAGCTCCACAGTATTGTTCGGTGTGTATGATCGTAGCACAGAGCTCCACAGTAAAGTGCGGTGTGTATGATCGTAGCACAGAGCTCCACAGTAATGTGCGGTGTGTATGATCGTAGCACAGAGCTCCACAGTAATGTTCGGTGTGTATGAGCGTAGCACAGAGCTCTACAGTAATGTTCGGTGTGTATGAGTGTAGCACAGAGCTCCACAGCAATAAAACCGACAGATTAACACAGACTGAATGACTCTAAGAAACGGACGGGTACACGGGTACACTGGCAAAGTAAAACAGATGCAGAAAGACACATATGGGGAATTTCACTGCCACTGAACAGCACAGTATTATGCTGCAATTCCCCAACATTTGGCAAACTGTCAGCTTTTGAATAGCCAAATTGCAACGAAATTGCACCGGATGGGGAAATTCACTTTTCGGTGCAATTCGGTGGCCCGTTCGACTCTCTGTGAATAACTTGGCAGATATTGACAAAGGCACAGGGAATAATAAAGATACTGAAAGATACACACACACACATACACACACACACACACACACACACTGGACCAGGAAAAGCCGAGTCACTGAGCAAAGGAAAAAGTGATTACATTAAAACTGACATAAAGGACACTAAGACAGCTAGGGGTGTGTGTGTGTGTGTGTGTGTGTGTGTGTGTGTGTGTGTGTGTGTGTGTGTGACATAGGAGTTGTGTTACCTTTGGGGGGGTTGTAGGTGTGAGAGTTTTATGGGGAGTATCTGTTTGATGTGGGAATTGTGTTAGTATCTGGGGACTGCTTGTGATATAGAAGGTGGAAGATTGTAACGGGATGGGTTGAAATTCCCTCTTCACTGCCATTTTTATTTTCACTTCTTTTCCAGCAAGATCACAAACAATTTCACCAAGTTTTTAACAAAGATCCCAGCATCCCTAAAAAAGAAAACCAGTGCCTGGTCACTCACTTCCTGCTGCAGCACTGAATACTGTAGAGCTGCCCAGAAGATAAGCAGGTGACTGTCTGAGTTCACAGCATACCTGGGCTGTTCAGTATTGAAATAGTTAAGCTTTCTCCATCTCTGAATAAGGAGGGTGCAGGCAGATGCCACTGCTAGGGATGAGCCGAACACCCCCGAGTTCGGTTCGCATTCAAACTTTTCACAGTGTGGTGTATAACCTGTGGGTTGCTGCAATAAATGTACCCCCGTTTGAAGAAAAGTCACTGGTCTGGTCTCTGAACCTTTCAAGAGTGCTCACCCCAGAGAGCAATTGCACCCGCTACCTGTTTCCCAGCTCACACTGTGTATAGAGATGCTGTGAGGCTGTGTACAGAGATGCTGTGTATAGAGATCCTGATGGGGTTGTGTATAGAGATGCTGTGAGGCTGTGTATAGAGATGCTGTGAGGCTGTGTACAGAGATGCTGTGTATAGAGATCCTGATGGGGTTGTGTATAGAGATGCTGTGAGGCTGTGTATAGAGATGCTGTGAGGCTGTGTATAGAGATGCTGTGTGGCTGTGTATAGAGATGCTGTGTATAGAGATGCTGATGGGGTTGTGTATAGAGATGCCGTGTATAGAGAGGCTGATGGGGTTGTGTATAGAGATGCTGTTTGTGTATAGAGATGCTGATGGGGTTGTGTATAGAGATGCTGTATATAGAGATGCTGTGTATAGAGATACTGTGAGGTTGTGTATAGAGATGCTGTGATGCTGTGTATAGAGATGCTGTGAGGCTGTGTAAAGAGATGCTGATGGGGTTGTGTATAGAGATGCTGTTTGTGTATAGAGATGCTGATGGGGTTGTGTATAGAGATGCTGTGAGGTTGTGTATAGAGATGCTGTGTGTCTGTGTATAGAGATGCTGTGTATAGAGATGCTGATGGGGTTGTGTATAGAGATGCTGTGAGGTTGTGTATAGAGATGCTGTGTATAGAGATGCTGATGGGGTTGTGTATAGAGATGCTATTTGTGTATAGAGATGCTGATGGGGTTGTGTATAGAGATGCTGTGTATAGAGATGCTGATGGGGTTGTGTATAGAGATGCTGTTTGTGTATAGAGATGCTGATGATGCTGTGTATAGAGATGCTGATGGGGTTGTGTATAGAGATCCTGTGTGGCTGTGTACAGAGATGCTGTGTATAGAGATCCTGATGGGGTTGTGTATAGAGATGCTGTGAGGCTGTGTATAGAGATGCTGTGAGGCTGTGTATAGAGATGCTGTGTGGCTGTGTATAGAGATGCTGTGTATAGAGATGCTGATGGGGTTGTGTATAGAGATGCCGTGTATAGAGAGGCTGATGGGGTTGTGTATAGAGATGCTGTTTGTGTATAGAGATGCTGATGGGGTTGTGTATAGAGATGCTGTATATAGAGATGCTGGGTATAGAGATGCTTTGAGGTTGTGTATAGAGATGCTGTGATGCTGTGTATAGAGATGCTGTGAGGCTGTGTAAAGAGATGCTGATGGGGTTGTGTATAGAGATGCTGTTTGTGTATAGAGATGCTGATGGGGTTGTGTATAGAGATGCTGTGAGGTTGTGTATAGAGATGCTGTGTGGCTGTGTATAGAGATGCTGTGTATAGAGATGCTGATGGGGTTGTGTATAGAGATGCTGTGAGGTTGTGTATAGAGATGCTGTGTATAGAGATGCTGATGGGGTTGTGTATAGAGATGCTATTTGTGTATAGAGATGCTGATGGGGTTGTGTATAGAGATGCTGTGTATAGAGATGCTGATGGGGTTGTGTATAGAGATGCTGTTTGTGTATAGAGATGCTGATGATGCTGTGTATAGAGATGCTGATGGGGTTGTGTATAGAGATCCTGTGTGGCTGTGTATAGAGATGCCGTGTATAGAGATGCTGATGGGGCTGTGTATAGAGATGCTTTGCGGCGCCGAAGTGCGGCCTAGCTACGGTGGGGGACGCCATCTTGGATGGCGGCTCCACCCCCGGGTCCCCCCTCACTGCCTGACGTCCTCACGCATAGCGTGAAGACGTCAGATAGCCGGGGAACCCCTAGCTGCCCACATGAGCTGAGCACACAGCAGTGAAATACAGGGTTAAGGGGTTAAACAGCATATCAGAGGAGCATTTAGTAGAGAAATGTACACTTCTCAGAAGCACAGGTGTTGTTTGAATTGATACATGTTCAGGAGACACCTCCAGACACCCTCATTCTACAGACAATGTATCAAATTCATTAGACCAGACTAATTAAAAGCACATGTTATTTCCAAACACTAATTAATACCTGTTGTTTACGGCATTTGAGAACACAGGTCATTTAGAGGTAAGAATCTTTGCACGTAGACATTATTTTTTAATTCAATATCTAATAAACCGTTGCTTATAATATTCTGCAGTAAAGAGTCTCTTTATTTCTAGATTTTTTTAGTATTTTTTTAAGCATTTTTTATACTTTTTTCAAAAAAAATAATTCAAACTCGAACTTGAACACGCCAAAAAGTTTGAAGTTTGCGAACTTGCGAACAGCCCAAGTTCGAATCGAACTCCGAACTGATCGAACCAAACAGCTCATCCCTAGCCACTGCATCTCCTGTGTCTTATCTTTACAAAGTTTATGGCAGGTCAGCCAAGATCACCCCACCCCATACACACACACAAACACACACACACGCATACACAAAATTTATGTGTCACCCTGTGCACCCTTCCCAGAGAAGTTGGTCTAGAGCAGGGGTGTCAAACTCAAATGTCATCGGGGCCACATCAGCAGTTTGGTCACCCTCAAAGGGCCAGTTGTATCTGTAGGACTATTTGTCCACTCTTTATTATCATAAATTATTGTCACTGCATTCAATGATTACTGTTTTTTGTAATAATGTAAGTAATAACTAGCTCTGAAAGCAGAAACAGTCAGAATAATGGCAAGTAGATATTCAAATGTACAATTATTGTACAATTTATTGAAAAATTAGTTTTCGATATTGCCTCAGCGCTCACATGGATACTGCTCCAGCTCACACATGGATATTGCCCCAGCTCACACATGGATTTGCCCCAGCTCTCACATGGATTTGCCCCAGCTGATGGATTTGCTCCAGCTCATGGATTTGCCCCAGCTCTCACATGGATTTGCCCCAGCTCATGGATTTGCCCCCAGCTCATGGATTTGCCCCAGCTCATGGATTTGCCCCAGCTCTCACATGGATTTCCCCCAGCTCATGGATTTGCCCCAGCTCTCACATGGATTTGCCCCAGCTCTCACATGGATTTGCCCCACCTCATGGATTTGCCCCAGCTCATGGATTTGCCCCCAGCTCACACATGGATATTGCCCCAGCTCACACATGGATTTGCCCCAGCTCACACATGGATTTGCCCCAGCTCATGGATTTGCCCCAGCTCTCACATGGATTTGCCCCAGCTCTCACATGGATTTGCCCCAGCTCATGGATTTGCCCCCAGCTCATGGATTTGCCCCCAGCTCATGTATTTGCCCCAGCTCATGGATTTGCCCCAGCTCTCACATGGATTTGCCCCAGCTCATGGATTTGCCCCCAGCTCATGGATTTGCCCCCAGCTCATGGATTTGCCCCAGCTCTCACATGGATTTGCCCCCAGATCATGGATTTGCCCCCAGCTCATGGATTTGCCACAGCTCATGGATTTGCCCCAGCTCTCACATGGATTTGCCCCACCTCATGGATTTGCCCCAGCTCATGGATTTGCCCCAGCACAAGGATTTGCCCCCAGCTCATGCATTTGCCCCAGCTCTCACATGGATTTGCCCCAGCTCTCACATGGATTTGCCCCAGCTCATGGATTTGCCCCAGCTCATGGATTTGCCCCCAGCTCATGGATTTGCCCCAGCTCATGGATTTGCCCCCAGCTCATGGATTTGCCCCAGCTCTCACATGGATTTGCCCCACCTCATGGATTTGCCCCAGCTCATGGATTTGCCCCAGCTCTCACATGGATTTCCCCAGCTCATGGATTTGCCCCAGCTCTCACATGAATTTGCCCCAGCTCATGGATTTGCCCCCAGCTCATGGATTTGCCCCCAGCTCATGGATTTGCCCCAGCTCTCACATGGATTTGCCCCCAGATCATGGATTTGCCCCAGCTCATGGATTTGCCACAGCTCATGGATTTGCCCCAGCTCTCACATGGATTTGCCCCACCTCATGGATTTGCCCCAGCTCATGGATTTGCCCCAGCTCTCACATGTATTTGCCCCAGCTCATGGATTTGCCCCAGCACAAGGATTTGCCCCCAGCTCATGCATTTGCCCCCAGCTCTCACATGGATTTGCCCCAGCTCTCACATGGATTTGCCCCAGCTCATGGATTTGCCCCAGCTCATGGATTTGCCCCCAGCTCATGGATTTGCCCCAGCTCTCACATGGATTTGCCCCACCTCATGGATTTGCCCCAGCTCATGGATTTGCCCCAGCTCTCACATGGATTTGCCCCAGCTCATGGATTTGCCCCAGCACATGGATTTGCCCCCAGCTCATGCATTTGCCCCCAGCTCTCACATGGATTTGCCCCAGCTCTCACATGGATTTGCCCCAGCTCATGGATTTGCCCCAGCTCATGGATTTGCCCCCAGCTCATGGATTTGCCCCAGCTCATGGATTTGCCGCAGCTCATGGATTTGCCCCAGCTCATAGATTTGCCCCAGCTCTCACATGGATTTGCCCCACCTCATGGATTTGCCCCAGCTCATGGATTTGCCCCCAGCTCATGGATTTGCCCCAGCTCATGGATTTGCCCCAGCTCTCACATGGATTTGCCCCAGCTCATGGATTTGCCCCAGCTCTTGGATTTGCCCCAGCTCATGGATTTGCCCCAGCTCATAGATTTGCCCCAGCTCTCACATGGATTTGCCCCACCTCATGGATTTGCCCCAGCTCATGGATTTGCCCCAGCTCATGGATTTGCCCCAGCTCTCACATGTATTTGCCCCAGCTCATGGATTTGCCCCAGCACAAGTATTTGCCCCCAGCTCATGCATTTGCCCCCAGCTCTCACATGGATTTGCCCCAGCTCTCACATGGATTTGCCCCAGCTCATGGATTTGCCCCAGCTCATGGATTTGCCCCAGCTCATGGATTTGCCCCAGCTCTCACATGGATTTGCCCCACCTCATGGATTTGCCCCAGCTCATGGATTTGCCCCAGCTCTCACATGGATTTGCCCCAGCTCATGGATTTGCCCCAGCACATGGATTTGCCCCCAGCTCATGCATTTGCCCCCAGCTCTCACATGGGTTTGCCCCAGCTCTCACATGGATTTGCCCCAGCTCATGGATTTGCCCCAGCTCATGGATTTGCCCCCAGCTCATGGATTTGCCCCAGCTCATGGATTTGCCGCAGCTCATGGATTTGCCCCAGCTCATAGATTTGCCCCAGCTCTCACATGGATTTGCCCCACCTCATGGATTTGCCCCAGCTCATGGATTTGCCCCCAGCTCATGGATTTGCCCCAGCTCATGGATTTGCCCCAGCTCATGGATTTGCCCCAGCTCTTGGATTTGCCCCAGCTCATGGATTTGCCCCAGCTCATAGATTTGCCCCAGCTCTCACATGGATTTGCCCCACCTCATGGATTTGCCCCAGCTCATGGATTTGCCCCAGCTCATGGATTTGCCCCCAGCTCATGGATTTGCCCCAGCTCTCACATGGATTTGCCCCAGCTCATGGATTTGCCCCAGCTCTTGGATTTGCCCCAGCTCATGGATTTGCCCCAGCTCATGGATTTGCCCCAGCTCTCACATGGATTTGCCCCACCTCATGGATTTGCCCCAGCTCATGGATTTGCCCCCAGCTCATGGATTTGCCCCAGCTCTCACATGGATTTGCCCCAGCTCATGGATTTGCCCCCAGCTCATGGATTTGCCCCAGCTCATGGATTTGCCCCAGCTCTCACATGGATTTGCCCCAGCTCTCACATGGATTTGCCCCAGCTCATGGATTTGCCCCCAGCTCATGGATTTGCCCCCAGCTCATGGATTTGCCCCAGCTCTCACCTGGATATGCCCCAGAGGCAGCCAGCTCTCACCTGGATACTTGCCCCAGCTCTGGCAGGGGTTGAGGGGGCCCAGATGCCGGGCAGCGGGAGTGCCTGCCCAGTCCTGAACAGTCCGTCCTGTTGAAGGGGATGCGGCTGCGTGCGTGCGTGCGCGCAGGTCACGCGGTCCGGCCAGTCAGGTGGTACAGAGACTCAGTACCACCTGATTAGCCGGACCACGTGACCGGCTGCCCCTGCACACAGCCGCCTCCCCTTTAACAGGACGGACTGTTCAGGACCGGGCAGGCACTCCCGCTGCCCGGCATCTGGGTCCCCTCAACCCCCGGGTCAGTTTAAGGCTGGCAGGCCACATGACGAGGCCCGCGGGCCTTGTCTTTGACACCCGTGGTCTAGAGCTAGACGGATGTCCGATATGTCATGGAGGCTACTGTCTTAAGCAGTGGAGAGACAAGGTAAACGAGAAATTCTAAGAAACATTCACGAGCCCGTTTGAGATTCTAACACTTCTGAATCCCTGCTTGCTGATCACCGCATCATGCTCTGTGACTGCGCTCAGGGCCAGCCCAAGACATTGTGCTGCCTGGAGCGAAGGCTGAAATGCTGCCCCCCCACCACCATGTAATCCCAAAATACGCCCATGTGACACATCCATTGTGTTATATCATGATATATATTGCCAGATCACATGGATATATGCCAGCCCAGCTCACATGGGTATATATTGCCAGCTCACATGGGTATATATAATTGCACCCAGCTCACATGGGTATATATTGCCAGCCAAGCTCACGTGGGTATATATTGCAGCTCACATGGGTATATATTGCCAGCCCAGCTCACGTGGGTATATATAGTTGCCCCCAGCTCACTTGAGTATCTCTCATGGGTATATATTGTATGCTTGGGTATGCTGCCCCCCGCTTACTTTTGCAGACACTCGGTGCTGGCAGTGGCTGGTTAAGTCCTCCACTGCGTTCTGAAGAGGAAGACAGAAGATCTATCCGCAGCCGCCACCCACGCTCCCGTGGATGCATGCCTGGCATGCGTGTGGGAGGGTGGGTGTGGTCAGCAGCGGCACGCAGTGTAGCCACGCGGCAGCCGCCAAAGTAGATGCTGCCGCCACGCTGGCGAAAAAATAGTGCAGCGTGAGCGTCGGAAGTGAAGATGGCGGCAGTGGTGGAAAAATTTGCCACTATGCAATATTTGCTGCCTGGCACAAGCGCTCCGCCCTGCTCCATTGTCAGGCCGGCCCTGGCTGCGCTCACACATCTCATATTGTGATAAGATCTCCACCCTCCCTGACACTGACAGATGCTGGGAGCGGCTGCCTTCCCTGACCCAGCATGTCTCTGAACCTAAGGCGGTGGCTGCACTTGGGAAAAAAAGAAACAGCCGCTGGAATACGCAGCACAGACAGGCCAATATAATTTATTGTGCTGCCTGCGGGAGCATTTCTACTCGCCCCCACTTAATTTCCACTCGCAAAATGCGAGCAGGCGAGTGGAAATTTTGACCTCTGCTTTAGGGGCATGTTCTAGAGTCCAAAATCGAATGAATTTAATTTGCTTTTGGCTCGCTCAGCTGCAGATCGAGATAACACGATATCTGGCTGACATTTCGGTGCCCTTTCGTTCCCCGCACTTCGGGGCGATTCTAGTTCATCGACCCTGCGGTGTATTCAAGTACAACCGCAGGGTCACTGGAGTGCAGGGAAACCCTGCCGCAAACCCTCCGAACACTCGCCGAAAACTGACCAAAAACCCACAGAAATCGCCACAAAAGCCACGCCGAACATGCCAGAAAAAGTCGATGAGCCGCCGATCACAGCGCAGAGCAGCTGCCGGAAAAAAGCCAACAGGCTGACGAACAAGGTTTAAAAAAAAAAAAGTACGCTTGAAAGTTTCAAAATGTAAACGCTGTTTGCAACAAACCTACTGAACGAAAACGTCTGGAATTTACATATAAGATCCAATGAATGATAATAAAAAGGGCTGTTAAGGAAAAAAGAAAAATCAATTAAAAAAAAACAAAACGGGAAAAAAAATTGCCAAAAAAATCCCGAAAAATGTCTAAAAGATCAAAAAACAAAAATCAATAAAGAGACTTTTTGCTGCAGATTTAAATAATAAACGGTTTATTAGATATTGGATTAATACTGGAATATTTTTAACATTGAAGCCTATGGGATTCGCCTGAACAAACCTGCCGAATGAAACCACCGAACAGCAGGGCATTTCGGCAACTTTTCACTGCTGTTCAGTGTTCTCTGAATAGATTAACCATTGCTTCTCTATGGGGGATTTCACTGCCTTCGAACAGGCACCATACTTGAAGGCAGTTGCCAAAATTTGGCGAAACGACTGCTCTCTGAATAGCCGAATGGCCCCGAAATGTCACCGTACACTGAATTTCAGTGTCCAGCTACATTTCGGACCTCTCTGATTAACCCCATCTGTAATTTTGCCATTATATGTTTACTTGTAGGGTAGAAGAGACAGTTGTGTTCATAGTATACCTTGTAAAACCAGAAAATAATTTGTTTTTATCTGTTTTGGCCTAAAACGACAACTTTTTCCCCTCCTCGATGCTTTGTGAGTAACTCCTGCCGTATATCCTATTTGAACAGCAGCATGACGCTGCAACAGTATCAGAGCGCCTCTAAAATATTCTTCCTGCGAGTCTCGGCTTTAGTTTAGCACTTAGTTATACAAGTGTTGTTTGTTTTGATGTGAGGTAATAGCGTCGCTTCTCCAGTCACAATTACTCCTCTTTGAGATCCGTTCGCCCGGCGTCACTGTCTTTGACTCGAAAGAAAATGTCACAAACAGTTTAATTTTTTTTCAGGAGCCGGGAAACCAGCGTGTGTCCACTTCAAAGACGCAGATTTCCTTTTCATTACATTCCTCCGTGTTTAGATGTTCCCCCATAATTAGCATTTTGATAAGATTTTCTAGGGGCCTGAATCGGTGATGCATTCAAATTTATTCAGCGCGCCGAGCTACCTGTCTTTAAAAACGTTGGATGCGCTATTCCTTCTACAGGGAGAAGATTAAATATGTCTTCGTAGCATGTTTTACAGATAAGCATCACTAAATTAATTATGAAATTGGACGAACTCGAAAAGGGATAAACAAACATTTTCAACTTGATTAGAAAATAAAAAAATATAAAATAAAGTAATTTTTCCTCCCATAAAGAAAAAACAAAAAAAGGTCACCTATAAAAGGCGAGGGGATGCGATTTCATACACATTCCACTAGAAACAAATTGTTACTTAGCTCATCTTTACTTCTTCATTATGCTCCAGTCCAGTGGTTCCCAACCGCGGTCCTCAAGTATTGGTCAGGTTTGCAGGATATTAGAGATGGGAATTCATTTTGGAAAATTCAGAATTCGGAACGAAATTTGATAATTAGTATCCGGAAATACTTCCGAATAACGAATCGATACAAATACGAAATGAAAACAAAACAATATGATACGAAACTAAACGAAATGGTATATAACAAATTTATTTTGTTTATTCATTGTGTCATCATCATAAAAGAAAAATTTGAATAATTGATATCAACTATCGAATTTGAAATGAACTATCAAATGGATATCAACTATCAAATTCGATTCGATACGAATCTGATACGATAGAAATTGAAATGAACTATCAAATGGATATCAACTATTGGATATCACCTATCAAATTTTAAATGAACTATCAATTGGATATCAACTATCAAATTCGATTCGATACGATACAAATCAATCCAAAATTAAACGAAATACGAAATGAAACACGAAACTAAATTAGTTACGAAATTCCTAAAATGAAATTTAAAAACGTAACGAAACAAAACTAAGTGAAACAAATTTTTCAGCCATGCACATCCCTAGAGGATATCTGAAGCACAGTACAAGTGATATGATTTGCAGGATTCAGTCTGCATTTCTCCAAGGTGATCCTTAAGGCTAGGGTCAGACGAGTGCATTCTGTGCGGACTGTGCGTCCATGCACAACGGATGTACTGTATTTTTCGCTCCATAAGACGCACTTTTCTCCCCCCAAAAAGTGGGGGGAAAAGTGGGTGCGTCTTATGGAGCGAATGCCCCATGATATGCCTCAGCTCACCTGTCGCCGCCGCGTTAGGCTCCCTCTGAGCGTGCGTCCGGCGGCAAGGAGCTTGGGCACTCGCCTGGGGGAGCCATGTGACCGCGATCTCGCGAGATTGCGGTCACGTGGCTCCCCCAGGCGAGTGCCCAAGCTTCCTGCCGCCGGACGCACGCTCAGAGGGAGCCTAACGCGGCGGCGACAGGTGAGCTGAGGCATATCCATGAGCTGCTGGGGCATATCTATGAGCGAGCTGGGGCATATCCATGCGCTGCGGGGGCATATCCATGAGCGAGCTGGGGCATATCCATGTGTGAGCTGGGGCATATCCATGTGTTGGGGCATATCCATGAGCTGGGGCATATCCATGAGCTGGGGGGCATATCCATAAGTTGGGGGGCAAATCCATGTGCTGGGGCAAATCCATGTGCTGGGGCATATCCATGAGCTGGGGCATATCCATAAGCTGGGGGGCATATCAATGAGCTGTTGACAGTATCCATGAGCTGGAGGCAGTATCCATGAGCTGGGGGACAGTATCCATGAGCTGGGGGCAGTATCCATGAGCTGGGGGACAGTATCCATGAGCTGGGGGCGTATCCATGAGCTGGGGGACAGTATCCATGAGCTGGGGGCAGTATCCATGAGCTGGGGGACAGTATCCATGAGCTGGGGGACAGTATCCATGAGCTGGGGGACAGTATCCATGAGCTGGGGCAGTATCCATGAGCTGGGGCATATCCATGAGCTGGGGGACAGCATCCATGAGCTGGGGCAGTATATCCATGAGAGGAGCTGGGGCAATATCCCTTATTACACTATTTGATTTCAGAATATTTATTTTCCTGTTTTCCTCCTCTAAAAACTAGGTGCGTCTTATGGTCAGGTGCGTCTTATGGAGCGAAAAATACGGTACTTTCTGACTGATGACAAGGTAGTGGCCACACGGTCCGTTTTTGTGACTGACGTTTTTTTGACTGATGTACATGGGAGATAAAATTAATATGAAAACCAATTTTGTCCGTCAAAAATGCTGGACGTCAAAAATGCAGTCCGTCTGACTACGTTCCATCACTCACACACAAAGCGTTGCGGACGTGGCGCACTCCGCACGTCCGTTCTAACGGTTTTGCATTCTTGCCTAACTTGTGTCCGTTTGCCGCGTCCGTTGTGCGTCCACACTTCTGTGCGGACGTACTTCATGTGTGGGTCTCTATTGATCATAATTGTATGCTACCACGGACGTTAAAATGTGCGGCAACACGGACGTGAACACTGCGCTCGTCTGACCCCAGCCTAAAACCTTCCCTGTTAGAAGGTACTTGATGTCACGGATCCCCCTGATTACCAAGATGGTGGTCCCTATTACGCAGACCGCTCACTACCCTTCCGATCCTTAGAATGGTCGGCACGTCTAGACAGATACAGAATACGTAAAGATAGGTAGACACAAAGAACGATACTAGGAGGGTACACAAGACCTAGAATGGTTGGCTCTTCCCAAGACCTAAACAATAGAAGAGGTAGTCTGATGCGTGCTTAGGATGCCACACAGACTGACCACAAAACCAATATAGAAGAGTAAACGCCAATACCAGGAGTGTTGCACAGAATAGTTAATAAGCCAATGCCAGGGGTCGGTACACAGAATGGTTCGTTTGCCAATGCCAGGGGTCGGTACACAGAATGGTCAGTTTGCCAATGCCAGGGGTCGGTACACAGAATGGTTCGTTTGCCAATGCCAGGGGTCGGTACACAGAATGGTCAGTTTGCCAATGCCAGGGGTCGGTACACAGAATGGTTCGTTTGCCAATGCCAGGGGTCGGTACACAGAATGGTCAGTTTGCCAATGCCAGGGGTCGGTACACAGAATGGTCAGTTTGCCAATGCCAGGGGTCGGTACACAGAATGGTCAGTTTGCCAATGCCAGGGGTCGGTACACAGAATAGCCAAAAATATACAATAGAATGCAAGAGCTCTGCGGGAAGTAACTACCACGTCAGGGCGCCGGTTGTTCTGCGAGTCTGGGCTTTAAACCCGGCGGGTCCGCGTCAGCCCGCCAGGCCCCGCCCCCCGGCGTCCCCACGTGTGCGGAAGCGACCGCAATATCACTCGGCGCCTGGCTAGCGAGCAGCGAGGAAGCTGCTGCCAGGCGCCGGGGGGTACGGGGAGCCACCGTGACAGAACCCCCCCTCTACGGGCGGCCACTGGACGACCCCCAGGGGCACGGGGATGAGCCAAATAGAAAGCCCTCACCAATCGAGGAGCATGAACCTCAGTAGCCGGAAGCCAAGAGCGATCCTCCGGGCCGTAGCCCACCCAGTCAACCAAGTACTGAAGGACTCCCCTAGACACCCTGGCGCCCAGAATGGCCTTGACTTCAAACTCCTCCTCGCCCTCCACAGAGACAGGAGGAGGAGGGACACGGGCCCTGGTGTACCGATTACACAAGAGTGGCTTCAACAGACTCACGTGGAACACATTGTGTATCCTGATATGGGAGGGTAGTGCCAAAGCATAGGAGACCGGATTGATGCGCCGCAGAATCTTATAGGGCCCTATGTATCTGGGTGCCAGTTTCATAGAGGGTACTAAAAGCTTGATGTTCCGTGAAGAAAGCCAAACCCTGTCCCCAACTTGATACACGGGTGCCGGCCTCCTGTGACTGTCTGCTTTGATTTTCTGGATAACACTACTTTCCTCCAGTGCCCGTTTAACCCTTCCCCAAGTTTCTTTCAAAGACACTAAATGCTCATCCAGAGCAGGAATCGCGGTATCAGGAAACGTAGCAGGGAGCACGGGAGGATCAAAACCGTAAACAGTGAAGAAAGGTGAATGTCCTGTGGATTCGCTCACTGCATTGTTCAAAGCATACTCTGCCCATGGTAGAAGATCAGACCAGTTGTCCTGTTTGTCAGATATAAAACATCTTAGATACTTTTCTATATTCTGATTAGCGCGTTCTGCTGCTCCGTTGGTCTGGGGGTGATAGGCCGAGGAGAAAGATAAGTCTATCCCCACATTCTTACAAAAACCCTTCCAGAATCTAGAGACGAATTGGGTACCCCTATCGGAGATAATCCCAAGAGGAATACCGTGTATGCGGACCACATTGTTTATGAATATGGGCACCAGTTCGAGTGCCGAAGGTAGTTTACGAAGAGGAACATAGTGGCCCATCTTGGAGAACCGATCTATGACCGTGAGTATTACAGTATTACCTCTTGACTCGGGTAACTCTACTATAAAATCCATGGCTAAATGCGACCATGGTCGTTCGGGGATTGGCAGAGGCTGGAGTAAACCAATGGGCGCTGTTTTGGGACTTTTATGTCTTGTGCACACCTCGCACACCGTTATGTAATCTCTAACATCACGGCGCACCGTGGGCCACCAGAGGAGCTTACGTATACTAGACAGTGTTTTGGTGATCCCCATATGCCCAGAGGTTTTGTTATCATGATACAGTTTTAATACTTCTTCCCTTTCGTTCTCAGGTACAAAGAGTTTCGCAGGAGGTCTCCCCCCAGGAGCTGTACCCTGGGTGGTCTGCAATCTTAACATTAGAGGAGACGAGACACTAATCGTGGTGAGAGCTATGATCCTTTCCTGGGGTACAATGGGATGCTGATCTTGGATGTTATGTTCGTAGGATTCGTACTGTCTTGACAATGCGTCTGCTTTAATGTTTCTTGACCCAGGTCTATATGTGAGGACGAAATTAAAGCTTGAAAGAAACAATGACCATCTCGCTTGTCTGGCATTCAACCGTTTGGCGTCACCAATGTACGTGAGATTCTTATGATCGGTAATGATGACAATGGGGTCCCTAGACCCCTCCAATAAGTATCTCCACTCCGTCAAGGCTGCGATAACTGCTAACAACTCTCTATTTCCGATATCATAGTTCCTCTCTGCCGGGGACAACTTTCGGGAATAGAAGCCGCATGGATGCAAGGGTTTGTCGGGTGCCTCCCTTTGGGACAAGACTGCACCAAGACCTAGCTCGGAGGCGTCAACTTCAACTTGGAAAGGCAGAGCCGGATCAGGATGTCGGAGAACAGGGGCAGTCGTGAATGCCTGTTTGAGGGCCTCGAAGGCTTGCCTGGCCTGGGGTGTCCATTTCTGATTTCCCACCCCTTTCTTAGTCATGGCCGTGAGAGGAGCTACCAAGGCCGAAAAGTCTTTAATGAACCTTCGATAATAGTTGGTAAAACCTAGAAACCTCTGGATGGCTTTAAGCCCTTGGGGTAGGGGCCAGTCGAGGATTGCCGACAATTTACCAGGATCCATCTGAAACCCCTCAGGGTTTATGATATACCCAAGGAAGTGCACCATCTCTATATCAAAGAGGCACTTTTCTAATTTGCAGTATAAGCCGGCCTTCAATAGTCTCCTTAACACTTGTTGCACATGGGTGTGATGGGTCTCCTTATCTGGAGAGTATATCAGGATGTCATCGAGATACACTATGACGAATGTTTGCAGAAAGTCCCTTAGAGTGTCATTTATGAGATCCTGAAACACAGCTGGCGCGTTACATAACCCAAAGGGCATTACCAGGTATTCGTAATGCCCGCTACGCGTATTAAAAGCCGTCTTCCACTCATGCCCCTTTTTCACCCTTATCAGATTGTAGGCCCCGCGTAAATCGAGCTTCGTGTATATACGGGCCCCTTTCAGTCGGTCGAACAACTCTGTTATAAGGGGAATAGGATATGCATTTCTTATGGTTATTCTGTTTAAACCTCTATAATCAATGCATGGTCGCAAGTCTCCCTCTTTCTTGGAGACGAAAAAGAAACCAGCTCCTGCTGGGGAGGAGGACCGTCTAATGAATCCACGCTCAAGATTCTCTTTTATATATTCCTCCATAATATCGTTCTCCTTTTGCGACAAGGGGTATACATGTCCTCTGGGAGGCATGGTACCGGGGAGTAACTCTATGGCACAGTCATACGGGCGATGTGGGGGTAAAACCTCAGTCCTGGCCTTCGAAAAAACCTCCTTTAATGCCTGATAACAGTCAGGGACTACTGTGGATAAAGGAGGTGCTGTGGCGATATTAAGGCTACCAATAACAGTGACTCTGCCCATGCATTTCAACTGGCAACTGGGGCCCCAACATTTTATGTCTCTCTGGACCCAATCAATCACCGGGTTATGCTCAGTCAACCATGGAAACCCCAGGACGACGGGGCATGAGGGAGAGTCAATAATCTGGAATCGTATGGTTTCCTGGTGCAAAACCCCTGTTTTCATGCATACCTCTATAGTGTCGTGGGTGATGTGGGGACATGACAAGGGTTTCCCGTCTATGGCCTCCACCATTAGGGGTCTTTCTTTGAGAACTAGAGGCATGAGGTTCTTAGAGGCAAACACTCTATCCATAAAGTTACCTGAGGCTCCAGAGTCTAGGAACGCCTCAGTCTTGAGGTGCACCCCCTCCCAGGTTAAGGAGATGGGCACCAGAATCCGGGTTTTTTTTTTTTCGTTATCAACAAAGGAGGCATAGAGTGAACCGATTACCTGGCTAGTAGGTGTTCTCTGGCCCGGTTTGCCAGTGTCACCCCTGCCACCCCTGGGTCTTTGAGGACATTGAAGACGAAAATGCCCTGCCCCGGCACAGTAAAAACAGAGCCCCCTCTCCCTTCTGTAAGTTCTCTCAGCCTCTGAAATACCTGTTCTACCTATCTGCATAGGTTCCACGACCGGTAGATCGGTTCTTACTGGCTCTGGAGTACCTGACGTATTGGTGTGTCTGGGTACCAAGGGTAAAGGAGGCAAAAGCCTTCTGGGTCTGTCTCGAGAATGCCTCCTGTCCCTAATTTGGTCGTCCATGGCAATACAGAAATCAACCAAATGGTCCAGATGTTCTGGCAACTTCAAGGGAGCCAGCTCAAACATCAAGGCCTCGTTCAGGCCTTCGGTAAACGCCAAGGTTAAAACGTCGTTAGGCCAGTGTACCTCAGAAGTCAAGGTCTTAAATTCTATGGCATAGTCGGAGACTCTCCTATTGCCTTGCTTAATGTGGAATAAGGACCTGCCTGCATTGGTGGCCCTTCTAGAGGGATCAAACGTACGTTTTAGTTCAGAGGTAAAGCCCTCATAGTCATATATGATAGGTTTTTTGTTTTCCCACAATGGCGTGGCCCACAGTAACGCTTTATCAGTTAAATGATTAATTAGGTAGCCTACTTTGGCTTTATCGGATACACAGGACCCTGGATTGTTCTCGAATAGAATCTCCAGTTGGGTCAAAAAACCCCGACACAGGTTAGGCGTACCATCATAGCGTACGGGTGCCTTCATACTGAGCCTACACCCCTCGGGTGAGGCCGAACTGGCCCTAGGCACTACTGGTTCTGGAGGACTTGCAGCACCAGTAGTGGATCGATTCAACAGGGTTTGCAGAGCAAGAGCAATTTGGTCCATCCTGTGGTCCTGCTCTTCTTGTCGGGCTGCAATTCTTGTCAACTGAGATGAGAGGTCTGCGGGATCCATTGGCCCTGACGTAATGTCACGGATCCCCCTGATTACCAAGATGGTGGTCCCTATTACGCAGACCGCTCACTACCCTTCCGATCCTTAGAATGGTCGGCACGTCTAGACAGATACAGAATACGTAAAGATAGGTAGACACAAAGAACGATACTAGGAGGGTACACAAGACCTAGAATGGTTGGCTCTTCCCAAGACCTAAACAATAGAAGAGGTAGTCTGATGCGTGCTTAGGATGCCACACAGACTGACCACAAAACCAATATAGAAGAGTAAACGCCAATACCAGGAGTGTTGCACAGAATAGTTAATAAGCCAATGCCAGGGGTCGGTACACAGAATGGTTCGTTTGCCAATGCCAGGGGTCGGTACACAGAATGGTCAGTTTGCCAATGCCAGGGGTCGGTACACAGAATGGTTCGTTTGCCAATGCCAGGGGTCGGTACACAGAATGGTCAGTTTGCCAATGCCAGGGGTCGGTACACAGAATGGTTCGTTTGCCAATGCCAGGGGTCGGTACACAGAATGGTCAGTTTGCCAATGCCAGGGGTCGGTACACAGAATGGTCAGTTTGCCAATGCCAGGGGTCGGTACACAGAATGGTCAGTTTGCCAATGCCAGGGGTCGGTACACAGAATAGCCAAAAATATACAATAGAATGCAAGAGCTCTGCGGGAAGTAACTACCACGTCAGGGCGCCGGTTGTTCTGCGAGTCTGGGCTTTAAACCCGGCGGGTCCGCGTCAGCCCGCCAGGCCCCGCCCCCCGGCGTCCCCACGTGTGCGGAAGCGACCGCAATATCACTCGGCGCCTGGCTAGCGAGCAGCGAGGAAGCTGCTGCCAGGCGCCGGGGGGTACGGGGAGCCACCGTGACACTTGAGGACCGTGGTTGGGAACCACTGCTCCAGCCAATCCATTGGTCCTGTAGTGTATTACAATGTAGCAAACAAAGGAATATGTGAGAAATATGAGATGGAAATCAACATGGTGAACTGTTTCTAGATAGACTGGCAAGTCTGGAAATTTCAAAAGTACTTGTGGTGGGAGGGTCTGAATGTCGTAGAGTGAAGGATAATGGGGGGGGGGGCACAGCAAAGAGTGATCAGGCTCAATGACGCTTTAAACCAGGAAAATAATTACTTTATTTTGAAAGTACAGGTATAACTGGTTTTATCGAACTTCCTATGTAAAAAAAATCTGATTGTGGAAATGATGGTCAGGTGAACATGCTGCACCTACTGAATGATTAATATGGGCTTATTGATATAAGGAGGGTAACAGTCATGAGATGTTGATGAGAGGTATTTTCGACTAAGGAAAACCTCCAAATGTTATTTTAGAGGCCAGCAGGGCCTTTAAACTACCCCATACATATAATTTAAGATTTAAGTAATGGAATGATATCCTCTGGAACCTGTAGCTAGAAGAATGCTTTTCCAATGATACCAAACATGACCATAGGCGACTCTACAGGGGGGCAAGGGGGGGCAATTGCCCCCCCCTAGGTTATTCCTTGCCCCCCCATGTGCCCCCCCCACCAAAAATCAGCATCCAGCTTCCCACACTTCTTCGGACCAACATATCTCCGTTGCTATGCATCGTATATGGAAGAACTAGGTGTCATTCGAAAGGGCAGATTCTGGCCTTTCCAATGATACCCAACATGACCATATTCAGTGTGAAGTATAAGTCATAAAACATTAAATAAAAACGTGTACTTAAACATTTTCACAGGGTTGAAATGGCTCAGCAGTGAAATGGTTAATGTTCAGACTATACACTACATTGTGTATTACGTTAGTTTTTGCCTTGGTTTTAGTTGTATATTAAGGGTTAATGGGCAGGCTTCATCCCTTACAGTATACATTTGTTTTTTCCTTGATTAATGGCATTTTACAGGTTAAGGGGTAGCTAAATGCCACATTGTTTATTATTTTTATTGTATTTCTCTGGGTTTATGGCATTTTAGGGGTTATTATGGAAGTTAGAATCTAAAGGGTCTAATGATCTTTAGATCCTCTGCTTTCCGTCACATTTCGGGGAATTTATTTTTCCGAAAATAAGGTGAATTCCCTATTTAGCGAATGGTCACTGTAATTTGCTAAAAGTGGAGTCGCTGAAGCAGCTATCAGACATTCAGCGAAAACTGCCGAATTGCAGCAAATAAAATATTGAATTTAAGTATCAGGTTAGCACAACAAAAAAAGGCATCATTGCATCACATTACTCTGGGGTTTTGGAATCTTATTTATATATACTTATTTAGGGCACTATTACCTGGTGTGAGTTAACCCTTGCGTCGGCGTGATTTTGCGTTCGCGCCTGGTTAATTGAGTCTAGCGCCTGACCAACAGATCGTTTGCTTCCCGCTACAAACGGGAAAAATCACTTTGTGCGTTGCTATTAGCGATTTGTACCACGTGCTTAATGTACTTTCCGCGTCCTATACTTAACACAGGGAGTGCTAGAGATCTCTAGCGCTTTTGCAGCTAACAGATCACTTGGTGCCAGCATTAAATTTTTTGAGGTGCACTAATTGCAACATTTTACCTACTGCTCAACCCTGGTGCTAACTCCAGAAAAACTAGGTCCTCGTCCAAAATTAATAGGCAATTGAAAGGAATGCAGCACAGGTGTTCTCTTGGCCCCATACACCATAGTAATGGATATGGTCAGCAATGTCGCTGCTGTTGCAGTAAGCTCTATTATAAATGTATCCTTTGTCCAAAATTGTTGGCACCCCAGACATTTTTCCAGAAAATCAAGTATTTCTCACAGAAAAGTTTTGCAGTAACACATGTTTTGCTATACACATGTTTATTCCCTTTGTGTGTATTGGAACAAAACAAAAAAAGGGAGGAAAAAAAGCAAATTGGACATAATGTCACACAAAACTCCAAAAATGGGCTGGACAAAATTATTGGCACCCTTAACTTAATATTTGGTTGCACACCCTTTGGAAAAAATAACTGAAATCAGTCGCTTCCTTTAACCATCAATAAGCTTCTTCCACCTCTCACCCGGAATTTTGGACCACTCTTCCTTTGCAAACTGCTCCAGGTCTCTCTTATTGGAACGGCGCCTTTTCCCAACAGCAATTTTAAGATCTCTCCACAGGTGTTCAATGGGATTTAGATCTGGACTCATTGCTGGCCACTTCAGAACTCTCCAGCACTTTGTTGCCATCCACTTCTGGGTGCTTTTTGACGTATGTTTGGGGTCATTGTCCTGCTACAAGACCCAAGATCTCGGACACAAACCCAGCTTTCTGACACTGGGCTCTACAGTGCGAACCAAAATCCTTTGGTAATCCTCAGATTTCATGATGCCTTGCACACATTCAAGGCACCCAGTGCCAGAGGCAGCAAAACAACCCCAAAACATCATTGAACCTCCACTATATTTCACTGTAGGTACTATGTTTTTTTCTTTGTAGGCCTCATTCCGATTTCAGTAAACAGTAGAATGATGTGCTTTACCAAAAAGCTCTATCTTGGTCTCATCTGTCCACAAGACGTTTTCCCAGAAGGATTTTGGCTTACTCAAGTACATTTTGGCAAACTGTAGTCTTGCTTTTTTAGGTCTCTGTGTCAGCAGTGGGGTCCTCCTGGTCTCCTGCCACAGCGTTTCATTTCTTTTAAATGTCGGATAGTTCGCACTGACACTGATGCTCCCTGAGCCTGCAGGACAGCTTGAATTTCTTTGGAACTTGTTTGGGGCTCCTTATCCACCATCCGGACTATCCTGCGTTGCAACCTTTCATCAATTTTTCTCTTCAGTCCACGCCCAGAGAGATTAGCTACAGTACCATGGGTTGCAAACGTCTTGATATTATTGCGCACTGTGGACAAAGGCAAATCTAGATCTCTGGAGATGGACTTGTAACCTTGAGATTGTTGATATTTTTCCACAATTTTGGTTCTCAAGTCCTCAGACAGTTCTCTTCTCCTCTTTCTGTTGTCCATGCTTAGTGTGGCACACACAGACACACAATGAAAAGACTAAGTGAACTTCTCTCCTTTTTATCTGCTTTCAGGTGTGATTTTTATATTGCCCACACCTGTTACTTGCCCCAGGTGAGTTTACAGGAGCATCACATGCTTGAAACAATCTTATTTATCCACAATTTTGAAAGGGTGCCAATAATTTTGTCCAGTCCATTTTTGGAGTTTTGTGTGACATTATGTCCAATTTGCTTTTTTTCCCTCCCTTTTTTTGTTTTGTTCCAATACACACAAAGGGAATAAACATGTGTATAGCAAAACATGTGTTACTGCAATACTTTTCTGTGTGAAATACTTGATTTTCTGGAAAAATGTCTGGGGTGCCAACAATTTCGGCCATGACTGTATATCCTAATTCTAATATATTGCCACGTTTTATGCTGGGGGTTATTCATAGTATGTAAGCAGTTGATTATTAGGGTGACTGTGTGGACCATGTTTAAAGGGACACGTGAATAAGTCTTGCCCTGAAACATGTATTATTGCTATGCTGCAGCAGGGAAATTGTTGTCGCTCACCTGGCCTTCCTTTTGGATCTATTAAATGCAGTGTAATGATTCTACATGCTGCTGGGAGGCATTTATCATGCAATGCCCATCAGCCTTAATATATGTATGCATCAAAACATGGATGATACGGCCACCGTGGAGGATTTTAATAATGCAGGGGTGTGAGGTTATTCACTGGATGTGTTCATATTCAAGCTTGTGAGGGCGGGGGATAGGTATGGAAAAGAAAAACAGTTCTATCCTGTACACAACCGCATTAGCGCTGGGTCTCAGCCCGGGTCTTAGAGTTTCCCTAGCGTGAACCAAAGGACCTTGTTCATGGACTACTGCAGACAAGGTGATCTGTTAGTAGGTCGTCAGGCACTAACAGGGTTATTCAGAAAGCGGTGAAAAGCAGGAGAATGACTGGAGAATGGAAAATTCTAGGTCAAAATAGCCGATTTGGAAAGTGAGATGACTGAGAGAATTTTTCTGGTTTGGCTATTTTGACCAAGAATTTTCCATTCACCAGTCATTCTCCTGCTTTTCACCGCTCTCTGAATAACCCTGTAAGTTTTAGCGACTCGCACAAAATGTTTCCTTTAGCGATGGTGTTTTAGCTCACACCAGGTGATAGGGCCCTTAGTTTTATTCAGTGATATGATTTAGTGGTGAAAATTATTAGTGCCCCCCCAGTTTTGACTGCGGTATCTTCCGTGCCCCCCCTAAATATTGTTCCTAGAGTCGCCACTGAACATGACCATCTAGTTGCCACCGATCGGGAGGGGATCTGTCAGTGGGTGGGGGAGGTCCCGGAGTTCCTGGCTGACATCCACAGTTGTCAGCCACCTCCGGGAGAGGCCCAACATCCAGCAGCTATGGGGTTAAAGACAGGCACCGCTGGGAAGGGCAGACTGTGCGATGACGTCGGTCCGTCAAAAATGTCAGCCCGTACCGGAAATACCGGCCAATGGCTGCTGCAAAGTCAGGACGCACTCAGCGTCAGCGCGTCTTCCATACGCTGAACGCATTCGAGAGGACATGATGAGTGCGTCCTGCGCTGCAAAACGGTTAACCCCTTCACTGCTGAGGCATTTCACCGCTGTGTGCTGAGCTCATTTTTACCGCTTTCGCTCATTATGTTTAAACGCGATTTGAAGCCACATTTTAATAAATGACCCAGACATATTATATATCGTTCTTTCCGGGAGACTCGGCAGATTCATAATATATCATTTCTATATGTATACGTCATGTTCTGCCTGTATATTATAACAAAAAATACAATAAAAATTGAATTTTTAATCATCTGCAGTGTGTAAAGTGTTTTTTTTCACATTTTATCACATGAGCGTTTGCGGTTATGTTTTCTATGGGGTGCGATTGTACAAAAATTTGAAATTGGGACTTGTTACATTTTGTGGGGGGAATTACGGGATTTTTAGCAAACGCACCCCATAGAAAAAAATAATTAGTGCAGCATCATTGTTCACATTATAATTGAAATGTGAACAATATTGCTGCATCAATAAAAACAACACACAAAAAAAACATGTTTTTTTTAAAATTTCTTTTAAATTTATTTATTATTTTTATTATAATTTTTTTATTTTATTATTACTTTGTACCTAGTCATGTTGGGTACCATTCGAAAGGCCATGCTCATGCCTTTCAAATGACACCCTCCATGACCCCCTAGCTGCCACGGTTCTGGAGATATCGGGGTTCACAAGAACCCCCTATCTCCACCAGGGGATTTCCTGGCAGCTAGGGGTTTCCCGGCTATCTGACGTCATCACGCTATGCATGATGACATCAGGCAGCGAGGGGAGACCCGGGGGTGGAGCCGCCATCCAAGATGGCGGCCCCCACCGGAGCTAGGCTGCACTTCAGCACCGCAAGGCGCTGAAGTGCAACCCGGCGCTTGAGGGGTTAAAGCCAGGCACCGCTTAAAAGGGGAGACTCTCCCCTTTTAAGCGGTGCCTGGCTTTTGGCGCTGCTCCTTTCCGATCGGGAGGGAGAGGGATCCGAACGGATCCCCCCCTCCCTTCCAGGCTATCTCCCGGCATTGCCGGGGGGTCGCCTGGAAATGACGTCATCGCGCTTGGCGCGATGACGTCATTTACGCCGGGAGGAGCTTGACTTCAGCGTCTGAGGACGCTGAAGTCAGAACGACGCGGGACCCCGGACAGAGAGGTGAGTATCTCCGCCGGGGGTCCCGCACAGCTGATGACGTGTGGGGCACGTCCTCAGCATGTAACGTGCATCAATGAGGACGTGCCCCACACGTCTTCAGCAGTGAAAGGGTTAAAGGCCCAGTACCACCAAAAAATGAAATGTTCTCATTGTTTATTACATGTTGCTGATATCTTACATGTGTTTTGTTTTTCTCTTGTATGTTTAGCTAAGAAAATATTTCCCTCTATATGTGTCACTGCGTGCATCCATTTTTCACTTTGGGACTTTGGGCATAGAATGGCCCCTATGGGTCAGAAATCTAGTCTATTGTCTTGCATTGTGTGGAAAGTATGTGAATAACATCACCAGGGGGTACCATTCAGCTGCCTTCTCTTATCAGCAAAATAGATCTCCTGCAGACTTGTCTAACCATCTGCAGTCCCACCCTATTGCCTCTTCTTTACTGTTTTACCCTATACCACAGCTGTAAAGTGAAAGTACTAAGATTTCAGTAAATGTTGCATCATGGAAAAATTCGCAAAATGGAAACAGGTGATAAAACCTAACTTTGTCCTTTTTCTATGCAATTACTTCAAAACAGAAAAAAAGTAACGTGTCTTATAATGTGTTTGTTTTTGTGATGCACAAGTAATCTATATACAACTTATGTTAGTGGTAGTGTCCCTTTAAGAAACAGCAGGGGGCTGCCAGACACTTGTGGACAGTGTGTTAAAACATCTCCCATAGAGTATTTTTCAGATCTCTGACCTGTGACCAAAACAAATGATCAGGTTGTCCTTATTTTTTTACACTTCCTGGCGACAACAGAGGAGATAACATGGCAAGATTCTTAAAGGGACCTATCACATTTTATTAATCAGACACATGTTAAGTGACACAATAAAAAAAAAAAAAAGAAGTATATAAGGGGTTATTCAAAGAGAGCCGAAGGTGAATTTCCCCATACGGCGCAATTTCAGGGCTATTCGACTATTCAAAACCTGTCAATTCTCCAAATATAGAGGAATTGGCAGCGCAATATGGGTGATCTTTGGCAGCAGTGAACTCCCCATAGAGAAGTAATGGTTAATCTTTTCACAGACACCGAACAGCACCAAAATGCCAGTGAAATGCCCTGATATTCGGTGGTTTCATTCGGCAGGTTTACTCAGGTGAATCCCATAGTCTTCAATGAAAAAATATTCCCTTTTTTATTCAATAGCTAATAGACGGTTTATTCTTTTAATTTGCAGCAAAAAGTCTCTTTAATCTATTTTTATATTTTAGCCTTTTTTTGTAAAAAAAAACAGATTTTTTTTATTTTTATTTTTTAAAAAGTGTCTTTTTTTTCTGTAATAGACCTTTTTATTATTACTCATAGGACCTTATATGCTAATTGCAGATACTTTTGTCCAGTAGTTTTTTTGCAAACAGCGTTTAAAATTTTAATAGGTGCAGTGTTTTTTTTTCTTTTCTTCTTTCACCCTGTTCGTTGGCTCTTTCTGGTGGCTGGTCGGCACTGTGATCGTCAGATCGGCTTTTTTCAGACGCGTTCGGCGGGTTTTTGTCGGCTTATCGGATCTGATAACTGCGGCGTATTTTATTTCTGATTCAGTGTTTTTTTGGTGGATTTTCCATGCACTTCGGGGACCCTGTGGTGAATGCTGAATTCACTGCAGGGTCGGGGATTTTGATTCCCCATTGTGTGGGGAACGAAAAAGCACCAAAATTCGACTTTTGAATAATCCTGTTAGTTTCATTTGTTGATTTTTTTTTTTATTACAAAAAATGATAGAGCACTGCCCCAACTGCCCCTATAGACGAGCCTCCACTAATACATAGTATATGTGGCATTTGGTTCATAAGTTGGACTACGCCGTACCTAACCGGTTTAATACCAGGACGCGAGGTCACCCATTTAGACTAGGGTCAGACGAACGCATTTTTCACGTCTATCGTCAAAAAGCGCGTTGATGTGTCCAAACACATTTTTTTTCACGGAAGACGCGATAGTGGTCATACGATGCGCAATGTCGGCCGTATTTTTTGACGAAGCTATAAAAAACAAATGGACGTTATGTTGGCCAGACATGTGCAGCGTCTGACGTCTCCTAATCTCGCACACACGCCGCTATGCTGACGCAGCGCACTCTGTGCGTCAGTACTAGCGGTTCCACGTTCTCGAAAAAATTTGTTTGTTTGCCGTTTGCGTTGCGCGAACTTTCGTGCGGCTGTACTTCGTATATTGGCCGTCATTGGACGTCATTTGCTGCTACTACGGCCGTAATAAAGTGCGGCTCAACGCACGTTCGCACTGCGTTAGTCTGACCACAGCCTTAGACTGGACGACAGGAAATTCAATGCATAATGCACAGGAAGGGTTATATTACGGTGAGAACAATAAAGCTGTGGAATTCTCTGCCTGTTGAGGTGGTTGAGTCAGAGACTGAACAGACTTTTAAACAGCGACTGGATGACTTCTTGCAGACACAGAATATTAAGGGTCATAATATTTAATATGTGGGTAAAAGCTACTTGATCCAAGGAGAAATCTGACGCCATCTGGGGTCAAGAAGAAATTATTTCCCAGTGTGTTGCATATTGGCGAGCATTTCATACTGGGTTTTTTGCCTTCTATTGGATCAACAGCAGTAGGTGATGTGTGAGAGGCTGAACCCGATGGACGCATGTCTTTTTTTCAGCCTATGTAACTATATATAATATACTTAGCATATTTTCTTCATAAATGTTCTTTTAAGCCAAATATGGATAGTACAAATCACACGCGGAAAGGATTAAATTAGACTTGTTAGTACAGTAAGAAAGATCGGAGAATGTATTTGAAATTATTTCTAACACATACCCTGGGAATAACATTATTTATAATATCATTTAAAATCTCATTTGCCATAAATAAGTAAGAAGGTACAATATCATATAATTCAGAGAAGGGATTAACTCTGTCAAGTTTCAGGGGAAAAATATTTCATAGGTGATTAAATATTAACCAAAGTTCCAGTAAAAAATGTTCTGCACATACTAGTACTCCGATACTACACAATATACAATATATATCCTCAAATTAACAATTCAGAAAGTTAATAATTCAAATGCATGCAATTGTAAATAATTTAAGCAAGTAATACATTAAATGTGTAATAATCATCAGTTCTGATAAGTACCTGCCTCATTATCCAAAAATGACCTTAAATGTTTCATAAATCTGATAAACAACTGCGGAACACAACGGTTTGAACGTAATAAAGAAGAGATCATCATTAGAGCCTCCATTGTTAGTTGACATCAAGACAACAACATTTTCTGGACAAAATTGGCCGCCATCGCTTTACAAAAACGTGATGTTTAGTCACTAAAAAAATTAATCGAGGTAATTTAAATAAAAACTTGCAAGGTTGTGGCCAAAACAAATAAATTACCAACCAGGCATTAATGATTGAATTTGGTAAATCTGTTTATCAAATCATAATGATTAAAAAACAAATATGTACTTAACTCCTTCACTGGAAACTTATTCATTAATAGGACTATACACAGGACACGAGGTCACCCATTTAGACTGGACGAAAGGAAATTCAGCCTAAAGAATAGGAAGGGTTATTTTACGGTGAGAACTATAAAGCTATGGAATTCTCTGCCTGTTGAGGTGGTTGGGTCAGAGTCTGTACAGACTTTTAAAAAACGACTGGATGACTTCCTGCAGACACAGAATATTAAGGGTTATAATATTTAATATGTGTGTAAAAGCTTCTTAAACCAAAGAGAAATCTGACGCCATCTGGTATCAAGAAGGATTTTTTTCCCAGTGTGTTACATAGTGGCGAGCGCTTCAGACTGTTTTTTTTGCCTTCTTTTGGATCAACAGAAGTAGGTGATGTGTGAGAGGCTGAACCCGATGGACGCATGTCTTTTTCAGCCTATGTAACTACCATGTGGTTTTCCATAAAACCACTGGTGAGATCTGCCTGTCAAATAGAAATAGATTTGGAATATTTCCAAATATTGCTTACTGTATAATTAAAGGAACGCTCTACTGGAAAGTAGAGTGTACTTTTATTAGCCCTTAAAAATGTGGCAGAAGCGGCAGACAGACTCTGCCCAAGTTTTGTTTTTTTTATTGTTGCCCAGTTTTACCTTTCTGTCCCTCGCCTCGTGCTGCTCGTCTTCTTTGGCCTAGGGACTACTGGACCCGGAAGTCTCTGAGGCGTTTCTGCTCAATTTCCGCTGCCTGTGCGACCTGCATAGCATAGGGTAAGCCATGCACCGCAACGGGGCTTGCAAACTTTATGTATCCCGTAGCGCCTCTGTAGGATGATGGTTCGGAGCTGCATGCATGTGCTGCTCCGATCCATCGCGGACTCTCTGAGAGCCATCGCTCAGAGATGGTGATGTCAGCACACTCCTTGCTAATAACCGGCAGCTGGGAAATTCAAATTTCAAGGCTGTTGGCAGAGGTCAAGTCCTGCAGGCAGGGGCGTACCTAGGGGGGGTTGGGGGCGGCCCGCACCGGGTGGCACCACCCCCAAGGGTGACACTAAAAAAACAATAATTTTATTTTTTTTACTTTTGCAAAATATTTTACCAGGAAGGGTACATTGAGATTTCACTAATTTTCAAGTGTGTCCTGGGTAGGCAAGGCCTAGGCTGGCACTTTCCAGGGGGCAGCAAAAAACCTCACCACTAAAGGGGTTACTCACAGAGCACCAAAATGATGTAAACATTTTGGTGTTCTGTTGTTCCCTGCACTTTCGGGGAATAAAATTTCCCCACCCTGCAATGAATTCACCGCAGGGTCCCCAAAGTGCAGGGAGTCGGCCACTGAATGCCGCCACCGCAAATCCGTGGCCTACTGTTTTAAAAAAAAACTACTGAACGAAAATGTCTAGAATTTACATTTAAGATCCTATGATTTATAATAAAAAGTTATGTTACAGAAAAAAGAAAAACCGCTATTAAAAACAGGGGGAAAAATTTTGCCGAAAAAAATTCTGAAAAATTACTAAAAGGTACTAAAAAAAAAATATAAAAAAAAAAATCAATAAAAAAGACTTTTTACTGCAGATTAAAATAATAAATGGTTTATTAGATATTGCATAAAAATGGGAATTTTTTTTAACATTGAAACCTATGGGGTTCGCCTGAATAAACCTGCTGATTGAAAACACCGAACATCAGGGCATTTCACTGACATTTCTCTGCTGTTTGGTGTTCTCTAAATAGATTAACCATTACTTCTCTATGGGGATTTGCACTGCCTTTGAACAGGCACCGTACTTGCTGGCAGTTTGCCAAAATTTGTGTGTGAGCATATCACAGAGCAGTGGTGTACTTAAGGGAGTGGTGGGGGGCGGGTTGCCCCAGGTACCAGTGATTATTGGGGTGTCATTAGGGGGTACTAGGAGGTGCCACTGTCATGGTGTGTCAGCTTTGAGCTTTGTTCTCAAACAACGAGCAGCGGAGCAGGGCGTTTGCATTAGGAATAAAATAGAATAAAAATCCCTCTCTCCTCCCTCCATAGCTTCTCCCCTGCCCTGCAGCAGCTCTAGGAGAGGGGATGTGATTTGTGTGCAGAGCTAGAAGATGACAGTAAATTCCAGGTAAAGGGGGGGGGGGGTATCAGCAGAATATGAAGCCCTGTCTGCTTACTGCTGTTTAAAGTGGACCTTTCCTTATCCAGCACTGCAGTGATCAGAAATTTGTCATTGAGCTACCTGGCTCTTGGTGAGGTCATGCATAGAGGGGGCCAGTCAGCATTCACTGCATCACCAGTGAATAGGCAGCCCAGGGTAAACAGGGACAGGGAAGAGGGAGTCTTAAAAAACTGGAAAAGTAAAGAAAAAATACCATAGCAGCATCTTATACCTGCAAAACACACACCCATTCTCTGCTCAGCAACTCCAATCCACAAAACCAGCCACCCAGCACACACACACAACTCCAATCCACAAAACCAGCCTCCCAGCACATACACACAACTCCCATCACACAAAACCAGCCACCAACACACAACCCCATCACACAAAACCAGCCACCAACACACAACCCCATCACACAACACCAGCCACCAACACACAACCCAGCCACCAACACACAACTCCTCTCACACAAAACAAGCCACCCCAACACACACACAACTCCCATCAACAAACCAGCCACATGTGTACTTTTGTTGATAGCATGAGGATTGATATGTTGTGAGTTTGCAAAATCACTTAAAAATAACAATTATTCAAAAAAAAAATTTACACTCGCCTTTTATTGCACAGCACAGAGGACACATGATTCACCATCGGCAGATTCATAATATAGCATTATTATATGTATATGTTACGGGTGAAGGCCGAAGTGCGGTTAATCCTAGCATTACCCGGTTAATCCTAGCATTACCCAGGCGTCATTAGCAAAAGTCTGCATTGAAATGAAATTTCGGACTTTACCCGGGTAATCTGCAAAGTATCCAGAGGCCTCTGGATACCCCGGTTCCCTGCACTGTTTCAACCGGGTAATTCGCACATTATCCGAGTGCTGCTGGATAAAGTGTGATGTGCAACGAAACATCCGCACTTCATCCGGGCAATCTGCAAAGTATCCAAACGCCTCTGGGTACTGTGCTTTTCTTGGGTTTTCAGCAGGTTACCGGTGACTGAATTCCGAGGAAAACTCAATTTAAGGAGATAATGATATTATATAAAGAGTAACCTGACGGTTGTTATATTTTACAAACGATATATTAGCACACATGACACGTATTAAAGATCATGTATCTGTTTTCACATTCATGTAAGAAACACATCCCGTCGCTCTGTATATTCGTTCTATCCTCAATACAGTTTTATTGTTTGTCTTTTGCCATTTTCATTGATAATATCCATAGATAATAGCAAAAAATTTACCGTTACCCAAGCGAGGTTGGATGCTCTGCAGATTACCCAGGCGAAGCTGCGGATAGTCCTCAGAAGGAAGCTCGCAGGTAGCGATCACGCGGCGCAGGGTGAGACACGCGCCCTTAGGGTGACGGTGTCACCCTAAAGGCGGGTGTCACCTGGTGCGGGCCGCACCCCCGCCCCCACGTTACGACGCCCCTGCCTCAGATTACCCGGGTGACGCTTCAGACTTGCACATTATCCGGGTAAAGTGCGGATTTTTCAGCTCTTCCAGACCGTTACCCAAGTGCAGTTGGTTAGTCCTAAAATCACCCGGGTAAAGTCCGGAATTTTCATTTTTTTGCAAATTTACCCAGCGGTTTTGGGTAATGTCAGGATTAACCGGGTAATCCTAGGATTGAACGCACTTCTGACTTTACCCGTAACATATACATCATGTCCTGCCAGAATGCTGGAACTAAACATTTTTTGAAAACATTAAAAAAGGGCGTGTGATTTTCTTTTTTTTACATTTTAAAGTTGGGGTGGTGCCAAATATAGGATCCGCCCCGGGTGCCAAATGTTCTAGGTACGCCCCTGCCTGCAGGAACACTTGGGAACGCAGTTCCCGCACTACTTTAGCAAGAGGAACTTCGTTCCCTTTTGGCTGATATATTGGGAAGCTGCAATACCTTTCTATATAGACCCAATTTTATAAAACTGTTTATATTTAAGGGTTTTTCCTGGATTTAAGTACATTGGGAAAGCATGGGAATGACATTTTCTCAGTGTTTGCCAGAGGAATGGCATTCTCATGCGTAAAGAAGTGCTGCAGCTGCCGCAGCTCCCACTAGTCTTTAAGACCAGAAAGGACTGACATGTTGGTGAGTTCGCACACTTATTTTTTTAGGATTGACCCGTCTGCTGGTGACGCTTGGTGGGGTGGAGGAAACTCCTCTACTTCACCCAGCTTTTTTTATCAAAAACAGGGGCGAGGACTGGGGTGGAGAAGGGGGGGGGGCACGCTATGCATCCTGACTATTTTAAAAATATTAATTAATTTAAAAATTAAATTTTACTTAATTTTTAATTAAAGCAATTAATTAAAGTCCCCAAGAAGAAAAATAGGAGGAATAAAAAAAAAACAACACACTGGCTCCTGACTGTATTATTTTGGAAAATCCTTGGTAGTGAAGGGGTTAAATGGAATCAGGACGCCCGAGATGTTCAGGTAAGAGTTCCAGTTTTGTTATATATGTTGTTTACTAAATTCTGCCATAAGGTAAGGTCATGTCAGAAATGTCAAACTCACAACGGGAGGAACGTCCTCCTTAAAAACCATTACGGAGCGCGTGATAGATTCCCCAGGACAATATCCAACAAACTTTGGCAGAGATAAGTATTAATACAGTAAATAATTTCCAAAAAGTGCTGCGCGAGCACTTGGCCCTGACGGAGATCCAGGCTTTTATGAGAGTACTCCTTATTTCCTTTTCTTTGCCACTTTGTTAAATGTTTTTAGAGCGCCGTATTTCAGCACACACCTACATACCGTAAGCACATGTCAGGCGGGCACCGTTCAAAGGGTGTACTGAAGGGTGGGGGGTCCTGGCGTTGCATTTGCTCAAACTGTCAGCATAAATACTTTTTCTGCCTTCGCCATTGCCCTTTATTTCCTAGCCATCCATGAAATTATTTTACCAGAATAAAACATGACAAAACACTGTGCGGTCTGTGCTACACTTACATAACCTTGAAGTAAAAAGCGACAGGGCTTGGCGCAGCCGTTAATGGACAGGTCTATTCATTTCTTCACCTCTGTTTACAAAATAAAATAACAACAGAGTGTACACAGTAAAAAGTACATGGCTGTGAAGGGAAAAAAATATTGCAAGACTTAAATCGAAAAGTTTGAACAGTGTGAAAATGTAAAAGTGCTGAATAATAAAAAAAACAAAAAAAAAACAAACATCAAACTTAAGGTGAACCTGTCATGTGCGGCTCACCGGACAGGGAATCACTCACAAGTGTGAGCAAAGAGAAAAAAATGCTAACACGTATCACTGAAAAAAAGGTGTTTCTCTGTTAGAGTATAACTTCTTGTGGCATGCCACAGGGCGGAGTTACAGCTGTGAGCGGAAAGTGATCCTACAGGACAGCTTGTCTTTCAGTCTGTGTGCACCACTGACTAGGTACACTGACTGATAAGTCGTCGACAAGTGGCTATCACCTCACTGCTCGATGACCCCCAGCTAACTCCACCCACGGATTGTGTAAAGATGGCAGCACCCCGTGGTGGAACCGATAAGTGGTGGTTGCAATAGCCCCCCAAGGAACAATATATCACAATGACCTTTAACCCCTTCACTACCAAGATATCTCAGTCTTCAAAGGCACCAACCAATGGCCCGATATCGAGATATCTTGATATGCTGATCTGCAGCCAAAAAGCTAATTAATTTGTTTGCAGAAAAGGAATTTTGTTTGCTTTTGGACTGCAGAAGGTTCCCCCAAAGTTTTAGCCCTGTGGGCATAATGCCCAAAGAGCTAAAACTTTGTAAAATCTTCTGAGGTTACCCTTACAAAGGGCTTTCAGCAGCCGATGCAGGGAGAAAAAAAAGACAATAGACCAGCAGCTCAAACTGCTGTAACTAAATTTTGCAGTAGATGGTGCCATCTACTGGCCAAAATAGGTTATTTACAGTAAGAAATGTAATGGGTATAAGCTCAAATATTTCTTAATGTGTAATTAATTTTAAATGATTTTTCAAACAAAAAAAAACAAACACTGGTTTCTGACAATGTTTTTGGAAAATCACTTATTTTAAAGAATAAAGTATTTTTTTATTTTTCAAGTGCCCCAAAGTATACCGCAGCGGTGTACAGGGTTAGAATAACCTAGAGTGATGAATAGCTAGGCAGACAGAGGATAGATATGCATTAAAATATAACTCCACCCACTGCATTTACTTGAACCCACCCCTGCTTTGCAGGCAAAGCTAACGTCGGCATCTACTTACCACTTTACCAATCCAAAACATGTAAACTTTGTGGTTCATTAACGAACACTGAATGTCGAACAGTAGCATACAAAGTCTCATGTCCAAATGATTTAATGTAAGGTAAGTGTTCCCCATGGGGAGAAATTAAATTTTCTGTGAACGCTCACCTATTACTGTAAAGTAAATATAAGGAGCAGCCCTGATACTCACTGTAACAAAAAGTTAAATAAATGTAACTGCTTTATTAAAACAGCCAGGGAGAGGGCAGAATACAGAGAGAGCTGTGGGGTCACTCACTGCTGTACGGAGATAAAATTCAGGGGGTTTTGAGTGAAAATCCCTGTACAGTACAGATACAAGGTGTTGCTGTAATTGCCATACACAGGCATTATGCAGCACATACAGATACAAGGTGTTGCTGTAATTGCCATACACAGGCATTATGCAGCACATACAGATACAAGGTGTTGCTGTAATTGCCATACACAGGCATTATGCAGCACATACAGATACAAGGTGTTACTGTAATTCCATACACAGGCATTATGCAGCACATACAAGGTGTTGCTGTAATTGCCATACCAAGGCATTATGCAGCACATACAGATACAAGGTGTTGCTGTAATTGCCATACCAAGGCATTATGCAGCACATACAGATACAAGGTGTTGCTGTAATTGCCATACACAGGCATTATGCAGCACATACAGATACAAGGTGTTACTGTAATTCCATACACAGGCATTATGCAGCACATACAGATACAAGGTGTTGCTGTATTTGCCATACACAGGCATTATGCAGCACGTACAGATACAAGGTGTTACTGTAATTCCATACACAGGCATTATGCAGCACATACAGATACAAGGTGTTGCTGTAATTGCCATACACAGGCATTATGCAGCACATACAGATACAAGGTGTTGCTGTAATTGCCATACACAGGCATTATGCGGCACATACAGATACAAGGTGTTACTGTAATTCCATACACAGGCATTATGCAGCACATACAGATACAAGGTGCTGCTGTTTTTGCCATACACAGGCATTATGCAGCACATACAGATACAAGGTGTTACTGTAATTCCATACACAGGCATTATGCAGCACATACAGATATTGGTATTTTTGGAAGCTGTGTTGGTAATAATCTCATTATGATCACTACAAATCCCCATAAGCAGGAGATCTGAACATTTTATTATCTTTATGCTAATAAAACAGACTCGTGTGACGTTGTGCAAGATAAGGGATGCCATCTAGAGTTTAGAACCTTTCATCCTAGCAATACTTTTGTAAAGGGTAAACAAAATGCTAGTTTGCATAACTATCTCAGAATAAAGTCTTTATGCATAATTTCCATATCACCCTATATTTAATTGTTAACCACTCATCCCCAGGTTTCAAATAAATGTTAGCTATGTTTAATGAAAGGTGTCCAGAAGAAAGCATAAAGGGAAATGAAACAAAGGAAAGCTCAAACCAACCCAATACCAATGTGTACGTTACACACTTATATAAACATTTATTTATGCACTATATACAGTAGATTCTTAGAGTGTAAGCTCTCGAGCACGGTGTTCTCTTCTACTGTTTGGTGTGTGTAGTGTGAATGTATATTTGATATTCTGTGTCTCCCTTTTGTACAGCGCTATGGAACTTGTTGGCGCTTTAGAAATGCTTGTAACTTTAACCGTAGATCATAACGACTGAATTCCCACTCCCAGAATGCTATGCGAAATATGATTTCTATAATGGTTATAATTTGCATATCTGTAAGGTTATAATTCAGATAGTAATGTAAAAGACAGCGTGAATCTGGTGCTTTTCTTAGTGGTTGTAAGATTATTAAGGCGTGCTCAATATAGGTCGGTGCTGCAAGCTAGAAGATATGTGTTTACAACCCCAAAATCACGAATATAAAAGAATAAACACTTCCAGGCGCACCTTACTAAAATTTCCACTTTTTTAAAACCAAAAAATGGCCAATGTGCAAACATCTAATGAATTAATATTTAAGCAAAACAGTGGTTATATTATGATAAATGTGTATAACTTAAGGAATACTTATATTTCAGTGGTGTTTCTTTTTTTTCCCTTCTCTCAGCATGGGGTCCTGCGATGTAGCTGTTCGGTATCCCAAGAAAAAAGGAGGGGGGAGGGTATTTCTCCACTTGATGTAAAAAAAGGCAGCAGAGCGGCAGATAATTCAATTAAAATGCATTTATTAATCAATAAAAAGGTAGACCTTCAACTATAAAATCAATTGTTAAAATGCTAATTAAGTAGGATCAACAAAAACGCGCTTTCAACAATAGGCTTCATCAGTTGTTATCCTTTCTGAATGATCAGTCCGTGCAAGAAGTGCAAAAAGTCCAAAAAGGTTTTTGGACTTTTTGCACAGACTGATCATTCAGAAAGGATAACAACTGATGAAGCCTATTGGTGAAAGCGCGTTTTTGTTGATCCTACTTAATTAGCATTTTAACAATTGATTTTATAGTTGAAGGTCTACCTTTTTATTGATTAATAAATGCATTTTAATTGAATTATCTGCCGCTCTGCTGCCTTTTTTTACATCAAGTGGAGAAATACCCTCCCCCCTCCTTTTTTCTTGGGATACCGAATAGCTACATCGCAGGACCCCACGCTGAGAGAGGGAAAAAAAGAAACACCACTGACATATAAGTATTCCTTAAGTTATACACATTTATCATAATATAACCACTGTTTTGCTTAAATATTAATTCATTAGATGTTTGCACATTGGCCATTTTTTGGTTTTAAAAAAGTGGAAATTTTAGTAAGGTGCGCCTGGAAGTGTTTATTCTTTTCAGATAGTAATGTGACAGGACGATTAACTCATTATTATAACGTGTCTTGTGTTTGGATCCGGTTACCATGTTCAATCTTCGGTGACCCCCCCCATTTGTATTCATTAAAGCCGGCAGTTGAAGAGATACTTCATGACATTCTTTTTGTTATTATTTTTAAACAATCCATTGTATTGTGTAAATAGATTGTACACACTTAACAAGGATTTGACATGCAGCCGCGGCTTTGTGAATGGGCTAATAAGCCGAACGTATTCCGAGTGGCAGACAGTCCCCAAAGGCTCGGCAGCTGCACATTGTGCCGACTGGAATGAGCTACAGTGCTGCAAACTCATTAGCATATACACTTAGCTGACAGCGGAATCTGATCTGGTCCTATAATTCACAGGGGTGATCTATGTCTTACACATCATTCTAATCTCCAGTGAATGTGCTTTGTAAATTCTTACAGAAAATGCAGCGAGAAAGATACCAAGGCAGTGCTCACCCCCCCCCCCCCCGTACATAAAGCACGGGTGGAGTTTTATCACATGACTTCTGCTTAGATTAAAATGTTTACCTAGAAATTTCTAAAGAAAATACTACATTCGTTAACTGATCAGAACATTAACAATATACTATAGAGTTAAAACAGGAGGGGGGGTCAGAAACAGAGGCGTGTATCAGTAGCTCCACATAACCAAAACCCTGTTGACCGATCAATATTAAAGGGCGAATACCAGGCATATACTGGCCATAGAGACTACAGGGAGATTCCCGGTGGGCCGATGGCTCAGTGTGAATGCTGATTCATCGCGCAGATTGCACTGCCCTTAATGGGTGAGAACTTACGCACCACAGATGCAGTCTCATGTTGGAGCCACCGTGCCGGGGAGACCTGCTCCGCCTCACCTTAAGACATGCTCAACCTCAGTGCCACTGCCTTGCTTTACCCAATCACTCTGCAGCAACTCCAGTATCTGTAGAACGATTGGTTGAATGATCTGATTGGTTTAGATACTATTTTTGTGGGTTTGTATAATTAAAGTGGGCTGGTCTGGATGAAGTCCAGGGCTGATATTTTTGCCCCAGTCCAGCCATGGCTAATACCACCAAAAAAAATGCAATGTCCTTATTGTGTTTATTTCATGTTGCTGATATCTTACATGTGCTTTATTTTTCTCTTGTATGTTTAGTTAAGAAAATGTTTTCCTCTATATGTGTCACTGGGTGCATCCATTGTGTGATATTTTCCTCTATATGTGTCACTGGGTGCATCCATTGTGTGATATTTTCCTCTATATGTGTCACTGGGTGCATCCATTGTGTGATATTTTCCTCAATATGCGTCACTGGGTGCATCCATTGTGTGATATTTTCCTCAATATGCGTCACTGGGTGCATCCATTGTGTGATATTTTCCTCAATATGCGTCACTGGGTGCATCCATTGTGTGATATTTTCCTCTATATGTGTCACTGGGTGCATCCATTGTGTGATATTTTCCTCAATATGCGTCACTGGGTGCATCCATTGTGTGATATTTTCCTCTGTCACTGGGTGCATCCACTGTGTGATATTTTGTGTTGTAAACCCCCCCAGTATCTTTCCATCACTTGTTCCTCACGGTGTGGCTATAGAATGGAGTCTATGGGTCGATCACTGATTCACATCATTGTATTGTGTGGGATGTATTCAAAGGACATCACCAGGGGGGCAGATTAATAGTCTTTTAAGCCCCCAGTCTTATCTCATTTAGGCTAGGGACAGATGAGCGCATTTTCTGCGGCCACCGTCAAAATGTACGTCGATGCGTGCGCACGCATTTTTTCACGGAATACGCTTAAGTGGTCAGACGACCACAGTCGCAGGTACTCACCAACGCAATTCTAGGGAAATCCGGCTGTTTGAACGTTATGTAGGCCGCACACTAGCAGCGTCTGACGTCTCCTAATCACGCACACACGCTGCCATGCGGCCGCAGCGCACTCTGTACGTCTGTAGCAGCGGTTTCACGTTCTGAGAAAAATGCGTTCATTTGCCGGTTGCGTGGTGTCGGCGCACTTTTGTACGCACGTACTGCGTATATTGGCCGTCATTGGCCGTTATGTGCTGCTACTGCCGCCGTGATTTAGTGCGCCTGCACGCGCGTTCCGACTGCCCCACTCTGACCCTAGCCTTAGCTGTCAGCTCTCATCTCCGGTAGGATATGCCACCCAATACACCCCCCCCGCTGCAGCCTTTATCCAAACAATCATTCCTCCATCCCATTGACTGTTAAATAATGTAGATGCTAAATCACAGCTGTAATTTTAAAATTCACCATAAGTTTTTCGTAAATGTTGCATCATGGGAAAAATCCATAAACTGGAAACATAAAACCTAATTTTACTTTTCCTTTTTATATGCATTTACTTCCAACAAAAGAATAAAAACCAGCAGCATGTGTTGTATAATGTATTTATATAATGTGTTGTATAAGGTGGTTTTGTTTGTAATGCACCCGTAATCTAGTTACAGCTCATGTAAGTGGTCGTGTCCCTTTACAAATCCTGCTTGACATGGGTTTAAACGTGCACGCCCTGCAGATGGAATCACCGAAACCTGATTGGCTGAATTGCTATTTGGTGTGGACAGCATTTCCGACTCTGAAGTCGGCAGCTGCATAAGGATTTAAAAAATGGACTAGTTATTATACACATTATGGACACCATTAACCTGCCTGATGGTTATTCAGAGTGTGTCTCGGGGTTAAATTTCACCGCTGAGAGCGGTAACCCCGAGCCACACTCTGGCTGTATACATCACCTCTCCCTTGATGTTCCCCGCAGTCTCCTCCGGCGATCGCGGCGTTTTACTTCCTGGATTCCCTTCTCGCGAGGAGGGAACCAGGAAGTAGGAGGTCGCGATAGTCGTCGGAGGCTCCGGGGACATCGAGGGAGCGCAGGGAGAGGTGATGTATCCAGCGGCATCCCGAGTGTTGCTTGGGGTTACCGCTTCCAGCATAGGAATTTAACCCCGAGCCACACTCTGGATACCGCTAGGGGAGATGGGCAAAAATAAATAATAAAAAACAGACCACTTTTAGACAAGAAATTCGGCAGAAATTAGACCGCAAGGGAGGTTAACTGTTCACATATAGATTTCAGAGGAAATGTTATGTGGAAACCAAAAGGTGACGAAACATAAAAGCTCAAAAGGATACATTTCCTATCTATACGGATATAAAACGCAAATAACCAAAAGGTAGAAGGGAACATGTGTACAGATATATAGAACTTTTATAAAAGCAGCCTATGTGTCCGGCTAGAATTTTAAGAACAAGACGCTTGCTTTGGCTCACCGGGATTTCAAAATGCACAGGACAGACAGGCTGGAAAGTTGGTAATAACAGGTTTGGCCAAGATCGAGCCCAAAAGCAGACAATAATCCAAAGTCATTATGTCCTTTATCACCGGTTTATAGGAACAGTACCTCCGCCTGTATAACTTATTGTAGTGGCTATGGTGTGTGGAAGCCGGGAGTGCTGTCTGTCTGGGTTGTGTCGGACCGTAATATCAAGGGATTTGACTAGGATCAGGATCCATCTCTAGGAGGGGGGAAAGGATCGCTACAGGTTTCATGGATTGGTATTGTTACGCCAATCCTACCCGATTCTTATACATTTGGGCATAAAGCCTCTGCATTGACTCGTGGTGTCTTCCCTTCCTGCTTGCAAGTTATGGAGGACGCAGGAAAAGACAACTCAAGTCAATGCTGAGGCTACAGGATTCCCGTTCACTAAAGGGACCTGCAATTGGGCCAGGGTAATGCAGTATTGTTTTGGGATTCAGTATCAGCCGATCTGGAATACTGAAGGATCATCAGGTTGAAAATCGTGATTGGGACATACCTAGTTTTGACTTAAGGCCAAGATTTTCCCAACCTCTGCACCTTCACGATTCTCACTGTAGATGGAAATGTAATGATTTAGACCAGGTTTGTCAAACTCTGGTCGACCAGATGTTGCCCAACTACAAATCCCATGAGTCTCTGCTCATCGATTACATTAAGAGGTTTCTTGGACCTGTAGACCAACATTGGGGGGAGCTGGAGTGGGACATCCCTCAGACTTCTTATTTTTCCTGCTTGGAATGTTCCAATATGCAAACACGAAAAATACACCAAAATCGGAGATTTCCAAATGTGAAATGAGCAGAGTTGAGCAAAAGCTGCAACTAAGGCTAGGGTCAGACTGAGGCAGTGCGAACGCGCGTTCTGGCGCACTTAATCACGGCCGCACTAGCAGCAGATGCCGGGCAATGACGGCCAATATACGAAGTACGGTCGCACAAAAGTCCGGCTGCGCAACGCAAGTGGAAAATGAACGCATTTTTTCGAGAACGTTAAACCACTAGTACTGACGTACAGAGTGCGCTGCGTCCGCTAGCGGCGTGTGTGCGTGAATTGGAGACGTCAGACGCTGCTAATGTCCGGCCAACATAACGTCCAGATGCAAGAAGTGTTTTATTGATGATCCGTACAAAATCACGGATGAAACTGCGCATCGTATGACCGCTATTGCGTATTCCGTGAAAAAATACGTCCATTCTTCGAACGCACATTTTCACGGACAACGTGAAAAATGCGTTAGTCTGACCCTAGCCTAAGAGAACCAAGTTCTCTATCGGTTTCCAGTAGCACGGCTTAATGAGGCATAATGGTCTCATCGTGGCATTGTTACATGGAAGAAAAAAACTTGACCATGACGCTAATTAGATTTTTTTAAGCCAAAAAGATCTCCTGTGGACACTTTGTCACTCCGAAAATGCTTGTGTAAATTGTAAACATTCGTCAATGTCCTCAGAAACTCTTTAGGATTGAGCATCAAAACCATTGAAGTACCGTATTAAGACAAGGTTAGATTAACCCCTTACGGATGGGTGGGTGTCATCTGTCAGGGGTGGGTTAAAGCCGGTGAGGTGTACAGGTACGCCTCGCCGACAGGTGCCGCTGCTTTCGGCATTATCATGAAAAGACGGCCAGATCCCACTCAGAGGACACCACCAGCGAGTGTTCTTGGACAAGACACCTAATGATATGGATGCGCCTACCTCACAAAATACTTGTACATCTCATAGATTGTAAGTTCCCTTGGGTACAGGGTCCTCCTGAATCAGGCCATGCCATCCATGTGTGGTATTCTAATGTATCAACCCCTTCTACACTGATCTTATATAACACCACAAATTCCGCAGCGTTTTACAAGGCTGGGGAAAGACTAGCATTTTAAAGAGCAGAAGGAACGTCCGTGAGAGTGGACATTCCTTCCACTGTGACGCCCGTCTAGCCACCTCATTCTATGGAGGATCACGCTTTGCAGTCCAGTCGAACGTGCGTCGTAGCACTTCGACGGGGAGGCTTTCAGAACACCTGAGAGCACGCCTGCTATAATAGAGCGCAATTTGTGCTTACACTACAGTTTGTGGCCAGCCCCGAATTGTGACAACGCTGCGACAAGACGCCGGGGGGGCACGTCAGTACAGGTGCACATAGTGCACAAGTCTGACCCCAGCCTAAAGGATAATAAATTATCCCCCTATGCAACTTGTGTAGCGTCCGTAACTTTTGTTTGTTTGCATACAACCATTAGCTCTCGTTATGTACGTACTTGTTACACACAAGGTACGTGAGCACCTGGTCAGAGTGATGGATTGATGCAGTGTGTGCAGCTCAAGCCAATTCTGCTTCTCTCCAAACAAATGTTTCTACAAGCACACTGATGGACACAATGATATCAGCACAAAAATGTGGGAGAAGGGGGTCAATACTCAGCCTGACCGATTTAATAAGCTAAAGTGGTCAGCATTCATAGAGTGTCCCTTTAAAATAATTTCATGAACAAACTGAGTGAGGGAAGGGTCCAGAGGTGTGAGCGACTGAGTATGGGCAAGGGACCAGATTCAAGTGTGAAAGGGAGAGCTTGGGCAAGATACCGAAGCAAAGGAGGGAGATTGTGGGAAGGGACTGGACCAAAAGGAGGGATAGCAGCTCAGGACTGGTGAAAGGGAGGCAGGGGTGGGGGCACAGGTCTTCATCTCCAAGTAAGGATAAAACACCGGTTGTAAAGCGCGTACACCCATTGGCCGCATCCCAGGGTCTGTGCTATAGTTCGGTGGCTGCTGTAAACCAAGTAAAAACAAACTGGTTATGCGTAACATAACACCAGAACTAAATAGTGAATAAAGCAGCGGCAGGTCTTCTCCAATCAGGTTCAAAGTAGCTTCGGAGGTTATCATTTAATTCAGAATGAATCTAAACAATGTGTGCTGTTCACAGGTTGATTAAATCGGCCGATCAATAATGAGAATAGATAACTAGAATGAAAAAAATAGTGGTCGTTTCAGCCCTACTGTCAACGTGATGTAGGAGAGGCAGCCTCCAACAGCATCAGTACAAAATAGAAAAGGAATGGACATCCAGTATTTCCTTCTACAGCAGATTATTGGGAGGTAGTGAAAAACAACTTTTTGGTTAGGGATGCCGGATACATATTTTTGGGCTGCCAATCCAATCCGGACCACGCGGTACTTTAAACAGCTGATACCGAGTCCCAATCCAAAACCACAAGAGCTGCTGCGGGACATTCCATAATGGAATCCCGCGGCATCAGCATTCTATCTACCCTGACTGCTCAGGAGTCATTGAGCAGGCAGGGGAAACGCTAGTGAAAGCAGATGCCCTGCCCTGGACTCCAGCTGAGCAACTTACAGCATCTTTCCTGCCCCTCCGCGACTGGTGAGATTGCAGGGCAGACACTGCGATTCACTGCCGAGGGTGCGGACTCAAACTAAGTGGTTGGAGTGTTGCTCGCCGGACAGTTTCCGACTCAGGGATTGAATCAATTTCAAAAAGCCATTTCCAGATCCCTGGAAAACTCTGTGAAATAGGGATGACCCTAACGAGCCTTTATTCAAGCAGTCAAAAGAACAAAGTGCCCTTTCCTATTTTTCTTTGTGATGGATGTGTGTGGCTAGTTGCACAAACAAGTCTCTTCTAAACACAATACACAGAATATATCATTTTCTTGATATAAAGTCCACTTTGTTAAGGCTATCCAGTTTTAAACCATTTGTCTACGCCACAGCAAATGAAATAAGACGCTGTCCACATTAATAAAAATAACAATACACATCTAGGATCCAAAATAAATGGATTTATTAAGGGAAGGCTGTACAGTCAGATGAGTAGACCCATGTTAATTTCTGTGTCAGGGACAAGTAAAATAACAGTTATGGCTTCACATGGTTGTGCAAAATATTGGAGTAGACCTCAGGAGGCAACAGAAGGATGGAGGATATGGACGATAAGTTGGATGTGCGCTGCACAGTTTCCTTCCGTGCCTCTACAGCATTTTCCTCTTTTCAAATTCCTATGGAAAGAAGACATAAGATGATGGTATATTAAGCAGGCTTCGATACGTGATCCAAAATTAGACATCACCGGAATGAAATTGGTGCATTTTATACATCTGGCGCGCATCAGAAACAAGGGCAAAAGGGAGTATCCTGAAATAATCAAAGGAAATCCGTGGCACTTTGAGAATACGCAGATTTGGCAACGTCAGGGAATCACAAAGAAACTTAGTACGCAAGATGCCAACTGCAAGAAAGTATGAGTTTCGTAAAGTGATAAAACACATGGCGATCAGACAGTACTCTGCTGCCACCTAGTGGCTGTAGGAGATATTGCATGATGCAGACCATTACTGCAGTGTCTTTCAATGACATGCTTGTCGCCGATCAGCTTCAATTCAGGACATTACCAATCCCCGCTGCACCCCTCCCCACCCCAACCTGGATAATAAATCACATACATTATGGGGATTTAGTGTGATGAGAAAATTAAGGCTGCATTACAGCTCCCTTACTCTGTACTTGATGTTTGGACACCCGTCCTGTAAATCAGTGATATAAAATCCAAGTCCCCCCAGATGTTGCCGAACGTCAGCTACCTTGATTCAGAAAGCAACAGTGTTCTCCAACATCACAAATTCCAGTGAAAATCCCCATTGCTGCAGCGGTGACAGTCGCCGGCACTTATAAAAGACGAATGCAAACAGCGACAGGAGAAGATTCATTGTGAAGCTTCTCCTACAGCGGTTTGGATTCTTCTACGAACCACAGCATTTTTTGTTGCTGCAGCAACAGCGAATTCTTCCCGTGTTTGCAACAGCAGCAAATAATGTCACTTTCTGAATTAACCCCCTTTGATTGTACGGCCGCCGAAATGTGATCGTACAAACACATCTCCGTAACTTAGAAATAAATAATAAAAATAGCGCCCTTGAGATTGCACTGTATTCAGAGGGGCGTCTGAGCAGCATCAGTACAGAGGTGTCTGACAAAAAAGATGTGTAAGCAGGTCATCTATTGACTCATGGTTACATACCCTGCCCTGGAACACCCGCAGGAAGACCCATGACTAAGCTGGTGCGGCCGTGACAGAACCTTTCCTGTATCTGCCTTTTGTCCGGTCTTTATTTTCAGCCATCCTGCCTTGGTTGCTCCCTACCCAGCCTTTATTTCTGAACTTCAGGAAGTCGCCCCACTAAAGACTATGCCTTAAGCACACGCAATTTCATGGGGCAACCTGGACTCCTTGTTTCATGCTCGTTTGCTGTGAATGGTCATGGTTTCCTTGTGCATGCAAGGCCGGGGTCACTTGTGCGTCTGGAGTGAACCCTTCCTCCTAGGGTCCGTCGTAGTGTTATGACTGCTCGACTGGTGGGGGTCTACACGGTGTAACGTGCGCACTGGTATCGCACGTTACAACAGGTGTGAAGTTTTCCTCCCTGTCGACCCGCTACAGAGAACGTTGGACGGGTCTATAAAGCGTGATCCTCCATAGGAGACTTGTGCTTTGTAGCACTCAGCACACCACGAGGTGGCCACACGGGCGGGCAGAAAGAATGTCTGTTCTTACGGACATTCCCTCCATGCTCGTATGAGCCTGTCCTTACCCGTCATCTCATTTCCTGTGCTGTCCATTGTGAGTACCAGTCATCCCTCCAGGTTCTTTCCTTTGTTGTATCCTACATCACCCGGCTAGAATTAAGGCCGGGCCACACAAGCGTGAAAAGAACGTCAGTGTGAATGGACTTTTTCACACGGACGCCTGTGTGGCCACCTCCCTGTACTTACGTTTGTGCACACAGCTCTACAAGACGAGAGACTCCAACGGAGGACCAAGCTTTGTAGACTCGTCTGCTCGATGGGGAGGAAAACATCCAGCCCGTTGTAACGTATGTAACTAGTTTGCACGCTGAATTGCATGGCCTTCCCAATCGAGCCGTTGTAATGCTACGATGGACGCAGGGGTGGGGTCATTACGGACGCACTTTAGATGGAGTAAGGCTGTGGCCACAAGAGCAAACTGAGTTTTCACTGCAACCTGCTTGTTTGCTGTGTGTCCCTGCAACCGGGCTCTGCCTGCAAACCCCAGTATCATGAACATGACTCCCTTGTAAAAGCTCAATGGACTTTAGTGATCAAATCCCAAGTTGGCACCGACATCCACGATACAGGTTTATCCCAACCTAACCTCATGCAACGAGGACAAAATTATTAGAAATACTGTATACACAGCGCAAAGAGCATTTTATAAAGTGTGTATGAAAGAAATGAATGTTGTGATTAGGCTTTGGTCCCATCATCTAGTTTTGGCAGCTCCAGACCAAAGACTGGGTGGCATGCAGGTTGGGGAGGTGGCACAGGACACCAGCTACAAGTAAGGATTAAACATCAGTGACAAAGCTCCTCCACCCAGTGGCAGTATTCCAAGGGGTTGCGCTACAACAGTTGTAAACTGAATAAAAACAAACTGGTTGTGTCTGACATAAACCTACAACTACATCATACAGAGCAAAGCAGCGGCGAGTCTTCGGAAATCATCCCTGAAGTTATGTTTAACGCAGTCTGACTAAAGAGTGTGTCCTGTACACAGACCGATTAATCGTTAATGATAATAAAAATACTCAACTATTCTCGTTTAGCTGTTTCAGCCCTAATTCTATGCAAACAGTTCAAAATCTGAAAGAATCACAAATCCAATGCACTTCTAGTCCCAAGCATTTCAGATAACAGATACATGGCTTCATCAATGACTTTACAGGTTTGTGACTAAGCAAGTGACAAAATGGATTGTGGTTGCAACAACGGTTAGTGAATTGCCCTGTAGGTCAGGGCTGTCAAACTCCGGCCTCCACTTCACCTCTCCATTAACCACTCACTCTCTCACTAATGGGTCACCTCTCTCCTCTTAGATTGTAAGCTCTTGAGCAGGGTCCTCCCTCCATCTGTTTGGTGTGTGTAACATATGTATATTTGTTAATCAGTCTCACCCATTGTACAGCGCTACGGAACTTGATGGCGCTTTATAAGTACCTGTAATTGTCAAACTCCGGCCTCCCCAGATGTTTCTGAACTACAACTGCCACCATTCCGTGACCATCTGCTGCAGTGAAAGAATTCTGGGAATTGTAGGCATCGACATCTGGGTGGGCCGCGAGTGTGACAGCCCTGCTGCAGGATGTGAACCTGGAAACTGATATGCAAAAAGAGATTATACAAGAAAAGACTGCTAAGAGCATGACTTTATAAACCAACGTCATGTTTACAGGTGTTATCCCTCCCACACTTTATATTCCTGACGTCTGCTGGAATCACAAACAAAATAGTAACATACTGTAGGTCTCGCTCCCGTGTCGCTATATAAAAGGGACAGCAAGCCAAACAAACCCACTACGGACGCAATATGGATGCGCAGGACAATTATACGCCATCAGATGGGAAGTTAAAAGTCATTTTGACCTTGAAAACACTTCCACGCTTTACAGAATGAACGTTTCGCTGCGTGGCATCTCCTGACAGCTGTGTGTGCGTGTGTATTCCTATATACATTTTTCTGCCTATTTGCTTGCTACGGTGCCAAACACAATTTTAATTCCGAACAATTAAGTCTGGTTTGAGCTCCGCGTCGCTGTGAATGGGTTTCTGAAGAGGGACCGTGCAGTTCAACACCTAGGATGTCTATGCCAGGAAAAAGTAGGATATATTTATACAGTATATGCCTTTTTCAACATAAAACCTATGTGTGAGCAATCACGGCTCATTACAATTAAACCTGTGCGTGCACATGAAATCGCATCGATTTAACAAATCGCAGCCACGGTAAAAAGCTGGGGGATTGTGTGCGGTGGTTGGCGGTGTAATGCGAGAGAATTTGGAACATCTGTGCCTTTTACCTTGTGCATCGTGCTGCCCAGCTGGGCAGGGGACATGCTGACAACCACGCCAGCTCTCTGCAAAGCTGCGATTTTCTCCTTCGCCCCGCCTTTCCCACCTGCAATGATTGCCCCTGCGTGCCCCATTCTCCTGCCTGGAGGTGCAGTCAAGCCAGCGATGAACGACACAACAGGTTTGGCGTCAGGGCCCTTAGAAAACAAATGAGAAATATAAAAAAAAATTAAGAAGTTATGCATTTTCATCCCACGCAAAAGTAGCAAAGAAGTAAAAAAAAAAATTGAAAACAACAATTCCAGAACGCCGGCACAATCGATACGGACGCTGAAGAGTTCTAATGGAGGAACGATGCGCGCCAAGGGCTCGCTGCGGCGTGTCACTCGTTCAAAGTAAAAAAACACATGGACCTGCGGAGTATAACTGACCTCGGGACAAATGCGAGCAGATGTCAAGCCGGTGTGCGTTAAAAAGAGGGAACAGCCTGCCTGCTGAGGGATGGACGGCTGTAAAACAATTTCTGATCAAACCCACACAGGAGGAGGGGTGCGGAGGCACTGCTGAGATAATTTGACAATACGCCACTCATTCCGCAGACGCCAACTGAACATCTAGACGGCTTCCCGTTCTCATTACACTGTGCGGTTTAAGTTTGTCTTAATGCGATTACAAGGACTTATTTGACAAATCTAAAAAAAAAAGAGCTTTGTGCAGAAAAACAAATTAACTTCCGAATTGGAGGTGGTAAAAGGTGAACGAAGTAAACAGAAGAGGCAAATGAATGGTGGGATTAAATAAGAAGCAAGGAATAGTCAATGTGATCGAGAAGGACGGTGGGGGGGCAGGGGGGTTTGCTTGCTAGCTACCCATGTTATATTATAACGGACAATGTATAGAGGCAGGTGCGTATGTAGCAACACACAACATATTCTTGTTCATCTTGTATTGAAGTGTTTACGGGAACATCCAAATACAAGAAGTGGGTGAATACGCATCGCCAAGTGAGGGTCCAGAGAAGGGCCGTCTGAATCTTACTTTAACCCCCAGGTGCTCTGTGGTGCTGACTAGCAACGTCAATTTATTGGTGCAGTGGAAAGCTGGCAGAATATTACGAAACATGTGGCGAGTGGTGCAGTCCGCCCAACTGCCATGTAAACCAGTAAGAGGGAAAAAGCTGGGAATACCCTTTGGAGTTTGACAAGAACAAAAACAGGCGTATAATGCCCTTCTTTGATGCTCCAAAGTGCCGATCGGGCAACCAATTCGCCTCCAACGTCGCAACCAATTCGCCTCCAACGTCGCAACCATTCGCCTCCAACGTCGCAACCATTCGCCTCCAACGTCGCAACCATTCGCCTCCAACGTCCCAACCATTCGCCTCCAACGTCCCAACCATTCGCCTCCAACGTCCCAACCATTCACCTCCAACGTCCCAACCATTCACCTCCAACGTCCCAACCATTCACCTCCAACGTCCCAACCATTCGCCTCCAACGTCCCAATGGCGCAACCATTCGCCTCCAGCGTCCCAATGGCGCAACCATTCGCCTCCAACGTCCCAATGGCGCAACCATTCGCCTCCAACGTCCCAATGGCGCAACCATTTGCCTCCAACGTCCCAATGCCGCAACCATTCGCCTCCAACGTCCCAATGGCGCAACCATTCGCCTCCAACGTCCCAATGGCGCAACCATTCGCCTCCAACGTCCCAATGGCGCAACCATTCGCCTCCAACGTCCCAATGGCGCAACCATTCGCCTCTGTCCCGATGGTGCAACCATTTGCCCCCTAACGTACCAATCGCGCAACCATTGCCCCCCCCCCCCACGTACTGGTTCTCCAGCCATTCACCTTCATTATACTACACATTCTACCACACACCAATGCACAAATCCTTCATCCATTTACCTACAAAGTCACAATCCTCCAACCTTTTACAGTATATGTGATTTTAAAAGGTTAGGGAAAGAAAGCTCATATTTGGCAAGTATGTCGCAGATACTTATGATGGACGGACAAAAAACAGTTTTCAGTAAAACGAACACAAAGGAAGACACTGCATAAAACATGAGGGCCTAGATTACATACTGAATGCTAACTGTTGTGTTTGGATATGTAAGCGTTAATGTCAGGATAAGTGACTTTAACACATGCCCCCATATTACATCCCTAATGCTAAACATGTTAAAAATCCATTAGTGCATCAGTGATTGTGCGAGTGCGAGCTTACTGTACTTTGTGCATCCTATACTGAACATGGGGAGCGCATTCAGTAATTACCCTTAGGATAAGGGATTACAAAGTCCTAGCACTGGCTACTGCATCGATGGGTTAAACGCACTTTCTCTGGCACCCGGAAGCTGGTGCCAACTGATTCCACTTTTGCAGAATGCATTAATGCCAGCTAAACCCCACCCCCCCATAAATCCCATAAGCACATCTCATCTCGCGGCGAGAATGGTGGTTCGATCCGCTGCTTGTGGCCACCAGGAGCAGGGTAAGACTGGGGACAAATAGTCGCCAGAGTCCCTCCTCAGGCGCAGGTTTTCGCCGTTAGCATCCCCATTTTAGCGTGCACAATGTAACCCAGCCTGAGGGGTCAGTAATAAAACCAACTTACAGAATTGTGTTCTTTAAGGAAGTTAGCAGCGTTTTCTTCGGCGCCCCCGCCAATCTCACCGATTAGAATAATGCCTTCTGTTTTTGGGTCTTTCAAGAAGACATCAAGGCAGTCGATGAAATTAGTCCCATTAAACGGATCCCCTCCAATACCTGAGAAAGGAAAAAAAATATATAGGTAAACACACTCTAGCAAACACGTCCTACAACACCCACCAGTGACGTACAGGCACAGTCTTGATATGGAGGTCTAGCATTTGTCAAGCTGATTGTCCCTCACGGTTTCATTTACTTTTTTGTAAACTGGTCCCTAGTCAAGCAGTCCTTTGTACAAACATCGCTGCTGGTTACGTGATATCACTAGGGGCATTACTGGCCTGCTGTAAATGGCTTTTCATGCCAATACCAGTAGCGAGCCTGCAATACTACCAGGAATATAAGTACTCTATTGTTACTGCAAGACTACGCGCGCTTAAGCCTGATTCGAACACAAACTAGAGGTGAGCATGTGTTTCGTAACGAATCTCAATTAGTTTGAAAATTTGTTAATTCGTATTTCGGAAGAACTTCCAAAATAACGAATTGATTTCATCTGAATGGAAACGAAAAAGTATATAATGAATTTAATCTGTTACGGTTTGACAAGAGAACCATTGATTAACCTCCCTGGTGGTTTTCCCGAGTGTGGCTCGGCGTTAAATGCTGAAACGGTAACCCCGGAGCCACACTCGGGCTGGATACATACCTGTCCCTGCATTCCACAATCGCGGCATCTTGCTCCCCTTCTCACGATCGGAAGGAGCTGACTGCAGGAGGACATCGAGGGAGCGCAGGGACAGGTATGTATCCAGCCCGAGTGTGGCTCGGGGTTACCTTTTCAGCATTGAAATTTAAGCCCAAACCACACTCCGGAAAACCGCCAGGGGGCTGGATTAATGCACAGATTTTGACATATAAAATGTGTCAGTCAGACCGCCAGGGAGCTTAAATGATTTGTTTTTTTAAGTGAACGCAATCAATTCCGAATCGATCGCAAACTACAAATCAAAATGATGAAAACAAATCAGTTTTGTTTTACAGTTTCACAAAGCTCCCTCCCCGTCCCTGTCAATCGGCCTTGGTGCTGAATCTATACACAGAGGAAGAGATTTATCGCAAAACGCGTCTCGGTTGTATTTTTATATATTATACAAAATTCTACTTGATTTACCTTAAAACTCTGGTCCCAGTAACAATCTGAACAAAGGAACGGAGGGGGTGATTGACCGTTGAAAGGGGATCCGATACCCTTCTATTTTTTCCAGCTGTTGTAACAACTGGTGTCTGATTTGTGGCATCACTAAACGTCAGTTTAACCCACTCATTCCATTTACGCATTGCCTAAACTGCTTGCACTATGGTTTGCTTTTGTGCTTCTTTCGAGGCACGAACACGTTTGAAAGCGTAAAGAAGATAAGAACGCATTCTGCAGTCTTCGTTTGAAGGAAGCGCTGTTCTCACCACATTATCTCCAAGTCTTGATAAGAGGAGGTAGGTTTCCATTCATATGTTTAAGATCTAATAACATTTTGGGTTGGAGTCTGTATGAATCACCCTGTACAATAAGCTGTACCGACGGACGTACTGTTCCAGTAACCCATAAACGGTTAGTGATGACAGACATGCTTTGCTTTCTTTTCTACTTTAGGGACTCTTGGCCAAACCTCTTATTACTCACTTTACGGCCTGTCTGTCCTGTGCATTTTGAGTCAAATCAAGCTTCTTTTTTCTTAAAACTAAAGCTTAATAGATTCACATTATTTATATATAATTTACATGGCTATATACACACATGTTCCCTTCTACCTTGCGTGTAGGAGTATTCCACCAGCAGCGATAAAACCAAAGGGCTCTACTGCTACACTTGGTCTATGCCTGAGACTTCTGGTTAAAAACACAATATTCCCTTTCTAAGAAATCCATAGGCGCCAACAATCAATAAAGCGATCACAATATGGACAAACGTCTATTAACCCTTTCACTGCTGCGGATGTGTGGGGAACGTCCTTATTGACTCCTAAGAAAAAATAGGGGTGGAGATATCTGGGTTCAAACAAACACCTAACTCCTGTTTTCAGCTAGCAGGGTCATTTTTGGTATCATTAGAAAGGACAGAGCATGGCCTTTACAATGATACCAAACATGACCATGTTTAAAGGTAAAGAAACAAAATAACAACAATAATAATAGAAAAACAGAAAAATGAGTTTTTTTAAAACGTGAAATGGCTCAGCAGTGAAGGGGTTAAAAGAACCTTTTTTTTTTACTGTGATATAAGGGGTTATTCAGAGAGCGCTGAACTGGCCCCGAAATTGCACCGAACAAGGAATTTCCCCGTACGGTGACATTTCAGGGCCATTCGGCTATTCAAAACTTGGCAATTCGGCAAACTGACAGTGAAATATGGTGCCTGTTCTACGGCAGTGAAATCCCCCATAGAGCAGCAATGGTTAATCTATTCAGAGACACCGAACAGCAGAGAAATGTCAGTGAAATGCCCTGCTGTTCGGTGTTTTCATGCAACAGGTTTAATCAGGCGAATCCCATAGGCTTCAATGTTGAAAATATTCCCGTTCTTATTGAATATTTATTAAAACCATTTTATTTTGCAGCAAAAAGTTTAATTTTTTAAGCATGTTTCGGCGAATTATTCTTCTTTACCGATTTTTCCCCACAAATAGCAGGTTGTTTTCTGTAACAGACCCTTTCATATTATTATTCATAGGACCTTCCATGTTAATTCCAGACATTTTCATGCAGTCGTGTTTTTGCAAACGGCTTTTAAAAGTAGGGGGGGGGGGGGTTTCCACCCCATTCGTCAGCTTGTCTGTGCTCTGTTCAGTGGTCAGCTTTTTCAATGGATCGTCGGTTTGTCAGATGTGTTCGGCGGATTTTCCCTGCAGGGGCGGTGAATTTGATTCCCCGAAGTGCAGGGAATGAAAGAGCAGTTCTGTGAATGACCCCGTTAGTTGCTTTGAATAGCTAGGCTTTAATTTATATTAAATGAAGACTTTGGGTTCGGCGCCATCTGAATCAACACCCCCTCCCAAAATAAAAACAATTGTGAAGATTATCCAGACGTTTCAGTTCAAGCATCGATAATAAAATTATGACGAGGCTGTAAACTATTTGCGTATCATTGAGATGTTTGCCATGAGTGTAAGCAGCGTTTTGCGGAGAGCATGCGCAATCAGCGTACATATCTCGATGTATTGTAACCTTGTCTATATTGTGCCCATTGTACAGCACTGTGGAATATGCTGGCGCTTTTTAAATAAAGAATAATAATATAGACACATACACCTAATATATCTAGAGCTATTCTTTTAAATTGGGAACAATGGCTTAAATAGGACAAAGTGACAGAGCGTAACTAAGCCCGCCCCCCCCCAACCCCAAAAAAAATAAAATCCTATTTCTGAGTCGCAAAACTAATTTCTTGGCAATTTATTGTAAATTAAGGTTAATGGCGCAGTGACGCGTGACGCTTCTGGAGCGCTCCTTAGATCGCACGGCGGTAGCGCGCGCAGAGATACTGCATCGGGACGCAGAATAAACTTTATGAAAAAGTCACAGATTTCATTCTGTGCTTCAGACCTTTCATTTCCTTAGCTGGGGGTGAAAAAAAATCCCAGGGGCCGTCAAGACCTCAGCTTTCCTTTATTTGAACGTCTCATCGAGCCGGGAGCGTTTGATGAATCCTCTGAAACAGCAGCGCTTTATCTTTAAAGAAAATTACACTCACAGAATTACCGTCTAGTTACACGAGGCCTTCACCGGTTCCTAAAGGGATGCTTCAGCTTACTGAAGTGGCTGCGGTGCGAGGACCTGCAGCTTGAGGGCCATAGTCCAGGCTAGCCGTGTTAGAGAGGAGTACGTAAATTCAGCGCAGGGTTTTCTGCTTTTGTGAATGCCCAAAACCAGCCCAATTAACCCCTTCACTACTAGCACTGACTATATCTGCAAGGTACCTCCTGGTGTCCGGACATACAGTAAAGTGCATATGGTGATCTTTTGGAGAAACGCAAAGGAACTTCATCCATTGCAAAATTTATTTCATTTGTAATGGGGCCCCTAAAGTTGTACCACCTCAGACATTGCACCGAGATGCTAATATTCTTTAAAACCAGCTGGGAATGTGTAACAGTAACAAACTTAGCTGGTTCCATATGGAGCTCAGTGCTGCAGTAACTCCTTTTGGCCAGCAGGTGGCGAGATCTCCCTGACAAAAAGGATATTACAGTGAGGAATACATTGGGAATATTCCCAAATATTTCTTGCTGTATGTCACGGAATGGCCCAGCACCCTCAGCCAGGGGCGGTGCACAGTGACAGTGGTGGCTTTGGACACTTGGGTGTGGTGGCACGCACCTAGTTTTATAAGTACTTCTTATTAGATGTGATTATTGTGTGGTGTAAATGAAGTGTTCCCCGTTGGTTTATTGCGAAATGTATTTTCCCTTTGTCTGCCACGCCCGCCGCCATTTTCTGATCGCCTCGTGGTTCAGATCAGAATATTCGGATCTTAAAATGGCCGAATCGGCAACTCCCCGATTCGTAACGGCCAATACGAATCGGGGCCCGGGTGCCTCCTGCCAGCGAGGGCCAATGGGACTTGTGTGGGCGGGCAGGGATTCCCATTGTATTCCTAATTGTGTAAAGTGATAAATGTATGTGATGTGAAAAATAAACTCAGATTTACCAGTGCATCCAGCCTCGCCTGATGTCCTTTACTCTCCGCCGCATATACTGTCTGAGCATCCCGCGCGGTCTCAGGGTGCGGTGTCCAGATTTAAGATCAGAACGGACTTAAGATCAGAACGGACTTAAGATCAGAACGGACTTAAGATCAGAACGGACTTAAGATCAGAACGGACTTAAGATCAGAACGGACGTAAGATCAGAACGGACTTAAGATCAGAACGGACTTAAGATCAGAACGGACGTAAGATCAGAACGGACTTAAGATCAGAACGGACTTCAGATCAGAACGGACTTCAGATCAGAACGGACTTCAGATCAGAACGGACTTCAGATCAGAACGGACTTAAGATCAGAACGGACTTAAGATCAGAACGGACTTAAGATCAGAACGGACGTAAGATCAGAACGGACTTAAGATCAGAACGGACTTAAGATCAGAACGGACGTAAGATCAGAACGGACTTAAGATCAGAACGGACTTCAGATCAGAACGGACTTCAGATCAGAACGGACTTCAGATCAGAACGGACTTCAGATCAGAACGGACTTAAGATCAGAACGGACTTAAGATCAGAACGGACTTCAGATCAGAACGGACGTAAGATCAGAACGGACTTAAGATCAGAACGGACTTAAGATCCGAACCGAAGGCGCGGCCGCGTACCAGCCGCTCCCGTAAGATCCGAAGATTCATCCGTTTAAAGATCCGAATATTCCTCCACATAAGATCCGAATATTCCTCCACATAAGATCCGAATATTCCTCCGCGGCAGACCCGATCCCCAGATTCGCACGGCCGCCCGCAGACGCACTCCACACCCACAAGGTCAGTGAACCAGCTGCTCGGGACGCTGAGTGCCGTATGGCTCAGTGGTCGGGCTGGTTCTAGGCAGGGGTCCCCTCCACCGCCCGCTAACCCTTCCCCAGGGTCACGCCAGGCCGCACGAGACGCCGAGTGCGCGTCACTCGGTAGTCGGGCCAGCGGTAAGCGAAGGGGTCACGCAGATTGAGCACACCCGCAGGCGGAACAACATCCATTCCGTCATACTGGTGGCAGCGGTGGGATCGCTCTCTGCAGACCCCTAGGAGACGTACGCCATGGCGGTGTACAACCCCTACGACAGGGACACCCTGCGTGGGATGTTGGAGAACCGGGGAGGAACGCCGGGTAACAAAAAGAGGAAGACCCTGATCAAGGAACTGACCAGGATGGATCAGGACGAGGCGATGATGCCCGGCCCCAGCCCTGTCCGCGCAGAGGTGGAGGAAGATGCTGGCCTCAGAGAGTTGCGGCGTCGGATTGCCCTGCTCGGTGATGCCCCGGCGGAGGGGGCCAGATATCAAGTGATTCGGGAGTTCTACCGGGAAGTTGAGCAGGAGAAGGAACGCCAGCACGAGCTGCGGTTGGCAGAGCTCCGCGGAGCAGAGACTGATTATGTTGACCCCGAACCCTACCCTGTGGAACCCTGGGTCGAGGCTCACAGCTCGACTGGAGCTTCACCTGGGGAATCTGCAACCCCCAGTGACTACGCTTGCGGGACTCTCAGCTCGCCTGGAGCCTGTACGGAGGACGTCACTTATCCCCGCGACCTTCGGATGGAGACTCACAGCCCGCCTGGAGCTGCATCTGAGGACGCCCCATTCCCCGTTGAGGAGCGGTGCTCCTGTGCTGGCACCTTCGCCGACATGAAGGTCGGGTTGGCAAGAGAGCTGCAGGAGGGCCTGGAGCAGGACCAGAGGTCCACAGAGGAACTGTGGTACGAGGCCCTGGACCATGAGCGGGACTGCCATGGTGTGTACATTCCCTCCGACGCTGTCGTCCATCGGGTGCAGTACGATGTGCGAGCAGCGTTCCTGCAAGGTCGGGCCCCAGAGGAGTGGGAGGCCGAGCTCCGGAGGCTGGTGCAGCAGGAGATCGCACTGGACGCCGAGTACCGCGCGCTCCGGTGGCTAACCGCCTGTCCGACAGCGCGCCCTATTGAAGGCAGTTCCACTGCAGGGCCTCGCTACGGGGGTATGGGGCTGCTCTACGAGGGCATGGCCGCCGACCCCGAGTTTGGAGAGGAGACCGAGGAGCGGATGGAAGACATCCTGGAGCGACGGGAACTGGAGATCCCGTCAGACAGCAGGGACTCGGTGTTTGAGGAGCTGGAGTCCCTAGCCGAGCGAGAGTGGGAGCTCGAGGTGGCTTATCGGAGACTGTTGGACGGCGTTCCGCAGTCGAGCCTGAGCTCCCCGTGGTGGGACGGGTCGGCGGAGGAAGTCGACAGTCCCCAGGTTTGGGACCTATGGGAGGCCGAGGCGGACCCATGGGTGCCCGTGGGGGTTTCGACTGAGGAAGTTACCCCCTGCACCCCGCAAGAGGACAGGGTGGCCGAGGCCACGGGTCCAGCGGGGGAGGAGAAGCAGACGGATGGTTCCCCCGGGATGGGTTGTGCGCAACCATTGTTTGCCCCGGGGGATGAAGAGACCATCCTTCCCCAAGGAGATCTCCAACCAGCAGAAGAGCTGGCTACGGGGCAGAGTGCCGCTGGCCTCTGCCCACTACTCGAAGTCTGCCAGGAGGAGCAGACGGATGGTTCCCCCGGGATGGGTTGTGCGCAACCATTGTTTGCCCCGGGGGGTGAAGAGACCATCCTTCCCCAAGGAGATCTCCAACCAGCAGAAGAGCTGGCTACGGGGCAGAGTGCCGCTGGTCTCTGCCCACTACTCAAAGTCTGCCAGGAGGAGCAGACGGATGGTTCCCCCGGATGGGTTGTGCGCAACCATTGTTTGCCCCGGGGGGTGAAGAGACCATCCTTCCCCAAGGAGATCTCCAACCAGCAGAAGAGCTGGCTACGGGGCAGAGTGCCGCTGGTCTCTGCCCACTACTCAAAGTCTGCCAGGAGGAGCAGACGGATGGTCCCCCCGGGATGGGTTGTGCGCAACCATTGTTTGCCCCGGGGGGTGAAGTAACCATCCTTCAGCAAGGAGATCCTCCCCCAGCTGTAGAGCTGGCCACGGGGCAGAGCGCTGCTGGCCTCTGCCCACCACCCACAGTCTGCCAGGTGGGGCAGACAGATGGTTCCCCCGGGCTGGGTTGTGCGCCACTGCTGATGGGCCTGGGGGGAAAGAAACCATCCTCCTGCAAGGAGATCCCCACCCAGCGGAAGAGCTGACACCAGGGCAGAGCGCCGCTGGCCTCTGCCCGTTTCTCCCAACTTGCCCCGAGGGGCAGAGTGAGGATGACCCCGTGCAACTGCGGTTGCATCCATTTGTCTCCCTTGTCGGCTACCAGGAAGAGCAGTCAGGTTTGGCCCACTTGCTCCTTCGGTTGCCGTGTCCGTACCTGGCCATCCAGTGGAAGAGCTGGCAACGGGGCAGAGCGCCGCTGGCCTCTGCCCATTTCGGCAACCCTTGGGAGGGGGGGCCTCACGCAGCCACGGTTTCTTCCCACGGTTGACCTGGGCACCCGGGGCGTGTGCATTTAGCACCCGGGTTCCCCGGGTGAGTGGTAGCCCTGGAGGGGACACAGGAGGCACACCGGCCCCGACGTATGTCCTCTCGCCCAGCCGGGGAAACTCCAAGGACATGGGGTCCCGACCAAGCTGGCACGGCCGCAAGGCCAAATGGAGAGGCCTGGTGACTCGGCCTCCCCAGACTGACTATGGGCCTGGGAGCACCGACTTCCCCGGTATGACCCGGTGGGGTCAGACCAGGTGCGTCGAACTGGGGGAGGGGGAGGAGTGTCACGGAATGGCCCAGCACCCTCAGCCAGGGGCGGTGCACAGTGACAGTGGTGGCTTTGGACACTTGGGTGTGGTGGCACGCACCTAGTTTTATAAGTACTTTTATTAGATGTGATTATTGTGTGGTGTAAATGAAGTGTTCCCCGTTGGTTTATTGCGAAATGTATTTTCCTTTGTCTGCCACGCCCGCCGCCATTTTCTGATCGCCTCGTGGTTCAGATCAGAATATTCGGATCTTAAAATGGCCGAATCGGCAACTCCCCGATTCGTAACGGCCAATACGAATCGGGGCCCGGGTGCCTCCTGCCAGCGAGGGCCAATGGGACTTGTGTGGGCGGGCAGGGATTCCATTGTATTCCTAATTGTGTAAAGTGATAAATGTATGTGATGTGAAAAATAAACTCAGATTTACCAGTGCATCCAGCCTCGCCTGATGTCCTTTACTCTCCGCCGCATATACTGTCTGAGCATCCCGCGCGGTCTCAGGGTGCGGTGTCCAGATTTAAGATCAGAACGGACTTAAGATCAGAACGGACTTAAGATCAGAACGGACTTAAGATCAGAACGGACTTAAGATCAGAACGGACGTAAGATCAGAACGGACGTAAGATCAGAACGGACTTAAGATCAGAACGGACGTAAGATCAGAACGGACTTAAGATCCGAACCGAAGGCGCGGCCGCGTACCAGCCGCTCCCGTAAGATCCGAAGATTCATCCGTTTAAAGATCCGAATATTCCTCCACATAAGATCCGAATATTCCTCCACATAAGATCCGAATATTCCTCCGCGGCAGACCCGATCCCCAGATTCGCACGGCCGCCCGCAGACGCACTCCACACCCACAAGGTCAGTGAACCAGCTGCTCGGGACGCTGAGTGCCGTATGGCTCAGTGGTCGGGCTGGTTCTAGGCAGGGGTCCCCTCCACCGCCCGCTAACCCTTCCCCAGGGTCACGCCAGGCCGCACGAGACGCCGAGTGCGCGTCACTCGGTAGTCGGGCCAGCGGTAAGCGAAGGGGTCACGCAGATTGAGCACACCCGCAGGCGGAACAACATCCCATTCCGTCATACTGTATAATTAAATAGGAGTTTCCAAAAACTCAGTGGTTTCCCACAAAATCCCTTAGTAGTGAAGGGGTTAAGCGAAGGGCTGAAACAACTAATCGATTAATCGGTAACTAATCGATCAGGAGAATAGCTGTCGACGATTTTCATTATGGCTTAATCAGCTAGTTGAGTTATCGGTTTGTGTATAGCGCACTCTGTTTAAAGTCAGACCGAGTTAAACATGATTATCCTCAGATGCTACTCTGGAGCTGATCAGAGAAGACGTGCTGCGGCTTTGCTCGGATTTAGTTTTAGAGTTATGTTGGACGTTACCCGTTTGTTTTATTTGGTTTACGAAAGGAGCAGAACTGTCACACAAACCGTGGGGTGCTGCCACTGATTGGAGGAGCTGTACCGTCGGTGTTTTATCCTTACTTGGAGCTGGAGTCCTGTGCCACCACCCCACAAAAAAACAATAAGTGTACCAGCTGGCTGGAGTAGAGGTAACATCACTACTCTATAACTGTGGAGACACAGGTTCGAATCCCATCAAGAACACCTCTCCAGTAAGTGTCCTTGGGCAAGACCGTTAGGTGTGGATGTGCTACCAGCTAGAGGCTGCTTCCAGCATGTGCTACGAAAGTATGTGCTCGACATAACTGGAGGGTAGGTTTCCTGCCACCTTAATTTCCATTCATACATTTACGATGTAATAACATTTTTGGTTTGGAATCTGTATGAATCACCCGGTACAATAAGCTGTACTGGCGGATGTACTGTTCCGGTAACCCATAAACAGTTAGCGATGACATACTTTGCTTTCTTTTCTACTTTTGGGACTCTTGGCCAAACCTGTTATTACTCACTTTACAGCCTGTCTGTCCATTTGAGCCAAATCAAGCTTCTTTTTTCTTAAAATGATAGAATAATAGATCCACATTATTTATATATAATGATTTACATGGCTATATAGTACCGGCTGGGTGGAGTAGAGGTAATATCACTGCTCTATGACTGTGGAGACACAGGTTCCCCGCTTGGTATTGTAAGGAACAGGTGATATTTTTATATATTATCATAATAATTAAGAATAGATGTGAGAGGATACGACGCGAGAGGATACGACGCGAGAGGATACGACGCGAGAGGATACGACGCGAGAGGATACGACGCGAGAGGATACGACGCGAGAGGATACGACGCGAGAGGATACGACGCGAGAGGATACGACGCGAGAGGTTACGACGCGAGAGGATACGACGCGAAAGGGAAAAGAACGCAAAGGGATACGACGCGAGAGGATACGACGCGAGAGGATACGACGCGAGAGGATACGACGCGAGAGGATACGACGCGAGAGGATACGACGCGAGAGGATACGACGCGAGAGGATACGACGCGAGAGGTTACGACGCGAGAGGATACGACGCGAGAGGTTACGACGCGAGAGGATACGACGCGAGAGGATACGACGCGAGAGGATACGCCGCGAGAGGATACGACGCGAAAGGGAAAAGAACGCGAGAGGATACGACGCGAGAGGATACGACGCGAGAGGATACGACGCGAGAGGATACGACGCGAGAGGATACGACGCGAGAGGATACGACGCGAGAGGATACGACGCGAGAGGATACCGAGCATCTATGTGATCGCTTTATTACATCTCGAGACCCTGGAGGTGCCGAGCAGCCGTGTATATTTTTACCTGTTAAAAACTGAACCGGGAAGGAGTTGGATTTGTCGTGTGAGGGAATGATTTATGGGTAGAGGAAAATAAAAAAAATAAAAAAGGGAAAATTATATTTTAAGTTGTGGTAGAGGGCAAAAAAATGAAGATTAAAAATCCCCACACAGCAAATTATAAAACTTTATTATTTGCTGTGTGGAGGCTTTTAAATCACACGTTTTGCCCTCTACCACAACTTAAATGTGTATTGATTTGCCCTCGGGGTAAAGCATCAAACTGCAACTGGTCACGGTCTATCTCCTGCTGATGAGGGCACAATAAGCCTGAAACAGCTGTACAGGAGCAGCTGGGACCTGTTGCACAAACCTTGGTCTTTGCTAAAAAAAAAAAAAGCCATCTAGTACGGCACGGCACTGGTGAGAGGGTTGTGTTAAAACAGACCCAAGATGCAAAAAAGTGAGAAATTGCAAACGTCATTTGCATGTCTTCCCCATAGTTCCTTGCTGCATGTGGGGAATGTGGCACATGAGCTCTGGGATGCAGTTCTCTGAATTGCTTTGATGTGTAAATGACTTCTGCAATAATAAGTATATATATCTTGAGAAAAGTCCCAGATGGGACTGAAACGTCGATCTATGGAATAAATCTATTTGTATATGACAGTCTTCGTGTGCACAGAGATTTTTTTCGGATTTATGCTGCAGCTGGGTTTGCACCGAAGCAAGCAATGATTTTTTTTTTTATTCATGGAACAGTGAGTGCGGGGCTTCTTGGAAAAATAAATAAATAAATAAATATATATATTTAAATAAATAATAAAAAAAATTATATTTTTATTAGAATAAAAATATATATTGTTATTATAATGAAAACAATATATAAAAAATTAGAGATTTTGACACCTGTGGGGCTTTGTGCTACATTGTAGATCGCTAAATAGAATTATAAATTTGTAAAAATGAGAATTCCGTCGTTGCTTTACACCGCGTCGCATTAATACCAGGATTAGTTTGCCTGTTCACGTCACAGAAGACTTACCGACACACAGAGACTGCCCCAAGCCAACCTGCGTCGTCTGATGAACGGCTTCGTATGTCAGAGTTCCTGATCTCGACACGATACCTGCAAGAGAAGAACAGGGGGGGGGGGGGGGAAACTAGTATTTAACTGACCAAGAACAGGAACTTTGCACACATGTCATTTTATACACACACACACACACACGAGAAAAAAACAAGGGGCCCTATTACACTCCTCGCGCACTATTTTGCGCGTGCGCAAAAACGCATTAACGTGAGGGGAAAAACCCCTTCGTACTGAACGTCGCATTAGGACGTTTGCGCACAAAATGCACGTTATCGCCTAACGCGAGTTACCCTGCGTGAGCGAAGGTTGATGTGCGCATCCCATACTTAGCATTGTGAGTGCAAATGCATTTGTGCGCTGGTACGCGGATGGTATTACAAATCGATGCGCAAATTTTTACAGACAACGTTGGCGTGCATAATTTTAACGTCTTTTAAAAGCTGGTGGCAACGACAAATCTGAACGTTCTGGCCGAAACCAAATACACCAGCACGAAAAAAAAATATACAGCAAAGTATAGTTACACATTCTACACATACCCAAACAATAAAATGGAGAGGTTGTGCGTGTTTTTATTATTGCTGCAGCATATATACTCAGATTGATTTTGACAGGCGCAAAAACTGAACGGGAGACAATTGTGGTTCTTTATTTTTGATTGGCTGAATCGCGTGAAAAAAACAGTCCGCCCACCGATTTCTGCGCGCAGCGTTAACTTGCGTTAGTTTTCGCGCGTATTTTTTACGTGCGATATTTTCGGACGGATGAAAAAAATGTGCTTGGATCGTAATACCAGCGTTAATTTACGCTCGTTAACGTTTAACGCTGGGCGAAAAAAAAAAAGCTGCGCAAGCGTTTTTGCACAGGGAATGGAATCGAGCCCAAGATGTATGTAAATATGGATTCACAGGAATGCAGACGAAGAGATTTTTATTTCAGTATCTGCTGCACAGACTGCGACTATGAAACATGAGCGTGAAGAGACTGCGAGACTCTGAGCGGGAGGACCCACAGGATCGCATCAGGCGAAAGCTCCAAATCACAGCGATTTATCTATATAGTGAGCCTTCACGGCTATTGGACACGTAAAGCATTACAGCAAAGAAAAGTGACAGTGCAGAAGGAAAGAAAAGGAAAGTCCCGCAGGTTTAATGGAACGCTTTAAACCTAAAGAATTACATACTCATAAAGGCCTATTCACAAATTCCACGCAATCCCTCTGCTTTGTGTTTCGCCGCAATTCGCACGATGACGCCAGTCCTGGAGTTATCCCCTAGCTGCCACCAATGGTGGAGATAGGGGGTTCCAATGAACCCCCTATCTCCCGATCCGTGGCAGCTAGGGGTTAAAGTTTGGTACTGTTGGATCGGCCAGAGCATGGCCGTTCCAACGATACCAAACACGACTGTGAAAAAAGTTTAAAAAAAATAATTCAAAATAAAAAAAATATTTAAAAAAAAAAAAATTATAAAAAAATAAAATAAACAAGTTTTTTTTCTTTTTATTGGTTTGTTAATGCAGCAATATTGTTCCCATTTCAATTATAATGTGAACAATGATGCTGCACTAACGATTTTTGTATGCGGTGCGTTTGTTAAAAATCTCGTAATTTTCCCCAAAAACAAATGTAACGAGACCCCATCTCTAATTTATTTAACAAGCGCACCCCATACAAAATATAACCGCAATTGCTCACGTTAAAATGTGAAAAAAACCATTTTACACGTTGTAAATTATTGAAAATTCATATTTTATTGCATTTTTTGTTATAATATACAGACAGGTCATGACGTATACATATAATAACGACATATTATGAATCTGCCGAGTCTGACGGAAAGAACGATATATAATATGTCTGGGTCATATACTAAAATAAGCCTTCAAAACACGTTTAAACATGATGAGCAAAACCGGTAAAAATGACCTCAGCACAGAGGCGGGAAAAGCCTCAGCAGCGAAAGGGTTAAACAGGTACCTATATCTCAAAAAAAGAGGTTAGACGTGAAAACCGGTATTTAGATTCTTCAGCCCCCACTTCGATGTCAGCCCAAAGACCCCGGCGGGCAGGAATAGAGTCCTCACGCCGGGCGCGATGACGTCTATTCTAGGCACCCCCCCCCCCCCCCCTGCCAGTGCGGGATCCCTTTTGGACCTCTCTCCCTCCCCACTCGTACGGGGCACAGCAAAAAGGCAGGCACCGCTTGGAAGAGCACAGCCTGCCTTTCCAAGTGGTGGCTGCCTTTAACCCCTTGGAGGCTGGTTTGCGATTCGGCGCCTCCCCTCCCAGAGCTGGCCGACATCTTTGACCCCGGGGTCCAACTTGCGTCATAGCGTAGGTTCCTTGAGTTAACCCCTAGCTGCCACCTATGGTGGAGATAGGGGGTTCCAATGTCTCCCAATCCGTGGCAGCTCGGGGATAATATTTGGTATCGTTGGAACGGCCAGAACATGGCGTTTCCAATGATACCAAACATCATGTTAAAGGAAAAGTAAAGTGTAAAAATAAAAATATACATTTAAAAAAAAAAAAAAAAAGGTTTTGTTTTATTAATGCAGCAATATTGTTCACATTTCAATTATAATGGGGTTTTTTTTAATCTAAAAATCACGTAATATAATAAGCGCACCCCATAGAAAAAATAACTGCAAAGGCTCGGATGATAAAATGTGAAAAAACACAACACTTTACATGCTGTAGATGATTAAAAATTCAAATTTTATTGCATTTTTTGTTCTAATATTCAGGCAGGACATGACGTATACATATTTATTTATTTATAAAGTAATTTACCAGGAAAGATACATTGAGATTGCTCTCGTTTTCAAGTATGTCCTGGGTTCAAGAACATTGAAGTGTTACAGAAATACAAAGTAATAAATGCACAATTGAAGTGGTAGAGGCCAAAACAGTAATTGAATTTAAGCAAGCATGGGATAGGCATAAGGCTATCCTAAACAAAAGATAAATCCAGGTAAAGTATCCATGTAATTGGGCAGACTAGATGGGCCGAAAGGTTCTTATCTGCCGACATTTTTCTATGTTTCTATGTTAATATTAAAAACAAAACCAAATATACAGATTAACAGAAAAAGATTATGTTACATGTTTACAGGTGCATTCTGTATAGAGTCACTGTGTTACATGTTTACAGGTGCATTCTGTATATAGTCACTATGTTACATGTTTACAGGTGCATTCTGTATATAGTCACTATGTTACATGTTTACAGGTGCATTCTGTATATAGTCACTATGTTACATGTTTACAGGTGCATTCTGTATATAGTCACTGTGTTACATGTTTACAGGTGCATTCCTTATTGAGGTATGTTAATATGGAGCTCTTAAGGGACTTTAGACTGGGGGAAGATTTGATGGCGTCTGGGAGGTTATTCCATAATTGCGGTGCTCTGTAGGAAAATGAGGATCGAGCCACTTTCTTTTTGTATTGCGGTATTGCAAGTAAGGTGCAGGTCCTGGATCGGAGGTTATAGGATGAGGGAACTGCTGGGGCAATCAGCCTATTCAGGTAGGGTGGTAGCTTCCCAGAAAAGCTCTTAAACACCAGGTTGGAAAGGTGAAGGGTGCGTCTAGATTCCAGTGACGGCCAGTTTAGCTCTTTTTAACATGTCACAATGGTGGGTCATGTAGTTACATTGTAGCACAAAGCGGCAGAATGAGTTATACAATGTAGTAAGTTTATGAAGGGGTGTTTGCGGGGCAGCTGCATACACTACATCTCCGTATTCAATAGCCGGCATAAGCATTTGTTGTACAATCTGCTTTCTTACCGCGGAGGTCAGGCAGGATTTGTTTCTGTACAGGGCACCTAGTTTGGGGTAAAGTTTAGATGAGAGCTTTTCGATGTGGAGGCCAAAGGATAGATTTGGGTGTAACCACATACCTAGATATTTGAGAGAAGTGACTGTAGTCAGCGTGTCATGAATCTGCCGAGTTTGCCGGAAAGAATGATATATAATGTGTCTGTATAATAAAATGTGACTTCAAATCCCGTTTAAACACGATGAAACTGGTAAAAATGAGCTCAGCACACAGGCGTGAAATGGCTCAGCAGCAAAAGTATTAAAAGTGGCTTCTTTTTTAACCCCTGTTGGCACCTGGTTGGCTTTTTTCGCAAGCGTTCAGATCAATACGTCGCACTTCGACTGGAGGGTCGACGAATGAAAGTGCGCCAAAATTTTGGTGCTCTTTGAATAAGAGGGTGTTTTTGTTTGTGTCAAGAGGAAAATGTAAAGAATTAAACTGAATACCTTTAGATTATTTTCTGTTGGATTTGAGATATATATATATACACACATGCGACATTTGGTATGTATGTATGTATCGTGTTGCCAGATCGGCTGTGTTTTCCTGGACACAAATGACTATTTCATACAGAGGGGAGCAAAGGGAATACTACTGCCCTGCAACATGTATAATTCAAAGGCTACAGGAAGGATTTCAAGGCAGGTCACCTGGGATTCAGGTTTGAGGTCTTACCTGCAAAGTATGGCTTCTGAAGAATGAAGGGTTGCATTTTTAATGCACTGCCCATCAGCATGCAGAAATTATGTGTCCAGGAAAACATGGCCGATCTGGCAACCTCAGTCATATGGTTTCACAGTTCACGCTGATTTTTTTTTTGTGTCCCAGTTACCCGGCGCTAAATGTGTCCTGCCTGGCACGGTTCTCAGCGGCATTTTATTCCTCTCAAATTAGAAGAAAACACTAAGGAGGCGCCATTAAGTCACCTCTTTACGAGTGCACACAATAAAAAAAAAAAAAGTCTGCAAATTGTAATTGCATTATTATTTGATTTTTCAATTTTCGGTTTATAGATCGGACCGGAGCCTCACAGAATACTAATTTCTCTCCCTCTCTGTAGGACTCTGCTTCTTCTAAAAAAAATAATTAAAAAAATATAGAAACGAGCAAAAGCAAAACAAAAAAAATTTGAAAATTATAAAGTTTTTTTAAAAAAAATAATTATTATCTACTTCGAGCGCAGAAAGGACTGTGACATGGGCACTTTTTCTTCCTCACTGACAAAAAAAAAAATGCTCAGGAGACAACCGATGACTTGTTTCCACAGTGATATCTGCTGGAATTAAATGTGTAAGTTTTTAGGAAGTCGGATGTGCCAAGGGCCTGTCAAAAAACAACATTAGCCAACATGACATTTATTGGCCGCCCGGAGCTGTGAAACGGACTTCTAGCATTACAGATGTATCAGCTCTGCAAATACGCCGAATAACCACCACTTAATGGCACGTGTAGTGAGATTATAAAACCCTCAATGTGTCTGGAAAAAAAAAAGGTTACAAATCACTTCACTAGATAAAAAAAGAAACTTCACATGTCATATTTCAGTTTAGCCATTTCGCATCAAGCACAGCATTGTCTTCATCCATCGAGACGTGTAAACGCTCATTAAATAGGTTTTTTTAAATCTTCAAATATGGATTTTTGATGCTTTTTACGGCGGTACTTTTTTTTTTTTTTTTTTTTTTTTTAAACCCTCGGCTGATTAAAGTTCGATTTTAAAACCATGCTTGATGTTACGGTCTCGTGAGTTACCGGTTTATGGAAGATCTCAAACAGGGATAACGCTGAATTGTGGTCAAAAGGCCCCAAAACACATACAGGGTAATTCAGAGAGAATCGAAAAGTCACGGAACAGTCGGTGACTTTTCGTTCTCTTCAATTCGGTTCGATTTGACGATCCCATTTCGGCAACACTGCGGTGTATTCAGCGAGCACCACAGGGTCCCTGAATTGCAGGGAAAGGTCACCGCAAACCCGCCGAAAACTCACTGCAAAACGAGGGCGAACGCACGCCGAAAACCCGCAAAAACATCTGGATTAACCCGCCAAAAACACCAGAGCAGGAGCCGATCACACGCAGCCCAGCCGCCGGAAAAAGCTGACACCGCAGACGAATGGAGTGATTAAATTAGAAAAACAGTTTGCTTGAATGTTTGAAAAGTGAAACGCTGTTTGCAAAGAAACTACTGAGCGAAAATGTCTGAAATTTACATATGATCCAATGAATGAGAATGAAAAGGGCTGTTACAGAAAAAAAAGTTTAAAAAAATAAATAAATAAATGCTGAATGCTTAAAATAATAAAAAAAAAATAAAAAAAAATTTAAAAAAAATAAAAAAATAAAAAAAAAATCTAGAAGACTTTTTACTGCAGAATATTATAAATCAACGGTTTATTAGGTATGGAATTAAAACGGGAATATTTTTAACATTGAAGCCTATGGGATTCGCCTGAATAAACCTGCCGAATTAAACCACCGAATGACAGGGCATTTCGGGAACCTTTCACTGCTGGTTTTAGTTCTCTGAATAGCCGAAGCATTGCTTCTCTATGGGGATTTCACTGCCCTCGAACAGCCACCGTATAGCCGAATGGCCAAGAAAGGTAACCGAACGCTGATTTTCAGCATTCAGTTTCCTTTCGGCAGCCATTCGGATCTCTTTGAATAACCCTGATAAAAAAAAAAAGTCTCAGAAGAAGCAAACACTGGGGGTCCCGTCCCCCCATTTTTTTTAACCTCTTTCAGTACCTGGTTACAGATTACCAGCTGGTCAAAACGGCAGCTGTCGTAAAATAGATCAAATTACAGCTTTTGACTTTTTTTGGAATATGTTGATTCACTCGTTATCGCTTGTCTGAAGTCCTGCCGCTTCCCAGAGGAGGAGCAGAATCTGCAGCTTTGTGCGTTTTGTAATAAGGAAGATCAGACTGAGCATTTGCATCTAATTAGCATAAACGAGTCACAATATTAGTGGGAGTTTTGCTGGTTTTATGGAAGTAGAAAGTCAAAGCTTCGTGTCCTACAACGGTCCTTTGACTTGACTCCCAAACTGCCATCAATGGTCTGCCTTCATTTTTTGGGTAAAACCTCCAAAACTCTGCCGGTCAATGTCCAGCCCTCGGCTTCCGACGGTCACTTGGCAACGACGACAAAATTCTGCTGGTCAATGCACTGTCCTGATCGACGATTATCTGGCAACAACTCCAAAGTGCTCTGCCAATCCGTGGCCTGCGTTGATCTTCTGCCATTGGACTTTGACTCTGAAACTATGGCCTTGATTTAATTCGGCCCATCGTTTTTGGCCAGTTTGTTTCCGGTGATTCAAATGCGGGTCCACTGGCATTTCGATTCCTGATAAACCTCAGGATCAAATATTGTCTCTCCCTGCCATACTCTCCAATGTGTGCTAGGGGTGGGGGTAGGTCAAGGGGAAGGGGGGGGGGGTTGAGCTTTAAGAACTTGAGTTTACGGGTATGTGGTTTTCCAAAAAAGTGTCAAATGCTAAAAAGGTGTTGGTAAATGGACTTTCAGGCAGAAGAATATAGACTGAATTAGACTGAAATCTATGTTAAAACATTTTTCTGCTAGATGTGTTAAAAAGGCACCCAATTTGTAGGATTCTAGCCTAAAATAAGTTTTTTTGGGCATTTCCGTCCCCCTTTTTTTTTTTGACCAGCAGCATTTCTTCGATAATCGACTTGGCCAGAATTTTTTCAATTGAATCAGATGATATTTCAAAACCTTACGGCTGCAAGTAGCAGATATCTTCTGAAAAGAGCTGATAGAACTAAAAGGCACAATCTACTGAAGAATGAGTGTCCTTTATTCACCCTTAAATAATTGGGCAGAGCTTCTGACAGACTGTCCAATTATTTTTTATTTAGGGCGATGTTACGCAACCTTTGTCCCTCGCCATGCACAGCTCCTCCACTTCGGTCCAGGGACTCCAGGAGGTCCCTGCGGTACGCAACGGGACTTGTAAACCTCACGAACGCGAGTTCAGTAGTGCACGCATACAACGATGGATCAGAGCTACGCTCATGAGCAGAGCCGATCCATCAAGGCCTCTCCGAAACCGATCTGTAACGTGACTGGTTTCAGAGATTGTGACATCGGAATGCTCTGAGTGTTAACGTCACTAGTAACCTGCAGCTGGGAAATTGAATGAAGTGGAGGAAACTCCAACTTCACCCAGCATATTAACCAGTTCTGCGGAGCTGGGAGGGGGCACTCCTCACATCCTGGCCACTTCAAGAAGATAAAAAGAGGTCATGAGGTGCCAAGTGTTCCTCTAAATCGAGCGTCGTGTCAGTCTATGTTTTGGCATTGCCTTCAAACAGTCAGTTGATTAGGACTTCCAAACCGCCACTTGAAGACGACTCCTAAGACAGCCCACCGGTTAAAGGCCTGTCACTACAATGACCTACAAGGAAATAGAGAGATGTCCAAATGTGTTTGTTATGGATCCTGGTACCCCAAGCTCGGGAACCTCCGTCTGGGCGCCCCTTTCCGCTGTACAAGGAGCTGCTCGTACCCCCACAGTGTAGACGACACATAAACGGAGATCAATTCTTGCTGCTTGAACATCAAAATGCCTTTATTCAAAAAGGTTTTCAGTTAGATATTCAAAAGGTAAGAACACGCCCCTGCGTTTCTCTACACCAGCTCCTCCCAAAGCCTCCCCCTACACACACACACCCTGGTCTCCTAACAAAGGAAACTGATCGAGAGTTCTGGTTACAGCCAGATCTGGGGGAAGGGGTGGAAGCAGGGCAAATGGTTACAGATTACAAATGGAGAAGAAAAAAAAAAAGTATCTCACACACTCTACACCAAATACAGGGCAATCAAATGTAAGAAAATTAAAACACAAATAAACATTGTCACGGTCATTCCATCACACTGTTCCAAGGTGAAACATGGTATGTGGACCACTCCAACAGCCTTATAATTAAAAAGCACAAAAGCAAGTGTAATAGATCAAGAATTATTGAGTGCCCAGACGCTTATTACAGATAACAGTAACACCAGATTCTTTTGTTAAAATGGACTTTAATCAGCAGTTGGCAGATGATGAGCAAGAATACCTAGACATCCGATCGGATAGGGTTTATCTCCTTGTTGGGATCTTCCTCTGGATGTAAAGTCGGATACTTCATTAAAAAATGCAACATGCATCTTCGGAATAAATTGAGCCTGGCCGGTAAGAATAATCATGTCACAGCCATTCATCTTTCGTGCCGAAAGGCACCGGCCGTCTGCAACACCTTCCGCTTGGAAGAGAAGCCCAGGGATGCCAAACTTATTCACACGTCGCAAGGGAACTTGGCTGTAAATATTGCTCAGAAAGAGCGATAGGTTTGCCTTGTGTGATTTATAGGTTTTCTGTTCGAACTTGTATGAAATAAGGAAATCTATCTGGCCGTAATGTATGTTTCGAACAGCTCGCGTGGCAAATTGCACAACGCCGGGCCATAAATACTGCATGCCCTAAATGAAAGCAATCTCTCTTGTTTATCCCCTTTGTGCAGCAAAATAAATATATATATTAAATAAAAAATGGACGAGGAAAGAAAAAAAACAAAAAAACGGTTTCTGCAAGGACACAATATCTTCTCATAAAAAGTACTTTTTCGTTGATGAAAAACGGAGGTGCGTTTGGAAATGCTCTCCAGCGGCTATAAATACAGCATGGGGCTTTTCCTCGAAAGGCATATTTCATCGCAATAGGAAAGTTATCTTTCTAGTGGTCGGGACGTATGAATATATCACGCGGCCCAGTATGGAAAGGAGCCTCGGAGGGAAATTACAGCGAAAAGAGAGAATGAGGAATTCTTCATTACCCTTTAAAGGCAGCGGCCGGCTTTCCTGCTTTGTTAATGAAATGCTCTGCGTCCGCATACCTCTGCGGATAATCTTTGTTGCAATGGGATTAGCGGACACAAGCCTTGTCGAGCTCACCCGGACCATTAAGAAAGCTGCACACGTGTATTACCCATCCATGAATTATTCCCCACTGAGCTTAGTGAATGGAGCAGCAATACCTTTAATATTCTGTAGAATTCAGCAGAATAGCTCATTACCAGCTTCTGAGCACTATTATTATTCTTTATATAGCGCCAGCATATTCCACAGCGCTGTACAATGGGGACAACATAGACAGTGTTACAACACATTAACAACATTTTGATAAACCAGTATAGGAGGAAACGAAGGCCCTATCCCCGTGGGAACTTACAATCTAGATGGGTTGGGGTGGAAATAGGAGGAGAGGACTGCAAGGTGAGAGAGTGGGGGCAACACACACTCGTGAGCTGGGGGGGGGGCAACACACACTCGTGAGCAGGGGGGGCAACACACACTCGTGAGCTGGGGGGGCAACACACACTCGTGAGCTGGGGGGGCAACACACACTCGTGAGCTGGGGGGGCAACACACACTCGTGAGCTGGGGGGGCAACACACACTCGTGAGCTGGGGGGGCAACACACACTCGTGAGCTGGAGGGGCAACACACACTCGTGAGCAGGGGGGGCAACACACACTCGTGAGCTGGGGGGCAACACACACTCGTGAGCTGGAGGGGCAACACACACTCGTGAGCTGGAGGGGCAACACACACTCGTGAGCTGGGGGGGCAACACACACTCGTGAGCTGGGGGGCAATATATATGAGGTCTGTTCTTATTGGAAAGCGGTCACATTACATTAAAGTATCGGTACTCGGTATCGGTGAGTACCTGGAAAAAAAAATAAAAATATCGGTACTCGGTCTTAAAAAAGTGGTAACGGTGCATCCCTAGCTGTATCACTGCAAATTAAATTCCTTTATTGCAAAAGATATTCAACTGCGTTTTGACTCCAGAAGGTGTCCCCAAAGTTTAAGCACCCCCAGGCATGACACCCAAGGTGCAACAACAGTATTTACAAGTGAATATCTGCAACACAGCGATATTTACCTGCTGCATCATGGACCCTAGCTGCAATAGCTCCTTTTGGTCAGCAGATGGCAACGTCTGCCTGCCAAATGAGACTAGTACAGTAAATCATGCGTTAAAGTGGTAATGGTTTAAATATATGATTGATTACCAAGTGGTTACTCAAAAATACACAGGTCCACTGCAGTGGTTTCTGAGAGGGTGAAGAGAATTGGTAGTTAAGGCTGGGGTCAGACGAGCGCAGTTATCACGTCCGTGTTGCCGCACGTTTGTACGTCCGTGGCAGCATAGCTTTCTGACAAATGGAGCCCCCACACACAAAGTAAGTCTGCACGGAAGTGTGGACGCATGACAGACGAGGCAAACGAACGCAGGTTAGGCAAGAACGTAAAACCGCTAGAACGGACGTGCGGAGTGCGCCACGTCCGCATAGCTTTGTGTGAGTGATGGAACGTAGTCAGACGGATTGCATTTATGCATAAATACAGAAAAAAATGGCGTCGCGCCCATACTCACCGGAGCGGCAGCAACTGCCAGGAGTAACAGCCCAGTTAATGTATAAAACATAACAAGGAAAAAAGGTGTCATCTGCGCTCGTTTCTATGTGTTCCATGTACAACAAAACTGAGGTTTTTGTTTGTTTCAATGGCCATTGCAACGTAAGCTCACTCGCCACTTCACGGCACCTCTTTACAGAGTGAGTACCTAACAATTGTAACCAAAAGGCCGCTCCACTGAGCAGCTCCAAGCCCCTCCTGCTGCTTTTCAGCCAAGGAGAGGCAGAGATGGTGGCTTTTATTTATACACGCACCAAACACTTCCCATTTGGGATTAAAAACAAAAACATGGAAAGAGGAACAGCTGCAGAACGACGGACTGGTGTTACAAGGATGATATACATACATACATAAAAAAATGGCGTCGCGCCCATACTCACCGGAGCGGCCTTTTGGTACATGTTAGGTACTCACTCTGTAAAGAGGTGCCGTGAAGTGGCGAGTGAGCTTACGTTGCAATGGCCATTGAAACAAACAAAAACCTCAGTTTTGTTGTACATGGAACACATAGAAACGAGCGCAGATGACACCTTTTTTCCTTCGATTGCATCTATGCGTCCAGCATTTTTGACGGACAAAATGTTTTTTCATTTCCCATCTACATCCGTCAAAAATAACGACAGTCACAAAAACGGACCATGTGGCCATTGTATTACTTTGTATTTCTGTAACTAACACTTCAATGTTCTTGAACCCAGGACATACTTGAAAACGAGAGAAATCTCAATGTATCCTTCCTGGTAAAATCCTTTATAAATAAATAAATAAATACTGCATCTTCCGTCAGAACGTGCGTCCGTACTGCACGGACGCACAGTCCGTACAAAATGCGTTCATCTGACCATAGCCTAAAAGGGCCACTACCACCAAAAAAATTAAATGTTCTTATTGTATTTGTTTGTTTGTTTGTTGCTGGTATCTTACATGTGCTTTGTTAACCCCTTCACTGCTGAGCCATTTCACCTCTGTGTGCTGAGCTCATTTTTACCTATTTGTGCTCATGTTTAATCGCGTCAGGTTTTATTGCACAACCCTGACATACTATACATCCTTTTTTAAAGGCAGACTCTGCAGATTCATAATATGTCATTATTATATGTATACGTCAGCTCCTGTCAGAATATTATAAAAAAAGAGAATGTAAAAAAAAAAGTGAATTTCCATTATAATTTCAATCATCTAAAGTGTGTAAAGTTATTTATTCCCATTTTATCATCCGAGCCTATACAGTCATATATTCTATGGGGATACACTATTTAAAATAAAATACATCTAAAAAAAATAAATAGAAATGGGAACTCGTTACTGTATTTTTCTGAGAAAATAAAGCCATTTTTGCATAAAAAAAAAAAATACGAAAAAAAACCTACATTTTTCTTTCATGTTCACCTCCGTATCTCCAACATAAAAATTTCCATAGGAAATCCATGGACAACTAGGGGTTAACTCTGTAACTGACATCACGCCATGCATGATGTCAGTTGACATGGGGAGATCCGGAGGCGGACTGACATCTAAGAAGGCAGCCATCACCAAAAATAGCACCTAAGGTGTTAAAGAGAGGCATCGCTGGAAAAGTCAGACTGACCTTTCCAGCAATGCCTCTCTTGACTTTGGGGAGATAGATGGGTCCAAAGGACCCCTCCCCTTCAGGCACTTCCCCCTGCTCTGGCGGGGGGGGGGGGCTGAAAGGGTATAAATCCGCAGGTCTGACCTCAAGGAAGTCAGACCTGCGTGGGACCCCAGAGAGGGGAGAATCGGGCAGGAGGGAGCTTCAAAGTGTGAAGTGTGAGGGACGTCCTCTGAATACAGCGGGGACACATGAGAACTGTCCCCCACACGTTATACGCATTGACGCCTCTCTGCCCCACACTGCCCTCTCCGTCTGAAGTCAGAACCTCAGATTTATACCCCTCCTCGCGCAAGGACGTCAAGCTTTTGTAGATTTTGTTAAAATATTTTACTCCATATGTGTCACTGGGTGCATCCATTGTGTGATATTTTGTGTTGTAAACTGACACACACACACACACACAATCTTTCCATCACTTGTTCCTCACTGTGTGGCTTTGGCCATAGAATGAAGTCTATGGGTCATTCACCGACTCGCATCGTTGTATTGCGTGGGGTGTATTCAAAGGGCATCACCAGGGGGTAGATTAGAAATCTTGTAAACTCCCTGTCATATCTCATTTCAGCTGCCAGCTCTTATCTCGAGTAGCAGAGGAAACAATAACCCCCTGCAGCCTAATCTAAAAATTCCCTCCTCCACATCAAACTTTTAAATACTGTAGATTAGATAAGCCAAACCTGTAAAGAAAAACCTTTATACAGATTTTGGTAAATTTTGCCTCATGAGGGGGGAGGGGATGGAAACAGCAGAAGAAAAATAACTTAATATTTCCTTTTTACATGCAATTACTTATAAAAAATAAAAAAATGAATGAAGTAGAATGAAGTAGGCACGCGCTGTTGGGTTCAACTGCTCTTGTATTAATTTTATGTCCGTTTCGTCCTACAGTTGTGTTCAAAATTATTCAACCCCCACTGAAATTGAGTGTTTTGGCCAGTTTGATATTGATTTTGATCATTCAGTCATCTTGCTTACAATTAAATCAAAGAGGCACGTGTAGGTCAGACAAATATAACATAACCACAAATGTCTTTTCTGTGCTCACATCATTATCAGTTTTATTCAACCCCCAAGTGACATTCAATCTTAGTACAACATCCTTTTACAGTTATAACAGCTTTTAAACGTGAAGCATAGCTTGACACAAGTGTCTTGCAGCGATCTACGGGTATCTTCGCCCATTCGTCATGGGCAAAAGCCTCCAGTTCAGTCACATTCTTAGGCTTGCGCACTGCAACTGCTTTCTTTAAGTCCCACCAGAGGTTCTCAATCGGATTTAAGTCAGGTGACTGCGATGGCCACTCCAAAATGTTCCAGTCTTTAATCTGCGACCATGCTCTAGTGGACTTGGAGGTATGCTTGGGATCATTGTCCTGTTGAAAGGTCCAACGTCTCCCAAGCCTCAGGTTTGTGACGGACTGCATCACATTGTCATCCAATATCTCCTGGTACTGAAGAGAAATCATGGTACCTTGCACACGCTGAAGCTTCCCTGTACCTGCAGAAGCAAAACAGCCCCAAAGCATGATTGACCCCCCGCCATGCTTCACAGTAGGCAAGGTGTTCTTTTCTTCATAGGCCTTGTTCTTCCTCCTCCAAACATAGCGTTGATCCATGGGCCCAAACAGTTCTAATTTTGTTTCATCAGTCCACAGAACACTATCCCAAAACTTCTGTGGTTTGTCCACATGACTTTTGGCATACTGCAGTCGACTCTTCTTATTCTTTGGAGACAGCAAGGGGGTGCGCCTGGGAGTTCTGGCATGGAGGCCTTCATTACGCAGTGTGCGCCGTATTGTCTGACCTGAAATTTCAGTACCCACATCTGACAAATCTTTTCTCAGTTCCTCAGCAGTCACACGGGGACTTTTCTCCACTCTACGCTTCAGGTAGAGCACAGCAGTCGAAGTCAGCATCTTCTTTCTGCCACGACCAGGTAGCGTTTCAACAGTACCCTTTGCCTTGAATTTGCGAATGATGCTTCCTATGGTCTCTCTTGGTATGTTTAACATCTTTGCAATCTTCTTATAGCCATTGCCCTTCCTGTGAAGAGTAATCACCTCTTCTCTTGTCTTGTCTTCCTGGACCATTCTCTTGACTTCACCATGTTTGTAACCACACCAGTAAATGTCTAGAAGGAGCTGAGTATCACAGTCATTTTAAAAGCTGCCTAATTGGTGGTTATTATGCTTTATTGCTGCTCCGTGACATCCACAGGTGTTTTCAATACCTGATTGAAAACACTTGAATGAACCTCTGTTCTTCAGAGTAGTAGTCTTTAAGGGGTTGAATAATTGTGTCAATGAAGAATTCACAAAAGAAACATTTACTACTGTATTACAAAACCAATTGATGTCATTTTAGTTGCATATGGTTCTTTAAAAAGTCCTTGTAGGATTTCATTCTGAATACAATTACAAATGTCACTAAATTCCCTAAAACCCTTTACAGCATTGGGGGTTGAATAATTTTGAACACAACTGTATACAATGTACAGTGCCGTGGAATATGTTGGTGCTTTCTAATTAATTGTAACAGCACTGCTGCCAATCTCCATATTTTCCCTACTTTGTGCTGAAAGCTCCAGGTCTTATCAGAGATTTGGTCTTTGAGCCGCAAGCAGCCAAAGTGCTAATTTAAGACTCGTCTAAGAGGTCTGACTCGGCAGGTGAGCTTACACTTCAAACAGCCGTCGTGGGAGGTTAATTATGCAGAAACTCTCAAGCCGTGTGGTTGATGAAGAGCTTTATTTCATTATTATAAACGGAATATACAGACTTTCCAGCATCCATTCGTGTAGCAGCTGATGGGAGACAGGAAACCAGAAACGCCACGGAATTCATCCATCTTTTGCACGGAGGAATAAAATATTAAACTTACCGACACGTCCTTGCTTGTGAATGTGGCCGGGCATGATTCCAATCTTACATTCTCCAGGCTGTTAAAAACAGATATAAAAACAAAAGAAATTAAATGTTGATAAACCAATGGAAATCTTTAGAGATCAGAGCAGTATATGAGGTCAGGATTACATGAGACTTGCGCAACTAAAGTGACTTTGGTCAGCTGACCCACGCAAAGTCAACTTAGCGGATGTAGCAACATCTCCCCCTTCTTAACAGAGGAATATTAGTCTACATCGTCATAAAGTAGGTTATATAAAGAAAGAACGTTTATAAACACAGAGCTGAAAGGACGGTTTAAACTGTACACAGTGAGAATTTAATAATTATTACAATTATTTTTTTTTCCTGCTGGGTCACGCGACGCTATGAAAACATGTTAACAATGGGTCTTGGGTTGTTATTTTTCTGTACCACCAGGCGGCTCACCTCTTATTCTGCTTTTATGAGCAACAAACTGTGTACGTTCCTTTCTTGTTTTTATTAGAAATTTCTCAGACTGTGTTTAGCAATTGCATGCGTTATATCGAGCCATTGTAATGGAATCTGCGCAACTACAACCTGCGGAAAGCCCTGGGGTACAGGCAATGAATAGATGCCTTTGAAAGCCTCCTTGTAACAAAACTCGCAAAATAGAAAACAAAAATGAATGATGGGGGGGGGGGGGGAAGAGAGAATAATAACATAAATCAAATAAAAGCGTGCTGCAATCAGCTCAGCCGGCCCGAGATGACAGGGGACTGAGGCTCCCGGCAAGGTTCTTACAAAAACACATCCACAAACAATAAAAGATGATGTTATCCTTTAATGCGGATGTAGCCAGTGGTGCTCAGAAAAGAACAATGTTTAACACACGTGTAGCTTCCCGAGTGGGGTGGTTTGATCGCTTTGTGACGGCAGATTTGCAAAGTCATGGCACAGTTTCCCCCTAACCTCGAGCTGTAGAATAATTACTCGCTAGGACTTACATTGATGACTCCGGGACAGTTGGGTCCAATTAGTCTAGTTGTCGACTGGCGGAGGAGCCTGTGCTTGACGCGCACCATGTCCTGCTGTGGGATTCCTTCGGTAATGCATACTACGAGGGGGATCTCTGCTTCGATCGCTTCGTGAATCGCAGCGGCGGCAAAGGGAGGTGGCACGTAGATGACGGAGGCGGTGGCTCCGGTTGCCTGCTTGGCCTGTGGGTATGTCAAACGAAATAAAGAGCGATCAATACAAGCGCGCAAACTGCACAAAGACAGGATAGCATTTGACAACGAAGCATGGAAATGGGAAGAAAAAGATGTATATCTATCACGATAGGGATGTAATGGCTGAATTATTGTCACAGAGTGCATGTCTTCCCTTTTGTGACAGCTTCGATAATTTGTTTCATGACTGATGAACTGCAGATACGAAGCCAGTTGCTAATTGTCAACGTCCGATGCTTCGGGAACTCCAATTTGTCAAAAGACAGTCACCATTTGTGAATTCTTTGTGAAACAGAATCGTTATAGTGCACCGGAATGTCGAGGTTTTGTGAACAGACCATTTAGTCATCCGCAAAACAGTTAGTTGAGTAGGACATTTGATCTCAAATGACGAGAAGCTTTCTGCTCTGGGTCCACATTTTAGACTATCCTGGCTCCTCAGATTTGTCACACCTTGTATTAGAAGGGTTATGCAGAGGGACAGATGACGTTGATGGAGGAGGACGTTGGCTGCATAATTGTAAGGTCCAAAAAAGTGGTGAAGGTTCATCCAAGAAGAGGATACAAGCACACCAGACATCTGAATCGGGGCAACTTTTAATTAAAAACACATCTTACAATGAGACAATGTTTCGACTCTAGTGAGTCTTTGTCAAGTCTCTGCTGACACTTACAGTAGATTTTGTATTAAATGTCCACTGTGATATCCAGTCACATACAGGGCAGCACAGGAGTCCGGGAAATACAACATCGTGGACTTCCTTTCATACATACATTCTATGTTAGAGCTGTAGAAGGCATAAAGAAGACCGAACACACCAACCTTCTACAAGGTGATACTATAGAAAGAGATTTGGGTAAATAAAATTATAATTAATATTAATCTTTATTTATAAAGCGCCAGCATATTCCGCAGCGCTGGAATGGACTGGGGTATCAAAGTCTGCCCCTCCGGATGTTAATTGCCTACAATTCCCAGAATTCAGAGTATCATGGGAGTTGTATTTCAGGAACAATGGGGGGGAGGGGTGTAGAGTTAGATATCACTGTTCTACAGAGATGTCCAAGAGCGGAAGGCAGTAGTTACTGTATAAGGGGAAAGAGAATAAGAGATCATGATCGGAGCGAGGACTTTGGATCTAATCAGTTTACAAGACGTAATGCAATTAGTCTGTTAAGATCATCATCGTTAGATTACCAAGAGAGGCGACACGGAATATCAGACGAGACGAGGAGCCTGTACTAGTTTTGTAGGATTCGAGCAGGAGGTAAAATGAAGTGTGATCAGACAAAAGAACAAACGGGTGAGGAGTAGCCCCGTCTCACACATCCATGGAACAGGGGATGTCCCAAAGAAACCAGAGATGCACAGAGCCCCTGGGATTTGAAATCTCCAATAGAATCTGCAGAGATCAACACCACTTCTTATGGCAATAGTTTAACAAGGACAAGATGTGACATGCTAACCAGTCTACCAAATAACCCGTTTTTTGTTGAAAAAAAATAATTATTAGCTGAAACATGGCATTGCAATTAAACAGAAATTTGGCACAAAACTTGTTCTGAGAAATTAAAAAAGGAGCAACTTCACATCACTTGAATTTTTTATGTGTTTGTTTATCCTTCACAGAAATATTGTTGAAGTGAAATATTCCAAACTCTAGATGGCGTCCCTTATCTTGCACAATTTCACGTGGGGTCTACATTATCAGCATACAGGCAGAAATGGCCTTTGTGTCAGATACAGTAAACTGAATATAGATACAAATGGTGAGTTCTCCTGCTCATGGGGGTTTGTAGTGATCATGAGATTATTAGCAATGCAATATCTGTGTGTGCTGCATAATGCCTGTGTATGGCAATTACAGTAACACCTTGTATCTATATGTGCTGCATAACGCCTGTGTGTGGCAATTACAGTAACACCTTGTATCTGTGTGTGCTGCATAATGCCTGTGTATGGCAATTACAGTAACACCTTGTATCTGTATGTGCTGCATAACGCCTGTGTATGGCAATTACAGCAACACCTTGTATCTGTATGTGCTGCATAATGTCTGTGTATGGCAATTACAGTAACACCTTGTATCTGTATGTGCTGCATAACGCCTGTGTATGGCAATTACAGCAACACCTTGTATCTGTATGTGCTGCATAATGCCTGTGTATGGAAATTACAGCAACACCTTGTATCTGTATGTGCTGCATAATGCCTGTGTATGGCAATTACAGCAACACCTTGTATCTGTATGTGCTGCTTAATGCCTGTGTATGGCAATTACAGTAACACCTTGTATCTGTATGTGTTCCATAATGCCTGTGTATGGCAATTACAGCAACACCTTGTATCTGTATGTGTTCCATAATGCCTGTGTATGGCAATTACAGCAACACCTTGTATCTGTATGTGCTGCATAATGCCTGTGTATGGAAATTGCAGCAACACCTTGTATCTGTATGTGCTCCATATTGCCTGTGTATGGCAATTACAGTAACACCTTGTATCTGTACTGTACAGGGATTTACACTCATTATAACCCCTGAATCTTATTACTGCACAGCAGTGAGTGATCCCACAGCTCTCCTTGGCTTTTGTAATACAGCAAATTTTCTGAACTTTTTGTTTAAATGGGTGCGAACCGCTCCTTGTAGCTTGTTTACAGGAAGACCGGGCAAAAAGGGGAGAGAAGACATATCACTTTGCTTCTCCACAGCGTGCACACTAGCCTTGCGTTAAAAAGGTATGCCAATGATTGCTTTTCAATATACTGCGATGCAATATGGAGGCAACTCGATTTTGGGAGAGAAGGGGTTAAATAGATTGACCTGCATTTCAGACATTTTGGAAGCATCTAAAAGTTTTTTTTTGACACCAGCACATTAGTAGTCGCACACGCACACTTAATATTTCAGTGTCCATAAACCATTTCTAGTCTATCCCATCATGCAATGGTTTCACGTACTTACCTCAGCTACAGAGTTGAAAACCGGAAGGCCGAGATGAGTGCTGCCACCTTTCCCTGGAGAGACACCGCCGACCAACTTGGTGCCATATTCTAAAGCCTGCTGGCTATGAAACGTACCCTGTGGGGGGGGGGGGGGGGTTGAGCAGAATAAATAAAATACATAGTGTTTGCATGACGACACGACAGCAAAATATTACTAACATCCACTACTGGGACGTCCCAGGTTTCATGCATATAGCTGAATGTTATGTTCACATTAATTGCAGTTTACATTTTTTGGAATTCTTATTCCCCCCCCCCCCTATAAAGATCGATTTAACAGCTCAACTCCTGGAATTTACCCCATTTTCAGCCAAAATTGGGTCGTTCTTCGGTTTGGTGCACAGGCATGCAAGATCAGTAGCCACAATATGAAGCAGAGGATGGCCGGTGGGATGTTTGTGAATGATGACATCAGAATCAGATCATTGCAAATATTAATGTTACCTTAACAGAAGTTAATAAAACTCAATATAGCAAACGTAAAAATATTATATACAATGTATTGCATCCCATTATCATATTGAGATATCGTCCAGAAATATGATCTTCCTACGTCAAAACCTGATCGTATTTTGGTCTCTGCTAATGCTGGAATCACATGATGTTTGGAAAAACCGACTGTCTGCTACTCGATATTAATTAGAAATATCTTGGTAAGAGCCTTTTATTTATTTTTTTGAGAAAGGATTTTACCAGGAGGAATACATTGAGATTTCTCTCGTTTTCAAGTATGTCCTGGGAGGCGAGTCTGTACCGTCAGGTGTCTTGCCCAAGGACACTTACTGGAGAGGTGCTCTGGCTGGGATCGAACCTGTGTCTCCACAGGCTCTCTCCACGCAGAGCAGTGATGTTACCTCTACTCCACCCAGCCTTCGAGAGTGAAACATTGATATAATAATTTTTTTTGCTTAAAGTAGAGTGTGTGAACACACACACACACACACACACACACAATTTCTTAGTATTTTTTTATTACTTTTTTTGTTCTTTCTCACCCTTTATAGAATTATTCCAATGTTGGGCTCGATCTAATCATTGACTAATGGAATATTCCATCAGAACTAAAAGTACAAAACATGGCTTGATAGATCCAAGGCCCAGAGGCGCGTTCAGTTCCTCAGCCGCTGCAAGTGCCAAGTTAGCAACTTGGCACTCAACGCTGTGCTGCAGCTCAGCACTGCTAACTTAGCACTTGCAGCCAAGTAGAGAGGTGCTGCAGAGTAGCTGAGTGCGACGTGGGAAAGATGGCCGCCTCCATGGAGCAAATTGTTCAATAAGGAAATGTTCAGTTTGCAGGTTTGTTGGACCAAAACACCAAATATTTATTGGAACATGGTAAACATTAACACTAAAGGGGTAATGAAATGGACAACAGTGGATTTTTCAGAAACAGCACCTTTCATTAAGCAATCCTCCGCCCTGTCGCTTCAATATTCACAGCCAAAGAGTTCAGTGAGACGGCGGCAGCAAACTAAACCGAGGCAATGGAGCAATTCAGCAGCTGCTGAGGAACTGAACACGCGTCCAGGTAGCTGCACTCGCTTAAGCAGCACCGGGGCCAGATGCAGTTTGCCTGCGCTGTGCATTTATTGGGCGGTCACCACATTGAGCTAAAAGACCGGTGTGCGGTCTCATCCCTTCATCAGATATCACAGGCGTAGCAACTGCAAATTGTGCAACGCAACGGGACTCGCAAACTTCCCATACACAAGTTCTATATCGCCTGCACTGAACAATGGATCGGTGCTGTGCACGCGCCAACGTGATCGGTCTCAGAGTAACATCGGCATACTGTGCGTGCCAAAGTCACTAGTGACCAGCATCCAGGAAAATCGAATTCCCAGGGTGCTGCTGACGCTGGATGGGGTGGAGGAAACTCCTCCGCTTCACCCAGCTTTCTTTTCTATCAGTTTGGCTGGGCTGGGGTGCACACCTCACATCCTGACCACTTGAAAAAGGATAAAGCGGTCAGGATGTGTAGAGTGTACCTTTAAATGTTTGATAGGAAAGTACACAATCCAACCCACAAAAAAAAAAAAAAAACAACACATAGGAAGTGATTCCCTGTCAAATAATGAAAGGGAATCACCCATTTTTTGTAAAAGACCCAAAGACTTACAAAAGCTTTGCACAGTTCCTAATTATTTTATTTTAAATTTTTATATTTCTTAAAAAAAAAAAAAAAAAACAAAGCTAGAGGATTATTCCTTTTTTTAAAGGTTACCCAGAATGACCTTCAAAACTGTACTTTTTTTTTTTTAAATGGCTTGTGACTGTACAAAATGAAATAAGTTGTAGTAAAGAGTGCTATAAAAAGGCACAGAGCGGTGTCGAGCAGACCTAGCTGCGCTTTACATTATAACAGCGGCTCTTATTCAGCGTTTAAATCAATTCATAGCTCAGAAAGGCCACGATAAATCCCACCATGACGCACAGAAGAATAAAAGCCTCTGCCATCTAAGTGCGTTTCTGATGGAGTTCTATAAAATATTCAGTGAGTTTTGAGAAGTGGAACGGCGTAAGGTTTACTGCTGCAAGTCACATTTACAGTTATATAAAGTGACACAGCTGGTGATGTAAAGCGCGGTTGGACGGAAAAGTGTTTTTTGGTGGATATTAATCAGTTCAACAACCAGGCTAGAGGAGTTTGAGCTTTAATTCCCGCGGCTATTCAGGTCGCATTAGTTCATCAAAACCACAGCTTTTACAAGGAGCAATAAATAGGATTTAAAAAAAAAAATAATTATATATATATATTTTTTTAAAATCATAAGTACAAGAAGAGGATATTAAAGGGTTAAAAAAGACGAGGTAAGAAACAGTGGTGTTAAACCTTGCCCCCCCCCCTTCGTTTAACCCTTTACTCGCCTAAATCCAGCGCGGATCACTGCAGTATATGACATGCTTCCAGCTCAACAGGTCATGTGGGGCCGGATACGCCAGCGGCTCTCAAAGCATTGAATGAGGCTAGATCCCAAAGGTCTACAAGTCCCGAAATCTAAGCTGAGAGCCCCCTGAGCTGAGAGACTTGGTAGGACTAGACCCCTGCATTTGGAGGGCTGAATTAGCCCTCAGAGCCCCTGGAGTTCAGAGCGAACAGCACGGTGTCCACTCAGGTAAGACTGAGTGCTCATACTGTGTAGAGTGTCCCTTTAACCCAAAGGTCAGTAGCGTTGGCCCTCCAGAGATCTTGGAACTGTTTCCCATAAGGCTCAGCTAACCTAACAAGTAACCACTGTCTGAACGAACACACACACACACACACACACACACACCTTAAATTAACCCTTTACCCTATAACCGGCAAGTCGTCATCCCCCCACTCTACCCCTCTCCTCCTTAGGCTAGGGTCAGACGAACGCATTTTTCGCATCATCCGTAAAAAAGTGCGTCCGGACGCATGGACGTACTTTTTCACGGAATACGCGATAGTGGTCATACGATGCGCAATTTCGTCTGTGATTTCATACGGATCCAAATCAGGAAACTTTGGGTGTCTGGACGTTATGTTGGCCGGACATGAGCAGCGTCTGACGTCTCCAAATCACGCACACACGCCGCTATGCGGACGCAGCGCACTCTGTACGTCAGTACTAGCGGTTTCACGTTCTTGCGAAAATGCGTTAGTTTGCTGCTTGCGTTGCGCGGCCGAACTTTCATGCGGCCGTACTTCGTGTGTGGGCCTGCGTTGGACGTCATTTGCTGCTACCACGGCCGTCATAAAGTGCGGCTAAACGCACAGTTCGCACTGCGTTCGTCTGACCCCAGCCTAAATTGTCATTACAGAGCATTTAGACTGAATGTACTGTATTTGAAAGGAAGAGGGCTCCCTCTGCTGGTCAAACCAAGTATCGGAAGGTGTTACCAGGCACGTTTCTGGCTCTAGACTTAAAGAAAAGAAAGAAAAAAAAATTAAAATCAGCAGCTTTAAGACTCTTCAAATTACAATTCTTTCTAAAGCATCAGGTTTTGTAGAGATGTACGATGGGTAGGACAGAGTAAATTAATGAACAAGTCTGACGCACAGAGAAAGACGCTCCAGAGCAGGGTCTCCAAACTCCGACCCCCCAGATGTTCCTGAACTACAACTCCCAGATATCTCTCAGGACTGCATTAGATGGATGGAGGAGCAAGGGGGTTGTAGATCAGGAACACCTGGGGGGCCGGAGTTTGGACATCCCTGTTCTAAGAGGTGACGCAGAGGAGTGGGGGAGACGCAGAGGAGTGGGGGAGACGCAGAGGAGTGGGGGAGACGCAGAGGAGTGGGGGAGACGCAGAGGAGTGGGGGAGACGCAGAGGAGTGGGGGAGACGCAGAGGAGTGGGGGAGACGCAGAGGAGTGGGGGAGACGCAGAGGAGTGGGGGAGACGCAGAGGAGTGGGGGAGACGCAGAGGAGTGGGGGAGACGCAGAGGAGTGGGGGAGACGCAGAGGAGAGGGGGAGACGCAGAGGAGAGGGGGAGACGCAGAGGAGAGGGGGAGACGCAGAGGAGAGGGGGAGACGCAGAGGAGAGGGGGAGACGCAGAGGAGAGGGGGAGAAGCAGAGGAGAGGGGGAGAAGCAGAGGAGAGGGGGAGACGCAGAGGAGAGGGGGAGACGCAGAGGAGAGGGGGTGACGCAGAGGAGAGGGGGTGACGCAGAGGTGAGGGGGTGACGCAGAGGTGAGGGGGTGACGCAGAGGTGAGGGGGTGACGCAGAGGTGAGGGGTGACGCAGAGGAGAGGGGGTGACGCAGAGGAGAGGGGGTGACGCAGAGGAGAGGGGGTGACGCAGAGGAGAGGGGGTGACGCAGAGGAGAGGGGGTGACGCAGAGGTGAGGGGGTGACGCAGAGGTGAGGGGGTGACGCAGAGGTGAGGGGTGACGCAGAGGTGAGGGGTGAAGCAGAGGTGAGGGGGTGAAGCAGAGGTGAGGGGGTGACGCAGAGGTGAGGGGGTGACGCAGAGGTGAGGGGGTGACGCAGAGGTGAGGGGGTGACGCAGAGGTGAGGGGGTGACGCAGAGGTGAGGGGGTGACGCAGAGGTGAGGGTAAATGGCAGAAGCCCGTATACGAATTCAATAAACTAGATTTGCAAACCTCCGGCCTAAATCCAGACCGTGTTGACTGTATGTCGAGCACCAAGTTAACTCACAGGAATTAAAAGCTCGTGGTTGCCCGGATTTATCCAGTCCTGCATTTACACAGGGTATGTCATTTTATTATCCAAACCGGACCAAAGGTTACAGCCGATTCAGTGATTAAACTCCTAACACATGCAGCCGAAGAGACTCTCTACTTGCTATGACCACTTTACAGACTCAGGGGTCTGGAGGGAGGGGGAGAGAGGGGGGAGGGGGGAGAGGGGAGGAAGGGGGGGGAGAGGGGAGGAGGGGGGGGAGAGGGGAGGAAGGGGGGAGAGGGGAGGAAGGGGGGGAGAGGGGAGGAAGGGGGGGGAGGGGAGGAAGGGGGGGGAGAGGGGAGGAGGGGGGGGAGAGGGGAGGAAGGGGGGGGAGAGGGGAGGAAGGGGGGGGAGAAGGGAGAAGGGAGGGAGGGGGGGAGAAGGGAGAAGGGAGGGGGGGAGAAGGGAGAAGGGAGGGAGGGGGGGGAGAAGGGAGAAGGGAGGGGGGGAGAAGGGAGAAGGGAGGGAGGGGGGGAGAAGAGATGGGGGGGGGACAAAAAAAACAAAAAAAACCTGATAAGCCCTGCTGTCGGTCAGTGGATGCCGCTTACTAGACCTTCTGTTCACTGGAACCACCGCTCAGTGGGATCGAATTGAACGGGTGGGGGGGGGTGTTAATGAAACGAGTGGGGGGCAGAGCCAGCCAGCATGCCCTGGGAAGAGGAGCTGCTCATGGGAGTTTACAATCTAAGAGGGGAAAGAGGAGCCACATCACTATATATAAAATTGTTTAGACAGACAGATATATCTATCGGTGGCGGCACTCCAGGACTTTCAATAAACATCAATTTTAATCCATAGAAGTCAACGTTTCAGCCCTGCCCCAGGACATACATACAGTCAAAGAAAACATAAATCTTTTATAAAAACCAACATACTCATGTTGGTTTTTATAAAAGATTTATGTTTTCTTTGACTGTATGTATGTCCTGAGGAAAGCCCTGGGGCAGGGCTGAAACGTTGACTTCTATGGATTAAAATTGATGTTTATTGAAAGTCCTGGAGTGCCGCCACCGATCTCTTCTTTCTGCATAATATTTAGCTGAACGGCAGGCACCGGGCGCAAGTGGATCGTGGTAGCTGGAGTGCTCAGTTTCTGTCATATATATAATTATATACACACACTAATTGGGCAGAGGCTGTCCACTCATTTGCCCAATTTTGAAAGAAAAGGGAACACCATTATTTAACAGAGTGGTTCTTTAAGAGGTTAAAATAAACGCCTCCTCTGGACATTTAGGTAAAAATGAGACAAAAATACATAAATTTCTGGCACGTGACCATGGTTCTCCAGATGGTCTAAGCCCAAACTTTTAAATATGGCACTGCCCTATAAGCCACATCTTGACAAACTTCTATCAAACACAGAAGAGTTTAGAAAATGTAGAAAGATTGAAGAAAAAAATAAAAAACACTATAGGATAATTCAGATGGGGAGGGGGCAGAGGTAAAATTCAAGAAGCCAATGGCTAGCAGCCACCTGCATTTCCCAACCTCTTCCATGCAGTCATGGACAACCTTGGCACTCCAGATATTTGTGAACTACATGTCCCACAATGCTCAAACAGCAAGTATTAGATCAAGACGGATTAGCAAGGAGCAATGGTCAGGAAACCGCAGGGAGAACAGAGCCAGCAATGAAAGGGTTAATGCAAGAGGAAAAAAAAATTAGGGTTTTGTTTGAAAAAGATAATCTGCAGCAACTTAAAGTCCTGAAGACTGAAAACGAAAACATTAAGAACAATCACAGGAACTTAATCACCGGGGGGGGGGGGGGGGGGAATTAAACATTAAAATAATAAAAGCTATTAGAATGTTAACAAGAAACCGAGAGACAATATTTACTAAAGAAATAAGGATTTGGAGGAAAGAAAGCTTTGAAGAACCACCTGGTCTGAACAGTCAAATGTAGAGTGAATTTAACCCCTTCTCTACTGATAGAGATATCTCAGGCTTCAAAGACACCATCTGGTGCCCCAGTATCACGATATCTCGATATGCTGATCTGCCGGCTGGGTGGAATAGAGGTAACATCACACGCTCTATAACCATGGAGACAGAGTATGGAGACACAGGTTCGATCCCGGCAAGAGCACCTCTCCAGTAAGTACCATTGGGCAAGACACCTAACGGTACATACTCGTCATCCAGGACATACTTGAAAACGAGAGAAATCTCAATATATCCTTCCTGGTTAAAAAAAAAATATAATAATTAGGGATGCACCGATACCACTTTTTTAAGACCGAGTACGAGTACCGATACTTTTGTTCAAGTACTCACCGATACCAAGTACCGATACTTTTATTTTATGTCACGTGACGCTTTCCAATAAGAACAGACCTCATATAAAACCCCCAGGTCTCATGGATATACCCCCCAGCTCATGGATATTGCCCCAGCTCATGGATATTGCCCCCCAGCTCATGGATATTGCCCCCCAGCTCATGGATTTGCCCCCCAGCTCATGGATATTGCCCCCAGCTCATGGATATTGCCCCCCAGCTCATGGATATGCCCCAGCTCATGGATTTGCCCCACAGCTCATGGATTTGCCCCACAGCTCATGGATATTGCCCCCCAGCTCATGGATATGCCCCAGCTCATGGATTTGCCCCCCAGCTCATGGATATTGCCCCAGCTCATGGATATTGTCCCCAGCTCATGGATATTGCCCCCAGCTCATGGATATTGCCCCCAGCTCATGGATATTGCCCCCAGCTCATGGATATTGCCCCCCAGCTCATGGATATTGCCCCCCAGCTCATGGATTTGCCCCCCAGCTCATGGATATTGCCCCCAGCTCATGGATATTGCCCCCCAGCTCGTGGATCTGCCCCAGCTCGTGGATATGGCCCCAGCTCGTGGATATGGCCCCAGCTCGTACATAATGCCCCCCAGCTCGTGGATAATGCCCCCCAGCACATATATTTGCCCCCTCCCCCCTCCGCTCATACTTACCTTCCTTTAGCGACGCCAGGAAAGTCTTGGCGCGCGTGCTCCTTGGAAGGTCCCCAGCCGCGACCACGTGGGACCATGTGATTGCGACTGGGGTCCTTCCAACGAGCGCACGCGCGGAAACTTTCCCGGCGTCGCTCAGGAAGGTAAGTATGAGCGGAGAGCAGCTGCAGGGCCTGTCCGAATACTCTGACAGGCCCTGCAGCTGCTCTCCTCACTTTGTTTATACTTACCTTCCTTAGCGACGCCGGGAAAGTTCCCGCGCATGCGCTCGTTGGAAGGACCCCAGCCGCGATCACATGGTCCCACGTGGTCACGGCTGGGGACCTTCCAAGGAGACCGCGCGCGCGAAGACTTTCCTGGCGGCGCCCAGGAAGGTAAGTATTAAACAATGTGGAGAGCAGCTGCAGGGCCTGTCCGAATGCCGATAGAGCATTCAGACAGCCGCCGCAGCCCCTCGGATGCCGGCAAGCCGGCTCAATGCCGGCTTCCGTTATCGGAAAAAAATATCGGGGGTACTGCACGAGTACCAAGTACTCCTGCAGTACCCGGTATCGGCACCGATACCGATACTAGTATCGGTATCGGTGCAACCCTAATAATAATAATAATAATAATAATAAAATTCAATTGCTGCAAACTAATCGTGTTTGCTTTTGGGCTGCAGAAGGTGCCCCTCAAAGTTTTAGTCCTGTGGGCATAATGCCCAAAGAGCTGAAACTGTAAAATCAGCTGCTGAAAGCTCTGAAATATCGGGCATTTAGGCTGGGGTCAGACGAGCGTAGTGTTCACGTCCGTGATTGCGCCTAAAAGTACGTCCGTGATAGCATGACAGAAAGCCCATCGGAGCCCATTACACGAAGTACGTCCGCACTGAACTGCGGACGCACAACGGCCGCGGCCCACGGACGCAAGGCAGGCAAGAACGTACAACCCCTAGAACGGCCGCACAGTGCGCTGCGCCGCAACGTCCACATAGCTTTGTGTGTGAGTGATGGAACGTGGTCAGACGGACTGCATTTATACGTCCAGCATTTTTCACGGACAAAATGGTTTTGCTTTTTAATTTATTTTCCCTCCTACACCCGTCAAAAAATAAATGTCAGTGAAAAAAACGGACTGTGTGGCCACTACTGCGTCTTCCGTACTGAAGTACGTCCGTGTGCAAGGACGTACAGTGCGTAGAAATCACACTCGTCTGACCCTAGCCTTAGCAGTCGATGCAGTGAAAGAAAAAAACAGATCAGCTGCTCAAACGGCTATAACTCAATTTGACAGTAGATAGCACCATCGACTGTCCAAATAGGTCACGTACAGTAAGAAATACAATGGGAATATGCTCAAATAGTTCTTACTTTATAATTAAAAATGATTTTACCTAAAAAAAAAAACAAATAGCAAACACTTGTTTCTGACAATGGTTTTTGGAAAATCACTTGGTAGTGAAGGGGTTAAAAGGCATTTAATCGCCCCAGCTGTAGATGCATTAAAAGTATGGAAAAAGGTAAAAAGAGATAAAAAGATACAGAGACACAAGGGATTAGTCACCAAGTTTTGTATTGGTGGAGATTGGCAAATTTTAGGGCAAATCAATCCAGATTAAAAGGGGATTCCACTTATTTTAAATGGTCATTGTCGGTTCGGTGCCCCTCTCCCTTCATCAGCTGTCCCTGGGGGGCACTGACAGACTTCCAAGGCAGGCTGCTTCCCTCCTGTGCCTGTCAAATGCAAAATATCTATAAAATGCACTGTAAGTGCATTTTATACAATGCGTGCATGGTGATGATAGGGTTAAGAGGCAATGTAAGGTGGCTTTCCATAAAACCACTGGTGCCTCTTCCAGTTTATCTTATGGAAAACCAACCGGAAGTAAAAGGGGTTAAATCTACGATAAAGCAAAGCTAAAAAGAGACTCCTGCTTGGGGTCTCTAACCTGTATGTATATTTGTTATGTCTGACCCATTATACAGCGCTACGGAACTTGTTAGCGCTCTTTAAATACCTGTAACTAAAGAAGTTGGATTATTTTGATGCAAACAGAATGAGTGGTACATCGCTTTAAGATTATAGATTTACTTGCGCATAAAGTCAGAATAAAAATAATATTCCAACGAGTAACAAAAAACGGATACCATCTGCATTCCGACTCGATCACAGCTCTGCGCTTTATGGCGGTTGGATTAGCTCAGTTTTAATGGCTTCATTAGCTCATAAATGTCACTTACCCAATTAATTACACAACACAATGGGAGCGCAAGGATTGTTTGTTTTTTTCGGAAAAATCAGCCATTACGAAGACTTCAGTTAACGAGCCTCCGGGGGGGGGGGGGGGAGCCTGGCCATAATTAATAATGTTGTAAATTATAAAAATGGAGAGAAAAAAAAAATAGCCAAAAATAAATAAAATAAAAATGAACCGATCTGTCATTTTATTTAATTATCTGGAAGGGAGACTGAACCTCGCCCAATTTCCAGGTTCAGTTACCCAGTTCGCCGGCTTACGCTCAAAAAAGGCATAAATGCAAAAAGGTTTGAAAATCTAAAAAAATGGCAAAAAGAATAATAAAGAGCAATGCCGGATTGCAGACGAAAATAAAGAAAATGACAGGTTTATCTGCTTTGTAAGGACAAGGGGCTGTGCGGTTATTCTGCCGGCTGGGGTTGGGAATGGCTTGCTGTACAACAACAGGCTGGATTCGCTGTCATTTCTCAAAATTTTAGGAGCAAAGCAACTGAGGTGTAATTCAAGCAGCTGCCTGTGGCTACCTGGCACCCGGATTTTTCGAGCCCTGGACTACACAATACGTTTAGGTGACTTACCTGCTTTCCGGTGAAGCCTTGGCATATAATTTTAGTGTCCTTATTAATGTACAGGTTCTGCCGCGAAGCCGCGTACGAGCAGTGCCTTACTGCATTCTGTTGCACTGGGAAAACAAGAAGAAGAGAACCAAAAATGTAAAATACATCATTCAGCCTCTCACACATCACCTACTGCTGTTGATCCAAAAGAAGGTAAAAAACCCAGTCTGAAGCGCTCACCAATATGGGGGAAAAACTCCTCCTTGACTCCAGAATGGCATCAGATTTCTCCTTGGATCAAGAAGCTTTTACCCACATATTAAATATTATAACCCTTAATATACTGTTTTTGCAGGAAGTCATCCAGTTGTTTAAAAGTCTCTACAGTCTCTGACCCAACCACCTCAACAGGCAGAGAATTCCACAGCTTTATTGTTCTCACTGTAAAATAACCCTTCCTATGCTTAAGGCTGAATTTCCTTTCGTCCAGTGTTAATGGGTGACCCCGTGTCCTGTGTATAGTCCCATTAATGAATAGGTTTCCAGACAATACAGCCAGGGTTATTCAGAGAACGGTGAAAACCAGGAGAATGACTGGAGAAGTGAAAATTCTAGGTCAAAATAGCCGATTTGGAAAGTGAGATAAATGGGAGAATTTTTCTGGTTTGGCTATTTTGACCTAGAATTTTCACTTCTCCAATCATTCTCCTGGTTTTCACCTCTCTCTGAATAACCCTAATTGTATATTACATAATACATAGAAAGTACAGTAGAAGCATCACTAGTGCAAATATTTGAGCGAGCACATAAAACTGAATTTGAGTATTACGATTGGCGGGAGTGGGTCTCCTGCACTTTTCTGAGAAAATGCGTGATTTTAATGGAAACCGTTTATTAATTTTACAAGGTCATGTTTGGTATCAATAGAAATGCAAGACCCTCACCTGTCCATTGACACCAATTTTGCTTTTAACACTTTCTTTTTTCTACTATTAAACATTACATGCTCATAATTGGTATCGCTTGAGGCCAGACTCTGACCTTTCCAATGACACCTCACTTGACCTTGTGCGGTGAAAAAAATCAGAGGCCCAGGATTCCAAAGGGCCCTCCTGTGCCCCTCGCAGCAGTTTAGGTTTTCGATCAACCTTGCGTAATGAAGCATTGTGCCATTGCCTTCAAACCTCGCTGGTGATGGCCTCACTTCCCATCATTGGGAATTCCCTGCCAGGCCCGGGGGGGGGGGTACCATTTCTGACTCAGTTGATGGGGGAGGACCAAGAGGTAGCGCTGACATCCAAGATGTCCTCACTGAGAGAACATTGCAGTCGGCGAGTCCTCTGCAACAGAGTGGTTAATTGGCTGAGGCAATTTCGTTGCAATTTGGCAGTTGCTGCCGATATCCGATGCTTCTGCAACTCCATTTTTAGTGAATTCACCAGGTTTTCGATAAAATGGAAATCGCCGAAGTGCAAAGCACTGAAATTGCGTGAAATTTCTGTGCTTTGTGAATAGACCCTTAAAAAAAATGGTCCAAGCTGTGATGAGACTGTAGGCGCTTCTCTCCCTCTACCGCTCTGCAGGCAATGAAGCCAGTGCTTGCAGTAGGGAGAAACCGATTATCGGTGGCTGATAGTCAGCAAATTACTGATATCGGTATCTACCTTTTTGCCGATAATTGGACCAGCTGGCTCACTTCAGCCACGACACTCAAGGTCCCACAGAACAGTGCTGATTCAGGGCATTTCCAAAAGCAGGCAGACAACTCTTGCTGTAGGACGTCGCCTGCCCACTGACTGTATTGCACACGAGTGTGATGACAACAGAATCGGAGCTTCCCTCCCACCTGCCAGGGAATTCAATATAAACGAGATGCAGGGGGTCTATTGGTCGCCTGTATTTCTGGTACCCATTTCCTACAGCAGGGGGTCAGCAACCTTGGCCCTTCAAATCTTTTGGACCTACACTCCCCATGATGTGCCAAGAACCTAATGAGCAGCTGAGCATCATGGTACATGAAGTTCCAAAACATCTGGAGGACCAAGGTTGCCGACCCCTTATGTACAAGGTCATATGAGGTGTCGTTGCAAAGGCCAGAGTCCCCAGGTTGTTTGTAAAAATAAAAGCTTGAAATAAAAAATATTGTTTATCAAAATTGAATAAATTAAATGGTCATGGCGCAATGTTTACAAATTTTATTACGCGTTCAGTTAATGGAATAATGGCAGATTTGTGTTGGGTTTTTTCCAACTTTAAAATTTCAGAATATCGGCCAGAAAGGCTGTCGATAATCGGACCAGAAAACACACACATACATACATACATACACATATACACACATACTGCGGAAATTAACGATATTAAAAAAAAAACAAAAAACGATTAATTGTTAATTTTTTAGGTATTTTAACCACTTCTATGCGGAGGACGCGCTCAGCGCGTCCTCCGCATGGCTGCTGGTGTGCGGAGGACGCGCTGAGCGCGTCCTCCCTTTGGGGTCAGTGTTTGGCCGGGTTCCGGCCGATCGCTGGCCCCCCGGTGCGGGCTGACATCCTCGATGTCAGCCCAGCATCCGGAACCGCCGCCGATGAAAAATGGCAACCACTGTGAAAAAAGTTTTTTAAAAAAAATAAAAATTAAAAATAAAAATATTTATTTTTGGTTTGTTAATGCAGCAATATTATTCCCATTTCAATTATAATGTGAACAATGATGCTGCACTAACGATTTTTGTATGCGGTGCGTTTGTTAAAAATCATGTAATTTTCCCCAAAAAAAAAAAATGTAACGAGACCCCATCTCTAATTTTTTTAACAAGCGCACCACATACAAAATATAACCGCAATTGCTCGCATGTTAAAATGTGAAAAAAAACACTTTACACATTGTAAATTATTGAAAATACATATTTTATTGCATTTTTTGTTATAATATACAGACATGACATAACGTATACATATAATAATGACATATTATGAATCTACCGAGTCTGACGGAAAGAACGATATATAATATGTCTGGGTCATATACTAAAATAAGCCTTCAAAACACGTTTAAACATGATGAGCAAAACTGGTAAAAATGACCTCAGCACAGAGGTGTGAAAAGCCTCAGCAGCGAAAGGGTTAAAAATAGATTTTTTTACAAAAAAAAAAAAACAACAACCTGCGGCGCGTCGTGCTTCGCTCCCTATGAGCGTCCGAAGGCATGGATCTTGGTCGCTCGCCTGGGGGAACCACGTGACTAGCCGCGTTCTCGCGAGATCGCGGCTGGTCACGTGGTTCCCCCAGGCGAGTGGCCAAGCGCCATGTCTTTGGACGCTCATAGGGAGCCAAACACGGGGCGGCAGAAGGTGAGAGTTGGGGGGGGCAATATATCCATGCGTGAGCTGGGGGCAAATACAGGGTGCGGCAGAAATAACTCCCGCATTTCAAACGTAAATAACACAGCAATGCAAAACGACATTCAGAAATTTATTGCTCAGTTTGAAAGCGCAATGTTTGCCATTTACATCACATACACACTAGGTTTTAAAAATTATATCATCCAAATGACGACTGTCCGTTTCTATGCACATCTGAAGTCTCTCCCTGAAGTTCTGTATGACCCTCCTGGTCATGTCTTGTGGTATTACCTCGACTTCGTCACGGATGGCAGCTTTCAGGTCATGTAGTGTTCGCGGCTTACGACAGAAGACGCGCGCCTTCAGGTTATCCCCAGAGTAAGAGATTGCAAGGGGCGAGATCGGGGGGGGGGACGGCTGGCCACGGAACATTACCCTGTAAGGAAATCAGACGTCCTGGAAACATTTCTCCGAGGAGGCCCATCGATGCCCTGGCTGTGTGTGCAGTGGCGCCATCTTGTTGGATCCACACAGCAGGATTCCCTAGGTCATCGAGTGTCGGCTGCAGGAGGTTGCGTAGCAGCTGTACATAACGATCAGATGTTACTGTCACATTTCTGTCCTCTTCTTCAAAAAAGTATGGGCCTACAATTCCGAAATCAGCGACAGCGCACCAAACAGTAACACGTTCGCTGTGGTGGGGGCGCCCAAGGATCTGTAGAGGATTGGTTGCGGACCAGTACCGAAAATTATTGACGTAAGTGCGCTTCATCACTAACCAGTAGAATGGTGTCCGCTGCAACAGCTTCCATGATAGACTCACAACACGCTCTGCGATTGGCCCAATCACGTTCACGGAGTTCCTGCACACCTACCATTTTGTACGGATGGAACTTCATCTCTGTGTAAAATTCTCTTTACGGTGCGGTCCGAGAGTCCCATAGCAATTGCATGCTTATGGACCGAACGTTTAGGAGATTGCGTAAAAGCGTGTTTCACTGCACGGATGTTCTCACACTACGAGGGCTACCAGACGGCTTCGTTTTAACACTCAAACCCGTTCTTCTTAAATTACAGACCCACAACAGTATGGTTTTCCTATCTGGAACTTTCACATGTCGACCCAGCCGGAAGTGTCCACCAAATAAACGTTGTGTGCGGTAACAGAGTCGGCATTTTTGAAGTAAGTCTCAATCACGAAACCTCGATGCTCTCCACGCCACGCCATGCTAGCGACTGACTAGTCCTGACGAGGTGGTCAATGTATGTGACATAAATGGCAAACACTACTTTTTCAAACTGCACAATAAATTTCTGATTGTCGTTTTGCATTGCTGTGTTATTTACGTTTGAAAATCGGGAGTTATTTCTGCCGCACCCTATATATCCATGCGTGAGCTGGGGCAATATAATAACTTACAGTTGTGTTCAAAATTATTCAACCCCCACTGAAATTGAGTGTTTTGGCCAGTTTGACATTGATTTTGACCATTCAGTCATCTTGCTTACAATTAAATCAAAGAGGCACGTGTAGGTCAGACAAATATAACATAACATTTATAATGAAATAACCACAAATGTCTTTTCTGTGCTCACATCATTATCAGTTTTATTCAACCCCCAAGTGACATTCAATCTTAGTACTTATAACTGTAAAAGGATGTTGTACTAAGCATAGCTTGACACAAGTGTCTTGCAGCGATCTACGGGTATCTTCGCCCATTCGTCATGGGCAAAAGCCTCCAGTTCAGTCACATTCTTAGGCTTGCGCACTGCAACTGCTTTCTTTAAATCCCACCAGAGGTTCTCAATCGGATTTAAGTCAGGTGACTGTGATGGCCACTTCAAAATGTTCCAGCCTTTAATCTGCAACCATGCTCTAGTGGACTTGGAGGTATGCTTGGGATCATTGTCCTGTTGAAAGGTCTAACGTCTCCCAAGCCTCAGGTTTGTGACGGACTGCATCACATTGTCATCCAATATCTCCTGGTACTGAAGAGAATTCATGGTACCTTGCACACGCTGAAGCTTCCCTGTACCTGCAGAAGCAAAACAGCCCCAAAGCATGATTGACCCCCCGCCATGCTTCACAGTAGGCAAGGTGTTCTTTTCTTCATAGGCCTTGTTCTTCCTCCTCCAAACATAGCGTTGATCCATGGGCCCAAACAGTTCTAATTTTGTTTCATCAGTCCACAGAACACTATCCCAAAACTTCTGTGGTTTGTCCACATGACTTTTGGCATACTGCAGTTGACTCCTATTCTTTGGAGACAGCTAGGGGGTGCGCCGGGGAGTTCTGGCATGGAGGCCTTCATTACGCAGTGTGCGCCGTATTGTCTGAGCTGAAACTTCAGTACCCACATCTGACAAATCTTTTCTCAGTTCCTCAGCAGTCACACAGGGACTTTTCTCCACTCTACGCTTCAGGTAGCGCACAGCAGTCGAAGTCAGCATCTTCTTTCTGCCACGACCAGGTAGCGTTTCAACAGTGCCCTTTGCCTTGAATTTGCGAATGATGCTTCCTATGGTCTCTCTTGGTATGTTTAACATCTTTGCAATCTTCTTATAGCCATTGCCCTTCCTGTGAAGAGTAATCACCTCTTCTCTTGTCTTCCTGGACCATTCTCTTGACTTCACCATGTTCGTAACCACACCAGTAAATGTCTAGAAGGAGCTGAGTATCACAGTCATTTTAAAGCTGCCTAATTGGTGCTTATTATGCTTTATTGCTGCTCCGTGACATCCACAGGTGTTTTCAATACCTGATTGAAAACACTTGAATGAACCTCTGTTCTTCAGAGTGGTAGTCTTTAAGGGGTTGAATAATTGTGTCAATGAAGAATTCACAAAAGAAACATTTACTACTGTATTACAAAACCAATTGATGTCATTTTAGTTGCATATGGTTCTTTAAAAAGTCCTTGTAGGATTTCATTCTGAATAAAATTACAAATGTACACTAAATTCCCTAAAACCCTTTACAGCATTGGGGGTTGAATAATTTTGAACACAACTGTATATCAGTGCTACAGTTTGAATTTAAGATGTATTTGAGTGAACTGGGAAGTAAAGTCATGGATTGCTGAAACTAAGTGTCAGATCGTGGTAAATGTAGTATACATTATATACAGACTAATGCAGAGTTGCAATGCAAGCAGATCAGCTAAGAAGTAGTTGGATCTGTATGTGTGTTAGAATAAAAATCAAAATTAATAAAGATAAAAAAAAAATAGATTTTAATTATATATATATATATATATATATAATCTCCTACTCTACAGTGATTTGGGAGTTTGCTCCCTGCTCAGAGGATCCATGTATGCTGGAACCTGAGGTTATCACGTTTTGTGGAGTGTCTGACATATTTACCATCACACCAAGCATTATACTTAAGGATAGGGTCAAACGAAAGCATTTTTACACGCGAACATCAAAAAGTGCGTCCGAATGCATTGACGTATTTTTTCACGGAATGCGCAAAAACAGTCAGACGATGCGCAATTTTTGTGCGTGATTTTGTACGGATCCAAATCAGGAAACTTTGGGTGTCTGGACGTTATGTTGGCCGGACATGAGCAGCGTCTGACGTCTCCTAATCACGCACGCACGCCGCTATGCGGACGCAGCGCACTCTGTACGTCAGTACTAGCGGTTCTGCGTTCCCGAAAAATTGTGTTCAAATTCCACTTGCGTTGCACGGCCGGACTTTTGTGCGGCCGTACTTCGTATATTGGCCGTCATTTGCTGCTACTGCGGCCGTAATTAAGTGCGCCAGAACGCACGTTAAAAGTGCGCTGGTCTGACCCCAGCCTAAGCAGAGACCACGAACGTTCATCATTAGTCCTTAAATCACAAAAAGCCTGGATATTAAGACGTGTGGCGTGGGAAAGGTTAATAAGAGGGAATATACAATGTGAGCGCCTTACAAACGAAAACAGCAAAGCCATGTGGAATAAGTGAAAATAATGAAACCCTCCGTCCCGGTTTTACATATCTCAGCAGAGACCTTGGATTACAAAGCAGCGGCTTTTAGGCCCGTGTCAGATGAACACCGTGATCACGTCCATGTTGCCGCACAGTTTGACATCCGTCGTGGCATAGAATCATGTTCAATAGAGACCCACACACGAAGTACGTGCGACACCGAACTGCGCATTCACAACGCACGTGGCAAACGGATGCAAGTTAGGCAAGAACGTAAAACCACTAGGACGGACGTGCAGAGTGTGCCACACCTGCGCAGCGTTCGGTGTGAGTGATAAGTCAGATGCAGCGCATTTGCGACGTCCAGCACCTTGACGCACAAAATGGGTTTTCATATTCTCTTCAAATTATCATATTTTTTCATATTAACCCCTTCACTGCTGAGCCATGTCACATCTTTAAAAAAAAAAAACACATTTTTATTTTTTTTCTTTACTTTACACATGGTCTTGTTTGACATCATTGGAAAGGCCATGCTCTGCCCTGCTAGCTGCCAACAGTCGGGAGATATTGGGGTTCAAGGGAACCCCCTATCTCCACCCCATCTTTCCTTAGTCAATGAGGACGTTCCCCACACGTCCTCAGCAGTGAAAGTGTTAATTTTGTTTCCCATAATTCCCTTTTTATTTTCTACGTCCGTCAAGAAAAATGGACCGTGTGGTGTCTACAGTATCTTCCGTGAGTACGTCCGTCCGTTGTGCCGCACGCAGAGTGCAGTCAGAATGCGCTCGTTTGACATTAGCCTTACTGGACATTCCCGACAATTTTATTCTCTGCATTTGTTTTGTAGCAGCACAATGGTAATAACAGGGCCGGGGTGTGGAACGTCTAGAAAATAGAAAAAGCATAAAAAGTCCATCGATTTGAAAGGGATACAACAATGTAAAAGACAGAGGGGAGGGGTAAGGGTCAGGTGAGAAATTCCACCATGGTGGCTAGAGGTTTCCTCTAACGACCCAAAATGTGCAAAGTGGATTTAGTTGCATTAAGATGTTTAACCCTTTCACTGCTGAGGACGTGTGGGGAACGTCCTCATTGACTCCTACAGTTGTGTTCAAAATTATTCAACCCCCAATGCTGTAAAGGGTTTTAGGGAATTTAGTGTACATTTGTAATTGTATTCAGAATGAAATCCTACAAAGACTTTTTAAAGAACCATATGCAACTAAAATGACATCAATTGGTTTTGTAATACAGTAGTAAATGTTTCTTTTGTGAATTCTTCATTGACACAATTATTCAACCCCTTAAAGACTACCACTCTGAAGAACAGAGGTTCATTCAAGTGTTTTCAATCAGGTATTGAAAACACCTGTGGATGTCACGGAGCAGCAATAAAGCATAATAAGCACCAATTAGGCAGCTTTAAAATGACTGTGATACTCAGCTCCTTCTAGACATTTACTGGTGTGGTTACAAACATGGTGAAGTCAAGAGAATGGTCCAGGAAGACAAGAGAAGAGGTGATTACTCTTCACAGGAAGGGCAATGGCTATAAGAAGATTGCAAAGATGTTAAACATACCAAGAGAGACCGTAGGAAGCATCATTCGCAAATTCAAGGCAAAGGGCACTGTTGAAACACTACCTGGTCGTGGCAGAAAGAAGATGCTGACTTCGACTGCTGTGCGCTACCTGAAGCGTAGAGTGGAGAAAAGTCCCCGTGTGACTGCTGAGGAACTGAGAAAAGATTTGTCAGATGTGGGTACTGAAGTTTCAGCGCAGACAATACGGCGCACACTGCGTAATGAAGGCCTCCATGCCAGAACTCCCAGGCGCACCCCCTAGCTGTCTCCAAAGAATAAGAAGAGTCAACTGCAGTATGCTAAAAGTCATGTGGACAAACCACAGAAGTTTTGGGATAGTGTTCTGTGGACTGATGAAACAAAATTAGAACTGTTTGGGCCTATGGATCAACGCTATGTTTGGAGGAGAAAGAACAAGGCCTATGAAGAAAAGAACACCTTGCCTACTGTGAAGCATGGCGGGGGGTCAATCATGCTTTGGGGCTGTTTTGCTTCTGCAGGTACAGGGAAGCTTCAGCCTGTGCAAGGTACCATGAATTCTCTTCAGTACCAGGAGATATTGGATGACAATGTGATGCATTCCGTCACAAACCTGAGGCTTGGGAGACGTTGGACCTTTCAACAGGACAATGATCCCAAGCATACCTCCAAGTCCACTAGAGCATGGTTGCAGATTAAAGGCTGGAACATTTTGGAGTGGCCATCGCAGTCACCTGACTTTAATCCGATTGAGAACCTCTGGTGGGACTTAAAGAAAGCAGTTGCAGTGCGCAAGCCTAGGAATGTGACTGAACTGGAGGCTTTTGCCCATGACGAATGGGCGAAGATACCCGTAGATCGCTGCAAGACACTTGTGTCAAGCTATGCCTCACGTTTAAAAGCTGTTATAACTGTAAAAGGATGTTGTACTAAGTACTAAGATTGAATTTCACTTGGGGGTTGAATAAAACTGATAATGATGTGAGCACAGAAAAGACATTTGTGGTTATTTCATTATAAATGTTATGTTATATTTGTCTGACCTACACGTGCCTCTTTGATTTAATTGTAAGCAAGATGACTGAATGATCAAAATCAATGTCAAACTGGCCAAAACACTCAATTTCAGTGGGGGTTGAATAATTTTGAACACAACTGTAAGTAAAGATAGGGGTGGAGAAGGGAGGTTCCTTTGAACCCCGATAACTCCTGACTGTTGTCAGCTAGCAGGGTCATATTTAGTATCATTAGAAAGGCCAGAGAATGGCCTTTCCAATGATACCACACATGACCATGTTTAAAGTAAATAAAAAAAAAATTAAAAAAAAAAAAAACATGTTTTTTTTTAAATGTGAAATGGCTCAGCAGTGAAGGGGTTAATAAGTTGAAGTGGTCAGGAAGCACACGGTGCCGCATTAAGAAGGAGTGTTCTAGACCCAGCGAGCAGGGATGTGTGGGGGCCCTCACCGCTATAACGGAAGAGCAGCTACTCCGCGATTTACAACCTATGCAAGTTCTGTCCATATAGATTTTTCTTAGGAAGAAAAAAATAAATAAAACTTCAGAAAGTACAAAAGGAGATTAAGAAACAGCATGATTAAAAGTCACTGACAGCCGTCAAGGTGGATCAATAAAGAGCATGAAGAAAAAAAAAGAAAAAAAAAAAAAAAAAACACACAAAAAAACAGTATCTTTAGTCGAGTGGCTGTACAGACGTGATAGATCTCACCCATCGCTCTGAATAATAAACGTGTTTGTGGTATAAAACATAGGATGAATTTCATTTTCTGTAATGACGTCACTTTAACATTGTCCATTTTCAGCATTAGGTTTAGGGATGTGAGCGGATACAATGATGCACAAACGAGAACGATGCAAGACAATCACAGTCACCTCATCCACCTCAGAAAAGTATTTCTCCCTTTCCGTCTTTTAAAGGGACGCTACCACTTACATAAGCTGTAACGAGATCACTTGTGCATTACAAATAAAATCACTTTATAAAACACATGCTGCTGTTCTTTTCTGTGACTGAAGTAATTGCATGTAAAAAGGAAAAATAAAATTAGGGTTTTTATCTATCGTTTCCATTTTGTGGATTTTTCCCATAATACAACATTTACCAAAACCTGTGCAAAAGGTTTACTTTACTGCTATGGTTTATCTTGCACAGTATTTAACAGTTAATGGAGTGGAGGAGGGAATGTTTCAATAAGGCAGCAAGGGGATATAGTTCTCCAGGCTGCGATAAGAGCTGGCAGTTGAATGAGATAAAAGGGGGAGCTTAAAAGTCTTCTAATCTACCCATTGGTGATGTCCTTTGAATACAACCCACACAATACAATGATGTGAGTCGGTGACTGACCCATTCCCTCCATTCTATGGCCAAAGCCACACAGTGAGGAGCAAATTCTGGAAAGACACAGGGGGGGGGGGTAGTTTACAACACAAAAGATCACACGATGGATGCACCCAGCGACACAGAGTAAAATATGTTCTTAACTAAACATACAAGAGAAAAACAAAACACATGTATGATATCAGCAACATAAAATAAGGACATTTTTTGGTGGTACCGGCCCTTTAAATGTCTTGTAAAACAAGCGAGATGGATACAAATCGGACAGAAACTCGTGGTGAAGATTTGGGAGATGGAAATGCACATTTCCTGTAGAAAAGTAATTACAGATAAACACTAAATATGAGCAGGGAATTAATGATGGGGGGGGGGGTATATATAAACTACAGGCTGCGCGGAGATGGAACCGCTGCCAGTAGCACTTGTGAAACAATTTACTTGGAGCGGCCGAATAGGAGCGCAGCCTGCATCGCCTGGCACGTTTGGGAAGAAATAAAAGGGAGATAAATACAAAGCGGAGAGGAGCTTCCAACTGCACGGCTTAATTGGCATTTAGAGAGCAAGCCTCACCAAAATAATAAAAAGGAGACGTTCGCCGGAACGCTGCATTCCTCCTGTAGCTACAGTGGGAGAGCATAAAATTAAATTTTTTTTTTTTTTTTTTAAATGGAATCAAATAGACATTTGCAAAAATATTGAGTACAGGATTTTTTTCTATGAATTGCGCAAGATTTAAAATCAGCAAATACTGGGATGTCAATAGACATAATAGGGGGTATATGCAGAAGAAAAACGCCCTAGCAGGGCGGCTAAGGAGACCAGAACTATCCACCGCTTCATGTATAAAACAGAAGAAAAAAGAAAAGGTTGTCATTTGCACTTACTACTGTAGCTCCATACGAAATAAAGCAAAGGTTTTGGTTTACTTGAATGGCCATTGAAGTGTAAGCTCACCCGCCATGTCATGGCACCTCTGGTTAGGTGAGTCCTAACTTAAGGAGTCTTAGGCTAAGGTCAGACTACCGCAGTATTAACGTGCGTTTAGCCGCACAAAATCACGGCCGTGCTAGCAGCAAATGACGTCCAATGCCGGGGAACATACGACGAACGGCCGCACGAAAGTTCGTCCGTGCAACGCAAGTGGCAAACAAACGCATTTTTTCGAGAACGTCAAACCGCTACTACTGACGTACAGAGTGCGCTGCGGCCGCATAGCGGCGTGTTTGCGTGACTAGGAGATGTCAGACGCTGCTAATGTCCGGCCAACATAACGTCCAGACGCAAAAGGGTTTTATTGATGACCCGTACAAAATCACGGCCGAAAATGCGCATCGTATGACCGCTATCGCGTATTCTGTGAAAAAATACGTCCATTTAGTTCGAACGCACTTTTTCACAGACAACGTGAAAAATGCGTTCGTCTGACCCTAGCCTTAGAGTTGCTCTCTTTTACCAACTGCATGTCCTCATGCTCTTTCTCAATCATGAGAGAGACTGGTGGGTTTATATTTATAACCTCACTGGGAACAATTCCACCTTGGGATAAAAAAAAAAAAAAAAAAAAAAAAACACGGAAAGAGGCAGCAGCAAAAATAGGGGGTATGATGGGGAATTTAGAATAAATGAGAGGCGGACAGCAAGCTAACAAAAGGTAACAGTCATTGGAGGGGTCACACCAACAGAATACTGGTGCAGGGTGGAGAAAACAAACATTTTAGACCGATAACAAAAGCAGAAAGATAAAAAAACAAAGCAAGAAAAAAAAAAAAAAAAAAAGAAGAAACTCAGGTCTTTCAACCTGGGTCCACAAAGAACACCAATGGTCCTCTCCAGGCAACCCGGCAATATGCAACAACAAGGCACGTCACTGTCTTAAGAACGAGTCAAGGTATGACACACTGGAAATCGCCCGAAAGAGGTTGTCGTCAGGATGACACAATTTTTTGGTGTAATCAAGGAAAATGAAACACCCCATCACATCAAACCTGACTGCTCTTCAAAAGACTGGTGAACTCAAACCTTTGGTGGGCTGCTACAGCCATAACAGGTAGGACATGGAATGCAGAGATAGGAGAGTTTTCCGACGCCGGTGCCGCTTTATCAACATCGTGTTGGAACTAAAGTGAATAATTTACCTTTGACTATTCAGCAAAATTAACAATAGATGCCGCTACAAATGATGGCGAACAATAAACAAAAAGGGCATCACTTTTCTTTCGCAGTCGGCGGCGGCTATTCTCCGTTCAGCTTCGGTTGCTTAAACAAGTGATTTATTCCTTCATCTCGGCAACAACGTTTCCACCATAAGCAGATCTTTAGCGAGTCCAAGCTTAAGAACATGTTTGCTGTGATGGCAAAGAAATAAATGCACTTAAGGCCCCGTTCACACTGTGCGATTTTCATATTCGCGACATAGAGCAATAATGTCGCGCGACGTCGCAGTTTTGCGCGATTTTGCAAAGCACCACCACGCAAATTGCAAAAAATGGGTCATGTACCATCGACATGCTACCGCAACGTCGCGCGGCAAGATGTGAACAGCTCCATTTCAATGCATTGGAGAAGCTACATAGCGCGATGTCGCCGCAAAATCCGCGCGATAAAATCCACACATTGTGAACGGGGCCTAAGATGTCGCGGTTTGCTGGAGTTTTTTCCATTATAGGTCTTATTGTTTTGGGGTCTGGGAGTGAGGAACTCCTCCATCTGCGGATACACTTTTGGGGCGTGTGAGCCAGAATTGAATGAAGATTGCTGGCTACACTTTTGGGTACACGTCAGTAATGTTAAAGTGGTGATCTCCATTTAACTCGCTGAAGAGTCCACGGTGAAATCTACACCGAACTACATTGTCCAAACTATGGCGAAGCAACGTAGAGTTCCCCCAGATAACAGATCCACATGTCGCTGAATTCGTTATTATTTCAACAGAAACAACTATTTAGTGAATAACCCCTTAAGACAAACAAGTTGGAGAAGACGTGCTACAAAGCTTATAAAAAGACAGAATTTTATACCAAGTTGGCTAAAGATATTCCTGGCATGACGGGTCATTTTATAAAGTTGCCGTTGCTACTCTGTGTCCACACCTGATCCTTCTACTGTTCCCAATCCGGTCTCAGAATGGTTTATTCACCAAGCACCAACATTTCAGTGCTTTTCACTTCGGCGCACTTTGGTGATCCCATGTCACCGACAGTACGGCAAATTCACCATAGGATCACTGTAGTGCACCGAAGACTCATGAAAACGTCAAGCAACGCCGAAGAGACCTTTGTGACATCCACTGAGCTGCTAAAGGAAAAAAAAAAATTCACACACACTTCTATTCTCTTAACCCCTTCACTACCAAGTGATTTTCCAAAAAAAAACATGGTCAGAAAACAGTGTTTTTTGGGGGGGGGGGGAATCATTTTAACTAGGGTTGCACCGATACCGATACTAGTATCGATATCGGTGCCGATACCGGGTACTGCAGGAGTACTTGGTACTCGTGCAGTACCCCGATATTTTTTTTCGATACCGGAAGCCGGCATCCTAGGGGCTGGGGCGGCTGTCCGAATGCTCTATCTGCATTCTGACAGGCCCTGCAGCTGCTCACCCCACTTTGTTTATACTTACCTTCCTTTAGCGACGCGGGGAAAGTCTTCGCGCGCGCTCTTTCTTTCTTTGAAGGTCCCCAGCCGCAACCACGTGGGACCATGTGATCGCGGCTGGGGTCCTTCCAACGAGCGCACGCGCGGGAACTTACCTTCCTTTAGCGACGCCAGGAAAGTTCACGCGCGTGCGCTCGTTGGAAGGACCCCAGCCGCGATCACATGGTCCCACGTGGTCGCGGCTGGGGACCTTCAAAGAAAGAGCGCGCACGCGCGAAGACTTTCCCGGCGTTGCTAAAGGAAGGTAAGTATAAACAAAGGGAGGAGAGTAGCTGCAGGGCCTGTGTGAATGCCGATAGGCCCTGCAGCTCACTCTCCGCTCATACTTACCTTCCTTTAGCGACGCCGGGAAAGTTTCCCCGCGTGCGCTCGTTGGAAGGACCCCAGCCGCAATCACATGGTCCCACGTGGTCGCGGCTGGGGACCTTCCAAGGAGCGCGCGCGCGCGCGCGCGCGCACAAAGACTTTCCCGGCGTCGCCCAGGAAGGTAAGTATGAGCGGAGAGTGAGCTGGGGGGCATTATCCATGAGCTGGGGGGGGCATTATCCATGAGCTGGGGGCGCTGGGGGGGGGGGCATTTCCATGAGCTGGGGGGGCATTATCCATGAGCTGGGGGGCATATCCATGTGCTGGGGGGCATTTCCATGTGCTGGGGGGCGCATTTCCATGTGCTGGGGGGCGCATTTCCATGAGCTGGGTGGGGCATATCCACGAGCTGGGGGGGCATATCCACGAGCTGGGGGGCATATCCACGAGCTGGGGGGCAATATCCACGAGCTGGGGGGCAATATCCACGAGCTGGGGGGCAATATCCACGAGCTGGGGGGCAGTAACCATGAGGTCTGTTCTTATTGGAAAGCGGTCACATGACATAAGATAAAAGTATCGGTACTCGGCATCGGTGAGTACTTGAACAAAAGTATCTGTACTCGGTCTTAAAAAAGTGGTATCGGTGCATCCCTAATTTTAACCCTTTCGCTGCTGAGACTTTTCACACCTCTGTGCTGAGGTCATTTTTACCGCTTTCGCTCATCATGTTTAACCGCGTTTTGTAGCCATATTTTGATATATGACCCAGACATATTATATATCGTTCTTTCCGTCAGACTCGGCAGATTCATAATATGTCATTATTATATGTATACGTCATGACCTGTCTGTATATTATAACAAAAAATGCAATAAAATTTGAATTTTCAATAATTTACAACGTGTAAAGTGTTTTTTTTCACATTTTAACATGCGAGCAATTGCGGTTATATTTTGTATGGGGTGCGCTTGTTAAAAAAAATTAGAAATGGGGTCTCGTTACATTTTTTTTGGGGAAAAGTTCGCTTTTTTTAACAAACGCACCGAATACAAAAACAGTTAGTGCAGCATTATTGTGCACATTATAATTGAAACAATATTGCTGCATTAACAAAAAGAAAAAAATTATTATTTTTTTTTTTTAACCACTTCTATGCGTAGGACGTGCTCAGCGCGTCCTCCGCATGGCTCCTGGTGTGCTGAGGACGCGCTGAGCGCGTCCTCACTTTGGGGTCAGCGTTCGGCCGGGTTCCGGCCGATCGCTGGCCCCCCCGGTGCGGGCTGACATCCTCGATGTCAGCCCAGCATCCGGAACCGCCGCCGATGAAATTAGGTGTCTTCGCGGCAGCGTGATGACACCTAATTCAGGCGCCCCCCCCGCATGTGCGGAGGAGGCGCCTGAAAGGGAGGGGGGAGGTCCTTCGGACCTCTCTCCCTCCCGATCGGCGGCGTTGCGGGGGTTAACCCAGGCACCATTTGGAAGGGCACAGCCTGCCCTTCCAAATGTTACCTGGCATTAACCCCTGGGGAGTCGGATCACGAATCGGCGCTGAAAAGCGCCGGTTCGTGATCCTTTCCCGGAGCTGGCCGACATCTTGGATGTCGGCCAAGCCTCCGGGAACTCCCCCTGAGGACTGGCGTCATTGTGCATAGCACGATGACGCCAGTCCTAGAGTTAACCCCTAACTGCCACCAACGGTGGAGATAGGGAGTTCCAATGAACTCCCTATCTCCCGATCCGTGGCAGCTAGGGGTTAACGTTTGGTATTGTTGGATCGGCCAGAGCATGGCCGTTCCAACGATACCAAACTCGAAAGTGAAAAAAGTTTGTAAAAAAAAAAAATATATATATTTAAAAAAAAAATTATATAAAAAAAAAAAAACACACTTTTTTTTTTCTTTTTTTTGGTTTGTTAATGCAGCAATATTGTTCCCATTTCAATTATAATGTGAACAATGATGCTGCACTAACGATTTTTGTATGAGGTGCGTTTGTTAAAAATCGTGTAATTTTCCCCAAAAAAAAATGTAGCGAGACCCCATTTCTAATTTTTTTAACAAGCGCACCCCATACAAAATATAACCGCAATTGCTCGCATGTTAAAATGTGAAAAAAAAACACTTTACACGCTGTAAATTATTGAAAATTCATATTTTATTGCATTTTTTGTTATAATATACAGACAGGTCATGACGTATACATATAATGACATATTATGAATCTGCCGAGTCTGACGGAAAGAACGATATATAATATGTCTGGGTCATATACTAAAATAAGCCTTCAAAACGCGTTTAAACATGATGAGCAAAACCGGTAAAAATGACCTCAGCACAGAGGCGGGAAAAGCCTCAGCAGCGAAAGGGTTAAATATTTAAATTTTTATATTTTTATTTTAAAAACATTTTTCATTTTCATGTTTGGTATCGTTGGAATGGCCATGCTCTGGCCGATCCAATGATATGAAATATTAACCCCTAGCTGCCACGAATCGGGAGATAGGGGGTTCCAATGAACCCCCTATCTCCACCATTGGTGGCAGCTACGGGTTAACTCCAGGACTGGCGTCATCATGGTATGCACGATGACGCCAGTCCTCAGGGGGAGTTCCTGGAGGCTTGGCTGACATCCAAGATGTCGGGCAGCTCCAGGAGAGGATCACGATCCGGCGCTTTTTAGCACCGATTCGTGATCCAGCTCCCCAGGGGTTAATCACAGCTACCGTTTGGAAGGGCAGGCTGTGCCCTTCCAAACGGTGCCTGTATTAACCCCCTGCCCCCCGGCGATCGGGAGGGGGAGAGGTCCGAAGAACCCCCCCCTCCCTTTCAGGCGCCTCCTCCGCACTTGCGGGGGGGGCGCCTGAATTAGATGTCATCGTGCCGCCGCGATGACATCTAATTGCTCCGCCGGGGTCCCGAGTGCTGGGCTGACATCCAAGATGTCAGCCCGCACGGGGGGGGGGGGCGCAGCAATCCACCGGAATCCGGCAGATTGCTGCCTCCTGTGCATGGACGAGCTCAGCGCGTCCATAGCACAGGAGAACCACTTGGCTGGACGCGCTGAGCGCGTCCATAGCAGCTAAGTGGTTAAATTAAATTTTACAGTAATAATACACTGACAAAACGGTTACAATGCTCTTTGGAATCGCACCTAAACTACACAAATTGCAAACACCCCATCTATGTGTTGGGACAAAATCAAACGGCACTCTGACCACAGTCACCTCTCTCAAATACCTAGGTATGTGGTTAGACCCAAATCTATCTTTTGGCCCCCACATCGAAAAACTCTCATCTAAACTTTACCCCAAACTAGGTGCCCTGTACAGAAACAAATCCTGCCTGAGCCCCGCGGTAAGAAAGCAGATTGTACAACAAATGCTTATGCCAGCCATTGAATACGGAGATGTAGTGTATGCAGCCGCCCCGCAAACACACCTTCAGAAACTTACTACATTGTATAACTCATTCTGTCGCTTTGTGCTACAATGTAACTACATGACCCACCATTGTGACATGTTAAAAGAACTAAACTGGCCATCGCTGGACTCTAGACGCACCCTTCACCTTTCCAACCTGGTGTTTAAGAGCTTTTCTGGGAAACTACCACCCTACCTGAATATGCTGCTTCCCCCAGCAGTTCCCTCATCCTATAACCTCAGATCCAGGACCAGCACCTTACTTGCAATACCGCAATACAAAAAGAAAATGGCTCGATCCTCATTTTCCTACAGAGCACCGCAAATATGGAATAACCTCCCAGACACCGTCAAATCTTCCCCCAGTCTAAAGTCCCTTAAGAGCTCCCTATTAGCATACCTCAATACAAAATGCACCTGTAAACATGTAACATAATGACTACATTTCCTCCATATTTATTTTTCTGTTAATCTGTATATTTGGTCTTGTGTTAATATCTTGCATTTTACTATTTTGTATTTCTGTAACCACTCAATGTTCTCGAACCCAGGACATACTTGAAAACGAGAGAAATCTCAATGTATCCTTCCTGGTAAAATCCTTTATAAATAAATAAAATAAATAAAATATCCATATAAGTAACCTAATTGGCCAGTAGATGGCGCCATCTAGTGCCAAGCAGAGTTAGAGGTTTACGGAGAAAGTTTGGGTATTCTACAGTCGGCGCCTGTCTCTAGGATTAAAACGGATGGGGTGTTGTGCTGCTGCCTTCCTGGGATACAATGGTAGTGCCTAGGTCTACCTGGATATATGTAAAGAAAGGATGGGGTGATCCTGGATGGGCGCTGCACTTTGTAGTTTCCCTGTCTGGGGAAATGGAAATATATGAGCTTGAGTGTTTTTATGTACTCTAGCTAGGGATAACACATGCGATGTTGTATGCTGCACTTGCCGCTTTAGATACACTTCCAAAGTTTCGCAAGTGTTCTGAATACGCTACCTCGGAGTAAATGCAATTTATAACACGTATTATACAGAGTAAATGCAATTTATATGACACGTATTATTCATACAGGGTACATAGACTGTGCATCAAATCAAAATTGATGGGTGCGTTGTCGCTCTCACACTGGATTCGGTGTGAGGCACATGGAAAGAAAATGGAAAATAAAATGAAAAGAAAAAAGCATGGGATATAACTTGTTTTGAATGTCAGTGGAAGTAAAAACGTTTGATAATTCTCAGTTTCTGTTGTGCCTCCTAGTTATGAGGAGCACTGTAAACAGGGTTTTGTGTTTCGCCCCGCGTCTGGAAGAAGTACATTCATTCCTTGTCCTCTGTTGCCACCTTGTGGTCAAAAGGTGGTATCCAGATATGATAAAGGAAATGGAAAGGGAGTTTGACTCTCTTCTTTCTTCTGCTTGAGCGGAACCTTAAGGAAAAAGGGGTAGAAACACCAGATGGTGCTTTATCGTTGGAGTAATATGGTGTAAGATAGACACGTGGTACACTCACATGATCCTGAGCCGGTGTAATAACCACGCTCACTCGATAATGCCCTTCTAGCCCGTAAAGGCGGCCAGATTCCCTTCTTTCCTGCTGCTGTTCGGTTCCTTGCCTCGGGTTCCTTATTACCTCTGTTGGGCTGGAGTCCTTGCGGGTGTTGTAGCTGGATCCTGCCTGGTGGAGGGATAAACCGGGCTTCCAAAGGAATCAGGACGCAGGGTATTGGGAAAAAAGGGGTTTTTAATGAACAAAATAAAAATAACAGTATAATAAAACAAGTCTTACAACTTGGTAAAAAAAGGTCTGATAGGGGGGTCCAGGACGCGTTTCGCCAATACAGTGTGGCCTCTTCAGCTGGATGACCCCTCATAGACCTTGTCCTGCTTTTATACATAGTTTGGTAAAACTATTTTACTTTCGTTTTCGAATTTGCCGCTTGTTGCGCCTGCGCGTCGCGGCAGGCGCTCTGTTCTCATTGGTTGGCGAGTCACATGGTCAGAGTCCTCCAATCAGGGAGTTGGTTTCGGTTCCTGCGTTGTTCCGGAATGCTACCGGCGCTGGGTTGGATCAAAGCTAGAGACTCCGCGTTTTTCTCTACGCTTTCGGTTTAATGCGATCAGCAGTTGGCTAATTTGGTATGGGGTGGAATCCCATAGGTATTAGAGTCTTTTGTACAGTGGGATTTCACTGGTTTTGCAATAAACCCTTTCGGTCTGTTGAGATATTAGATGGGGAGAGGACAGATCTTGGACATATGGTGAAAAAAATGGTGAAAAAATTATTATTATAAACCTTCAGGTGGGGGTATTCGGACTTGCGAGATGGGGGGGGAGGGGGGGTGGTGATTGACCCGTGAGCTGGAGGCTGCAACTAGGTCTAGTGGAGGTGGAGAATCCTCCCTATAAATCGGGGGCACGCCTATTATGGTGAATTGGAAACATAATGGGCATCTATGGTGCCTGGGGTTGCTCATCTCCTAAGGCTGGGAGATGTATTCCATTGGAGACCCGACTACTCCCATCATAGACAGACCGGTACGCTTAAAAAAGCAAGGAGAACACCTATAAAGAAAACAACTCTCCAATCCCCGAAAAATAACGTATACCAACCTAATAAGTACGAGAATATCAGTCACAATGACAGGGAAAACCGCAGAGACCTCAATGAGGTTTTTCACCCGGCTACGCCGAAAGATCAGAGGAAGAGGAGACTGGAACAGACCCAACAAGAAAGGAACCCAGAACCAAGAAAAACGGGAGAAAGAAGAGGCGAGGACACACACAGATCCCCAAACAAAAAAGCAAGGATCGAATAAGAGGGAAAAGAGGAGGGAAAAAGAAGAATAAAAGAGATAGAAAAACCACCCGTAACAGGTCCATATCCAAAGAAAAAACATCAGACAACCACGGGATTTTCAACCTATCTGGAAAAATTCTCACCGCAGACCAACAGAAAGTTCTGGGTAAAGGCCTTAAGTTTGCACCCACCCAGAAATTCAACCATTTTTCTACCTACATAGACCTGCAAAAGTTCAAACGAAAACTTTGTCTTAAAAAATATTTCCAAAAGAACCCATTAGAAAGAACGTCGCAGATGCAGTATTACAAGCATACGGATCTTAAGGAAAAATCAAAGTTTTTCCCTAGGTCTATGATATCAGCTGAAATTTCCACATTTGATAAAATGGTCACAAGGGAGATGGAAAAAATGAAAATCGGGAAGAAGAACAACCTCTCAAAGAGAGAGAAGCCCTAGATGAGCTTAGAGAAGATGACTCCATCACAATAAAACCAGCGGACAAGGGAGGCGGTATCGTCATCCTAAGCACAGAACGTTATGAAGAAGAATCGTTAAAGATACTAAACGATCCTGAAACATACATTAAACTGAGGAAGGACCCCACAGAGGACATAGTAGCCAAATTTCACCAATACCTTGACGAAGGGGAGATGGCCGGTATCCTAAACGACAAGGAGCATAAGTATCTGAAAATTCTACACCCCCAAAGGCCAACCTTTTACCACCTTCCTAAGGTACACAAGGACCCAGAGAACCCACCGGGAAGACCTATAATTTATGGAATTGACTCCATATCTAGCAGGGTATCGGAGTACATAGATAAACTACTACAGCCTATAGTACTGAAGACCAAGTACCACTTGAAGGACACCCTCAGTGCCATACAAGAATTAGAGAAGATATCATGGCAAGAAGACTATATCTTGGTAACTTGCGATGTAAAATCACTCTACAGCAACATACCACATAAAGAGGGAATGGAATCAATAAAGAAACATCTAGAGGGGGAAGCAGATATACCCCCGGAGCAAAAAGATTTCATACTGGAAGGAATTAAGCTGATACTAGAGAACAATTATCTTTCATTCAACAAAGAATTCTACCTTCAGAAGAAAGGGACTGCCATGGGAACGAGGTTTGCTCCCAGCTTTGCTAACCTCTATATGAGTACCTGGGAAGAAAATATTACAGAAAACAAGGAAGACAACATCATCTTATATCAAAGATACATAGATGACATTTTAATGATTTGGAAGGGAGGAGAGGAGGAACTTGTTCCATTTTTGAACCAACTCAACACGAAAGACCCCAATATCAAATTAGAAAGCACATGGAACCGAAACACTATAGACTACCTTGATTTAACCATCTTCTCGGAAGGGAACAAGCTGTACACCAAGACATACTTCAAAAAAGTAGACACAAACAGCTATATACACAGGGACAGCTGTCATCTCAGAAGGTGGCTAGAAGGAATTCCAAAAAGCCAGTATATAAGAATCAAAAGGAACTGCTCAAAAGAGAGCGATTTTAACATCCAAGCAGACAGGCTGAAAACACAATTTTCAGAAAAAGGTTACGACGAAAGCAGTTTGGAATCGACAAAGAACGAAATCGCGCTTATGGATAGAAAAGAATGCCTCAAGTATAAAAACAAAAATCACCAAGAGTCTCGACCACACCACCGTGCCCATCATTTTTTCCTACAGCCAGCAAGATAGAGAATTCAGGAAAATCATCAAAAAATTCTGGCCAATATTATGTGAGGATCCCATACTACAAGAAATTCTACCCCCAGAACCGAGAATTATCTGCAGGGGAGTAAAGAACTTGAAATCCAAGATAACTACCAGCGAATATACGGCCAAAAGAACACAAAACCTGAATAACCCATTTAAGCAGAATACCGGTTTCTTCGGCTGTGGAAACTGCATTAGCTGCAGAAGCACGGGCAATAGTAAAAGACATATATCCACCGTTGACAACAGAAGAGGCAAATGGAAAATAAGAGATATCCTCACATGCTTCACCCCGAATGTCATTTACCTCCTCATTTGCCCATGTGGGCTGAAGTACATCGGGAGAACAACAAGAGCTTTGGGAATTAGAATTAGGGAACATGTGAGGAATATTGAGAAAGGCATGGAATCACACAGCGTCCCAGCACATTTCAAGAAATCACATAATTGTAATCCAAGAAATCTACAATTCATGGCAATCAAAAAGATCAGAAACAATAAAAGAGGAGGAGACATGGCTAGGAAGATAGGCCAAAAAGAGATGAAGTGTGTGTATGAATTCGACACACTTCATCCCGCTGGCCTGAATATGGACTTCGAATTATGTCATTTCCTCTGAAACATTCCAGTCTCCTACCTGAACATTGGAACAAACACAGTCCCTACTACGTCATCTACAAGGGCAACCTGAATCCCATTTGCCTCCAACAGATCCCACAAAAAACAGGGAACATCTCTACACACAAATTCCAGTATATACAACAACTCTTAAACAAAATACATATCTACTTAGGTCCCTCTTACCTGGTGAGGGCCAATCCCTAACCAGTATCATCCAATAAGCCATATACCTATTCCCCAATGGAATACATCTCCCAGCCTTAGGAGATGAGCAACCCCAGGCACCATAGATGCCCATTATGTTTCCAATTCACCATAATAGGCGTGCCCCCGATTTATAGGGAGGATTCTCCACCTCCACTAGACCTAGTTGCAGCCTCCAGCTCACGGGTCAATCACCACCCCCCCTCCCCCCCCATCTCGCAAGTCCGAATACCCCCACCTGAAGGTTTATAATAATAATTTTTTCACCATTTTTTTCACCATATGTCCAAGATCTGTCCTCTCCCCATCTAATATCTCAACAGACCGAAAGGGTTTATTGCAAAACCAGTGAAATCCCACTGTACAAAAGACTCTAATACCTATGGGATTCCACCCCATACCAAATTAGCCAACTGCTGATCGCATTAAACCGAAAGCGTAGAGAAAAACGCGGAGTCTCTAGCTTTGATCCAACCCAGCGCCGGTAGCATTCCGGAACAACGCAGGAACCGAAACCAACTCCCTGATTGGAGGACTCTGACCATGTGACTCGCCAACCAATGAGAACAGAGCGCCTGCCGCGACGCGCAGGCGCAACAAGCGGCAAATTCGAAAACAAAAGTAAAATAGTTTTACCAAACTATGTATAAAAGCAGGACAAGGTCTATGAGGGGTCATCCAGCTGAAGAGGCCACACTGTATTGGCGAAACGCGTCCTGGACCCCCCTATCAGACCTTTTTTTACCAAGTTGTAAGACTTGTTTTATTATACTGTTATTTTTATTTTGTTCATTAAAAACCCCTTTTTTCCCAATACCCTGCGTCCTGATTCCTTTGGAAGCCCGGTTTATCCCTCCACCAGGCAGGATCCAGCTACAACACCCGCAAGGACTCCAGCCCAACAGAGGTAATAAGGAACCCGAGGCAAGGAACCGAACAGCAGCAGGAAAGAAGGGAATCTGGCCGCCTTTACGGGCTAGAAGGGCATTATCGAGTGAGCGTGGTTATTACACCGGCTCAGGATCATGTGAGTGTACCACGTGTCTATCTTACACCATATTACTCCAACGATAAAGCACCATCTGGTGTTTCTACCCCTTTTTCCTTAAGGTTCCGCTCAAGCAGAAGAAAGAAGAGAGTCAAACTCCCCCCTTTCCATTTCCTTTATCATATCTGGATACCACCTTTTGACCACAAGGTGGCAACAGAGGACAAGGAATGAATGTACTTCTTCCAGACGCGGGGCGAAACACAAAACCCTGTTTACAGTGCTCCTCATAACTAGGAGGCACAACAGAAACTGAGAATTATCAAACGTTTTTACTTCCACTGACATTCAAAACAAGTTATATCCCATGCTTTTTTCTTTTCATTTTATTTTCCATTTTCTTTCCATGTGCCTCACACCGAATCCAGTGTGAGAGCGACAACGCACCCATCAATTTTGATTTGATGCACAGTCTATGTACCCTGTATGAATAATACGTGTCATATAAATTGCATTTACTCTGTATAATACGTGTTATAAATTGCATTTACTCCGAGGTAGCGTATTCAGAACACTTGCGAAACTTTGGAAGTGTATCTAAAGCGGCAAGTGCAGCATACAACATCGCATGTGTTATCCCTAGCTAGAGTACATAAAAACACTCAAGCTCATATATTTCCATTTCCCCAGACAGGGAAACTACAAAGTGCAGCGCCCATCCAGGATCACCCCATCCTTTCTTTAGAGTTAGAGGTTTGAGCTACAGTGATAGATCTATAAAAACTGTATATAGCTCTTATTTTTTTTTTTTTACAATGAATCCTTTGGGATTTGGCTGTTTAAACCTTACAAACTGAAACACTGAGAATCAGGGCATTTCAGTGACACATCGGCATTCTGTGAAGAGATTAACCATTACTTCTCTGTGGGACAATTTCGCTGACGCAGAAGACGAACTTCACAATATTGACAGTTTAGTGAATAGACAAACCTGCCCTGAAATTGCTTCAAATTGTGAAATTCACCATTCAATGCAATTCGGTGCTTAGTGAATAATCCATATAGTATTAGGCTAGGGTCAGACGAGCGTGATTCCTACGGACTGTACGTGTGTGCAGTACGGACATACGGAAGACGCAGTAGTAGCCACACAGTCCGTATTTTTCACCAACGTATTTTTGACGGATATAGCAGGGAAAATAAAATAAAATGTAAAACCATTTTGTCCGTCAAAAATACTGGACGTATAAATGCAGTCCGTCTGACCACGTTCATCACTCGCACACAAAGCTATGCGGACATTGCGGACGCAGCGCACTTTGTGCGGCCGTTCTAGGAGTTCTACGATCTTGCCTAACTTGCGTCTGTTTGCCGCGGCCGTTGTGTGTCCACAGTTCAGTGCGGACGTACTTAGTGTGTGGGACTCCATTGGCCTTTATGTCATGCTATCACGGACGTACTTTTGTGCGCCATCACAGACGTGAACGCTGCGCTCGTCTGACCGGAGCCTAAGGCCCCCCGTTCACACTGTGCGATTTATTGCGGATTTTGCCGTCGTGCTGTGTAGCTTCTCCAATGCATTTCAATGGAGCTGTTCACATCGCGCGTCGCAGAAGCATGTCGCTGGTACGTGACTTTTTTGTGATTTGCTATCTGCGATTTTGCGATTTGTATTGGTGGTGCTATGGAAAAAAAAAAAAAAAAAAAAAAAAAAATCACACAAAACAGCGGTGTCGCGCGACATTATCGCTGCTGCCGTCACATCAGAACACGGCAAGCCGTATAGAGACAGACGTCTGACAGAAGGACTCATGGGAATATTGTATAATACTGGGAAGAGGAGCTCACAGGCATCGACGCACAAAGATGGCTTTACAAATCTATTGCAATTAGGAGCCAGGCTCACCTGTTTATATGTTAAGTGACGATCAAATCACACGAGCCGGAGAGAAAACAAAAAAAGAACGTTTTAGTTGTTTCTATGCCCAAATAATAAAGTATTGAATATGGATTTAGGCAAAAAAGTCACAAACCACAAGACTTTCAGAATAAGGCTAGGGTCAGACGAAAGCATTTTTCCCCGCGAACGTAAAAAATTGCGTTCGAACGCATTGATGTATTTTTTCACGGAATGCGCAAAAACGGTCAGACGACGCACATTTTCGGGCGTGATTTTGTACAGATCGTCAATAAAACTCTTTCTGCGTCTGGACGTTATGTAGGCTGGACATTAGCAGCGTCTGACATCTCCTAATCACGCACACACACCGCTATGCCGCAGCTGCGCACTCAGTACGTCAGTACTAGCGGTTCTGCGTTCTCAGAAAAATGCGTTCATTTTCCACTTGCGTTGCACGGCCGGACTTTCGTGCGGCCGTACATCGTATATTGGCCGTCATTGCCCGTCATCTGCTGCTAGTGCGGCCGTAATTATGTGCGCCAGAACGCACGTTAAAAGTGCGCTGGTCTGACCCCAGCCTTTAGGGATGGAACAACATCACAAATTAGAATAACACCTAAGGCTAGGGTCAAACAAAAGCATTTTTACACGCGAACGTAAAAAAGTGCGTCCGAACGGATTGATGTATTTTTTCACGGAATATGCGAAAACGGTCATACGATGCGCATGTTCGTGCGTGATGTTTTACGAATCCAAACCAGGAAACTTTTTGCGTCTGGACGTTATGTTGGCCGGACATGAGCAGGGTCTGACGTCTCCAAATCACACACACACACCGCTAGCGGGCGCAGCGCACTCTGTACGTCCGTACTAGAGGTTCAGCGTTCTCAGAAAAATGCGTTCATTTTCCACTTGCGTTGCGCGGCCGGACTTTCGTGCGACCGTACTTCGTATATTGGCCGTCATTTGCTGCTAGTGCGGCCGTGATTAAGTGCGCCAGAACGCACGTTAAAAATGCGCTGGTCTGACCCCAGCCTTAAGGAAGGACTGCCACGAGGCAATTATTAAATATGTATTATTTGTTTCAGGAACCTATGGAAAGACAAAGATCGACAATCGTAAAACACACAGGCATACAGATGGAAAAGTAAACATCAACCAGCAACCAGCACGGCTCACAGCATTTTCTCAATGCGTTTAGCCAGCCGCGCTAATTAATCAAATATTTATGTTACGGTTAAAGTCTGAAGTGCAGTTAATTTTAAGATTACTCGGGTAATCCTGACATTACCCAAAACTGCTGGGTAAAGCTGCAAAAAAAAAAAAAATTAAATTAAACATTGGGACTTTACCCGGGTAATTTTAGGACTAACCAACCCAGTGTTGTTAAAACCCAATTTTGGTATTCAGATAAAGCTAATGTCAGACGATCGCAATCTGAGCGCACTCTGCGGCGTGTATAACGGTCAGACGTACTGACGGAAGATACTGCACACACCACACGGCCCGTTTTTCTTGACGGACATAGGGGGGGGGGGGAATTATGGGAAACAAAATTAATATGAAAAATGATAAAAATTTGAAAAGGATATGAAAAGACATTTTCGTCAAGGTGCTGGACATCCAAATGTGCTGGAAGTCCTACACCGTTCACCTGAGTTGGATGTACATACCCTCAAATTAAAGCTGACAGTCTGCAGTTAAAGCACATTGTGTTTGTTTCATTCCAACTCCATTGTGGTGGTGTATAGAGCCAAAGATACTAGAATTGTGTCCATGTCCCAATCTTTCTGGACCTGACTGTGGGTATGTGTATATATAAAATTTTATACACACACACACACACACACACACACACACACACACACTGCAACAATAGAAGACACACTCTGCATCTTCCAAAAATAAATTTAATTTGGTTAAAAAATACATGAGGTCCGACGTGTCGGCCCATTCTGAGCCTTTATCAAGAGATATCAGGGGTGTGGAAATTTAAAAAGAAAAAAATCTACTTGTCCAATGGCCTATAGTGGACGTCTGATCTACTTGTCCCAATAAGAAATAGCATACGGTCTTTATTCTTAACCACATAGAGAACAAACACATTAATGAGATCAACAAACACAGGTATTTCGTTTAAATAGAACACTTATTGCATTGCAGTTTACAGATCACAGTAATGTGCGGTGTGTATGAGCGTATCAGAGCTCCACAGCAAGAACACTCAAAGACAATTATGCTGTATATTTGAATTATTAAATAAATAAATTTACTAAAATGAAAACATAACAAAATGCAGTATTAAAATATATTTAAACTTTATATTAAAATACATAAAAGGTGTGCAGCGGCATTGCTACCTTTATAAAAGGGGAGGGTTCCGCCTTTAGAATTTATATTTTTTTACATTTTCACATTATTTGGTCAGGTTTCACATTATTGGAAAGGCCAGACTATGACCTTTCCAACAATACCTCAATTGTCCTCGTAGGTCATGCAGATCTAAAGATACAGGGCTTCAAATGACCCCTGCATCTCCCATGGGATTCCCCTGCCAGTTCGGGGGGGGATTGTGATGTCACACGACGTGGCATGGGGCAGTCCCACAGTGGGCTGGGCTGCATGTCAGTCCTCAGCCCGTGGTGGCTGAAGCCCCTGCTCAGAGCCAGATTGGCACTGAGCAGGGACACAAAAGGACAGGCGTCCTCCACGATTGGAGCATCCTGCGGATTCCCTCCCACGAACATCCACACAGTGCTGGGGCCTTCAGAATACTGATGGCCCTTGGTGCTCATCGCACGCTTGCTGAGCAGCCAAAACTAAGTTATCCGCACGGAAACCCTGCTGCTTGCCCACTGCAAGGCTAAAAGAGGGAAAAGCCTCACCTGTCAGGCCCCTGAAACTGCCAGTCCCGGGCGAGATCGATATCTCAGGGATGGGCAAATCATAAGTTTATAGTTGCAGAAGTCATTTTCATATCCCAGAAATTCAAAGAACTGCTTCACAGAGCTCATGTGCCACATTCCCCACATGCAGCAAAGAACTCTGGGTAAGACATGCAAATTACATCAGCAATTTCTCTTTTTTTCTGCATCCTGGGTCTGTAATAGCACAGAACCGTCGCCAGTGCCGTGCCGTACTAGATGGCTTTTTTTAGCAACAATCGGGTTTATGCACAAGTCACCGCCACTCCTGTACAGCTGTTTCGAACTTCTTGTGCCCTTATCAGCAGGAGATAGAGTTCGAGATTATATATACACACATACATTCAGGGCTTGACAAATGTGCTTTGAATCTAGGAGCCAGGTACAAAAGTTAGGAGCCAACGTGTCGCCTTTATCAAGGTATATACTGATAAAGGCGAATACTCGCAGAAAGGTTGGGAACCTCGCCTCTGCATCTGGAAGTTGGTTTGTACTGACCCAAATTATGATTTTAGCGGCTTCTATATATTTATCACGTTGTTACCTGGTGCTTTTTGCTGTTCGGTATTTTTTGTGCATGTGGTCTTTTGGCTACTTTTATGAGCCTTGAAGTGTAGACCGAAGCGTCAAATATCATTTTGGCCGCTGTGAATGAATGAAATTATATAAATATATATATATATTTTGTGTTGTTGACATCTGTACATTGTGACATTGCTCTGCTGTCATTGGACACCCTATTTACCCACTGCAGACACAGGCACACACTGCCACACAACAAACCGCATATATAAAATACATACACCAGGGCTGGATATATATTTACATTAAATGTAGGAGACAGGAAGAAAATTTAGATGCCAGTGGCCACTAGGCTCCTGGGTTTGTCAAGGATGTGTGTGGATGTGTATTCACAAAAAAAACTGAACATGTATTTTCTATAAGAGATCTACAGAGACCTACAGGGTAATTCAAAGAGATTCGAAAAGTCACCGCACGTTCGGTGACTTTTCGTTCTCTTCAATTCGGTTCCTTTTGCCGATCCCATTTCGGTGACCCTGTGGTGTATTCAGCAAACACCACAGGGCCCCCGAATTGCAGGGAAAAGCTGCCGCAAACCTGACGAAAACTGCAAAACCCGGCGAATGCACGTCGAAAACCCGCAAAAACATCTGGATTAACCTGCGAAAACCACGGAAAAACCCAAGCAGGAGCCGATCATATGCAGCGCAGTCGCTGGAAAAAGCCGAGACCGCAGAGAGAGTGAAGTGAATTAATTAGCAAAACAGTTTGCTTGAATGTTTGAAAAGTGAAACGCTGTTTGCAAAGAAACTACTGAGCGAAAATGTCTGAAATTTACATATGATCCAATGAATGATAATAAAGAGGGCTGTTACAGAAAAAAAAAGTTAAAAAAAAATAATATCGGACTTTTTTGAAGAAAAAAAATCCAGAAAAATGCTTAAAGTATCCTAAAAAAAATCTATAAATAAAGAGACGCTTTACTGCAGAATTTTATAATGAACGCTTTATTAGATATTGAATTAAAACGGGAATATTTTTAACATTGAAGCCTATGGGATTCTCCTGATTAAACCACCGAATGGCAGGGCATTAGGGGAACCTTTCACTGCTGGTTTGTGTTCTCTGAATAGCCGAAGCAGTGCATTTCATGGGGATTTCACTGCCCTCGAACAAGCACCGAATGTGCAGGCAATTTGCCAGCATTTGGCGTATTGCCTGCTCTCTGAATAGCCAAGAAAGGTAACCGAACGCTGATTTTCAGCGTTCGCTTACCTTTCTCCAGCCATTCGGATCTCTTTTATTTATGTATGTATGTATGTATGTATGTATGTATGTATGTATGTATGTATGTATGTATGTATGTATGTATGTATGTATGTATGTATGTATGTATGTATGTATGTATGTATGTATGTATGTATGTATGTATGTATGTATGTATGTATGTATGTATGTAATCTCTTTGACCAGTTGCATAACCTTATCTTTGCTACAAAGCCACAGTGTGGCATAGCATTGATTTTAGGATTCTGTGTAATAACAGACCCAGGATGCATAAAAGTGAGACAGAGGTCATTTGCATATCCTACCCAGAATTCCTTGCTGCATATGGGGAATGTGGCACAAGAGCTCTGGGATGCAATTCTTTGAATTGCTGTGATGTGCAAGTGGCTTCTGCAATATTAAACACACACAAATATTTTAGGACTTCTTAAGCAACTCTGATAATTCATAAAGTTTCGGCTCAGCAGACCCTTTATCAAGACGCATCATAGAACCATCAGATTACAATGTCACAGTATGCAGGGCTGGAGGAGAGCAATGTAGGCACTGTTAATGGAATGTAAGCTCCTGTGTCCTGGGCCGTCTACGGCTCTTGTTACCGTCTACTGGGGTTACAACAAATTAAAGGCAAGACGCAGATGGAGCGAGACATTGTGTAGAGAGGGCCCTGATCTCCAAGGAGCTTCCATTCATCACGTTTTAATGTAAAGCAGCTCTGGGAATGTTGTCGCTATATAAAGAATAATTCTATTTTAAGAAACACCAGGCTTATGGAAACCAAACCGGAGAAACTGCACTCCACTCCAGACATCAGAAAAGAGCTGCCGCGAATCTCGATCATTTCTGTTTATGGAGCACAAAGCGCAGGTTAAAAGCCGCCAGGTCTGTTATCGTGGACTCGGAGGAAAGGGAGTACAGAGGGCACCAAGAATCGTGTGCGAGAGGTGACGCGGGAAGCAGAGCAAAGTTCAGCAGGACAGGACCCAACTAGGATCTGGTGATTTATAATGCCTGCTCTTTGTTTCCAGTCAGCTCAGGAATCTAAACCTGCCGGAGTCTGAGCGCTGGAAAAAAACCTGAGGGTATAAAGAGCTGCAGCTAATCAGCACAGGCAGGAGTGCGGCACGGACTACTTAATCCTGATTAAAACGCATTCCCAACAAGACAGGAGCGTTACATGCACAGCAGAGCATGGCACATCCAGGAGCCAGGCAGCCATTAGACATAGAAATGCAACTACTGGCTCCTAAATCTTTGAATATAAAACGCACAACCACTCCTGGCTCCTACAAACGCATGGCTGGCTAAGAGTTTAATGGCTTTGACATTGACTCAAGTGTGCCAAGCCCTGGCGTGTGGTAGCTTCTGTGCAATAGCTGAATGCCGTGTAACAATCTAATATGGCATGGACAACTTAGACCAGGGTTGTCCAGAAACAGAAACACACACACACCTTCTTCTTATCCTCTGTGCCCCAAACCAAGCACGCACAGACTGAACTGCTTCTTACCCTCTGCTGTCCCACCCGCCTAGGCCTGGTAGATAATTTGAGCTCTCCTCTCCAGCTGTCTCCACTTCTCGCTCTTATTACCCTCACTAAACCCTTCTGGTCCTCCCCATGTAAGCCATGCTGTCACAAACGGGCTTCATTTTTCTGCAATCAGTATGCAAGATTTTAACCCCTTAAGGACGGGAGTAATTTTACAACTTCGGCGCTGTTTCGGAAGTAGAAGTTTGCTGAGCGCATTTTGACCATTTTTAAGTCACGTATTCTTATACCACCCAGACAAATTATATATCGTTCTTTCCGTCAGACTCGGCAGATTAATAATATATCATTATTAAATGTATATGTCATGCCCTGCCAAAATGCTATAACAAAAAATGTAAAAAAATGTGAATTTTCAATAAAATTTCAATCTTCCACAGTGTGTAAAGTGTTTTTTTTTTTTAATTTTATTATCCGAGGCTCTGCGGTCATATTCTATTGGGTAGATTTGTTAAAAAAATTAGGACGGGGAACCCATTTTTTTTTTGGGGAGAAATTGCGTGATTTTAGCTAAACCCCCCAAAAAAAAAAAAATCATTAGTGAAGCATCATTGTTCACATTATAATTGAAATGTGAACAATAGTGCTGCATTAAAAAAAAACCAAAAAATTTTTTATTATTATATTTATTATTTTTTTATTATTTAATTTATTATTTTTTTTATTATTTTTATTTTTACTTTTTTACACTTTTATTTTACATATAACATGGTCATGTTTGATATCATTGGAAAGGCCATGCTCTGGCCTTTCCAGCAATATCAACCATGACCCCCTAGCTGCCACCGATCAGGAGATAAAGGGGTTCAAAGAACCCCCCTATCTCCTGCAAGGGATTTCCATAGGAAATCCCTTTGCAGCTAGGGGGTTCCCGGTTAACTGACATCATCGTGCATGGCGCGATGAGTCAGTTGACCGGGGGTGACCCAGAGGTGGGGGCTGCCATCCAAGATGGCGGCCCCCACCGGAAATAGGCCGCGATCGGGCACAAATTAGTGCCCGGTCGCGACCTGGCAACTAAGGGGTTAACCCCCCATACATCGCTGGAAAGGTCAGGCTGTGACCCTTCCAGCGATGCTGGCCACAGCCGCCGGGGACCAAGCGATCGGGAGATAGAGGGATCCAAAGGATCCCTCCCCTCCCCTCCAGGCGCTTCCCCTGCTCCGGCGGGGGGGGGACGCCTGAAACTGACGTCATCGCGCCACCGGCGCGATGACGTCACAACGCCGGAGGAGGGATCACACTGATCTGACTCCGCGGGAGTCAGAACAGCGTGGGAAGCGACCGGAGAAGGTGAGTATCTCCCGGGGGGGCTCTAAACGCCGAGGACGTACATTTACGTCCTGCGGCGGCAAAGCCCGCCTAATGCAGGGCGTAAATGTACGTCCTGCGGCGTTAAGGGGTTAAACACAGAATTGGTGTGGTTTTTTTCTCTGGTCTTTGCAACGAAGTTTGCAAAGCCAGGCCACTGGTTTTTCCAACCCTCTTATCTGATCTGCTCTCTGGAGCTGAATGGAAACTTGAGACCTGAACCAAATGGTTGGGGAAAAGAACCAGCACTCCCTGTACAAGGAGTATTTCTCCAAAACGCTCGGTTGAGTGAACATCTAAGAACCGCCTGGGACCTTTGAAATCTGGAAATACCCATGGAAGTATCTACTCCAATTAGATTTTCTATGTAAGTCCCATTTTATTTCAAGAACTGTATTAACACGTTTTCGTGTATTTTGTATGTCTTTTTTATGTGATACTAGAACGGTGTAAAGTTTGTATTCTTTTCCATTAAAACCAGTACTGTCTTGATCTAGATAATTTATGCTTCGCGAGTAGAATCGCTTCGGTATCGTCACCATAGTATTTAACATTTGGGGTGTGAGATATATATATATATATATATATATATATACACACACACTGTATATGGTTGGGCTCTTGGATTGGGGTGGTATGCAGCTAGTGGGGTTTTGAGAGTGCCCTATTACTTTCGTGGTGGCAGTGTATACATTCGGAAGGGTGTGTATGGTGTAAGGGGGTTAGGTTGGCATAACTTGGGGCCTTTGGAGCAGGTAGAGTTAGTAAGTCCAGAGGCTTGGAGCTGTACCCCCCCCCCCTTGTACACTCTCCTTTCGCGCGTCACAATTGTCTTAGTTAGGACTAGGTCGTGACACCAACCATCTTCACATTCCCTTCGCTCCCATCTGTTTCACCTACACCAGTCCCTTTGATTGTAAGCTCATGCGATGCCTGGCTGAGCACTTCGTTAAGTGCTGTACTACCTGGACAGTCATCCTATGGGCAAGGTCGTCTTTTCATCATGTACATCTCCCGTTTGTGCTCCTCTATTGTAAAGCGCTGCAGAAATGCCTGCAACTGTAACTGAGATGTTGATGGCCTTTGTGAAAATTGTGAAGTAAAATCTGCATGAGAAATTATACAAGCATTGTGCAGACCGCAGATACAAAAAATTATTATTAAAAATCGAGCCCCCACTGGAATAGCACTCACTGAGTTCTGCACATTGCTATGGCACTGTGGTGCGGGGGTCTTAGGTTTTGGAGGGCTTCATTTTCTGTGAGTCTTATGTATTTAATATTCTCTTTTGAGAGTGACAAAAGAAGAATGAATCTCGGGACCTCTCAAGATGGCAGTAACCGGCAGGATACAAGTTTGACCTTCACAAGATGGCATGTCTCTGGATACGGATTTGGTAACGCTTTGCGATTCATCATTTCCGGTTGGACCAGAAATGGACGAAAGGAAACGATCACTGAAAGGAGCGGATATGCGTTCCTCTGTGGGACGCAGTGTACTCCGCATATCTGGAGGCATTTGGACAGATGTAAACACTTTTTTAATTAATTATGGGAGGGCTGTAATGCTTTAGGTATTTTATGACAGTATATAACCGATATCACAAATGAACACATTATCCCTGATGAAGTCTTTTTTTTTTTTAAAAGACGAAACGCGTTGGATTGCGTTCCAACTTTCTATTTATGTCTTTTTAATAAATTCTTTTATAATTTGAAGAGCCCTCGGCTTGATATTTATTCCATAACCCCTAATTCTGAACTACCAGTCGGGGACTGAACCCGAAGGATTTCTTGGCGGTGTTCCAGACGGTTGGACTTCAGGAGGTGATCTATCCTAGCCAGGAGAGGATAAAAAAAAGAACCCGTTATATGCCTGATTTGATCATATATCTTGTGAATGCTATTCCAGAGGGGGCTCGATAATTCTTTGTATCCGCGGTCTGCACAATGCTTGTAGAATTTCTCTTGCAGATTTTACTTCACAGTTTTCATATTTATCCTGTCAGCATTGAGGGGACAGTGCTGTTTTTTGAAGTCGGCAGATACGTAACGAATTTTACATATTTAAACGGGAGTGGTCACAATTCTTTTCTGCATGATAGCCTACAATTCCCAGAATTCTTTGAATGTAACAGGTGGCCAGAAAATCATGGGAACGGTGGCTCCTCGACATTGGGTAGGGGGAGGTGGAGTCTGACAGACATGATTTAGAGCAGGGCAATCAAACTCCAATCCTACAGGTTTCTGAACTACATTTCCCATGATTATCTGGTCATTTAAAAACACATTCAAAAGGAATGCTGGGAATTGCAGGCAGACAACATCGGGGGGGGGGGGTGAAAGCCCTGATTTAGAGATTGCAAAGATGAAACACTGATGTACCATGGAGTCAGAATGATGAGGCAGTGGGTTAAACCAACTGGGATTAATGTGGACGGGTCACAGATGTTTGTGCGCTAAATACTGGAACTAAATGGGGTGACACGGGCCAATTTGTTCTGAGACCCATCCAGTATCAAAAGGAAGGACATCCATACCTAGATCTCCAATTCCTTCCCCAAACACCCTACACTTCGGAGTCACAGATAGAAAACGTGTTTATACTAAGGCTGGCCGTCCACTGGATCCGTATTTGTGCAATGGCTCGATCATCCGATATCGCGTCTTGTCGTCCGACCGATCCTACAACATGCAGGTGAATGGACCATCGTCCATTGCATCCGACATCAGACTTCCACCGACGGTTGAAAGATGCCATCAGATGCGCGATGCCTTCCATTTGAGGGGGGGGGGGGGAAATCCCAGACATCTGACAGATCCCTGGATGGATGTGGACAAGCTGATCAGGGGAATGATTTGGATTGATTTTTGATCTGGAAAGGTCAAAGGAAGTGGCAGATGGAGGCTGCAGGTTCTTTTAACATGTCCTGCCTTCCCACCTGCTTACTGACTTAAATATATATAAATATGCAGACACTAAGGTTACCAGGTTGGCCATGTTTCACTTATTCAAGTGGCATTGCATGAAAAGTGCCACCCTGCAACATGGAAAATCCATACACTGCAGGTAAATAAAAAAGGAATACCAGGTGACCAATCTCTACTATGAAACTGGCTGCATATCCCATAGGTTTTAAATGTAATTTTTTTTTAAAACCATAATTTTTCTCTTCTGAACAATTTTTATAATTAATTTTTTTTAAAAAGGACTGAGTGTTTCTAAAAGCAGGATGTGCTGGTTTTATATACATAACCAGTTCATTATGGTTTTGGCAGCCTCTGCGCTCCACCTCTGTCTGATTTTTGATCTGGATCATCTGTGGTTGCACGACAGATCGCACGCAGTGGACGACCCTAGTCTGACCTGGTCGGACGACCGACGTCGTCCATGGTCTGATGAAAAAGTCGGTCGTCCGACTAGGGATCCAGTGGACGGCCAGCCTTAAACGTTACATGTAATAAGTAACAAAACACAAAGTGCCAACGGGGCCGTAACCCTTTAAACACTCAGTGCTTCATCATGAAAAACAAACAAACCTGCCAGTGATAAAACTATAAATACAGCAGTCTATTGAACCATCACCACACAGCAAACAATGGAAGATTTAGTGAATATACCCCCACAGAACCAGCACGTGCGCAAAGTGACAGATTAACATCGGTGACAAAAGCGTTTCAATGTCAGCCCGCTGCGACCTTGGACGGTAATCATGTTAGTGTGTCCTTATTCACTAAAATCCAAAAATAAATCACATTTTGGAGCAAAAGCATTTAATGTGCAAAGTCTCCGTCAGCCCGTCTTCCCACTCGGACATTAAAAACTGTAATAATCTGTACTAGTTTATTTAATAAACCTCGTGTTTGCCCTCAGGTCTCCTTAAACCATGTACATAAGAGCACCCCCCCCCCCCGGCAGGGCCACATGATACCATTAGCCGACATGCAGAGGTGGATCCTGCACACGGGTTCTACACGCAGGATCCGGTTGAACATGTTATGGGATGAGGAACAGGTTCTTGAGTAACCGCTGGGAAGTTACAGCATGGTGACCAGGTTAACCCAGTGTCAGAAATTCTCCCAAATTTGTTTACCAACACCACGGTGCACCAAGAGGACATAACCCACAGCCAGACCTTCACCCCCTGCCCTGCTAAATCACATCCAGATCCCCCTCCAGGCCTGGGAGTTCTGTTTATTTAGAAAGTATTTTACCAGGAAAGATACACTGAGAATTCTCTCGTTTTCAAGAATGCCTATAGGGGTCGGGGGGGGGGGGATGTCTACAAGGGGATCGGGGTATTCCATAGGGGGTATGGGGTATGTCCATGGGGGGGGGGGTCAGGGGTATCCCACAGGGGGGGGTCAGGGGTATTCCACAGGAGGGGGGGGGTCAGGGGTATTCCACAGGAGGGGGGGGGTCAGGGGTATTCCACAGGAGGGGGGGGTCAGGGGTATTCCACAGGAGGGGGGGGGGGTCAGGGGTATTCCACAGGAGGGGGGGGGTCAGGGGTATTCCACAGGAGAGGGGGGGGTCAGGGGTATTCCACAGGGGGGGGGGGGTCAGGGGTATTCCACAGGGGGGGGGGTCAGGGGTATTCCACAGGGGGGGGGTCAGGGGTATTCCACAGGGGGGGGTCAGGGGTATTCCACAGGGGGGGTCAGGGGTATTCCACAGGGGGGGGGGGGTCAGGGGTATTCCACAGGGGGGGTCAGGGGTATTCCACGGGGGGGGGTCAGGGGTATTCCACAGGGGGGGGGGGTCAGGGTATTCCACAGGGGGGGGGGTCAGGGGTATTCCACAGGGGGGGGGTCAGGGGTATTCCACAGGGGGGGTCAGGGGTATTCCACAGGAGGGGGGGGTCAGGGTATTCCACGGGGGGGGGGTCAGGGGTATTCCACGGGGGGGGGGTCAGGGTATTCCACAGGGGGGGGGGTCAGGGGTATTCCACAGGGGGGGGGGTCAGGGGTATTCCACAGGGGGGGGGGTCAGGGGTATTCCACAGGGGGGGGGGGTCAGGGGTATTCCACAGGGGGGGGGGGTCAGGGGTATTCCACAGGGGGGGGGTCAGGGGTATTCCACAGGGGGGGGTCAGGGGTATTCCACAGGGGGGGGGTCAGGGGTATTCCACAGGGGGGGGGGTCAGGGGTATCCACAGGGGGGGGGGGTCAGGGGTATTCCACAGGGGGGGGGTCAGGGGTATTCCACAGGGGGGGGGTCAGGGGTATTCCAACAGGGGGGGGGTCAGGGGTATTCCACAGGGGGGGGTCAGGGGTATTCCACAGGGGGGGGTAAGGGGTTTTCCACAGGGGGGTAAGGGGTATTCCACAGGGGGGTAAGGGGTATTCCACAGGGGGGGGGTCAGGGGTATTCCACAGGGGGGGTCAGGGTATTCCACAGGGGTCAGGGGTATTCCACAGGGGGGGGGTCAGGGGTATTCCACAGGGGGGGGGGGTCAGGGGTATTCCACAGGGGGGGGGGGGTCAGGGTATTCCACAGGGGGGGGGGGGTCAGGGGTATTCCACAGGGGGGGGGTCAGGGGTATTCCACAGGGGGGGGGGTCAGGGGTATTCCACAGGGGGGGGGGTCAGGGGTATTCCACAGGGGGGGGGGGTCAGGGGTATTCCACAGGGGGGGGTCAGGGGTATTCCACAGGGGGGGGGGGGTCAGGGGTATTCCACAGGGGGGGGGTCAGGGGTATTCCACAGGGGGGGGGGTCAGGGGTATTCCACAGGGGGGGGGGTCAGGGGTATTCCACAGGGGGGGGTCAGGGTATTCCACAGGGGGGGTCAGGGGTATTCCACAGGGGGGGGGGGTCAGGGGTATTCCACAGGGGGGGGGTCAGGGGTATTCCACAGGGGGGGGTAAGGGGTATTCCACAGGGGGGAAGGGTATTCCACAGGGGGGGTAAGGGGTATTCCACAGGGGGGGTAAGGGGTATTCCACAGGGGGGGTAAGGGGTATTCCACAGGGGGGGTAAGGGGTATTCCACAGGGGGGTAAGGGGTATTCCACAGGGGGGTAAGGGGTATTCCACAGGGGGGTAAGGGGTATTCCACAGGGGGGGTAAGGGGTATTCCACAGGGGGGGTCAGGGGTATTCCACAGGGGGGGGTCAGGGGTATTCCACAGGGGGGGTCAGGGGTATTCCACAGGGGGGGGGGTCAGGGGTATTCCACAGGGGGGGTCAGGGGTATTCCACAGGGGGGGGGGGTCAGGGGTATTCCACGGGGGGGGGGGTCAGGGGTATTCCACAGGGGGGGGGTCAGGGGTATTCCACAGGGGGGGGGTCAGGGGTATTCCACAGGGGGGGGTCAGGGGTATGTATATGAGCAGGCCCGTTTTTCCCTTTCGTTCTCATGGTGTCAAACTTGTCTAAGGTTTGTTTTGTTCTACCCATTGTACAGCATTTCAGACTATGTTGGTGCTTTATAAATAAGTGCAATAGCATCCTTGCATGAAACCAGAGAAAACCCTGCATGAATCCCGAGACCCAATAACATGACAGGCTGCTGTGTATATGCAGCCCAACTACGAATTACCAGGCAGCCACTGTCCATACAACAGCTGTGTGATGCAAGTCATTTTGGACTTTGGATGAATGGGCATGGAGGCATATTTTGTAGGGTGCAGGACTCAAATCAATATTGGCCCTTTGCCCTCTGGTGTGCAGAATGTTGGTATAATTGTGATTATGTAAGAATGTTATTGTCTGTTACAATCTGCTGATCAGATTAGTCTTCCAGTAAACCTGCTTTTAGGAAGGTGTAACTATCTGATTAACAGCTCTTCAAACATAATCTTCGTTGCAGACAAATATTACCCGTTATCTGTTGTTTTAAAGTGTGATCTGTTAAATCGCCAATGTCTTAATTTGTTTAGAAAGCTTTAAGTATTGTTCTGTCTGTACCGGAATCGAATTAGGTTTCACCTTCCAGAGAGCAAATGTTGGCCAATTATGAGTTTCGGTCTGGTTGGGTCCCCCCAGCAGTTTCTAGGGGAGTTTGTGTATGTAAACGACCCATATGCGACCAACTGACTGTATGAGTGAGTGAGTGAGTGTGTGTGTCCCGGATTAAAAACCCAGTTCGATTTTGACCCTACTTGAAGCCATAGCTCATGGCTTGGGTAGCAACTATCTTCTGCTCTCTGCACCAACGAAAGGCTCCAGATCTACAGCTTCAGCTTATTTCTGAAGGATGCTAGCAAAGCTCTCTGCGTGCGCCCTTTTCAAGCTGCGGCTGCGGCTAAGGACTGGAGAAAGAGACGGGAGACACAAGGAGAACCCGGGTGTCTAGCGAGAAAGCGGCATTGGCAGATGTGACCCTGTCAGGCACAGAGATGTTACATGCTGTAAGCAGACTACAACTCCCACTAGCCCTAACGGACCAGTGTTCCTGCGAACTGCAACTCCCGCTAGCCGTAACGGACCAGTGTCCCCACGAACTGCAACTCCCGCTAACCCTGACGGACCAGTGTACCCACAAACTGCAACTCCCGCTAACCCTGACAGACCAGTGTACCCACAAACTGCAACTCCCGCTAACCCTGACAGACCAGTGTACCCACAAACTGCAACTCCCGCTAACCCTGACGGACCAGTGTCCCCACAAACTGCAACTCCAGCTAGCCCTGACGGACCAGTGTCCCCACGAACTGCAACTCCCGCTAACCCTGACAGACCAGTGTCCCCACGAACTGCAACTCCCGCTAACCCTGACAGACCAGTGTACCCACAAACTGCAACTCCCGCTAACCCTGACGGACCAGTGTACCCACAAACTGCAACTCCAGCTAGCCCTGACGGACCAGTGTCACCACGAACTGCAACTCCCACTAGCCCTGACAGACCAGTGTCCCCACGAACTGCAACTCCCACTAGCCCTGACAGACCAGTGTCCCCACGAACTGCAACTCCCGCTAACCCTGACGGACCAGTGTCCCCACGAACTGCAACTCCCACTAACCCTGACGGACCAGTGTCCCCACGAACTGCAACTCCCACTAGCCCTGACGGACCAGTGTCCCCACGAACTGCAACTCCCACTAGCCCTGACGGACCAGTGTCCCCACAAACCGCAACACCCATTAACCCTGAAAATGCCAAAGGCCAACATTCTGCAATTCCCATTAGCCCCGATGGACCAGTGACCCCCAGACTGCAACTCCCATTAGCCCTAACCCAGTCAGTGGTCACCAGACTGCAACTCCCATTAGCCCTGACAGACCAGTGACTGACACACTCAAACTCCCATTAGCCCTGAAAGATCACTGTATAAAAAATATCAGTCCAGCTTTGTCCTTGAGCCTCCACACAGCCCAGCTGCCATTAACCCCTGCTCAGCCGGTATGCTGCCTGTGCATGCCTTCTACAGGCCCGCCATGCCCTTTTGCCTGCAGACAGCACATCCCATGTCAATCTCAGACGCACCCTAAGCCTCCGCAGCCCACCCGACCACATACCGAGGAAGCGAGCGAGGATCCTGCCCTGCAGCATGTTGCGGGTCCTTCACCAATGACAGACCCTGGCCCAGGTTACCAGAGGGGAGGAAGGGGAGGGGACTGCGAGCAGGGCCCCGGGCTGCCCAGGGAACTGCCTGTACGCGCATGCGCGCTGAGAGGAGCAGAATTCACTCCATTCGTGGCCTGCTGCAGCACCAGACTCGCCTGGAAGCTATTGTAACGAAAAGAAAGCGTGAATATTCATTATTGATAAACAAATCGTGTAACAACAACCGGAAAGGGCGCACGGGAACGTCATCAAACGGTGGAACTGTTATCATAGAGACAGCAAGTGTGCGAAAGAGGGGCCTCGCGAGGCATCACGGGAAGTGCAGTTCTTTAGCGGGACTAGGAGCTCGATTCTATCATAGAGATAGAAACAGCGCGGAGTGAGCGGCGGTGGCGGCGCGCTGCATGCCGGGATATTGTGTTTGGAGTCTTGTTTATACGATTTCTGGCGGTGAATTTGTGGTGGTTTTCGGGTTTATAGTGTTGCTGGTGAAGACTTTTCCATTTTAGCCGCTCATGACTTTGTTTTACAAAGGAAAATCAATGCATTCTTTTTTTATTATTAAAAACATAAAAATCGTAATATATTACGCACAGCAAATACACCTGTATAACACCTGGAATAATAGAGTCACAGCAAGTGACAAACTCAACTCACCTCATCTAATAATGAAGTGGAAATAGGCTGGAAGACGGCCGCCATTGTACACAGGCGGCCATCTTGTTCAGAATATTGGTTCACTTGTATATAACTAGACAGGTTTGTAGCTGAAACTAGAATGAGGTATACGTAGAAATTTAGGAATGTCCGCCTACAATAACATATAAAGTTACTGTGAACATACAATACATCCTTAGGCTCCGGTCAGACGAGCGCAGCGTTCACGTCCGTGATGGCGCACAAAGGTCTGTGATGGCGCACAAAAGTACGTCCGTGATAGCATGACATAAAGGCCAATTGAGTCCCACACACGAAGTACGTCCACACTGAACTGCGGACGCACAACGGCCGCGGCAAACGGACGCAAGTTAGGAAAGAACGTAAAAACGCTAGAACGGCCGCACAAAGTGCGCTGCGTCCCCAACGTCCGCATAACTTTGTGTGTGAGTGGTGGAACGTGGTCAGACGGACTGCATTTATACGTCCAGCATTTGACGGACAAAATGGTTTTGCATTTTAACCCCTTAATGCCGCAGGACGTACATTTACGCCCTGCATTAGGTGGGCTTTGACGCCGCAGGACGTAAATGTACGTCCTCGGCGTTTACAGCCCCCCTCCGGTAATACTTCCCTCCTCCGGTCGCTCCCACGCTGCTCTGACTCCCGCGGAGTCAGATCAGTGTGATCCCTCCTCCGGCGCTGTGACGTCATCGCGCCACCGGGTCAGTTTCAGGCGTCCCCCCCCTGCCGGAGCAGGGGAAGCGCTTGGAGGGGAGGGGGGGATCCTTCGGCAGCGCGATGACACCTAATTCAGGCGCCCCCCCCGCATGTGCGGAGGAGGCGCCTGAAAGGGAGGGGGGGAGGTCCTTCGGACCTCTCTCCCTCCCGATCGGCGGCGTTGCGGGGGTTAACCCAGGCACCATTTGGAAGGGCACAGCCTGCCCTTCCAAATGGTGCCTGGCATTAACCCCTGGGGAGCTGGATCGCGAATCGGCACTGAAAAGCGCCGGTTCGTGATCCTTTCCCGGAGCTGGCCGACATCTTGGATGTCGGCCAAGCCTCCAGGAACTCCCCCTGAGGACTGGCGTCATCGTGCATAGCACGATGACGCCAGTCCTACAGTTAACCCCTAACTGCCACCAACGGTGGAGATAGGGAGTTCATTGGAACTCCCTATCTCCCGATCCGTGGCAGCTAGGCGTTAAAGTTTGGTATGGTTGGATCGGCCAGAGCATGGCCGTTCCAATGATACCAAACTCGAATGTGAAAAAAGTTTTTAAAAAAATATATATATTTAAAAAAAAATTATAAAAAAAAAAAAATAAACATTTTTTTTTCTTTTTTTTGGTTCGTTAGTGTAGCAATATTGTTCCCATTTCAATTATAATGTGAACAATGATGCTGCACTAACGATTTTTGTATGCGGTGCGTTTGTTAAAAATCGCGTAATTTTCCCCAAAAAAAAATGTAACGAGACCCCATCTCTAATTTTTTTAACAAGCGCACCCCATACAAAATATAACCGCAATTGCTCGCATGTTAAAATGTGAAAAAAAACACTTTACACGTTGTAAATTATTGAAAATACATATTTTATTGCATTTTTTGTTATAATATACAGACATGACATAACGTATACATATAATAATGACATATTATGAATCTACCGAGTCTGACAGAAAGAACGATATATAATATGTCTGGGTAATATACTAAAATAAGCCTTCAAAACACGTTTAAACATGATGAGCAAAACCGGTAAAAATGACCTCAGCACAGAGGTGTGAAAAGCCTCAGCAGCGAAAGGGTTAAAAGATCCTAACAAATCTAAGCATAAAGAGACTCTTTGCTGCAGAATATAATAAAAAACAGTTTATTAGATATTGAATTAAAATGGGAATATTTTTAACATTGAAGCCTATGGGACATAAACATTTCCCACCCATTGTGGCTCAAACATTTCCCACCCCTTGTGGCTCAAACATTTCCCACCCCTTGTGGCTCAAACATTTCCCATGGCTTCAAATCGCATTTAAACATGAGCAAAAGTGGTAAAAATTAGCTCAGCGCACAGCGGTGAAATGGCTCAGCACTCAGCAGTAGGGATGTGCAATTCGTTTCGTACCGAATCGATTTTCAGACGAAATTTACCATTTTCGTGCTTCCGAGGGCATTCCGAATCCGAAATGTCGACCACACGAAATTTCGGATTAATTCGAAATTGAGTCATTCGATTCGATAGTTCGGATGATTCGAAATTTCAGGTCGATTCGATTCAGTTGGTTTTTCGTTTTATGCTGCAGTAATTCTACTGTAGGAGGTGCTGCCTGGCCGTGTGCGGATTCATATGCTACATTAATTATACCGTAGAGGTGCTGCCTGGCAGTGTGCAGATTCATATGCTGAATTAATTATACTGTATCGCCAAATCGATCCAAAATTTTGAATCGAGCGAATCCCCGAAATGAAAATGGTCCGAAAAAACCTGAAACAAAAAAAAAAACCTGGAAAGAAAAAGAAACAAAATTTTCAGCGGTGCATATCTCTACATGCAGTGAAAGGGTTAAAAACTGGGGTTTTAGGTGGATGACATCCGGACCCGCACGCAAGCAGTAGAGGATACACAGGCCGCAACCTCCACTTCGATAAGCGCATTACAGGCCCAGGTTAGAACTCTCCACTCGGTTGTGGCGGCGCTGGACTCGAGACACAGGCGGCGGAATGTGAAGCTGCGTGGAGTACCAGAAACGGTCCAAGATTCAGAGCTACTACAGTATGTCACGAGATTCCTAGAGTCTGCTCTTGGCACATCTGAACGACTACAGGACTCAATTTCTATGGCCTTCCGGGTTCGGAAGGCTGCATCGGCCCCAGCGAAAGCACCACGCGACGTTATCATAGCCCTACGAGAAATCACCCTACACTCTCCCTTGTTCCGGGCGGTGCGGAATGTACCTACGGTCCCCTTTGAAGGAGCTAACATCGCATACTACCGAGACATCCCCTTTCTGTTGCTGGCTGCCCGAAGACAGTTTAGACCGGCTGCGGCCCTCCTTCACGCTCAGGGCATTGGTTATAGATGGGGCCCATCCGGCTCCCTTATCTCTTCACCTGATGGACGTGCTTTGGTGGCCACCTCGTTGGCTGAAGCTGAGGGACACCTTCAAGCATTGGGACTGCTCCCAGTTCCTTCGGGTCAACTTGCAGTGGACCAACCGGGCGGCTCCCCTTTACCCCCGAGCGAACTTGACTAAGTAGAGGTTTCTACACTGCCACAAACCGACATGCTGCCCCTGCCTTAACCCCTGAGAGGCATTTTTATCCCCCCCTGCGATGCCTCTTCTTGATATTTTTGCTGTTACGTTCTGACGCTTGTTGTCATTGTATGGGACATTTGTGTCACTCTAAAGGTAACTGTTCATTCCCCCCCACCCTGTTTGCATCTCTTTCCTAGTTGGTGCTCGACCTCTTGAAACTGGTGGACCCACTCACCTTCCCACGTCCCCCCCCTTTTTTTTTGGGGTGTCTCGGGGCGTTCCACCATGGCTTTGCCGGTCATGATTGGCCCTCGAACCCCTAGGCTACGTGACATTTTCACTCCATGGCCTCCTCAGGGAGTGCGCCAGGAGCGTCATGGCAAGGACTGCTATGTTTTTCCCCTCCTCCACATTCCCCCCCTTTTTTTTTTTCTCCCCTCCCCCCTCTCTCTTTCCCCTGCTTGCCCTCCTCACCTGGGCCATCATCTTTTACGACGTGAATACCTTGTACCTTCCTTTTTCGAATTTTCCCATTAATTATCTTTTCTGCATAATTTGAGACAGGCCCTACGAGGCCGCTCGTGTTGATTGACTTGTGATATTCTCATTATCAATAAAAATTTTGAAACAAAAAAAAAAAAAACCTTTTTTTTTCATTGTTTCCTTTCCCCCAGGGCAGTACCCAGACCCCCATACACCTTTTATGGCCAATATCTTGCATATATGCCCTCTTGGAGGGGACCTTAATCATCAAACGTTTGAGCCCATTGACTTGCATTGTGTTCGAGTCTGCGCTCAAACTTTTTCGGATGTTCGAATGTGAACCGAACACGGTGGTGTTCGGCTCATCACTACTCTCCAGCGATGTCCCTCTTTTTTCTGTGCCCCTTACCGATGGGGAGACAGAGGGTCCAAAGTGCCCTTCCCTTTCAGGCATTCTGCCGGGGGGTGCCTAAAAATGACGTGATCACACCAGTTGGGGTCCCATGTAACGGCCAGATCACCACTAGACTCAATCCATAACGGCTGGAGTCTTCCTTTTCGCTGTGGAGACCCCGTGACTAGGGATGAGCTGTTTGGTTCGATCTGTTCGGAGTTCGCATCGAACAACGGCCGTTCGCGAACTTTGAACTTTTTGGGACATTCGCCAAAAGTGCGAAAAAAAATCTTTTTTGAAAAAGGTATAAAAAATGCTTAAAAAAAAATACTAAAAAATCTAGAAATAAAGAGACTCTGTACTGTAGAATATTATAAGCAACAGTTTATTAGATATTGAATTAAAACGGAAATATTTTAACATTGAAGCCTATGGGATAAAACATTGTTACTAAAACATCAGGCAGACACGGCCCTCTAGTCAGGCACTGTAGAGGGCAGCCTGCAGGGGCCTCCCAAGGATCCCCTTGCGGAGCATGCGATGACAGAGCTGCGACTGTGCGGGCTAGCTGCCCGGGTGCATGTGGCAGAGACAGGCAGCGCAGGGAGGGAGCCACTGCACCTGTGGCCACAGCAGACCCCCCCCCCCACAACCAGGATCAAGGGAGCCCCCACTGACCACCAGGCTAAGGTAAGGTGACACATTTCTAAAAAAAATAAAATCTGGAGGACATTTTTAAATGTCCCTGGGAACATAAAATAAAACTTTTTTTTTTCTTTCTCTACCTGGCTGAATGTATTTAATTATATATATTAGATACATTCAGCCAGGTAGAGGGGGGTGGCATGTGGGCTGCGCGGGGTCTCAGGCAGTGTTTTTTTTTTTTTTGTGTGTATATTTTTAGCAAATTTATAGGGGAAGGTAAGGGCAGGTATGATATGATATATCATTATATATATATATTCTTATAAAAATATATATTGTGGGGTACAGCTCAAATGGGGGGTACCCTTCCCAGGATAAAGGTAGTCCCAATCGCAGGATTTCTTTACAATGTACAGCCCTCTGTACTTTTATTCAAGAGCTGCATACAGGTCAAGAAACAAAACAAAACAAAACAATACCCTTGCCTGTCCGGCACTAACTAAACAGTTAAGGTTTTCCCTCACTACCGTTTCAGAAAACAAAGTGTATTCCAACCTTTCCTTTTTGCAGCCTGATCTCTGGTTCAGCTTTGCTCCCTCAGTAGCTGGTCTGAGTCCCAGGGTGGAGACTGAATGAACCTCACTTCCTGCTTTTATTTCCCTCTAGCCGCACCCATCAATCAATTAAGCCTCCCCAGGGAGAACTGCAAAACCCGGAGATTTGTGTGCCCCGAGCTGAACCCAAACTCCGGCCTGGAGTGCTAGTCCCAACAATATGACAAAACTCGAGGGGACACATACCGTCCCTCAAACACCACTCCTCTCCTCTCGTCACATATCCCCCCTCTGCTCCAGCCCCCGCGGCTGAGCAAACGCAACAATAGGGTTGGGGGCCCGTGACAGCGCATCTGCGTTAGCCTGCAACCTCCCAGCCCTGTGTTCCACCGTGAACCGAAAGGCTTGTAAGGCCAAGAACCATCTCGTAACGCGGGAGTTTCTTTCCTTACTATTGCACATCCACTGCAACGGGCTGTGATCAGTGATGAGCCGGAACTGTCGGCCCAACAGGTAATACCTAAGAGCATCCAGG